>JBCFYV010000100.1:9241109-9703609 GCA_039000515.1 Timema cristinae
CTAGTGGCCCTCGAGTCACTGTGTGGTCGAAGAGTTGTTAGCCTTCACTATAGTTAAAAACGTACCATCAAGACTAGGACCAGAAACGAACTGTTGTATGTAAATACATTAGGGACCTTTCTCAATTACTCTAACCTAACTTGTTTAACTACACCACACTGTAAAAAAACTCTCAAATAGTTCATATTCAATAAACTACTATAAAGAGCCCACACAATTATTTGACGCCACCTAAGCCCACGGTGTGGGGGACAAAGACATTAGTTTAGTTTTCTTAATTTTTACGAAAAGTTTACATAAATACTTCTGTATTTATAATGCAATTTTTGCAATGCTCTTATTCGTCCGGGTATAGTACTGTAATAGTTAAGCTTATGTTTTAACCATCTACAAATAAAAGTTATTTGTGTTTAAAACTACACCTACTGTATATAATAAACATAATGTAGACTTTGACATTCTACAAGATCGTATTGTTCATGTTGTTAAAGTTTGTCAGCCGTGAATATTATTAGCCTCAAACTTACGAATAAGAATAATGTGGAGAGAATAAGCAGAGATCATTGTGTTAAAGAAAAAAACTATACCAAGGCAAGCTAGAATGGTTAGTAATATTTTGTGAGAGAATACTCATACTCATTATAAGCATTGTGTATTCTGAAGTATTGTTGTTACCTTTGAGGGTAAATGAAGCACACTTTGTAGCCAAGAAAGTGACTGTGGCTAGTATGTAAGTTTTCTTTCTTTGAAGCTATATCATAAATAAATAAACTCTATTGGCGATTTACCTTTGTTAAGTTCAGACGCATTTATTAAAATATGAGCCAAGCTCCAATAAATCATATTTGTCAAAAGTTGATACTGTAGTTTTCATTTAATTGTTTAACTAGGAACGAAGATATTTTAAATTTCACTTTCAGCTCACAGTTGGTATTAGTGTGTGTAAAATAATACACAATACAAAATGAGATATATACTGAGCTAACCGAAATAAGGTTTCCTAATATTCCTGTTCTAATTTCTAAGGAATGAGACGGCGATCACCTAGGCTATGAGTTTCCGAACATTCTGTTTATACAGGATGTGTATTTACAGGCTGTTCAGAAACTCAACGCCAAAACTGCACATATAGTTTGTTTGAACCAAAAGTAATACAAAATCCTTTTAAACTTATATCCGAACAACTATGCAAATACCATTAAATTGTGTTCAAAGTTTAACTGTACAACGCCGAAAGAGTAAAGATGTTCAAGCTTGCGTGTACAATAGTTTGCATAAGAGTTAGGCGCGTGGCACTGCACATGTAGTAATGGCAAGCACTTTCTGTGATGTAGGACCATTAATGATGACCCTTAGAACGTATTCCCATTTCCAGATGGACTGGTGTGCTATTTACTATTAATTATAGCATTCTCTGCTGCCGTGCTCCAAGATGTCGGGGTGCGCAGTGCTGCGCGCCTAACTCCTAACAGCCTGTGGTTGTTGTTGAACAGCTTCTTGGCATTGTACGCTGAAACTTTGAACCCAATTTAATGGTATTAGCATAGTTGGTCAGATATAAGTTTAAAAGGATTTTGTCAGGGGCAGCTCTCGTCCCTAAGGCGCGGAGGCGCCCTCCCCCCCCAACCCCACGAATCCCCAGTTCCTTATAAAGTTATTATTCACACTCTCACGGTAATTTTATCTTGCCATAATAGTTTCAAGAAAAATATGTTTTTGGTTTAAGTAATAGCAGGCAATGTTTTTAAAATGGCATGCGGTTGGGCGCGAGGCGGTCAGCGCCTGATATTGTGAAACCAAACCTTCCCACCCCTTCACCTCTTGTCTTCAAATGGCATGCAGTCAGGCGCGCGATGGTCAGCGCCTGACATAGTGAAACAAACCTTCCCTCCCTTAACCCGTTGTCCTCCACCTGCTATAGCTAGCTAGCATTGCTTATTCTTCTTTTGAAGGCGCACTCCCTAAGGTTGAAACTTGTGAAATGTGTATAGCATGAACCAGCAATTATTGTTGTCAGTCATCCTGCGTGCTCCTGCATCTTGAGGATGTGTGTGGCGTATGTGTTTATAATAATATTATGTAGTGTTATTTTAGGATATTGTTTATTTGAGTTATATGTTTTAATATTTTTTGTAACTAGGCTTAATATGAATAGTTCAATTCAGGCGCTTAAGACAACGAATATTGCAAGATTAACTCTTGATCAAAAAAGAGAATAGAATTCATTAGGTAGGCCATGTCCTGAATTTTGTATGGAACAAAGTGAAAACATACATACCTATATATTTATGCACATTACACAGCTGCAGAGTTTCTACAACACATCCACGTCCTTTGGGGGACATATTTTTTTTTATCTTTCCGTGTTGTTTGTGATATTAATTTTTGAGTTTAACTAAATGAATATTTAGCCAAACATATTCCGAAATTTGTGTCTTCTTTTAAATATATTATTTAGAAATATTTAGAATTAAACAGGCTGCGCCCTCCATCTTCTAAAGTGACGAGCCGCCACAGGATTTTGTATTACTTTTGGTTAAAACAAACTATATGTGCAGTTTGGATGTTGAATTTCCAAGCGTCCTGTGTGTTGTGTGTGTGTGTGTGTGTGGGGTGTGTGTGTGTATGAATATATATATATATAAAAAAATTCAACTTCTGTGCGGATACATATGACCACTTGAAGAGAAATTTAAATACATCTATTTAGTAATTTTGGCGTGCCCTTTAAAGTATTTTGTCAATTAAATTAGACGAACGTCTAGCTTATCTTAAAAAAATCCCATAAGTTTTTGGTCTAGTAAAATTGGCCTGACATACAATATTTTTAAGCGCTTCAATAACTTAATTTATAGGTTTTATTAATAAATCTAAATTAACTCTTGTGTATTTGTTGAATTTTAAAATTCAATTTGACCCTAGTGAATTTTGAGGCAAATAAAAACTTTTGATCAAGTTTGCCATGATTCTTCGCTTATCTAATGTAGGCGTTTGGGTAAATTGTTTTCACTCGCAGCGATGTTTCTATCGTGGCGCTTCCTTGTGGGTCTGAGTGTGGCTCCTCCGATTCTGCTGGTCTTAGTGATTGTCACTTTCCTGCCAGAGTCCCCTAGATACCTTCTAACACGGGGAAAGGTGCGCTTAACACTCAAGGCCTTGCAGACAATCTTCGCCATGAACACCGGCATGCAAAGAGACAAATACCCGGTGAGTTGTTCAACTTATAACCTGCAACAAAATCTGAAATGTTATAGGAATAATATGTGAGTAATCCTGAAAATAATACCCGATGGATTTGCAAGGAATTTTAAAGAAAACTATTATTATTTAATGTAGTTCTTTACTATGACTTACCTTGATTTACTTTTCTACATGTTCCCAAAAATACTTAGACACTTGCCATACCACGTGTTGAACTTTGTATGCCTTTGACATAGGCATCTGCCACCAGTCCATTTTATCATTCCTTAAATGCATACTTAACCTATTCATCACCTTACTCGAAATGCTTTCAGCCAAATACTTTTGATTTAGGAAACTTAGAGAAATGTGAAAAGTTGGATGACAATTTGAAGAAGAACATTTTGACAAATTATATTATTCTAAGCAGCAATTCAATTTCCCATGAACTGAATTCAATAACAAGCAACTGAAATTTCAACATCATTGGATATAAAAGTGGCTTTGGTTAGCGTACTCTAAGATATATGATGGTGTTTACTACAAAGTGTGTTTAGTTATTATTTAATGAAGCCTGTGGCACTGGTAAAGGAAGACATGAAAGTCCTGGTTCACTTGTTAGTAGTTATTTCAGACGTTGGAAAAAAGTATTTAAGAAATTTGATAGCCACAGTAAATTGCAATAGCCCGTAAGAATATAGTTAGTGCAGACAATTTCATGAAGGTTTTATAAGGAACTATTGATGATGTTGAAGTCAGTTAAACACCCAACGCGTAGAATATCGTGAATAAAACAGGGCAGCACTGAGACCTATAGTAGAAACAGTATTGTTTTGTGGAGAACATGAGCTTCCTTTAAGAGGTGACAATGATAGCGGTCCTCTTTAGAGAAACCATTGAAAAAAGACGGGAAGTTTTGGGCCTTGTTAAGATTTAGGTAGGGAGAATTATTGTGATGACAATCTAAAAACAACAACAAATTTTGCAAAATCGGAAGAATGCTACGTATTTATGTGCAAAAATACAAAATGAGATTTTATACATCAGTGCAATCATCGTCCAAGAAGTAGATGTTAAAAAAATGATTCAGACTGCTTAACAATCCTGGCTGACAAGACCCTGGATGTTTCCACTAATGGACAACTGTCTTTGTGTATCAGGTATCTTGTGTATCTTTGGATTCAGAAACTCCAGTACTCCACGAGGATTTTCTAAGGTTTGTTCTTATTTATGATATGACAGGTTAAAACATTTCAAAATCTATTCTAGAGCAATGTGTGAGGCTAGCGCTTGATATTACTATGCCAGACCAGGTTATGATGGCGCCTCCAACAAGGATGGTTATTAAAAGGATGTCCAGGCCAGAATAAGGGAGCAATATACGAGTATGTGCATTGTGCTAGCCATAGACTTAACTTAGCATTGTCAAACATCCATGTGGACACCAAGTGTCTGGAACTGCTTAGATGTCATCAGGGAAGTTACTAGATTTTTCAGGAAGAATGTGCATGCCAGTCAGACACTAAAAGATGCTGTCCAAGTTTATGTGCCAGAATGTAGGAAAAGAATATGCCTTGATTTGTGTGAAACCAGATTTATTGAACGCCACGCAAGTGTACTGAACTTTATTGAGCTGATGAAGACTATTTGTGTCAGTCTTCGAGAAATTTCTGAATCAGGTGGTCAAAGTTCAGGAGTAGCTGGCGCAGTTCTTGCAGCCGTAGAGAAAATTAGCGTCTTGGTTTATTTATTAGTGTGTGAAAAGTTCTTCAGTATTACCCTTCCACTTTCAATATTCCTTCAAAGCCAAAAGTACGAACTAACCGCCGCTTTAAGGTTCTCAGGTGAGGTAATTTCATCTCTACAGAAACTATGAAATAATGATGACATTGAATTCAATCAGATCTTTGATTCTGCTTCCAAGTTATCAAATTAGCTCTTCAACACTGACATAAATCTCATAGAGTCAACAAACGGCAGACACTTCGATAAAATCCTGCAACAATATCAGCTGAGGACTATTACCGCATTTTTATCTTCATACCGTCATTAGATCAGCTTATATAATGTATGAAAGAGAGATTTACGAGGACTGATTTCAAGTCCTCCTCACTGGTTTTGCTTTTTCTGACAAAGCCCATAGGCTAGAAGCCCTTTTGTCTTACTACAAAGACAAGTGTTCTTTGACAGCATTGAAAGGAGAATACCATATTTGGTGTGACCGAGTGAGAAAAATGAAACAGGATACTTAGGTCTTGGAGGTTTTGAAAAATGTAACAAAGCATTTCTTCCCAAAATCAACATACTTCTGGGGGTTTTTGGCAACAGTTCCTGTCACATCAAGTGTAGAGCGAATGTTTCCCACCATGAAATGAGTCAAGACTTTGTTACCAACAGAACTGGGAATGAGAGACTCCTTTCAAGTCACTGGGAGATTAACGTCGATCCAGACAGTGTTTTGGACATCATGGCAAGAAAACAGCCACGGCAATTGTTGTTATGAACTGTATTAAATAATAATAAATAATTTGTGAAAATTGAAAAATGACAGAATATGATATCTAAGTGGTGCTTGCCTCACTAAAATGCATAGAGGATAGCTTCGGCTATCTGATTCATTAATAAATAAATTTGATACTATTTCACTTATTTGAATAAACTACAAACTGATTTTCGCATGTACCTAATGACTATATTTATGTGTGTTTCAGTACGTTTGACTTGTGAAGAACTTTTCTTTTAAATTAAACTTAAATAGTTAGTCATTTTGATATTTTACTTATATTATTGTGTGTTTTAGAAAAAATAATATATTTAGCATTTTTCTACTATGGTGTCTCTGCTTGAATATATTCTATAAACAATAGTCCATCAATACTATGGTATGCTTGTTTGAGTTAATATATCCGTGATTTAAGACAATTTCTATGTGTACTTGCACTGGTTGAAAGTGGTGGAAGGGGGGGCGGGGGGAGAGAATATGATCAGACCGATAGATGGGGGGAAAAGGAACTTTCCTTTAGACCTCCCACTCCTTCCCCGAAATAAAATTCTGACTACATCACTGTATATACCAAAAATATAGTATAGGTACCGTGATGCTATTTAAAGCTAATACTCTATTTTAAATGAACAAACAAATCTCTCCATTGAATTACACTACCTTTCCGCAAGGCATGATTAAAACCTAGATTAAAAAACTCCCTTAGAATAACATCAATATCTGAGGATAGTTAGGCCGAATGAAGAATCTTGTAGCATCGATCAAAACTTTCTAAATTATATGTCCTTCAGGACCTGTTTATTTACCTACCTCCTGATATCCTAACAGAGTCGTGGGCACAAACCACGCTATATCCGGTTATGGAAAATCTAAAACATATAAAAAACACAACAAGAAATAGTATTAGATCTAAATCAGAATTTTTGCATTTTAGGGACAGGCATAACTCCTATTTTATTATATTGTCAAGACTTCACAAAACAACAAATTAGACAATTCTTTACACGTTAATTAATACCACACTTAAACTCTTCATTACTTTTATTCATTGGCGAAGCGAGATGATAGTTTTTGGATAATCTAAGTCATGAACACTTGTTTGATTGTAATATTGTTGAACATCACAACTAATAGGGTAAGTTTTCTCATACTGTACTAATTAATGTGAATGGTTCTCGACAAATTGACTGAGGCTGTCTGCTCTCGAATAGAGATAAACAAGCACTGTTCTTTTTTGGACGTGGAGGAACAAGAACCCCGTTTTCAGTCTTGACACTGTTGCCAACATTTCAACAAAAGAAACCAAACAGTGATGGCAAAGGGAAACCAAACATTCCGTCCACCTTGAAAGAAAACTTTCAATGAAATATCAAAATAATAAAAGGTATTAACTAAACAAGTGAAATTGGTTAAGAAATAGTTATTTCAAAATAAAAAACAAGTTATATCAATACTACACACAAATAAAATATCATAAACACAAGTCTTTACACATCTATGCTGAGTTTTCTTCCATTTGAAGAAAGCATAGTCTTGTGATGGCTCTCTTCAGCGAGCCACCTGCGGTCCTGAGAGTGACCACACGAACGATTCCATCTGTGCCAGGATGTAATTCCAGTACTTGGCCAAGTTTCCAACTGAGCAAGGGGGAATTGTCCTCACGAATGAGAACCAATGTTCTCACTTGAATGTTGTGGCCATGTGTTCTTCATTTCTTCCGTTGCTTGGGTTCGTAAGTATTCCTTGGACCACCTTGCCCAAAATGCTGAGAAAGTTGTTGCACATGCTGCCAGCATTCTAGTCGATTACTTTGAAGTAATGCCAGGTTTGGATCTGGAGTGAGTATCCTATCAAAAAATGAGCGGGGGTAGGAAAAGAAAGGTAGGAAGGATCGCAGGACAGTTGTGTTAAAGAATGGGAGTTAAGATACGCCTCTACTTGTGTCAAAATCGTGTATAGCTCCTCATTTGTAAGCGTGGCATTTCCCAAAATTCTGTTCAGATGATAATTGACCAGCCTAATTCCTGATTCCCAAAAGCCACCGAAATTTGTTGCTCGTGGAAGTATAAAATGCCATTCAATGTTGTCTTTGGCTAGAGTGGATGTCACTTCAGTTTGATGGCCATCAGAAGTAAGTAGATTGCAAAGTTCCAGAAGTTCATTGTTTTCTTCAACAAAATTGGTTGCGTTGTCAGAATAAATATGAAAACATTTGCCTTGTCGTGCCATGAATCTTCGCAAGGCTGCTAAGAATGATTCTGTAGTTAGATCACTTACTAATTCAAGGTGAATAGCCTTGGTAGCGAAGCATATGAAAAGAAATATGTAATTCTTTATTCTCTTCGCTCCTCTTATTCTGCTTTATAGTACTTGTATTGGACCACCATAGTGATTTCCTGTATGCATAAATGGACGAGAATATTTTACTCTACTTTTAGGGAGTTATCTCATAATTTGTTGTATGCCTTTGGGATTTGCCTTGAAACTTTTAATTCAACTGTTCACAATTTTCCTGCACAAGTATTTACCAATGAGTGACCAATACACTTGTCTTAGCATACTAAGCATTGCTTGTGGCCCAGCATGAAGTTGTTTCTAATGTTCTTTGCTGGCTAGTAATTCTGTCAGTTTGTGTCTGGTCTTGTAAATGATTCTCAAGCAGTATGAAACTATGTTTACAAGTGTATTAAGAGATGGAAATTTATCAATCAGTGTACAGTCTGGAACTATACTGACAAGCGTGGTGTCATTCTTCCTCCTCTCTAGTACTTCCTCATTTGGAACTTCTAGAGAGCAAATGGATTCCATCCATACCCTAGAGTCCTGGATTAGCCAATCTGGACCATTCCACCATAAACTCGAGTGAACTAACTAATCATCTGACAAACCTCTAGAAACAAGGTCAGCTGGCTTTCATGCGTTCTGACATATCACCAATTTTCAATTTCACTGGTTTCTTGAATTTTGGCAACTGTTTTCACCACGAATGTATTATTATTTTATTGTAAGTTCAAGAGAATGGATTTCAATTTGATGACGGTGATGCTGAGTTCCCTCATTATATAGGTCTCTAGTCATGGGTAAAGAGGTGGAAGTTTTCATATTAAACTTACAACGTCACACGGCTAACTCGTGCTAACAGCACTCTCTTGTTAGCAGTTGCCAAACTTGGCTCGTTCCCAAAACACGTACGCCGGATATTCGGTGAGTCGGCTGTTGACTCTAGGTACGCCCATCCAGTCACGTATACCAGATATGGGGTTAATTGCATTCAAACTTGGCTCGTTCCCAAAACAGTACTCCGGAAATCCGGTGAGTTGGTTGTAGCATTGAAGTACGCCCATTCAGTCACGTACACCAGGTATCGGGTTAGTTACAGTTCAAGATTGTGAGTGGCCCATTTGTAGCGGACCAATCAGCGCATTTCTGGATCCCTCTATTGGAACATGTTGTCACTGCATTATTCAAAGTTTGTTAGAACTTCTCTTAATTTTAGAATTTGGTGGAACAGGTTGGTCATGGACTTGTGCTAACCCAGAAGATACAATGTGTGAGTAAAGTACATATATTAGACATAGTAAGTTTAGTCATCTTAGATATTTCAGAATGCCTATGTGTATTGGCATTATTCGGAGTAGGTAGTACTCAAGTAAACTAGCTAGTCTCGCTAGTGATACTATAGCAGGATGTATATATGTATTGGATTATTTGGGGCGGTAGAACTAATGTAGCATAGCTAGTAATGCTAATGTTACAGGGTCTACACACAATACATACTGTAGGCTTGGTTAAATTATAACAAACAAACAATCTATACTACTCGTACAATTCACAACTTAAGTGTACGTGTGTGGCAACATTCATTTGACTACTAACTCTCCTCAATCCCACACACACATAACAGTATTACTTTACTGTGCACACACACCTGCGCATCACATGGCATTAGTCATTACATATACATTTGCTGAAAAGATAAATTTATCTATATTTTAACAGGCCTACTGTACACAATACATTCTGTTTGGGTGTTTTATTGTGAAAATGAAAATTGGATTAAAAGTTAATGTATTTCTGAAAGACCAGAATACCAGTTTTAATTAAACTAAAACAGAGACTGGGATATAAGTGAGTATGTTGTGAAGCCTAGCTTTGAATGTTGTCTTGATTAGGAGATACACATGAAGATCTGGTAGAGATGTTCTGAAATCGAGTACGCCCTTCTTAATAATTATTTAATGAGAGGAACTCCCCTAAACACTCACATTCTCATAAATACATGATACTCGTATATAAACACACAAATTAAACATATGTAATATTACAGATAAATAGGCCTATTATAACACTAAATCACTTCACACAGTGTCTTATCATGAGCTCATTTTCTAGCGAGAAAGAGCAAAAGAGATTCACTTAGATGTGACTCTAGGAAAATAATTTTCAACACACTGTTCAGTGTTCAGCAGAGAACCAAACGCATGGTGCAAAAGATTGTGGGGAGGAAATTACTAATATGTAGGCGAGGGAAGGGGGTAGCTAATTTGTAGAAAACTGCTGTCAAGAATCTGGAAGAGGGGCAAAATATGGAGGGAAATAACTAGTCAACAGTATCTAACAACGAGGAGTGTTTCTATGTGAGACCAACAAATAAAGGAATACTCAACACATACTATACATACATTAATATATACTGTAAATATATAGTTTCTTTATGTGAATAAATCATATCAAAGTCCCGAGAATTTTTAAAGTCTGCCATTGTTAATGTTATTGGTAAAGTGGTGTTCTTGTAGGAAGGAACTTATTGTATTATTAGTAGGTCAAGGATGTAGTGTGTGTTTGACTAATATCATAATTGTGATGTTCAGGTGAAGATGATGAAGGACAATGACAAGCTAGCGGAAATGAGGTACTACATGGAGGAGACGTTAATTCCTGCTTACATGAAGCCTCGCTGTTACTCTATACCAATTCTGCTTATGTCGCAGTTCTGCCTCATGTTTGGGTGAGAAGTGAAGTAATATATTGTATAAACTAATGTCTTTACCGTCTCTCGACCACTCAGAGAGAGAAGTATTGTGATCACAACAAAATATGTTAACACAAGATTTTGAGAGTTTTATGACTCCTTGAAGCAGAAAAAGTGATTTTTACGATGTCGCCTGTCTGTATCTCGGCCCAGAGTAGAATCCATTTACAGATCAGGTTAAAACTTGCTGTCTAAGGTTTTTATAAGGCTCCTCTGAGAATTTTTGGAATTAGATATCTAACCTTAAAATTAAGGGTAGTTTAATGAAGGACAAAAAGAGAAAAAATTGATTTTCTCAAAATCCGCTCTAACGGTTTTGATTAAATTTTGTATCCAAGCACGATTTATCATTATAAACAAAATTTAAAACTTAATTCAGGGTGTCTACCATTCGGGAAAATCAGGGAAAACTGAAATTAGCCGGGAATTTGAAGTGATTTGGAAAATACGGGAATAAGTCGGGAATTTGGAAAATTACAACAAAAATCTGGGAAAATGTTGTTTTACTCAAAATATGAAATATGTTAATCATTAAATCAGTAAATAATTATGTTATTAAAACTGTAGTTTTTTGTTTGTAGCTGTGTAATATATTTTATAATTCCTAGTAAACAATGTTAATACCAATTTCAAAAGAATGTTTATTTAAATTTTAAAACTTATTATTAATAGAAAAGATTAGTAGAAAAATAAGGTGGGAGGGGGGGGGGGGGAGTTATAAGGATGTGACATACTTTTTAGTCAGGAATTTCAGGAAATGATCAGGGGAAATCAGGAAAAATGTCGGGAATTCCATTGGCCAAGTTGAGTAGATACCATGTTAATTTTTTCTGTCTTTTAAATGTGAAATTGATTGTTATTAACTTTGGTGTATAGAGATGTTCCTATTTTCCCAATCCTTGTGTAACAGTGTATATTATTTATTTGGTAGAGTATTTTTGCAACATTTATATATTATTTTGTTTAACAAATCTTATGAGTTTTTAGTAAATGTATTTATTTTCAGATAAGAAGAGAGGAAGTTTGTGAAGGGGGGTGGGGATGTCATATAATGTATTTCTAGGACTTTGGGGCAATGATTTCTTCAGTCGTGGTGTGCCTGAACTTATTGGTGCATGGTCCTAGTCATAAATAACGCACTGGATTAGATTACCAGTCTAGTAAGGTTCGGGAACTATTTTGAGCTGGATGTATCCGCATCACACGGAGGCTGTAAATTCGGCCTCGCGTAGAATCCGAGGTACAGTCTAAATTTAAAGGAAGTTAAAACTCGCTCTGGTGGCTGCATAATATTGGACGCTACTTTTGTAGTGGACTGGATCACCGATGATAGTAAGATTGAGGTTCGAATCTCCGTTGGGTGTGCTGAGGGTGGTTTTCCAAAATGATTTTCCATTCTTTCTCTCCATGCAAATGTGGGTACACTTCCTCTAAACATAACCTTCCTAATCCTTAAAAAACCAATAACCTAATTAGTGCATAAGCATTTAATCCTAATGTGTAATAATATGCGGTGCTAGAAACAATTTTTATTAACATGTACGACAGGTAGTGTGTGAGATCTGGATAGTGTCGAGATTAGCCAGCAGATGTCATCATTATCCGAGCGCAGTGGATAGCCAGAAATAGAACTAATCTTTATTATTTTCAACACAAACTGGATAATCTTGACTTTAGCTATCAAGACTTGGATAACGTTGAATAGTATTGGTAAAACTAAGCATGTTTCAATACAGATTATATTTTGGAACATTGTTTCGAATTGGGGCATGAAATTTGATTGTCGCAACTAGCGTTGCCAGACACCCCGCTTTTGGCGGGACGTCTCGTTTTTCAGCACTTTCAGAACTCGTCCCGCCGGCACCCCAAGCGGGACTCTAAAAATCCCACTATTTCATCTAAGTAAGTAATATTGGCGGGGTAATTTAAGGTGCAACAAAAGGGAGCACGAGTGTTTTTACAGTTTTTATAACATTACATTTTTTTGGCCCAAATAAGTCAAATATTTCCCCAGTAGCAACATAGAGTTTAGTTTTCTGCATATTCTAATATAAACAGATCTTGAATATCTGTTGTTATTAGCATGCGCAGAAAACTAAACTCTATATTGCTACTGGAGACATATTTGATTTATTTTGGACAAAAAATTTCAATTCTATAAAAACTGTAAAATTACACGTGCTAACTTCGACCACACCTTAAAAAGATCTAGTCAGCGAAGAAAAAGAAGTGCATGACACATGAGGTGCGTAGGCGGCAGATGACACGCAGGGGTGAGGCGGTGGAGTGCCGGCTGTCGTGTTCCGCATCCCTTGCTCCGCCCCACTCGATTGATCGACTAGTCAGTCACAGTTGGTCAGTGCCAGCAGTCGAGCAAGATTTCACGGCTTATGCATGCCGCTGTTACCTCTACTAACGCACTTTAAGTTAGGTAATTTTAGTTTATATTAACTCAATACCAAGCAACTAATGTTAGGAGATAAATAATCAATCACAATTGAGTTTGATAGTTTTTAATCTTCACAATTTTATTAATAATTGTGCGTTACAGCTGTTTTGGTACACTGTACCTTCCTCGGACGCTGTATATTTCAAACTGACAAACAAATAGAAATTAGAGCCTACTTATTACTTGGATGTATACAAAGGTATATGGTTGTCAAAGCGTAAAGAGTTTCAAACATAAACACAAACAATACATCAAAACACTTTCAAAACAAATTTAACAACGGGGAGCTACTCAAATCCAGAGGACTAATCAGTAATTTTTTTGAAAATTTAGAAACTATTAATCAAATCTTATCGCATTTCCACCCATTAACCAATCGAGTAGAAATTTTGCACGCCTGTGTTTTTTTTGATGACAATACAATAAGTACCTTGATGGTGAGCTAATCTGATAGTGATCAAGAGAGGGAACTCCTTAGCAGCTTACAGTTTCTCCTTTGCGTTTGGAATTTGGGCTTATTTGATTCGTTCGTATCGATGGTGGTTCAACGCTATTTTAATGACTAAAAAGGTTTATAATGTATTTTGATTGTCTTACTTCTTGTGAAATTAAATTAATTTGCCCATCAGCACATCCTAAATTGTAATTTTAATTTCCACACAATCCTGAATAACATTTTTTGTAAACAAGGTGATACCAGACACAAAAAAGACTTGGAAATTAGTAGTAGGTAATTACTACATTTAAGAGAATTTAAACTACTATCACTACTATACTAATAATTTTCCATCTTTCAAATGAAAAAATACAGTTAAATATAACCATGAAAATAATTATTTTATTATTTCTTTTGTACATTTAATTACAACAAGATTTATTCAGTTTTGATCTTATTTCTATGATTAGATGGTTGGTCCTTGAATAAAATATGTCAGTATTGATGGGTACTTTTACCCTTAAACTATTTGCATCTCATAAAATATAAATAAAATTATTTTATTAGGATGGGGCTATAGGACGTCTTTTTTATTTAGATTAGCATTTTTAATATGTCTTTATTTTGATTTTTAATACTAATAGGTGTACATGTTTTGTTTTCAGAAAATTACAAGTAATCAGAACGAGTGACACAGATTCTTCTGATGCAGTAAAATCTGACCAAAGAGATACTCATTCTGGTCATAAAACTCTTAAAATTTCAAGAGATTTGGTTAAAACCTGCCAAAGAAAATGTTAAAGCTTATTGTACTTTGTTTCAGAGAGAACTTAGTATAAGTCATGGTGGGAAAAATTATGTTAACTGACACTGAGATAGAGCTGAACATAAAAAGGAAGAAAGTGCTAGTAGAATTGTTTCTATAAAACACTTTAAAAAAAATGATCAATTAACAAGCAATGAAGAAAAAGTGATGGCAGCTGATATCACTAAAACATTCCACAATGTTAAACACAATTTATCGTTCAATTCATTAGATTGCTAAGCAAAACTTGATCGTGTTTTGTACGCAGACTCAACAATCGCTGAAAAATTGTCCCTTAATCGTACACAATCGAGTGCAATCGCACATAAAGAATTAGGGCCAGCGTCAGTTGACGGTATAATTAAATATCTCCATGGTGGAGTCTATTTTAGTATTTCTACAAATGCCTCCAATCCCGGGCCAATCAAAATGTTTCCATTGTTTGTTTGGTTTTACACACTGGAAATCAATATCAAAACTTGTGTACTGGACTTTTATGATGATTTGAATGAAACTGTGATTGTTATACATGCTTATATTGTGACAAGACTGCAAAATTTTAACATTGACTTAAAATATCTTACAAGCTATTCTGCTGATAACACAACGGCCAACTTAGGGGGAAACCATTCTGTTTCCAAACTGTTACAGAACAATAGTAACAATATTATCGCTGTAGGATGTCCAGCTCACATTTTACACAACATTGTGAAACATGCTACAGGCAAATGCAAGTTTGATGTGGAAAACATGGTACTTAAAGTATCGTATCACGCAAACAGAGTACAGGCCTTGAAAGATTTTTTCAAATTTTACGATTCTGAGTTTCCGCCAGTTTTACGACATGTTCCCACACTCTGGCTATCCCTGCTTCTGGTCATAGAGCGTTTAGTGAAATCCTACGAGTTATTAAATTACTTCATTACTTTGGGAGAAGACGAGTGCCCATCTGTTCTTTGGGCGTACTTCAATGATGAACAGACCAGAGTGTATCTCGTCTTTTTTCAGAATGTGCTGAAAATTATACAAGTCACAGTATTACAACTGGAGAGTGACAGACTGTTATGCTTTGAGGCGTTTAACTTACTAATTCCCGGCACAGATTTATCTGATTACCAAACCCTTCCTTCACCTCTGACAAGACGTGTATTAATCACATCTTGTGCATGTGGGGATTGCCAGGCCTCCACCGTGGTTCGGATTCCACGTTAAACTGTAGGTCCTCCATTTCATCTCACAATCACCCTACCATTACACATTAGCGTAAGTGCGTATAGACCGAACGGGTAGTAAGACGTGGTGCTATAATAATAATAATATAATAATAATAATAATAATAACAATAACAATAACAAATAACAAATAACAAATAACAAATAACCAATAACCAATAACCAATAACCAATAACAAATAACAAATAACAAATAACCAAAAAACCAATAACCAAAAAACAATAAAACAATAAAACAATAAAACAATAAAACAATTAAACAATTAAACAATTAAACAATTAAACAATTAAACAATTAAACAATTAAACAATTAAACAATTAAACAATTAAACAATTAAACAATTAAACAATTAAACAATTAAACAATTAAACAATTAAACAATTAAACAATTAAACAATTAAACAATTAAACAATTAAACAATTAAACAATTAAACAATTAACAATTAACAATTAACCAATTAACCAATTAACCAATTAACCAATTAACCAATAATAACCAATTAATAATTAAAAAATAACAATAATAATAATAATTAATAATTAATAAATATAAAATAATAAATAATAAACAATAACAATAATAATAACTATAATAACAATAATAACAACAACAACTTTTCAATAACAGAATTGAAATGTTTTCCCTTTATTTCAATCATATTTATAATCATATTCATTGACAGTAAAATAAAAATTGTTGGTAACAAACAATTATTGTTACTACAATAATGTATATTAAACATCAGTGGCGTAATATCAGGGTCGACTATATGACAAAGTCTCCCCAAACCTTCTGTTGGAAGGCTAATCAAATAATTAACAAAGGTTTATAACTTAGTGTAAGTTTTGAAACTATTCACAAAGTGACAAAACTTACATAAATGCTTCTTGCATGAAGAAAATGTTATTTTTGACTTTCCTTTCCCTATTGAGACTATTCTTTCCAGTTGTCATCACTCCTTTCAGATTCACACCCCTCTAAACCCTACTCCAGGGCTACCACTATTAGTCTATAAATCAAAATAGTCTCGACAGAGTTGTCAAACTGTATTTATGTTTAGATGCGGTGCTAGATTAAATTGGTATTACTTGTAAAATTATGCATATAAACAAATAGTTGTATTGTAAACAATAATAAACTAAATATTTTCACTTTCCAAATGCTATTTTTATGAAATTCAGGATACAATATCTTGTGAACAGTTTTGATTTTTTTTTATCTGGCAATGTAGTGATTTTAACTTTTGTCAAGGGGTGTGGCACGAAGAAGACTTTTGGAAGTTTTGTGGAGAAAAGTGTGAGGGTAGGTTATTTTAGTATTAGACAAAAGATTTCTCCATAAGATAATTAGGCCATTACTGCCCTACTATGACCCACAAAGGTCTTCAGTAAGAACTAAGAACTATTTCTCATACAAATAACACAATTTCATCTCAGGTGAGTTAAACATCAGAACTAAATGATAGTATTTCCATGTTAAATCTTGTAGTTTTTCTGTTTGAGTACTTTCGACCTTTAAAAAAAAAAGTTTTTTACTTTTAACTTTAACTCTGGAGACAAAGTTTTGTGTATCGTGTGCACGCAAATTATTTGGAAGATATTTAATTTATATCTAAGTTTGAAACTTTATGTAAGAAGAGCTGATTAATATGTATTGTTTAGTGTGCCATTATAAATTTGACTTGTCGAGTGAATAAGAATCATTGATTAACTAAATCTTTGGTTTGAGCTAATAATACAAGATATAATAAACATTATATATTTTACGTCTTATGTTTCTATTGCTGTTTTAATTATTCAGAACCTTTCCTCACATTCTTATTGTCTAATGTGTCTCAAGTCCAATGGCTGATTATGCTTAAGTTCATGCATCTCTACATAGAATATTCAAATGTGTGTCTGCGTGTCTTTCTGCATCCTCTAGATGCCCCCAAATGACCCAAAGAGCTGAAACTTTGCACACTTGTAGTATATACCATGGGGCAGAACCTAACACAGCTGAATTTTCAATAATTTTTTCTGTCTTTCTATCTCAGCCTATAGCCAAAACTTTTTTAACAATTGAACTGAATTGTATTTCGGATTTTAATAAGGACCCCACATGGAGATTTTGGATTTAGATATCTGGTCCTAAAATAAGGGTAGTTTATTGATGAGCAAAAAGATCAAATCAATTTCCTCAAAATTTGCTCCAACACATTTGATTAAATTTCGTATTCAGGAGCTGAAAATTTCAGACCAAATGAAAATTCTCATTTCCCCATGAAAATGACTTTAAGGGTACCTTACATAAATATAAATTTCCAATGTTGATAATATATGCAACTATTTACATTTCAAAATACATTATCTCTGTAAAATTGTAACTTGGTACTATTAAAAATAAAGAATAAAATGGTTGAAATAGAGTTTTTACCAACCAATAGTTTCCAAAATATAAGCATAGTATATACAGTTTTTAATTGAAGTATTTTGAAAATGTTGAATTGAGTGTTTTGTGCTTTGGTGGAAAGAGATATTCCTCTTTTCTCGTGGTTTCTGTAAAACTGTATACTATTTCATTTTATGCTCTTTGGTGGAATCTGATGTTCTATTTTCCTTAATGTTATTGCAACAATTTCACAAATCTTACAAGTTTTAAGAAAATGTCTCCATTTATGGATAAAGGAAAGAGAAAGTTGTTGCAGTGTAGCTTTTTTCTTTTTTTTTACCAAATCACACTTTAAATTACATGTTTATAATAAGAGCACTTTCAAGAAAGCCCGTTTTCAACCCCATTTTATTCCAAAAAATAATTTTTTATCATGAAAAAAGGGGTCTGTATTTTATTGAAGCTAAGTGACACTTTAAAAGGTTGAAATTAAATCAACTTTATGAATTAAGTACTTTTGACTATGTAAGAAGGCAACGCTATATAAAAAGTATATATGAAATGCCAAGCTTGGAGGATGATGGACTTATATTACGGAATCGTAATCGATGGATTGAAAAACAACACCTGGATACGGGAATCAAACCAGGAACTTTTGGCCTGGCGTGCATATGCTATCCAAGGATCGTCTCATGCTCAAGGTCCTTCTTAGTAGCCGATGATATACATTCGTCACAAACTCTGTCTTAAAATAGGAGTGAAGAATGACCCTAAGCATGAGACGATCCCTTGATAGGTCAATGATAGAGCACTGGCGCGCTCAGCCAAAGTTCCCGGGTTCAATTCCTGTGTCCAGGTGTCATTTTTCAATTTATTTGACTTTTGACAATGTTCTAGTTATGAACGTTATCATTGTAAGTAATATGTTTTAACTTTATGCTGATTATGTGCTGTGCACTCTTTGCTATCAGTTACTCACTATGCTGTTGTTGCCCGCCTCTCCTTAGGGCCTTGTTCTCTAAGGATGCTTCCAGGAACACATTAAGTGGTGAGTAAGTACTTGATCAGTTGTATCACAAATGTATAAATAAATGTGGTTCTTTAAGTCAGTTACACGAAATCTGGCCTCAGACATTAAATCCAACAACAATATCCAAAGCTCCCGAACTTCTGAACTCTTTAGTCTCTCAAGCTAGACAAGAGACTAACATATTTAATCAAGAGGAGTGACTTTATTACCCCTCAATGGTCTAGCCCCCGACCAATCGATAGCAATTGCGTCTTTCTGGATCATAATCATTATTGCTTTATTTAGTGCGATAACAAACTTACTCAGCAGTGAACTAATTAAACACATTGTGTATCTTGCTTGGAATTGCTGATAGTTGACGGTACACTTCAGCCATATTTACATTTATTTATTTTACTGGAGGAAATTTAGCGTGCACTTTCTGAACTAAATGCTTATATCAGCACATGGTAGTCCTGGTAGTCCCCGGATGCACATACATACAAGTACATACAAGAAATGAGAACAAGAGGAAATTAGAATTTATGCAATTTAATGAGACAAATTACAAGGTCAATATATATATATATATATATATATATATATATATATATATATAGCATGTAATCTCAGTAAGCATATGTTCATACAAACTAGTTATGATATGAGGCAGCTATGCCTGACCCTAGCCCTACAAAGGGCGAGAGGCACTGGCCTCAAAAACTCAGACAATTGAGTTAAGTGACTGATCCCACAATCAACATGGTATGTTGGCCGTGCAGGCAGAGTTATTATTTACATCAGGCAAGTTCTGGTTCAGTTACATGAGAGAGCCCTGGATACAGAGCAACAACCCTTACTAAGGGTAAAAACTATTTACATGGATATATCAGAATACACGGGCCAGTCCAGGACGAGCCACGTCCCACTAGTTGAGCACCCACACCACGAAATATAAACAAGTAATTAAAGACAGCTGCAGCCGAGCCTGAGGGGCAGAAGCGGCTCATGAGCTGAATATTCCTAAAGCGAGTGTAACAATGCAATGACTAAGATTTAACCGCGGGCCAATCATGAGAGGCATGAACGGCCCACAGGTTAACTGCCCAACACAATTATTGGGATAGACAAGTGAACCCAGTTAGGTATGGATCCCAGGACTCCACATAACATGAACAATCTCCTGCCTTGGCAAGCTACCATTGAGTTACATCTATGGACACATCGTGTGTGCCGCGGGATTCACCATCCCGTCGTGAGGCTGGCCAAAATGGCTCAATCTCCCAAACGCGAGAAGCGCGCTACACCACAAGTGTAGTTTGTAGCCTGTTCTCCTGACAAAGGAGACTCAACTCCATACATAATCAATACAACTATCCTAACCATAATATCATAATAGTGTCAAAATAGACACGGGTTATTCCCTATCCCTAACTCTTACAATAAGATTATCCTATCCATCCTGCCAAGACGTAGACTAAACCTAACATTTAACATTTAATATGAAGTTTACTCGTAATATCATGCCCATGAAGTTGGTTAGTCCCGTAACTTCCTCCTGTCTAGAGGATCCATTTCCCTTGGACCGTAAGTCCAACGTTGACTAGATAGAGTACTTTGACCAGATGAGGGTGCGTAGTAGTTCAACGTCGCTGATGTTGTCCTATCATGTTCTATATTTCTTCCAAGCAGCTCGGTGAATATATAGTCAGAGATGCCCACGCGTTGGAGCGGTGAGTATGAAGTGGAGGGGGAACTTCCCCGAGATTCTAGAATATTGACATGCGTCGGCCAACAGCATTCATGGAGCTCTCAGTTGGTTTGTACTCGTCGTTGAACGTGGAGTTATCCCCAAGTGGCCGCGCTCGGTCATTTTTTTCTGTGTTGTTTTCAACCATGCTTAAATGGTTTAGACATTTATTTAGTTAAATCACAGGGATCCTTATTGACCACCACTCAAGTTAAGTAAATATTCCCTATTAGATTATTTAAACAACTTGTATATAAGGCAGGGACCTCGCAAAAACAAAACAGGAGATAACAAGATACTTAGCCTTGGCCAGTTTATTTAACAATATAACAAGATGTAAAATATAAAAAAAAATATATATATATATGACATAATATTTAGAATTTAAGCTTGGCGCATTCTTACTCGCTCTGGTCATCAAAACATAGGTACTCCTGATTAACTAGTCAAAACAATATATCATGACAACTACTTAAAGTACTATACTTAGTTCTCCTAAACTAGCATACCCTACGTTTGTTAACCCACAGAATTCAATATATAAACATATTGAAAGTTACTTGAAATAAATTTCTAATCAAAACAATGTAGCATAATAAATATTTAAATTACTAAACTTAGTTTCCCAAAACCTACTTTGTTTAACCTGCGGAATTAGATATATAAACATATTGAAAGTAAATTGTCCTAAATTTCTAATCATAACATTATAACATGACAAATATCTAAGCAACTAACTTTAGTTCTCCAAAACCTATTTTGGTCAACCTGCGAAATTAGATATATAAACATATTGAAAGTAAATTGTCCTAAATTTCTAATCATAACATTATAACATGACAAATATCTAAGCAACTAACTTTAGTTCTCCAAAGGCTATTTTGGTAAACCTGCGAAATTAGATATATAAACATATTGAAAGTAAATTGTCCTAAATTTCTAATCATAACATTAAAGTACAACAAGTATCCAAAGTACTACATTTAGTACTGCTAAACTGTTCACATACTGGAGAATCAATTTATAACCTACAGTCTACCATTTAACGATGCAATACCTCTAACTAGCTCGTCATCATTATGTCAACTTACATTGTTGGGAGTATTAGTTCCTCTAACGGCTAGTGGCATCAAAGAGTCATTTATTCCATGTCAAACACTCGCCTTTATTCATTTGAATTCAGAGGGGGAAAAAGGGGGTTGGAATGAATAGCCATAATTCGATA
The DNA here is from genome assembly GCA_039000515.1 of Timema cristinae. Lineage (NCBI taxonomy): Eukaryota > Metazoa > Arthropoda > Insecta > Phasmatodea > Timematidae > Timema > Timema cristinae. The sequence continues at coordinate 9,263,105 of JBCFYV010000100.1, forward strand.
TCATATTGTCCAATCGGCGACTAGAAGACCTCATGGGCGCCTGCGCAGAACGCTATGAAGTCTTGGTCTTGGATAACAGGGGTGGGGGGTGACGAGTACACGACAATTGAGAGCTAGCCAAGTTTATCAGATCGCGCACGCGCTTTATTCACTCCCATCTATCTTGATGATGAAACAACAGGTTGTTCTTCCAGGACGTTAGATAGAGTTTGTTTGTTGTGTGAGTGGATCGTACTGGTCGAAAAAGCTCGCCTTCGGCCTCGAATGTGTTCTCCGACAGGGCAGTAAAACAGGGTGAGTAGCCAGGCGAACTAAGTGGTGGCGGTGTAGTATGCGACCACGGTACAAATCCTCCGCCCCTACACGAGGCAGCCTCTTCCGCTCTCAGGAATTCGGGTGGTCCAAGCTTTTGACACAGCGATCCAAGTGACGTCTTCCTTGATCTCAGTATCAGCAGCTGGTCAACACCGCTCTCCGTCAATCTGGCAAGTGCTCCACGCCTTTCAGCCTGTCCTCGCCACCCCAGCAACTGTGCTGTACCAAACCGAAGGCATTTCGGACTCTTCTGTTCTTTGGCTCGACGACAGGAATGAAGGAGGGATGAAGGATCCCACTGAACAAATAAACACAAAGCGAGTACCCAACGAACACCACCAGAATTTTATCTCCCCACTAGCCGTACACAACCTGATATAATATAAAGCATTACAATCGCAAGCAAAAATCTAACCTAGCATTCAATGTCACAATTAAAAAAAAACAGTCATTATATAACCTGTAGTAAAGATTTCTCTAGTAATTTTACTTTGCTATAACACTGGAATTATACCAGATCATGATGTCTCCTGCGAGGATATCATCCATTTATTGGAGTTAACATTGCTTCAACTAGGAGATTCCATCTTACAATCTTAAGTATACAAAATCTGGTAATTATCTCTGTTGCTTAATCTGCGGGCTTTCCCGGAGATGATAAATAACTTACATACTAACACTTACACTTTTACAGCACGGACTCACACACATACTCATCCCTGGACCAGGGATGAGGACTCTTTGATGCCACAAGATTTAATTTGAGATACGTGGGCCCGCCTGGTGATTGAAGGGTCACCAACATCACTAATCAGTACTGTTACAGGGGTGAGGAAGCGCTCCACTCGCCATGGACCATTCCACTTCGGACTGAGTTTTGCTGAGATTTTGTCAATTGCGGAGCTCTGTGGATAACTTTTATTGAGGACCAGGTCTCCAATAGCAACCGAAACAGGGGCACGTCCAAGGTTATACCTATCAGCCACCTTTTTATGGGCCCTTTTTAAAGCTTCGAAGGCCTTTTGGCACCTATCTTTATGCGAGAACTTCTCATCCCCGCCCAGCAAGGGGTCCACATCCCATACCGTTAACAGAGGGTGGTTGAGTTCTCTACCCAGGAACACCGAAGCCGGAGAGGCGTCGGTTGACTCATGAAACGCGGAATTAAATGCGACATTTAAGAACTCAATATCACGATCCCACCTAGCTTGATCAACCGAGTGGAAAATGGTTAAGGCCACCTTAAGATTCCTATTGAAACGCTCCACGTGGTTAGGGCAAGGATAGTGGGGGCTGGTGGTTATGTGTTTAATGCCCCATCCAAAGCACAAGTCTTTGAAAGTGGCAGACCTAAAACAGGGCCCATTATCGCTCACTAAACTTCGGGGGGCACCAAATATCGCCCACACGCGTCTAGCAAGCGCGTTAGCAGTGGTCTTAGCTTTCATGTCCCTCAACGGTAAAATAATCACAAATTTAGAGAAAGCATCCAACACAATGAGTATACAAGTATTTCCTAAGGAGGATCGGGCAGGGGGCCAACATAGTCGACGAACACCTTTTCCCACGGAAGTTGAGCCACATCGGCCGAATGAAGCCCAACTTTCGTGTTCTGCGCCGGTTTTGCCTTTTGGCAATCTTCACACTGCTTAACTTGCAGTTTCACATCTCTGTACATCCCTGGCCAAAAGAACTCCCTAGAAATTTTACGATAAGTTTTAAGTATACCCAGGTGACCACCAACAATAGAATGATGGAAATAACGCAACAACATTTTGCGTACCACAGTCGGGACAACAATCTTCCTTCCTTTCCCTTTCCCACTAGATATCACAAGAAGTCCTTTGAAAAGAGAATAAGGACCCACCTCCTCTCCCTTATTTATTTTATCTATTAGTTCCAAGCACCACGAGTCACTCCCTTGATGATCTCGAATCGAGATGAATGACTCCGGGATGGAATGAATTACATTAAAAGGCTGTACAATATTTTGGGTCTCAATCGGCTCCAGATCTTCCGCCATCCGAGATAGGGCATCAGCAGTCACGTTATCCCTTCCAGGAACGTGATGCGTGCTGAATTTGTATTTCGAAAGGCGTAGCACCCACCTCCCGATCTTTCCTAACTGCTTTGGGTGTCGCCACATCCATGACAACGCCATGTTGTCAGTGTATAGTTCGAATTCGCGCTGTTCTAGATAGTCAGAGAATTTCTCAACGCCCACAACACATGACAGACATTCTTTCTCGAAAGCACTATATTTCTGTTCTGCCTGAGACAAGGTTTTGCTCGCAAAGGCCACGGGACGAACACCGTCCGCAGTTCTCTGGGACAAAACCGCGCCAAGGGCGACAGAAGAAGCGTCGACATGAAGAAGGAATGGGCAAGTGAAATCGGGCATGTGCAAAACCTCGGGGCTGATCAGTTTGCTCTTGAGAGTTTTGAAAGCACGGGATTGTTCCTCTCCCCAGACAAATGAGACACCTTTTTTCTTTAAGTAATTTAAGGGGGCAGCAATTTCAGAGAAATGCGGGATAAAGCGTGCATAGTAAGCGCACATGCCAACGAAACGCATCACACCCTTTATGTTTTTTGGTTGTGGGTAATCGACAATGGGTTTCACCCTTTCGGGGTCGACCAGCATATTCCCATTGGAAATAATATACCCAAGATACTTGATAGATTGCTTGGCCCACGTGACCTTGTCGGGGTTAACAGTCAAACCCGCCAGACGCAAACGGCTCAGTACAATGTCTAAATGTTCAAGATGTTCATCAAGAGAATTACTGTATACACAGATGTCATCAAGGTAATTAAAGACGAACTTATATTTTAAGTCTGAGAAGATGTGATCCAGAACACGGCTTAATGCCTGGCCACCGATACTAGCGCCCAACGGTACACGATTAAATTCGTATAATTGCCAAGGGGTATCAAACGCCGTGAACTTCTTTGACCGCTCTGTGAGAGCGCATTGTAAAAAACTGGCATTCAAGTCAATGAGACTATACACTTTAGCGCCCCCTAGATGTTGGAACGCACTCTCCACACTAGGCATGGGGTAGGGATCAAACTGGATTTTTTTATTTACCTTCCTATAGTCTACAATCAACCTGTGTCCTTGTCCTTTTCTCGGAATAATAAATGCCGGACTAGCGTACGGGGAATTAGATGGCCTAATCACCCCCTTCTGTTCTAAGTCCTCTATCAACTCGCGAAATATTTTCATTTTGGGTGGGTTACATGAATAGGGACCCGACCTAACCGGAATCTCGTCCGTGACTACAATATCATAGGGGAGTATGTCACATTTTCCCCAGACGGGTGTTATGACATCCGAGTACTTCTTAATCAAGGTATTAACGCGATCTTCATCGCTTCCTAAGTGACTACACCACATGGGTCTAGAACATAGACACAATGACACTTTAATCTGAGAATTAAACCCAAACCTTAAATGTCCCAAGCCTAAGTCTAAGATACCTCTAGTATCCCACAAAAAGTCCATTCCTAATATGACGTCGCATACTAGTTTGTTTACAACATATAACTTTCTTTTCCAAGAAAAACGATTAATTTTGATAGACGGATAAACAAATCTGTCAATAATAATGCTACTTCCATTCCCTAAAACAAATGTACGGGGAGCACACTTATTTATTTGAACGTCACATTTGAGTTTACTACCCCGGATGCTACTCAGAAACTCAGCATTAATCAACGATGCGTTAGCGCCCGTGTCGACTAAAGCGGCACCGTGATTTGACCCAATACAAAATTCGACCATGGGGATAGGGGTCTCGAGTGGTTTATTAATATTAGTAAAGCGTCGTGTAACTTTACCACTCCTCAGGTTACACGTCACACGTTTCCCGCCGGACATTGTTACCGGAGGTGCCCTAATTGCTTACAACCAAAACATCTAACTCGAGATAGGTCGCGACTATTATTCCCTCCTCGATGTCCAGTAGGTTTGCTATTATAAGGTCTATTAATCACGGGGGGCGTCTGAGAATATGTAAGCTGACCAAAGCTGTTTTTTGACTTCTGGTAAAAAGGGGTTGATAAAGCGGAGGGTTTAGAAACTGTAATAGGGTGCTTCTCAAAATATTCCCGTTCACCCAAAAGTGATCCCTCAATTTTGGAAGCCAGAGAGTACAACTCTGAAAAGGAACACGGCAATTGGGAAAATACAAAATGTCTCCTAGTAAGAGGCGACACATTCTCTAGAATAATTTCTACGATTTGTCGCTCACTGAGTTTTAAATTGAGGATGCTCGCTGCTTCTGACACAGAAAGAATAAAAATCCTAAGAGACTCGTGTGGAAGTTGGAAACGGTACACGAATTCTGAACATAAACGTTCCCTCTCTCTCCTAGAAACTAGAGAGTCAAATATGTTATCCATAACAGTAACCCAGGGGTCCCCTGACTTATCCCCTCGGAGATAAGGTGTGTTAAGAACCCTGAAGTTTTCCCCAGACATAACACTAATATTTCCGCGTCCTCAACCAGACGTAATTTATGGACTTTATTTACTTCCAGCAGGAAAGCGAATAACGCGGAACTATTCTGTCCATCACACACAGGAATGCGATTCAACCAATCACTGACTACTTTGGACCGAGTCCTACTATCATGTGAACCGTCTGACCGAACAATAACATGGTTAGAGAGTGGGTTCTGCGAAGATAATGTGTTACCAACAGGATCTAATGGGGCCTGCCTCTCAACACTGGTCATAGGGACCTCTCTATTCCTACCGACCACCTGACCGGGCACATCACTATTATCAACGTCAGAAAATAATGGATTTTTCTCACCCAACTCCCGAGACAGCATGGTCCTCAATTCACGAACAGTGGATTCGGGGTTAACGGCTATCCCTCGGCCCACGAGCTCCGCAATTAACGCCTCTCGGTTTAGCTTGTATACTTGAGATTTACAGCCAAGTATTTCAGAAGTGTCCATCGGTGTCCGATCCATGGCGTAGAACGAGGATTGTAACAAACAAACAACAATATGAGTGCAATGATCAAAAAGATATAAATATAAATATAAATATAAAACCCTGTGAAGCAGAGTGGCGCAGCTCAACCATGCTTAAATGGTTTAGACATTTATTTAGTTAAATCACAGGGATCCTTATTGACCACCACTCAAGTTAAGTAAATATTCCCTATTAGATTATTTAAACAACTTGTATATAAGGCAGGGACCTCGCAAAAACAAAACAGGAGATAACAAGATACTTAGCCTTGGCCAGTTTATTTAACAATATAACAAGATGTAAAATATAAAAAAAAAAATATATATATATATATGACATAATATTTAGAATTTAAGCTTGGCGCATTCTTACTCGCTCTGGTCATCAAAACATAGGTACTCCTGATTAACTAGTCAAAACAATATATCATGACAACTACTTAAAGTACTATACTTAGTTCTCCTAAACTAGCATACCCTACGTTTGTTAACCCACAGAATTCAATATATAAACATATTGAAAGTTACTTGAAATAAATTTCTAATCAAAACAATGTAGCATAATAAATATTTAAATTACTAAACTTAGTTTCCCAAAACCTACTTTGTTTAACCTGCGGAATTAGATATATAAACATATTGAAAGTAAATTGTCCTAAATTTCTAATCATAACATTATAACATGACAAATATCTAAGCAACTAACTTTAGTTCTCCAAAACCTATTTTGGTTAACCTGCGAAATTAGATATATAAACATATTGAAAGTAAATTGTCCTAAATTTCTAATCATAACATTATAACATGACAAATATCTAAGCAACTAACTTTAGTTCTCCAAAGGCTATTTTGGTAAACCTGCGAAATTAGATATATAAACATATTGAAAGTAAATTGTCCTAAATTTCTAATCATAACATTAAAGTACAACAAGTATCCAAAGTACTACATTTAGTACTGCTAAACTGTTCACATACTGGAGAATCAATTTATAACCTACAGTCTACCATTTAACGATGCAATACCTCTAACTAGCTCGTCATCATTATGTCAACTTACATTGTTGGGAGTATTAGTTCCTCTAACGGCTAGTGGCATCAAAGAGTCATTTATTCCATGTCAAACACTCGCCTTTATTCATTTGAATTCAGAGGGGGAAAAAGGGGGTTGGAATGAATAGCCATAATTCGATATCATATTGTCCAATCGGCGACTAGAAGACCTCATGGGCGCCTGCGCAGAACGCTATGAAGTCTTGGTCTTGGATAACAGGGGGTGGGGGGTGACGAGTACACGACAGTTGAGAGCTAGCCAAGTTTATCAGATCGCGCACGCGCTTTATTCACTCCCATCTATCTTGATGATGAAACAACAGGTTGTTCTTCCAGGACGTTAGATAGAGTTTGTTTGTTGTGTGAGTGGATCGTACTGGTCGAAAAAGCTCGCCTTCGGCCTCGAATGTGTTCTCCGACAGGGCAGTAAAACAGGGTGAGTAGCCAGGCGAACTAAGTGGTGGCGGTGTAGTATGCGACCACGGTACAGTTTTTTCTCCAGTGGGGCATCAGGCTCGAAGATTCGGCGAAGTTGGTATGTAAATAAACAAACATATGTTATGGGCGTAGCATTTTACACTAGTATGTCATTGTTAACATATGATGATTTGCTGGCACCAACAAAATATTCATTTTTTACGTTTGAACGGGGCTAAACCAGATTAGCCCGTTACAGTACCGACCAATTATTCTGGGAAAGGTATCTTCACATACCTGCCAGGGTTCTTTTACACCACAATTGACATGGGACCAACAGCTTTACTTCTCCTCTGAAGGAAGTTGTGCTATGAAATACTCTCATAAATAGTGTACATGCAGTAAGAATTAATAGAGTATTTAATATTATTATTATTTTTATTATTATTATTAGCACCGCGTCTTACTACCCGTTGGGGTTATACGCACTTACGCTAATGTGTAATGGTAGGGTGATTGTGAGATGAAATGGAGGACCTACAGTTTAACGTGGAATCCGAACCACGGTGGAGGCCTGGCATTCCCCACATTCACAAGATGTCTTGTCAGAGGTGAAGGAAGGGTTTGGTAATCAGATAAATCTTTGCCGGGACCGAGGATTGAACCCCGGCCGCCAGCATAGAAGTCTGACACCTTACCCCTAGACCGCCAGGTCACCGACAGTATTTAATACTAATAAATGTTTTCACTGCTGAGCCATATCACTAGGGTCTCAAGTTGTAAATCATTATCTTAAAAACTGCAGGTTTTAACAAAATTATATTAGTTTTGAAATAACTATGTAGTACTGCAAGCTGATAAACCTTGAAATGCCAGATACTCTTTAACAACTCAATCTGACAACACTGGAAAGGCGATGACGTTATGAATCCTCTCTCAAGCTGCTAGTGTAACATCGGTTTTCACATCTTATAAATTTAGAAACTAGATCTTAGAGAGTTAACGAGCGAGTATCGAGTAATTGTCTATCGAGATAATGGATGCAAGTCTCATAAATAAAGGCTGGATGTTTTGTTTGCCTTACAAGCACTTTTTATCTCCGTGACAGCCTATAAGGCATGTTAGGTACCCTATCTAAAATAACCAACATCATCCTTTACTCAGATTTAAAATATGGGGGATGATTATGGAGATGATTATTATGGGTAGTTCAAAGTTTGAGAGGTCTAGCTAGATCTATGTTGTATTATGATACCCGTACGTGTGGCTCTTTTCTATGTGTCTCCTAAAACTATTTAATGTCTAACTAATAGCATTTTAATGAAGTAGAAGCAGATAGAAAACAAAAACAAACAAAATTATTTAACTCTCAGAATACACTTCACAAATGGTTTGTAAATTATTATTACTACCCGTTCGGGTTATACGCTTAAGTACTAATTACACTAATGGATTAGGAATTGGGAAGGTTGAATTAAAGAAGTGAACCCGCATTTACGTGGAGGGAGAGTGGAAAACCATTTAGGAAAAATCATCCCCAGTTCACCCGACCAAGATTCGAACCTTGATCTCCCCATTCTCAGCAGTTGGGCTCAACACGACAAGCCCGTTAGCCAACTACGCCACAGAGGCAGGTGTTTGTATATCATTACAAATGTTCGGTTAAAACTAATGATTTATTCACATAATATTAATTTTACTGTGCGTAAATATATCTTGTTTAGTTAAACAAAATTAAATAGAAGACATTCGGTTGGTTAATAACGTGTACTTAAAGGCAGTAGTATTTAAGATTGAAAAATAACTAATCATAGTTTTTTAATTATTTTTTTTACCTCACTATAAAGTTGTCAAGGCAATGTCAATGATTGTAATGCCAACTTGAGCAGAATAAGGTGTGTCGTAGCTCTACACCCTCAGTCTGTGGTTCCCGGAACTGGTGACGAGGCACGAGATGTTCTTCCACGTCCCACACGTCATGCGGTCAACTCCACCCAACTGTATGCTCGGGTCAAGTCCTGCAAATCTGGGCCAGCACCCTCTTCTGGTCCTCCCACGTCCCAATTCATCCGACGAGGTGCAACTCGCTGATGACAACCCGTGCCCAAGAGATGGCGGGAACCTTGTATATACTCGCATGCTTCTTGTGGCATTCTCCTGCGTGCCTGCCACTGTCTGGCTCATCTTGCACGTTGACATCCTCGGCAGAAAGTTCTTTGTGGGCAAGTATTCGGCTCTCACTTATGAATTACCCTGATTTGTGTTAACATTTTTTATTATTATTTAGCACCGCGTCTTACTACCCGTTTGGGTTATACGCTTTAGGTACTAATTACGCTAATGGATTAGGAATAGGGAAGGTTGAATTAGAAGAAGTGAACCTTCATTCGCGTGGAGGGAGAGTGGAAAACCATTAAGGAAAACCACCCCCAGCTCACCCGACCGAGATTCGAACCTCGATCTCCCCATCCTCGGCAGTCGAGCACAACACGACAAGCGCGTTAGCCAACTACGCCACCGAGGTGGGTTGTGTTAACACATTGATATAAAATTCATATTTGGTTACTTAAAACCAAACACAATAACACTCCCTTATTATTGTACCCTTGAGGGGTGACAAGAAATTCACTAGTTGCCAACATGACGATATATAAAAACATATTTTACAAGTACCATTTTTTATCTGACTGGTTATATTGCATGAATTTCAATATTTAAGTTAAAGTTGACAATATAAAATCTCTCTCTTCCATCTGCCTCTCACACTGTATTATAATGTTCAGTACATCATAGTTTATGCTGAACTATGGACTGTTTAGATTCTCACCTGAGATTTTAGACTAGACTCCCTACAGGGTACGCTTATGTTTCAGTGTAAATATAAACAATGGTGCAAGAGCTTTCTTAATTATTTTCTCTATGAATGGTTTCAGGAATTAAGGAGAAAATTAGTGATGTTATCCAAAAGTATTCATTCCTGCTTTCTTCAATCTATTATAGTTAAGAATTTACTTTTAAATTTGATGTCACTTTTTTTTTAATATACATTGAAAATGTCACACACAAAAAAGTTAGCTTTGAAATTAAAAAATGTATAGCTAGTCCCAGAATAACATAACTCTAAACCACACAGGCCTACTTATATACTTTAGATGAAAGGATTTCGTTGAAATATTACATAATTAAAAAAACTAGACAATTCATATTTAGTTACAAAAACAACTATGGATTTTCAAAGATATATTAAATATTACAAAACCTGTTTGGATTTAAGGAAATATTGGTCGTCTCATTTGTTGTTGTTTGGTATTATTCAAATGAAATAAATCAGGGCTTTGTATATGAATGTAAAGTGCAACAATAGCAAGTAAACCATAGCTGTATCAATCCTACAGCTTACTGACAGGAAACAATATATTTAAACAAAATGCATGATTGCTGTACATTCATTATTTTAATTCCTATATCACCCCCCAATTCATGTACAGTCGACAAATTATATTCCCAGCTAGTATTATCGTGTGAACAGGTTACTAAACAAATAGCACACAGTATTCTAAACACATAATTCAACATTAAGCCTGATATAAAAATACCATGTTAGTAGTAATAATACTAGAGCCATGCATAACATATTGGACCGATTCTAGTCCTAAAGCCTTAAAATTAATAAGGTTTAGGCTTTGGGGTATTTTGCAACAATGCAGATTAAAGTGTATGGATGTTTCCCCACTGTGATGTATTTTGCAACAATGCAGATTAGAGTGTATGGATGTTTCCCCACTGTGATGTATTTTGCAACAATGCAGATTAGAGTGTATGGATGTTTCCCCACTGTGATGTATTTTGCAACAATGCAGATTAGAGTGTATGGATGTTTCCCCACTGTGATGTATTTTGCAACAATGCAGATTAGAGTGTATGGATGTTTCCCCACTGTGATGTATTTTGCAACAATGCAGATTAGAGTGTATGGATGTTTTCCCACTGTGATGTATTTTGCAACAATGCAGATCAGAGTGTATGGATGTTTTCCCACTGTGATGTATTTTGCAACAATGCAGATTAGAGTGTATGGATGTTTTCCCACTGTGATGTATTTTGCAACAATGCAGATTAGAGTGTATGGATGTTTCCCCACTGTGATGTATTTTGCAACAATGCAGATTAGAGTGTATGGATGTTTTCCCACTGTGATGTATTTTGCAACAATGCAGATTAGAGTGTATGGATGTTTTCCCACTGTGATGTATTTTGCAACAATGCAGATCAGAGTGTATGGATGTTTTCCCACTGTGATGTATAAGCTGATAGCATGTTTGGGGCTTTGCTTCTGGAATGTGTATGATGTCTTCAAGAATCTTCGTATGATATTCTGGGAGAGTCCTTAGAGAATGATGTAGTTTGGGCAGTTGGCTTGAGAAACATAAGATGTATACAATAACATTTACTATGATTCCCCATTCCAAATGTATGTAGGTAAAAAATATTCATAAAATATAATATTTAATTGGTTTAAAACATATATTGATTAATAATGTCTAACATAAGTTACCGTATCCAATATATTTTAAGAAAAATATGTTATTCAACAAGTATTTATTTTTCCAAACAATGTAAAACTCTACACATCTGTACTAAAAACTATCTCACTATACAATAATATTAATTAAGTGTGGTAAAAACAGACAATGAATGAACCTCCATAAAAGTACCCTGCTATATATTCAATACTTATGGTTTCCTTCAAGGAACCCAGCTAATAGTTAATAAAATAAGAACCTAAAAGATAACATAACAGAGTATTATTCCCTGTGAATTTATTATTATTAGCACCGCGTCTTACTACCAGTTCGGGCTATACGCACTTAGGCTAATGTGTAATGGTAGGGTGATTGTGAGATGAAATGGAGGACCTACAGTTTAACGTGGGATTTGAACCACAGTGGAGGCCTGACATTTCACACATTCACAATTTGTAATTAATACATATCTTGTCAAAAGGTGAAGGAAGGGTTTGACAATCAGATAAATCTATATCGGGACCGAGGATTGAACCTTGGACCCCGAGCACAGAAGTCCAAACAACACCTTACCCCTGGACCGCCAGGTCACCTACTCCCTGTAAATAACTGAACATACAATTTCTTTAAACATCCTTGTTCTAATGTTTGATGCACATTTTGCATTTTTAGAACATGTATGTAAAAAGAAACTGTAGTGTTCACGTTTAGTTAAACAAAATAAAAACGTTATTTTATATTATTTTATGATACTATGACAATATGATAGTTATGTATATCAAAATACATTAATATTTATTTGTTTAGTGGCATCTTTCCTTTACAAATTGAACAACACACTTTCAATATTAATAACGTTTGCTTGGTCTTCCTCGGTGATATTGTGAGCCTAAATGAACACACTCACAAACTCAAACGCATGAAGTGCATCTGTAAAACTCAGGACTGGTTTGGGCTCAGTTTTGTCATCATTACACTAACACCTACTTGCTTCTCCTCCATGTAACTACACACAGCGCACCATATATTCCAAGTTCCTCTGGTCCACAAAGCTGTGCTTGCCACCAGCCGAACCCAATCTTTGTCTTGAGACCAGTCATCCTTACCACGCACTTCCATCAATTACCTTCACGTGTGACCCTTATTTATTGTTCTTCGCGTGACCACACTTTACAAAGCAGTTCTGGATTGTAGACTGGTCAGTGGTTGCCACGCCGAAACAAGGTGGGTGGTCGATTTTGAGTTGTATCAAACATACAGCCCTGACTAGCAGTTTCTTGTACACCAGCTTGAAACCCTTGATCGTACTCAAATCAAGAGTCTGTCCAACACTTGTGCAGTTAGGGATGTAAAAAACCACTTTTAAATTCCTCAGAGAGAATGTGTCTGGAATGAGAATAACATCTGTCTACAAATAATATGATTTTCCCATCTAGCGCGCCATCAACCGCTGTCACTACTATGGGTGCATACCAACATTTGTGTTGCTCTTTCTTAAAAACTGACCAATCATGGATTAACTTTAATTGGGACTAAACATCCTGACCAATAGATGAGACAAGGATAAGTAATGCGGTTGTTTTTCTGTTTTAGTGGTATTTGTTCAGGTATCATAAAAATTGGACGCTGGATCTGAGAAAGTAATATATCCGGAAATGATGGCGCGAGGTTTTACTGTATTGCACATACAGCCTCTTAATAATATCGGATCGCTTAGGACCATTTGAAATAACATGTGTTTGTTAGGTTGAATAAAACTAATACATTTTATACTAAAACAATTCTTTAACAATATCAGAGTTAAAACAGCATGGTCTTTTCTCGTTGTTGAATTATTACTGTTCAAATACAAGCATACCAGCTTTTACCGCTTCACCGTACCGTTATTTATTTCATCAGCCACTAAAAGAGAATACACCACTGATTGACTTTTGTCTAATAACTACCGAAATCAATCACCTTGGATACAACAAAGACACGACAAACATTACATTACAAGTCTGTTAAAACGCAACTGAAATCTGAAACTAAAAAGAACAACAACGCGCATGCGCAACAACACAAGAGGCTAGAAACAAAACAATTACTACATATGTCTCATCAGTCAAGAATTAAATATTGTCAACACTTGTCATTTATAAAAAGAAAAACTTAAGGATGTCCAGATCGGTAGTTTAATCTACTTTTATATAATCAGTTGTGAGTCTTGCAATATATGTAAAGTAAAAAGAATACCCCACAAGTGCACACCCTTAGTTCTATCAAAGTACTGTACATATTCCTAACTCATCTTTCTAGGTTTAGTGATTTTGTAGCTACCTGCATCGGTGGTCACCTAGTTTATGGCATCAAACTAGCAAAATATATAAACGCATATACATATTTATAGAAGCAGAGTGAAATTTTATTAGACCACACAATGCGGAGCCCTTACAGTTAGTATTTAAATTAATAAGGTATATATTAGTTTTTAATATTATTACTTGTTTGAGAGGAATGGTAATCACCCACCTTGGATCTGTCACTGCTAATAATTATCATACAGTAATATTACTTGAGACAGTAGTAATTTATTCAAATAAATTGTAATAATAATAATAATAATAATAAACTACGATCAAATTAAACAACAAAATAGAGCTCCTTCAACCATCAACAATCCAATCTCCATTATATTTAATGTTACAATTTTATAGTTTTAAAATACCACAAGAAATATGTGCTCTACCAAAAAGTGTGGTGTATTTGTATAAACACCTATAGTGAAGGTGGGGATGTAAGAATACAAGAGCAGTGGCCAGGAAAGTTATCACAACTAGTGTGGTTTATTTGTTTAACACCTCTAGTGAAGGTGGGATGTAATAATACAAGAGAATTGGTGCAGGAAAGTTATCACAACTAGTGTGGTGTATTTGTTAAACACCTATAGTGAAGGTGGGGATGTAAGGAATACAAGAGCAGTGGCACAGGAAAGTTATCACAACTAGTGTGGGTATTTGTTTAACACCTCTAGTGAAGGTGGGGATGTAAGGAATACAAGAAAGTGGTGCAGGAAAGTTATCACAACTAGTGTGGTGTATTTGTTAAACACCTCTAGTGAAGGTGGGGATGTAAGGAATACAAGAGAAGTGGTGCAAGGAAAGTTATCACAACTAGTGTGGTGTATTTGTTAAACACCTCTAGTGAAGGTGGGGATGTAAGGAATACAAGAAGAGCAGTGGCACAGGAAATATATCACAACTAGTGTGGTGTATTTGTTAAACACCTCTAGTGAAGGTGGGATGTAAGGAATACAAGAGCAGTGGCGCAGGAAAGTTATCACAACTAGTGTGGTGTATTTGTTTAAACACCTCTAGTGAAGGTGGGATGTAAGGAATACAAGAGAAGTGGTGCAGGAAAGTTATCACAACTAGTGTGGTGTATTTGTAAACACCTCTAGTGAAGGTGGGATGTAAGGAATACAAGAGAAGTGGTGCAGGAAAGTTATCACAACTAGTGTGGTGTATTTGTTAAACACCTCTAGTGAAGGTGGGGATGTAAGGAATACAAGAAGAGTAGTGGCGCAGGAAAGTTATCCCAACTAGTGAGGTGTATTTGTTAAACACCTCTAGTGAAGTGGGATGTAAGGAATACAAGAGTAGTGGCGCAGGAAAGTTATCACAACTAGTGTGGTGTATTTGTTAAACACCTCTAGTTAAGGTGGGGATGTAAGTAATACAAGAGTAGTGGCGCAGGAAAGCTATCACAACTAGTGTGGTGTATTTGTTAAACACCTCTAGTGAAGGTGGGGATGTAAGGAATACAAGAAGAGCAGTGGCACAGGAAATATATCAGAACTAGTGTGGTGTATTTGTTAAACACCTCTAGTGAAGGTGGGGATGTAAGGAATACAAGAGCAGTGGCGCAGGAAAGTTATCACAACTAGTGTGGTGTATTTGTTAAACACCTCTAGTGAAGGTGGGGATGTAAGTAATACAAGAGCAGTGGCGCAGGAAAGCTATCAAAACTAGTGTGGTGTATTTGTTAAACACCTCTAGTGAAGGTGGGATGTAAGGAATACAAGAAGAGCAGTGGCACAGGAAAGTTATCACAAATAGTGTGGTGTATTTGTTAAACACCTCTAGTGAAGGTGGGGATGTAAGAATACAAGAGAAGTGGTGCAGGAAAGTTATCACAACTAGTGTGGTGTATTTGTTAAACACCTCTAGTGAAGGTGGGATGTAAGTAATACAAGAGCAGTGGCGCAGGAAAGTATCAAAACTAGTGTGGTGTATTTGTTAAACACCTCTAGTGAAGGTGGGGATGTAAGGAATACAAGAAGAGCAGTGCGCAGGAAAGTTATCACAATAGTGTGGTGTATTTGTTAAACACCTCTAGTGAAGGTGGGGATGTAAGGAATACAAGAAGAGTAGTGGCGCAGGAAAGTTATCACAAATAGTGTGGTGTATTTGTTAAACACCTCTAGTGAAGGTGGGATGTAAGTAATACAAGAGCAGTGGCGCAGGAAAGCTATCAAAACTAGTGTGGTGTATTTGTTAAACACCTCTAGTGAAGGTGGGGATGTAAGGAATACAAGAAGAGCAGTGGCCAGGAAAGCTATCACAACTAGTGTGGTGTATTTGTTAAACACCTCTAGTGAAGGTGGGGATGTAAGGAATACAAGAAGAGCAGTGACGCAGGAAAGTTATCACAAATAGTGTGGTGTATTTGTTAAACACCTCTAGTGAAGGTGGGGATGTAAGTAATACAAGAGAAGTGGTGCAGGAAAGTTATCACAACTAGTGTGGTGTATTTGTTAAACACCTTAGTGAGGTGGGGATGTAAGGAATACAAGAGCAGTGGCCAGGAAAGTTATCACAACTAGTGTGGTGTATTTGTTTAACACCTCTAGTGAAGGTGGGGATGTAAGTAATACAAGAGAAGTGGTGCAGGAAAGTTATCACAACTAGTGTGGTGTATTTGTTAAACACCTATAGTGAAGGTGGGGATGTAAGGAATACAAGAGCAGTGGCACAGGAAAGTTATCACAACTAGTGTGGTGTATTTGTTTAACACCTCTAGTGAAGGTGGGGATGTAAGGAATACAAGAGAAGTGGTGCAGGAAAGTTATCACAACTATGTGGTGTATTTGTTAAACACCTCTAGTGAAGGTGGGGATGTAAGGAATACAAGAGAAGTGGTGCAGGAAAGTTATCACAACTAGTGTGGTGTATTTGTTAAACACCTCTAGTGAAGGTGGGGATGTAAGGAATACAAGAAGAGCAGTGGCACAGGAAATATATCACAACTAGTGTGGTGTATTTGTTAAACACCTCTAGTGAAGGTGGGGATGTAAGGAATACAAGAGCAGTGGCGCAGGAAAGTTATCACAACTAGTGTGGTGTATTTGTTAAACACCTCTAGTGAAGGTGGGATGTAAGGAATACAAGAGAAGTGGTGCAGGAAAGTTATCACAACTAGTGTGGTGTATTTGTTAAACACCTCTAGTTGAAGGTGGGGATGTAAGGAATACAAGAGAAGTGGTGCAGGAAAGTTATCACAACTAGTGTGGTGTATTTGTTAAACACCTCTAGTGAAGGTGGGGATGTAAGGAATACAAGAAGAGTAGTGGCGCAGGAAAGTTATCCAACTAGTGTGGTGTATTTGTTAAACACCTCTAGTGAAGGTGGGGATGTAAGGAATACAAGAGTAGTGGCGCAGGAAAGTTATCACAACTAGTGTGGTGTATTTGTTAAACACCTCTAGTTAAGGTGGGGATGTAAGAATACAAGAGTAGTGGCGCAGGAAAGCTATCACAACTAGTGTGGTGTATTTGTTAAACACCTCTAGTGAAGGTGGGGATGTAAGGAATACAAGAAGAGCAGTGGCACAGGAAATATATCAGAACTAGTGTGGTGTATTTGTTAAACACCTCTAGTGAAGGTGGGGATGTAAGGAATACAAGAAGCAGTGGCGCAGGAAAGTTATCACAACTAGTGTGGTGTATTTGTTAAACACCTCTAGTTAAGGTGGGGATGTAAGTAATACAAGAGAGTGGCGCAGGAAAGCTATCACAACTAGTGTGGTGTATTTGTTAAACACCTCTAGTGAAGGTGGGGATGTAAGGAATACAAGAGAAGTGGCGCAGGAAGATATCACAACTAGTGTGGTGTATTTGTTAAACACCTCTAGTGAAGGTGGGGATGTAAGGAATACAAGAGAAGTGGTGCAGGAAAGTTATCACAACTAGTGTGGTGTATTTGTTAAACACCTCTAGTGAAGGTGGGGATGTAAGGAATACAAGAGAAGTGGTGCAGGAAAGTTATCACAACTAGTGTGGTGTATTGTTAAACACCTCTAGTTAAGGTGGGGATGTAAGTAATACAAGAGTAGTGGGCAGGAAAGCTATCACAACTAGTGTGGTGTATTTGTTAAACACCTCTAGTGAAGGTGGGGATGTAAGAATACAGAAGAGCAGTGGCACAGGAAAGTTATCACAACTAGTGTGGTGTATTTGTTAAACACCTCTAGTGAGGTGGGGATGTAAGGAATACAAGAGCAGTGGTGCAGGAAAGTTATCACAACTAGTGTGGTGTATTTGTTAAACACCTCTAGTGAGGGTGGGGATGTAAGGAATACAAGAGAAGTGGCGCAGGAAATTATCACAACTAGTGTGGTGTATTTGTTAAACACCTCTAGTGAAGGTGGGGATGTAAGGAATACAAGAGCAGTGGCACAGGAAAGTTATCACAACTAGTGTGGTGTATTGTTAAACACCTCTAGTGAAGGTGGGGATGTAAAGAATACAAGAAGAGCAGTGGCGCAGGAAAGCTATCACAACTAGTGTGGTGTATTTGTTAAACACCTCTAGTGAGGGTGGGGATGTAAGGAATAAGAGAAGAGCAGTGGCGCAGGAAAGTTATCACAATAGTGTGGTGTATTTGTTAAACACCTCTAGTGAAGGTGGGGATGTAAGGAATACAAGAAGAGTAGTGGCGCAGGAAAGTTATCACAACTAGTGTGGTGTATTTGTTAAACACCTCTAGTGAAGGTGGGGATGTAAGGAATACAAGAAGAGCAGTGGTGCAGGAAAGTTATCACAACTAGTGGGTGTATTTGTTAAACACCTCTAGTGAGGGTGGGGATGTAAGAATACAAGAGAAGTGGCGCAGGAAAGTTTCACAACTAGTGTGGTGTATTTGTTAAACACCTCTAGTGAGGGTGGGGATGTAAGGAATACAAGAGCAGTGGTGCAGGAAAGTTATCACAACTAGTGTGGTGTATTTGTTAAACACCTCTAGTGAGGGTGGGGATGTAAGGAATACAAGAGAAGTGGCGCAGGAAAGTTATCACAACTAGTGTGGTGTATTTGTTAAACACCTCTAGTGAAGGTGGGGATGTAAGGAATACAAGAGCAGTGGCACAGGAAAGTTATCACAACTAGTGTGGTGTAATTGTTAAACACCTCTAGTGAGGTGGGGATGTAAGAATACAAGAAGAGCAGTGGCGCAGGAAAGTATCACAACTAGTGTGGTGTATTTGTTAAACACCTCTAGTGAGGGTGGGATGTAAGGAATCAAGAAGAGCAGTGGCGCAGGAAAGTTATCACAATAGTGTGGTGTATTTGTTAAACACCTCTAGTGAAGGTGGGGATGTAAGGAATACAAGAAGAGTAGTGGCGCAGGAAAGTTATCACAACTAGTGTGGTGTATTTGTTAAACACCTCTAGTGAAGGTGGGGATGTAAGGAATACAAGAAGACAGTGGTGCAGGAAAGTTATCACAACTAGTGGGTGTATTTGTTAAACACCTCTAGTGAGGGTGGGGATGTAAGAATACAAGAGAAGTGGCGCAGGAAAGTTTCACAACTAGTGTGGTGTATTTGTTATACACCTCTAGTTAAGGTGGGGATGTAAGGAATACAAGAAGAGTAGTGGCGCAGGAAAGTTATCACAACTAGTGAGGTGTATTTGTTAAACACCTCTAGTGAGGGTGGGGATGTAAGGAATACAAGAGAAGTGGGCAGGAAAGTTTCACAACTAGTGTGGTGTATTTGTTATACACCTCTAGTTAAGGTGGGGATTAAGAATACAAGAAGAGCAGTGGCGCAGGAAATTATCACAACTAGTGTGGTGTATTTGTTAAACACCTCTAGTGAAGGTGGGGATGTAAGGAATACAAGAAGAGTAGTGGCGCAGGAAAGTTATCACAACTAGTGGGTGTATTTGTTAAACACCTCTAGTGAAGGTGGGGATGTAAGGAATACAAGAAGAGCAGTGGTGCAGGAAAGTTATCACAACTAGTGAGGTGTATTTGTTAAACACCTCTAGTGAAGGTGGGGATGTAAGGAATACAAGAAGAGTAGTGGGCAGGAAAGTTATCACAACTAGTGAGGTGTATTTGTTAAACACCTCTAGTGAGGGTGGGGATGTAAGGAATACAAGAGAAGTGGCGCAGGAAAGTTTTCACAACTAGTGTGGTGTATTTGTTATACACCTCTAGTTAAGGTGGGGATTAAGGAATACAAGAAGAGCAGTGGCGCAGGAAATATATCACAACTAGTGTGGTGTATTTGTTAAACACCTCTAGTGAGGTGGGGATGTAAGGAATACAAGAAGGAGTGGCGCAGGAAAGTTATCACAACTAGTGTGGTGTATTTGTTAAACACCTCTAGTGAAGGTGGGGATGTAAGGAATACAAGAAGAGCAGTGGGCAGGAAAGTTATCACAACTAGTGTGGTGTATTTGTTAAACACCTCTAGTGAGGGTGGGGATGTAAGGAATACAAGAGCAGTGGTGCAGGAAAGTTATCACAACTAGTGTGGTGTATTTGTTAAACACCTCTAGTGAAGGTGGGGATGTAAGGAATACAAGAGCAGTGGCACAGGAAAGTATCACAACTAGTGTGGTGTATTTGTTAAACACCTCTAGTGAAGGTGGGGATGTAAGGAATACAAGAAGAGTAGTGGCGCAGGAAAGTTATCACAACTAGTGTGGTGTATTTGTTAAACACCTCTAGTGAGGTGGGGATGTAAGGAATACAAGAAGAGCAGTGGGCAGGAAAGTTATCACAACTAGTGTGGTGTATTTGTTAAACACCTCTAGTGAGGGTGGGGATGTAAGGAATACAAGAGCAGTGGTGCAGGAAAGTTATCACAACTAGTGTGGTGTATTTGTTAAACACCTCTAGTGAAGGTGGGGATGTAAGGAATACAAGAGCAGTGGCACAGGAAAGTTATCAAACTAGTGTGGTGTATTTGTTAAACACCTCTAGTTAAGGTGGGGATGTAAGGAATACAAAGAGCAGTGGCAGGAAAGTTATCACAACTAGTGTGGTGTAATTGTTAAACACCTCTAGTGAAGGTGGGGATGTAAAGAATACAAGAAGCAGTGGTGCAGGAAATATATCACAACTAGTGTGGTGTATTTGTTAAACACCTCTAGTGAAGGTGGGGATGTAAGTAATACAAGAGAAGTGGCGCAGGAAAGTTATCACAACTAGTGTGGTGTATTTGTTAAACACCTCTAGTGAAGGTGGGGATGTAAGGAATACAGAAGAGCAGTGGCACAGGAAAGTTATCACAACTAGTGTGGTGTATTTGTTAAACACCTCTAGTGAGGGTGGGGATGTAAGGAATACAAGAAGAGCAGTCGCGCAGGAAATATATCAAACTAGTGTGGTGTATTTGTTAAACACCTCTAGTGAGGGTGGGGATGTAAGTAATACAAGAGTAGTGGCGCAGGAAAGTTATCACAACTAGTGTGGTGTATTTGTTAAACACCTCTAGTAAGGTGGGAATGTAAGGAATACAAGAAGAGCAGTGACGCAGGAAAGCTATCACAAATAGTGTGGTGTATTTGTTAAACACCTCTTGTGAGGTGGGGATGTAAGGAATACAAAGAAGTGGTGCAGGAAAGTTATCACAACTAGTGTGGTGTATTTGTTAAACACCTCTAGTTAAGGTGGGGATGTAAGTAATACAAGAGTAGTGGCGCAGGAAAGCTATCACAACTAGTGTGGTGTATTTGTTAAACACCTCTAGTGAAGGTGGGATGTAAGGAATACAAGAAGAGCAGTGGCACAGGAAAGTTATCACAACTAGTGTGGTGTATTTGTTAAACACCTCTAGTGAGGTGGGGATGTAAGGAATACAAGAGCAGTGGTGCAGGAAATTATCACAACTAGTGTGGTGTATTTGTTAAACACCTCTAGTGAGGGTGGGGATGTAAGGAATACAAGAGAAGTGGCGCAGGAAAGTTATCACAACTAGTGTGGTGTATTTGTTAAACACCTCTAGTGAAGGTGGGATGTAAGGAATACAAGAGCAGTGGCACAGGAAAGTTATCACAACTAGTGTGGTGTAATTGTTAAACACCTCTAGTGAAGGTGGGGATGTAAGAATACAAGAAGAGCAGTGGCGCAGGAAAGCTATCACAACTAGTGTGGTGTATTTGTTAAACACCTCTAGTGAGGGTGGGATGTAAGGAATAAGAGAAGAGCAGTGGCGCAGGAAAGTTATCACAAATAGTGTGGTGTATTTGTTAAACACCTCTAGTGAAGGTGGGGATGTAAGGAATACAAGAAGATAGTGGCGCAGGAAAGTTATCACAACTAGTGTGGTGTATTTGTTAAACACCTCTAGTGAAGGTGGGGATGTAAGGAATACAAGAAGAGCAGTGGTGCAGGAAAGTTATCACAACTAGTGAGGTGTATTTGTTAAACACCTCTAGTGAGGGTGGGGATGTAAAGAATACAAGAGAAGTGGCGCAGGAAAGTTTTCACAACTAGTGTGGTGTATTTGTTAAACACCTCTAGTGAGGGTGGGGATGTAAGGAATACAAGAGCAGTGGTGCAGGAAAGTTATCACAACTAGTGTGGTGTATTTGTTAAACACCTCTAGTGAGGGTGGGGATGTAAGGAATACAAGAGAAGTGGCGCAGGAAAGTTATCACAACTAGTGTGGTGTATTTGTTAAACACCTCTAGTGAAGGTGGGGATGTAAGGAATACAAGAGCAGTGGCACAGGAAAGTTATCACAACTAGTGTGGTGTAATTGTTAAACACCTCTAGTGAAGGTGGGGATGTAAAGAATACAAGAAGAGCAGTGGCGCAGGAAAGCTATCACAACTAGTGTGGTGTATTTGTTAAACACCTCTAGTGAGGGTGGGGATGTAAGGAATCAGAGAAGAGCAGTGGCGCAGGAAAGTTATCACAAATAGTGTGGTGTATTTGTTAAACACCTCTAGTGAAGGTGGGGATGTAAGGAATACAAGAAGAGTAGTGGCGCAGGAAAGTTATCACAACTAGTGTGGTGTATTTGTTAAACACCTCTAGTGAAGGTGGGATGTAAGGAATACAAGAAGAGCAGTGGTGCAGGAAAGTTATCACAACTAGTGAGGTGTATTTGTTAAACACCTCTAGTGAGGGTGGGGATGTAAAGAATACAAGAGAAGTGGCGCAGAAAGTTTTCACAACTAGTGTGGTGTATTTGTTATACACCTCTAGTTAAGGTGGGATGTAAGGAATACAAGAAGAGTAGTGGCGCAGGAAAGTTATCACAACTAGTGAGGTGTATTTGTTAAACACCTCTAGTGAGGGTGGGGATGTAAGGAATACAAGAGAAGTGGCGCAGGAAAGTTTTCACAACTAGTGTGGTGTATTTGTTATACACCTCTAGTTAAGGTGGGGATTTAAGGAATACAAGAAGAGTGGCGCAGGAAATATATCACAACTAGTGTGGTGTATTTGTTAAACACCTCTAGTGAAGGTGGGGATGTAAGGAATACAAGAAGAGTAGTGGCGCAGGAAAGTTATCACAACTAGTGAGGTGTATTTGTTAAACACCTCTAGTGAAGGTGGGATGTAAGGAATACAAGAAGAGCAGTGGTGCAGGAAAGTTATCACAACTAGTGAGGGTGTATTTGTTAAACACCTCTAGTGAAGGTGGGGATGTAAGGAATACAAGAAGAGTAGTGGCGCAGGAAAGTTATCACAACTAGTGAGGTGTATTTGTTAAACACCTCTAGTGAGGGTGGGATGTAAGGAATACAAGAGAAGTGGCGCAGGAAAGTTTTCACAACTAGTGTGGTGTATTTGTTATACACCTCTAGTTAAGGTGGGGATTAAGGAATACAAGAAGAGCAGTGGCGCAGGAAATATTATCACAACTAGTGTGGTGTATTTGTTAAACACCTCTAGTGAAGGTGGGGATGTAAGGAATACAAGAAGAGTAGTGGCGCAGGAAAGTTATCACAACTAGTGTGGTGTATTTGTTAAACACCTCTAGTGAAGGTGGGGATGTAAGGAATACAAGAAGAGCAGTGGTGCAGGAAAGTTATCACAACTAGTGTGGTGTATTGTTAAACACCTCTAGTGAGGGTGGGGATGTAAGGAATACAAGAGCAGTGGTGCAGGAAAGTTATCACAACTAGTGTGGTGTATTTGTTAAACACCTCTAGTGAAGGTGGGGATGTAAGGAATACAAGAGCAGTGGCACAGGAAAGTTATCACAACTAGTGTGGTGTATTTGTTAAACACCTCTAGTGAAGGTGGGGATGTAAGGAATACAAGAGCAGTGGCACAGGAAAGTTATCACAACTAGTGTGGTGTATTTGTTAAACACCTCTAGTAAGGTGGGAATGTAAGGAATACAAGAAGAGCAGTCGCGCAGGAAATATATCAAACTAGTGTGGTGTATTTGTTAAACACCTCTAGTGAGGGTGGGGATGTAAGGAATACAAGAAGAGCAGTCGCGCAGGAAATATATCATAACTAGTGTGGTGTATTGTTAAACACCTCTAGTGAGGGTGGGGATGTAAGTAATACAAGAAGCAGTGGCACAGAAAGTTATCACAACTAGTGTGGTGTATTTGTTTAAACACCTCTAGTGAGGTGGGGATGTAAGTAATACAAGAAGAGCAGGGGCACAGGAAAGTTATCACAACTAGTGTGGTGTATTTGTTAAACACCTCTAGTGAGGGTGGGGATGTAAGGAATACAAGAGAGCAGTGGCACAGGAAAGTTATCACAACTAGTGTGGTGTATTTGTTAAACACCTCTAGTTAAGGTGGGATGTAAGGAATACAAGAAGAGCAGTCGCGCAGGAAATATCAAACTAGTGTGGTGTATTTGTTAAACACCTCTAGTGAGGTGGGGATGTAAGTAATACAAGAGAGTGGCGCAGGAAAGTTATCACAACTAGTGTGGTGTATTTGTTAAACACCTCTAGTGAAGGTGGGATGTAAGTAATACAAGAGTAGTGGCGCAGGAAAGTTATCACAACTAGTGTGGTGTATTTGTTAAACACCTCTAGTGAGGTGGGGATGTAAGGAATACAAGAAAGCAGTGGCGCAGGAAAGTTATCACAACTAGTGTGGTGTATTTGTTAAACACCTCTAGTGAGGTGGGGATGTAAGGAATACAAGAGAAGTGGCGCAGGAAAGTTATCACAACTAGTGTGGTGTATTTGTTTAAACACCTCTAGTGAAGGTGGGGATGTAAGGAATACAAGAGCAGTGGCGCAGGAAAGTTATCACAACTAGTGTGGTGTATTTGTTAAACACCTCTAGTGAAGGTGGGGATGTAAGTAATACAAGAGAGCAGTGGCGCAGGAAAGTCTATCACAACTAGTGTGGTGTATTTGTTTAACACCTCTAGTGAGGTGGGGATGTAAGGAATACAAGAAGAGCAGTGGCACAGGAAAGTTATCACAACTAGTGTGGTGTATTTGTTAAACACCTCTAGTGAAGGTGGGGATGTAAGAATACAAAGAGTAGTGGCGCAGGAAAGTTATCACAACTAGTGTGGTGTATTTGTTAAACACCTCTAGTGAAGGTGGGGATGTAAGGAATACAAGAAGAGCAGTGGCACAGGAAAGTTATCACAACTAGTGTGGTGTATTTGTTAAACACCTCTAGTGAAGGTGGGGATGTAAGTAATACAAGAGAAGTGGCGCAGGAAAGTTTTCACAACTAGTGTGGTGTATTTGTTTAAACACCTCTAGTTAAGGTGGGGATGTAAGGAATACAAGAAGAGCAGTGGCGCAGGAAAGTTATCACAACTAGTGAGGTGTATTTGTTAAACACCTCTAGTGAGGTGGGGATGTAAGGAATACAAGAGAAGTGGCGCAGGAAAGTTATCACAACTAGTGTGGTGTATTTGTTAACACCTCTAGTTAAGGTGGGATGTAAGGAATACAAGAAGAGCAGTGGCGCAGGAAATATATCACAACTAGTTGGTGTATTTGTTAAACACCTCTAGTGAAGTGGGGATGTAAGGAATACAAGAAGAGTAGTGGCGCAGGAAAGTTATCACAACTAGTGAGGTGTATTTGTTAAACACCTCTAGTGAAGGTGGGATGTAAGGATACAAGAAGAGCAGTGTGCAGGAAAGTTATCACAACTAGTGAGGTGTATTTGTTAAACACTCTAGTGAGGTGGGATGTAAGGAATACAAGAGAGTAGTGGCGCAGGAAAGTTATCACAACTAGTGAGGTGTATTTGTTAACACCTCTAGTAGGGTGGGATGTAAGGAATACAAGAGAAGTGGCGCAGGAAAGTTTTCACAACTAGTGTGGTGTATTTGTTATACACCTCTAGTTAAGGTGGGATTTAAGGAATACAAGAAGAGCAGTGGCGCAGGAAATATATCACAACTAGTGTGGTGTATTTGTTAAACACTCTAGTGAAGGTGGGATGTAAGGAATACAAGAAGAGTAGTGGCGCAGGAAAGTTATCACAACTAGTGTGGTGATTTGTTAAACACCTCTAGTGAAGGTGGGGATGTAAGAATACAGAAGAGCAGTGGTGCAGGAAAGTTATCACAACTAGTGTGGTGTATTTTAAACACCTCTAGTGAGGGTGGGGATGTAAGGAATACAAGAGCAGTGGTGCAGGAAAGTTATCACAACTAGTGTGGTGTATTTGTTAAACACCTCTAGTGAAGGTGGGGATGTAAGGAATACAAGAGCAGTGGCACAGAAAGTTATCAAACTAGTGTGTGTATTTGTTAAACACCTCTAGTTAAGGTGGGGATGTAAGGAATACAAGAGCAGTGGCACAGGAAAGTATCACAACTAGTGTGGTGTATTGTTAAACACCTTAGTGAAGGTGGGGATGTAAAGAATACAAGAGAGCAGTGGTGCAGGAAATATATCACAACTAGTGTGGTGTATTTGTTAAACACCTCTAGTGAAGGTGGGGATGTAAGTAATACAAGAGAAGTGCGCAGGAAAGTTATCACAACTAGTGTGGTGTATTGTTAAACACCTCTAGTGAAGGTGGGGATGTAAGGAATACAAGAAGAGCAGTGGCACAGGAAAGTTATCACAACTAGTGTGGTGTATTTGTTAAACACCTCTAGTGAGGGTGGGGATGTAAGGAATACAAGAGAGCAGTCGCGCAGGAAATATATCATAACTAGTGTGTGTATTTGTTAAACACCTCTAGTGAGGTGGGGATGTAAGTAATACAAGAGTAGTGGCGCAGAAAGTTATCACAACTAGTGTGGTGTATTTGTTAAACACTCTAGTTAAGGTGGAATGTAAGGAATACAAGAAGAGCAGTGACGCAGGAAAGCTATCACAAATAGTGTGGTGTATTTGTTAAACACCTTAGTTAGGTGGGAAGTAAGAATACAAGAAGAGCAGTCGCGCAGGAAATATATCATAACTAGTGTGTGTATTTGTTAAACACCTTAGTGAGGGTGGGGATGTAAGTAATACAAGAAGAGCAGTGGCACAGGAAAGCTATCACAAATAGTGTGGTGTATTTGTTAAACACCTCTAGTGAAGGTGGGATGTAAGGAATACAAGAGCAGTGGCACAGGAAAGTTATCACAACTAGGTGGTGTATTTGTTAAACACCTCTAGTGAAGGTGGGGATGTAAGTAATACAAGAAAAGTGGCGCAGGAAAGTTATCACAACTAGTGTGGTGTATTGTTAAACACCTCTGTGAGGTGGGGATGTAAGGAATACAAAAGCAGTGGCACAGGAAAGTATCACAACTAGTGGGTGTATTTGTTAAACACCTCTAGTGAGGTGGGGATGTAAGTAATACAAGAAAGTGGCGCAGGAAAGTTATCACAATGTGTGGTGTATTTGTTAAACACCTCTATGAGGGTGGGGATGTAAGGAATACAAGAAGCAGTGGCACAGGAAAGTTATCACAACTAGTGTGGTGTATTTGTTAAAACCTCTAGTGAAGGTGGGATGTAAGGAATACAAGAGCAGTGGCACAGGAAAGTTATCACAACTAGTGTGGTGTATTTGTTAACACCTCTAGTTAGGTGGAATGTAAGGAATACAAGAAGAGCAGTCGCGCAGGAAATATATCATAACTAGTGTGGTGTATTTGTTAAACACCTTAGTGAGGGTGGGATGTAAGGAATACAAGAAGAGCAGTCGCGCAGGAAATATATCATAACTAGTGTGGTGTATTTGTTAAACACCTCTAGTGAGGGTGGGGATGTAAGTAATACAAGAAGAGCAGTGGCACAGGAAAGTTATCACAACTAGTGGGTGTATTTGTTAAACACCTCTAGTGAGGGTGGGGATGTAAGAATACAAGAAGAGCAGTGGCACAGGAAAGTTATCACAACTAGTGTGGTGTATTGTTAAACACCTCTAGTGAAGGTGGGATGTAAGGAATACAGAAGAGCAGTGGCAGGAAAGCTACACAATAGTGTGGTGTATTTGTTAAACACCTTAGTGAAGGTGGGGATGTAAGGAATACAAGAGCAGTGGCACAGAAAGTTATCACAACTAGTGTGGTGTATTTGTTAAACACTCTAGTGAGGGTGGGATGTAAGTAATACAAGAAGAGCAGTGGCACAGGAAAGTTATCACAACTAGTGTGGTGTATTTGTTAAACACTCTAGTGAGGTGGGATGTAAGGAATACAAGAAGCAGTGGCACAGAAAAGTTATCACAACTAGTGTGGTGTATTTGTTAAACACCTCAGTTAGGTGGGAATGTAAGGAATACAAGAAGAGCAGTCGCGCAGGAAATATATCATAACTAGTGTGGTGTATTTGTAAAACTCTAGTGAGGGTGGGATGTAAGTATACAAGAGAGTGGGCAGGAAAGTTATCACAACTAGTGTGGTGTATTTGTTAAACACCTCTAGTGAGGTGGGGATGTAAGTAATACAAGAGTAGTGGCGCAGGAAAGTTATCACAACTAGTGTGGTGTATTTGTTAAACACCTCTAGTGAAGGTGGGGATGTAAGGAATACAAGAAGAGCAGTGCGCAGGAAAGCTATCACAACTAGTGTGGTGTATTTGTTAAACACCTCTAGTGAAGGTGGGGATGTAAGGAATACAAGAGCAGTGGCACAGGAAAGTTATCACAACTAGTGTGGTGTATTTGTTAAACACCTCTAGTTAAGGTGGAATGTAAGGAATAAAAGAAGAGCAGTCGCGCAGGAATATATCATAACTAGTGTGGTGTATTGTTAAACACTTAGTGAGGGTGGGGATGTAAGTAATACAAGAGCAGTGGTGCAGGAAAGTTATCACAACTAGTGTGGGTATTTGTTAAACACTCTAGTGAGGGTGGGATGTAAGGAATACAAGAGCAGTGGTGCAGGAAAGTTATCACAACTAGTGTGGTGTATTTGTTAAACACCTCTAGTGAAGGTGGGATGTAAGGAATACAAGAAGAGTAGTGGCGCAGGAAAGTTATCACAACTAGTGTGGTGTATTTGTTAAACACCTCTAGTGAAGTGGGGATGTAAGGAATACAAGAAGAGCAGTGGTGCAGGAAAGTTATCACAACTAGTGTGGTGTATTTGTTAAACACCTCTAGTGAGGGTGGGGATGTAAGGAATACAAGAGCAGTGGTGCAGGAAAGTTATCACAACTAGTGTGGTGTATTTTAAACACCTCTAGTGAAGGTGGGGATGTAAGGAATACAAGAGCAGTGGCACAGGAAAGTTATCAAACTAGTGTGGTGTATTTGTTAAACACCTCTAGTTAAGGTGGGGATGTAAGGAATACAAGAGCAGTGGCACAGGAAAGTTATCACAACTAGTGTGGTGTATTTGTTAAACACCTCTAGTGAGGGTGGGGATGTAAGGAATACAAGAAGAGCAGTGGCACAGGAAAGTTATCACAATGTGTGGTGTATTTGTTAAACACCTCTAGTGAAGGTGGGGATGTAAGGAATACAAGAGCAGTGGCACAGGAAAGTTATCACAACTAGTGTGTGTATTTGTTAAAACCTTAGTGAGGGTGGGGATGTAAGGAATACAAGAAGAGCAGTGGCACAGGAAAGTTATCACAACTAGTGTGGTGTATTTGTTAAACACCTCTAGTGAGGGTGGGGATGTAAGGAATACAAGAAGAGCAGTCGCGCAGGAAATATATCATAACTAGTGTGGTGTATTTGTTAACACCTCTAGTGAGGGTGGGGATGTAAGTAATACAAGAGTAGTGGCGCAGGAAAGTTATCACAACTAGTGTGGTGTATTTGTTAAACACCTCTAGTTAAGGTGGGAATGTAAGGAATACAAGAAGAGCAGTGACGCAGGAAAGCTATCACAAATAGTGTGGTGTATTTGTTAACACCTCTAGTTAAGGTGGGAATGTAAGGAATACAAGAATAGCAGTCGCGCAGGAAATATATCATAACTAGTGTGGTGTATTTGTTAAACACCTCTAGTGAGGGTGGGGATGTAAGGAATACAAGAGCAGTGGCACAGGAAAGCTATCACAACTAGTGTGGTGTATTTGTTAAACACCTCTAGTGAAGGTGGGGATGTAAGTAATACAAGAAAAGTGGCGCAGGAAAGTTATCACAACTAGTGTGGTGTATTGTTAAACACCTCTAGTTAGGTGGAATGTAAGGAATACAAGAATAGCAGTCGCGCAGGAAAGTTATCACAACTAGTGTGGTGTATTTGTTAAACACTCTAGTTAAGGTGGGAATGTAAGGAATACAAGAATAGCAGTCGCGCAGGAAAGTTATCACAACTAGTGTGGTGTATTTGTTAAACACCTCTAGTTAAGGTGGGAATGTAAGGAATACAAGAAGAGCAGTGGTGCAGGAAAGTTATCACAACTAGTGTGTGTATTTGTTAAACACCTTAGTTAAGGTGGGAATGTAAGGAATACAAGAATGCAGTCGCGCAGGAAATATATCATAACTAGTGTGGTGTATTTGTTAAACACCTCTAGTGAGGTGGGGATGTAAGTAATACAAGAAGAGCAGTGGCACAGGAAAGCTATCACAAATGTGTGGTGTATTTGTTAAACACCTCTAGTGAAGGTGGGGATGTAAGGAATACAAGAGCAGTGGCACAGGAAAGTTATCACAACTAGTGTGGTGTATTTGTTAAACACCTCTAGTGAAGGTGGGGATGTAAGTAATACAAGAAAAGTGGCGCAGGAAAGTTATCACAACTAGTGTGGTGTATTTGTTAAACACCTCTAGTGAGGGTGGGGATGTAAGGAATACAAGAAGAGCAGTGCACAGGAAAGTTATCACAACTAGTGTGGTGTATTTGTTAAACACCTCTAGTGAAGGTGGGGATGTAAGTAATACAAGAAAAGTGGCGCAGGAAAGTTATCACAACTAGTGTGGTGTATTTGTTAAACACCTCTAGTGAGGGTGGGATGTAAGGAATACAAGAAGAGCAGTGGCACAGGAAAGTTATCACAACTAGTGTGGTGTATTTGTTAAACACCTCTAGTGAAGGTGGGGATGTAAGGAATACAAGAGCAGTGGCACAGGAAAGTTATCACAACTAGTGTGGTGTATTTGTTAAACACCTCTAGTTAAGGTGGGAATGTAAGGAATACAAGAAGAGCAGTCGCGCAGGAATATATCAAACTAGTGTGGTGTATTTGTTAAACACCTTAGTGAGGTGGGGATGTAAGGAATACAAGAAGAGCAGTCGCGCAGGAAATATATCATAACTAGTGTGGTGTATTTGTTAAACCCTCTAGTGAGGTGGGGATGTAAGTAATACAAGAAGAGCAGTGGCACAGGAAAGTTATCACAACTAGTGTGGTGTATTTGTTTAACACCTCTAGTGAGGGGGGGATGTAAGTAATACAAGAAGAGCAGTGGCACAGGAAAGTTATCACAACTAGTGTGGTGTATTTGTTAAACACCTCTAGTGAGGGTGGGGATGTAAGGAATACAGAGAGCAGTGGCACAGGAAAGTTATCACAACTAGTGTGGTGTATTTGTTAAACACCTCTAGTTAAGGTGGGAATGTAAGGAATACAAGAAGAGCAGTCGCGCAGGAAATATATCATAACTATGTGGTGTATTTGTTAAACACCTCTAGTGAGGGTGGGGATGTAAGTAATACAAGAGTAGTGGCGCAGGAAAGTTATCACAACTAGTGTGGTGTATTTGTTAAACCTCTAGTGAAGGTGGGGATGTAAGTAATACAAGAGTAGTGGCGCAGGAAAGTTATCACAACTAGTGTGGTGTATTTGTTAAACACCTTAGTGAAGGTGGGGATGTAAGGAATACAAGAAGAGCAGTGGCGCAGGAAAGCTATCACAACTAGTGTGGTGTATTTGTTAAACACCTCTAGTGAAGGTGGGATGTAAGTAATACAGAGAAGTGGCGCAGGAAAGTTATCACAACTAGTGTGGTGTATTTGTTTAACACCTCTAGTGAAGGTGGGGATGTAAGGAATACAAGAGTAGTGGCGCAGGAAAGTTATCACAACTAGTGTGGTGTATTTGTTAAACACCTCTAGTGAAGGTGGGGATGTAAGTAATACAAGAGAAGTGGCGCAGGAAAGTTATCACAACTAGTGTGGTGTATTTGTTTAACACCTCTAGTGAAGGTGGGGATTTAAGGAATACAAGAAGAGCAGTGGCACAGGAAAGTTATCACAACTAGTGTGGTGTATTTGTTAAACACCTCTAGTGAAGGTGGGGATGTAAGTAATACAAGAGTAGTGGCGCAGGAAAGTTATCACAACTAGTGTGGTGTATTTGTTAAACACCTCTAGTGAAGGTGGGGATGTAAGTAATACAAGAGCAGTGGCACAGGAAAGTTATCACAACTAGTGTGGTGTATTTGTTAAACACCTCTAGTGAAGGTGGGGATGTAAGTAATACAAGAGTAGTGGCGCAGGAAAGTTATCACAACTAGTGTGGTGTATTTGTTAAACACCTCTAGTGAAGGTGGGGATGTAAGGAATACAAGAAGAGCAGTGGCGCAGGAAAGCTATCACAACTAGTGTGGTGTATTTGTTAAACACCTCTAGTGAAGGTGGGGATGTAAGTAATACAAGAGAAGTGGCGCAGGAAAGTTATCACAACTAGTGTGGTGTATTTGTTTAACACCTCTAGTTAAGGTGGGGATGTAAGGAATACAAGAAGAGCAGTGGCGCAGGAAAGCTATCACAACTAGTGTGGTGTATTTGTTAAACACCTCTAGTGAAGGTGGGGATGTAAGTAATACAAGAGAAGTGGCGCAGGAAAGTTATCACAACTAGTGTGGTGTATTTGTTTAACACCTCTAGTGAAGGTGGGGATTTAAGGAATACAAGAAGAGTAGTGACGCAGGAAAGCTATCACAACTAGTGTGGTGTATTTGTTTAACACCTCTAGTGAAGGTGGGGATTTAAGGAATACAAGAAGAGCAGTGGCGCAGGAAATATATCATAACTAGTGTGGTGTATTTGTTAAACACCTCTAGTTAAGGTGGGGATGTAAGTAATACAAGAGAAGTGGCGCAGGAAAGTTATCACAACTAGTGTGGTGTATTGTTTAACACCTCTAGTGAGGGTGGGGATGTAAGTAATACAAGAAGAGCAGTGGCACAGGAAAGTTATCACAACTAGTGTGGTGTATTTGTTAAACACCTCTAGTGAAGGTGGGGATGTAAGTAATACAAGAGAAGTGGCGCAGGAAAGTTATCACAACTAGTGTGGTGTATTTGTTTAACACCTCTAGTGAAGGTGGGGATGTAAGGAATACAAGAGTAGTGGCGCAGGAAAGTTATCACAACTAGTGTGGTGTATTTGTTAAACACCTCTAGTGAAGGTGGGGATGTAAGTAATACAAGAGAAGTGGCGCAGGAAAGTTATCACAACTAGTGTGGTGTATTTGTTTAACACCTCTAGTGAAGGTGGGGATTTAAGGAATACAAGAAGAGCAGTGGCACAGGAAAGTTATCACAACTAGTGTGGTGTATTTGTTAAACACCTCTAGTGAGGGTGGGGATGTAAGTAATACAAGAGTAGTGGCGCAGGAAAGTTATCACAACTAGTGTGGTGTATTTGTTAAACACCTCTAGTGAAGGTGGGGATGTAAGGAATACAAGAGTAGTGGCGCAGGAAAGTTATCACAACTAGTGTGGTGTATTTGTTAAACACCTCTAGTGAGGGTGGGGATGTAAGTAATACAAGAAGAGCAGTGGCACAGGAAAGTTATCACAACTAGTGTGGTGTATTTGTTAAACACCTCTAGTTAAGGTGGGAATGTAAGGAATACAAGAAGAGCAGTCGCGCAGGAAATATATCATAACTAGTGTGGTGTATTTGTTAAACACCTCTAGTGAAGGTGGGGATGTAAGTAATACAAGAGTAGTGGCGCAGGAAAGTTATCACAACTAGTGTGGTGTATTTGTTAAACACCTCTAGTGAAGGTGGGGATGTAAGGAATACAAGAGAAGTGGCGCAGGAAAGTTTTTAATTGGGGATGTAAAAATAATTATGTGCTTCTAGAGGGGATAACATATTTAAGGTAAAAAAAAAACAGGAAAATTTAATACAGTTGTCCCTCTTACTACGCAGGTGATTGGTTGTGATAAATACTCGCATAACATGAAAACACGTAAAGGGAAATTGATTTTAACATGGGTGAGATAGGGAAAAAATAAATAAAATCCTAAAACTTGTAAATGAATGAAGTTTTTATCAATTTATCTAACTAGTACAATACTATAGGTAGTCTACATCTATTGTCAATCTTCAATCCCCTGAAATTGGTAAACAAATGCAATTTTAACTAACCCATCTAATACAATTCTACAGGTATATTTACTGTTAATCTTCAATCGCATGATAAATTAACTGCATCTGGCAAATTTGGATTATCACTCTCTTTCGTTCTTGAAGGACCTTGGACGGTAGGCTCTTGCTCTCTTGACGGTCCTTGGATGGTAGGCTCTATATCTATTAAAGGCCCTTGGATGGTAGTCTCTTGCTCTCTTGAAAACCCTTGGATGGTAGTCTATTGTTCTCTTGACGGCCCTTGGATGGTAGTCTCTTGCTCTCTTGAAGGCCTTTGAACAGTAGTCTCTTGCTCTCTTAACAGTCCTTGGATGGTAGGCTCTATATCTATTAAAGGCCCTTGGATGGTAGTCTCTTGCTCTCTTGAAAACCCTTGGATGGTAGTCTATTGTTCTCTTGTCGGCCCTTGGATGGTAGGCTCTTGTTCTCTTGAATGCCTTTGAACGGTAGTCTCTTGCTCTCTTGAAGGCCTTTGGACGGTAGGCTCTCTATCTATTAAAGGCCCTTGGACGGGAAGCTCTTATTCTCTTAAATGCCCTGGGATGGTCAGCTCCTGCTGTCGTGAAGGCCCCAAGTCATTAAACTAAAGAGTTTCAACTATTTTGATGAAATGGTCAAGACTCAGCTGATGGGAAGCATTATTTCTCTCTCTATAGAGTGTTTTTTAGCAAGCTAAATAACTCTGAATTTCTCTGGCAACTTTGGCGCTTCGTTTGGGTCATTCTCTTCAATGATTTTAATTGCACTTTCAATGTGCTTAAATAAATCAGCAAATTGTTTAGTTGAAGTTGTTTAATAGGCTCAACAACATAGGGCTCTTCCTATTCGTCCTATATGCTATTCTCCATTTCTAGAAGATCTTCATTGGTGAGTTCTTTTGAGTGGTATTGGAGCAATTCATCCACATTTGCCTGGTATATGTCAAATTCAACATCTTGCTATGTCAACAATGTCATGTCTTGAATTGGAAAGCTCGTGTTCAGGATCAAAATCATGAGAATCAGAAACTCCCTTCATACAGGACTGTTTAACTTCTGCATCTTCAATGTTGTCAATACCACCTCCCTAACACCAAACTGTACACTAAACATCATTGTCCTCACTGAAATGTTTGTGCACAAGGTCACGCCACCCCCGCCCAGGATGACTGAGAAATTATAGCCGACCAAGCGTTATTATTAATTTTTTTTGTAATCGCTTAAAGTGAAATTGCATATAACAAGGGATACCTATATTTAACTTTGTGCATTTTTCTAATTTATTTTAGTCATGCCAAACATTATAATTAATACACACATAACAAATGAAGAAAAATTATCATTGATGCAGTTCAACTAAAAATTATAAAACACTGAAAATTAATTAGGTTTCCATACAGCTTTGCTCTATATTTTCACTACTAGCTATGAAACCATTAACTAGTTTTGCAATTTCAATTTTGTTGAACCTCTAAGGGTATGCATTAAGCAGACACATGTGATATAGTCTCTGTTGCCTCATCGTGGAGCAAAGATAGGTTTTTAGTCGAATAAACATTGAAAAACTGTAGCTGGTATTACTATCAGAGTTTTCAATTAAGAACATTTTATTTTATTATGTTAACTTTGGGTGAACTTTGTATCTTGCTTTAACAAGATCTTTACATTATCTAAATGTTTTACTATATTATTTTGTGTGGGAAGAGGGGGGGGGGGATGATACTTTTTACCCGCTTTTATCTTTAGAGGGGTTGTGTGTAAAAGTTACCACCATACCCCCCATTCTTGTGCCACTGAAGAAGAGGCAAGTAGGGTTTTTGCAATTTTTATAGCAAATTTTTTTTTGATCAAAATAACTCAAATTTTGTTTCCCTCAGCACATAGAGTTCAATCATCTTCACATGGTGATATCAACAGTTGTTGAATAACTGTCATGCGCATAGCGGTACGATCTAAGAGATTTTTAAATGAAGATAAAAATTTGTCATGAAAATCAAGGACATTCTTGACAGATACTAAACAACTGTTGTTATCGCCATGTGAAGAAAATTTAACTCTGTGTTTGTATAGAAGCAAAATTTGATTTATATTGACTAAAAAATGTTTTTCTATAAAACTGCAAAAACACTCGTCTTTTCTGGCGTTCCCTACTTCTCGACCTTAAGACATGATGATATAATTAATAATTAATGGTGTTAAAAAGTAATTCTATAAGGTATTATTTTAGTAAAAATATTTTAAGAATAACTTGTTTTAGTAATTGAAATGTTTTTTTGTTTAGTATTGAGTCATGTATTAGCTGGGAGCCTGACTTTTGGTAGCTATTTCGTACAGCAGACCCCTGTAGAACTTCTCTTCACGTGCATCTACCAAGCCATGTGTTGCCTCTCGATTGCCTGCAGCCATTGTCTTGCTGTTGAAATATTCCCTACTTCTTGCAGGTATTGGAACTTCTCATGGTCTAATGTTAGAATTATATTGTCCTTTTGTTTCACAATTATTCGGACACACACAGTATAAATAATCACATTGTATTCTAGGATAGTTTTACTTTTATATTGCATATTAGCGTTTGCCAAAGTGGACCATTAGGGGAGTAGGGAAACATTGCGCCCCGATTTTATATAATATGCTCCAAGCTCAGATATTTGAGGAGAAAATTATAATAGTTTTACAAATAAAATAACTTTAACCATAAGATTAGATAGTGATGCGCCATGTGTGCTGGGCTAAGAGCTTTTAGCCCGGCACATACAAGAACTAACCAAAATAATCTGCAGCAATTGACTCACCTTGGCCCATCTTGTATGAGTGCCCCTCTTTAGAGTCACCTGATACTGAACATCAAAACACTCCGTTTGACTTGGCCCAGCACAAGAATACGGGGCTTGATCAGTGCTCCCCTCCTATCTACCTACTTGGAACCTCTTTCTGACGTTCTGTGTATTGGATTGGTCAAACTTTCCCCCTCTACATTTCCTCATCATGTGTTAATTTTGATCCATGTACATATGGATGACCTGGTCTAGAAAAAATTAACTACAATTAATATTTTACTTGAAAGCTGATTAACTCTCTGCCCGCTGCCTGGGATCATCCGCTCGTAACCGGCCTGACCAAGTTCTGCAAGATAGTGGATCAATCACTGGTCCTCGGACGGCACCTCGCCACTGGATAGAGTAATATCTATCAAATTTGTTAGCAAATGGACTCACCTTTCTTGTCAAAAGTCGTCCAACAACTTATTGTGCTAACTAGGGTCATTTGTTTATTATGTTTCTATAAGCTTAATTGGCTCTCCAGAATGGGATGTTGCTAGTTTGCTAGCAGATGAGGCGGTATATGTTCCTATAAAGCCAATCAAGCTTTAGTTTTTGGGGGTCTCTTAACGGCTGTTAGTGTTAGTTAATGTTTGATTTAAGTAAAGCTTGCTATAGCTCTGTTTTCCAGTACCATTGCATGTCCATCTGTTAAGCTCACATATTAAAGTGCCCTCACCTTGTGTCAGCTGTCTTGAGTATGATCGAGTTGGAAACATAGTTAGGTCGAAAGTTTCTTGAAGGCTATGTGCTCACTATTTGTGCTCTTACCATTGGTTGACAACTCGTGGAGCTCTTTATGAGCCATGTGCGGCTTGTGCTTCTTTTCTTTGTAAGTAGCTGGCATCCTTAAGATGCTTATAGAGCTAATAAATGAGGTCCTCCCTTTAATGGTAACGTAATAAACTTTACTATAATTAGATTGTGTAGCTCCTCAAGGGATTCCCAGTTGGGACTAGCCTCTTTTAAGTTACACGATTATCTCAGCTGCCCCTGGCCTAAGTCTGGACGTTCACATTAAATGCTCTCAAACAAGCCATGCTCATGTGCTTGAGAGTGCATTAATTATTTTATGTTTCTGTTTAACTTAACCTGTAACCCTGGTAACTGACAGTTGCTTCTTAAAGAGCACTTGGGTTTGAATTTAATTAACTGCTTGCAGTGGCAAGTAAATGTTGTTTCCTTTAGAGACTATGTTTGAACCATTCACTGTACTGGGCAGTACTAATTTACCGGAGACACATCTCATAATTAGTAGTTTTTTTTTACACTTGCCACCTAGTTGGATATGTCTACTGAATTTTTGAGACAGTGTAGAGCAGACTCACTCTGTTGAGAAGTTACTGTCTGATAAACGTTTCCTTATACTAATTTAGCCTTACAGGCGATACAATTGTTTTACATATAAAGTTCAGTACCCTGATTATTCTTTGTATGTTATTCTCTATACTAGCTTTTGAGTCCGTTTAGAACATTTCACCACATTAATCCTGTTTGTGCAAATTAACGGAGTTACACAACAATGCCTGATAATATATATACTCCTATGTATATAATTTTCTTTGTCTTTAATAAAAACTTAATTACTTATTTGATTTACTACGTTGTATACTAGACTCCCATGCTTCCTAAACTGTGTTCCATATAAATGCTTGTACGACCGCTAAGACATTGACCTTTGGGATGTGTCTTAGATGGTTCACATGTTGCAATTGTTGGAAATATAGTCTTTAAATGTTTAGGCTATTAAAAAAACTAAAATTGTTAGATGGAATTAGTGTTTAACAAAGCTAACTTATTTCAATTAAAATGAAATGCGGCTAAACACTTTTTTTGTATTTCTAAACAGGCAAAATACTGTAGACCCTAACTACATGCTTGAATAAGAATTTGATAGTAATTAGTTTAAAAATCCTTTTGGCTCTAATTCAGGCACAATTTAACAATACATTAAAAGTCTTGGTTTTAAGTTACGTTGGTATAGCAAAAAATAAATTGGACAGTCTAGCTGTACTAATCTACATTTCAGGCTGTTTCTCAAGACAAGTCTAGAAGAAATAAAATGTCACTTATTCTACAAGAAATCCTTTTTAGATGGATAAAGAGTTACATTCAGTCATTATAATTTCCTTTTTTAAACTGGAATTATTGTATAGTGCTGTTTCCAAGTGAAGGCTGTAAAAATAAAAGTGTAGACTACTGATTTGTGAAAATAATAATTATTGTGGAACATGAAGTTTTTTAAATAATTTAATAATCAAAGAGCTGTTTCTTCTATGGCAATTGAAAAGTATGATTTGGAAATATTTAAAGATGTAATTGTAAAGTATGGCATGGACTTAAGACAGCTATAGAGTTGTTTGTTGGGCTGCTACAAGTTTTATGGCAAAGGATTGATTTAAAATAAATAGTCTTACATCTCAGAAAAGCAATAACACCCACCAGTTCAATGTAGAGAATCTTTAGGGATAAATTAATTAGAGGAATACTAGGCTGAATTTGCTATAGTATTGCAAGCATTTAACTGAACATATTTTAAAATAAAATAGTATTTCTCATTAAGGTGAAACTTTTGTAATATTAACTATAATCAATAGTGCAAAGGATGTTAAAACCAAATGGGCGTTATCTTGCCAAAATACATAAGACAATTGGTACTAAGAAGAGGGTATTGAGAAATACAAGGTATCTTGCTCTATTAAGATTTCTGAATCTATGAACCTCACACTATTAAAAAAAAGTAGACTAGGTTAAAATAGAGGGAACAGAGCTTGGTAACCTAATATATTCTGATGTTCTAGCAATAAAATAAGTGGGTTAAATTTCACTGAATCTTCATTACGGTTGGAATGGATACACTTGATTTAGTTCCCCAAAAATATGTGAAAGCTATTAGAACTAAAATTACCGCCACTTGTGTTCCTAAACCAATTTGTCTTGCAGAGACTGTCAGCTGACCGTGAATTTACTGATGTTGGGAATCAAATAAAAACTGGGTCATATCTGAGAAAAACGGGAAAATGACCAAGTTTTTGAATAAAAATTGTATTGGTTTTCTTAAAAATAAATACTTATCTAATTTGCAAGTAAACATGGCTAGTATTTTGGTAAAAAAAAAGCCTAACTAAAGATACAGGAACTTCCATCCACCTGACACCCCCATACTTCCATCCACACTTTTCAGCACAACTGTGCCATCTGCTTGTAACATAGATGCAAGGAAAGGGCCAGTGTTTTTGAAGTTTTTATTGCAAAACATTTTTTTCTGCTTAACTAAATAAAATATTTCTCCAGTACAAACATGTAATTTAATTTTCTTCACACGATGACCTCACATTTTATTTTAAT
The DNA here is from genome assembly GCA_039000515.1 of Timema cristinae. Classification (NCBI taxonomy): domain Eukaryota; kingdom Metazoa; phylum Arthropoda; class Insecta; order Phasmatodea; family Timematidae; genus Timema; species Timema cristinae. Next base: position 9,303,506 of record JBCFYV010000100.1, read on the forward strand.
GACAAGTTTTACTCTTAATTTAAGAAGTTTGTCATCTAATGCCATCATGCTCATAACAAATATTCAGCAACTGATGATATCACCATGTGAAGAATATTTAACTCTCTGTTTGTACCGGAGCACTATTTTATTTAGTTTTGCCATAAAAGCTGCAAAAACATATATCCTTTAATCGCGTCCCCTTCCAACCCACCTTAAGACCCCAATACATTCGAAATATCCAATATAATGAACTAACTTGATTCCTGCAATATTACAATGGTCAGATCTCGACATGGTGTTTGCTTAGAGCCACCGGTGTTGCCCTGGTGTTGGGGTTCATCCAGCTGGGAGTTATTCTTGGAGATCTTGCACTAGTATTACAATGGTCAGATCTCGACATGGTGTTTGCTTAGAGCCACCGTGTTGCCCTGGTGTTGGGGTTCAGCCAGCTGGGAGTTATTCTTGGAGATCTTGCACTAGTATTACAATGGTCAGATCTCGACATGGTGTTTGCCTAGAGCCACCGGTGTTCCCTGGTGTTGGGTTCAGCCAGCTGGAGTTATTCTTGGAGATCTTGCACTAGTATTACAATGGTCAATCTCGACATGGTGTTTGCTTAGAGCCACCGGTGTTGCCCTGGTGTTGGGGTTCAGCCAGCTGGGAGTTATTCTTGGAGATCTTGCACTAGTATTACAATGGTCAGATCTCGACATGGTGTTTGCTTAGAGCCACCGGTGTTGCCCTGGTGTTGGGGTTCAGCCAGCTGGGAGTTATTCTTGGAGATCTTGCACTAGTATTACAATGGTCAGATCTCGACATGGTGTTTGCTTAGAGCCACCGGTGTTGCCCTGGTGTTGGGGTTCAGCCAGCTGGGAGTTATTCTTGGAGATCTTGCACTAGTATTACAATGGTCAGATCTCGACATGGTGTTTGCTTAGAGCCACCGTGTTGCCCTGGTGTTGGGGTTCAGCCAGCTGGGAGTTATTCTTGGAGATCTTGCACTAGTATTACAACTAAACGTCAGCTGCATTTTCCTGGAAACCATTCTCGCCTTGCTTATTATAGGTAAGTATAACTGTCATTTGAAATATTTGCCCCGGGATGCATAAGGCACTAAAGGACAGACGAGTAAGACTAAATGTCATTATTTGTTATTCTTTTATAACTTTTATACTACAGATAAAATTTTATTTCATAATATATAAATACATAATGTGATACTTTGGCCTATTTGAAAAAATATGTCAGAGGCAATAAAATAAAATGATTCTAATTATTATTTAGTTGAGTCAAGCTATAGGTTGTGTGAGGTTTAATGTATTGCTTATATAAGATCTTTAGCGAAAATGATTATCTTTGTATTTATTTAATGATCTATTCACATCACCTAAATGTGTACCCAAGTTATGTATTCACGTATACGGTTATAGTGCATACAAATATGATTTCTTTATATTGAATTGAATTAAACTCAATTCAGTAGTTTTCCTATTTAGTCCAGTGTGATCTGCACATTCACACATTTGTGATTGGACTATTGACAGTATAAAGCCCTCCCGAGTTGAAGGTGGCTGCAATATCTGATAGCTTGTGATCTTAATTGATCACTCCTATGTAGCTGACGATTTTCGCATGTCCAGTACAGACTCTGCCTTAAATATGAGTGGAGAATAACCCTGGACACAGGACAACTCCTGGAGAGCTCAATGATCAGAACATTAAATTGACATACTAAGCCAAAAGTTCAGGGTTCAATGCCTGTGTTCAGGTATAATATTTCACTTTAAATAATATTATATTTATATGTGGTTATATGGCTTAGTATGCACTGCGATCAAACACACTCGGTTTTGGAATGGCATTTACTCGATTTTATTTCAGTAACACCATGGATTTCTGGCGAGCAGCGTGTGTTGTGGCTTTGGTTTTAAAGAATAGAAAACGTAAACAACGCCGCCACCATATGTACTGGGTACGTGCACTAAATGATCAAAGACATTTGAAAGGATACTTTTGCAAAATGTACAACGACGTGCGAGAGCATCCTGATAAGTTTTTTAACTATTACAGAATGTTGACCGTACTTTTAATAAATTATTACAAGCTGTGGGACAGTATGTACAATATGAAGACAATACATTTCGTAAGGCATCATCACCAGAAGAGCCACTTTCTGTTACACTGGGTAAAAAAAAACATTTTTTTTAAAATTGTTGTGAAAACATATAATTCAAACGTTTCATACCATTGTACAGGGCAAATTAAAAAGTGAACATATATTAATAATAATCTAAGCATATTTTTTAATATACCCTTAAGCAAACTCTTCAGCATAGTCTTGGTCTTCTGTTCCAAATTGTGACAAATAATTGGCACTGGCTGATCTTAAAACTTGTTGCCCGATAATTTCCACCCTATTTAGTTGTTGTTGCGTTGGTGCAGGCGGTGCTTGTAGAAATGGAGTTGGTGGAAGCTGGGAGTTGAAGTTGCAGGTGGCTGCGGGGAGGAGTTGATAGAGGCAGTGTCTATGGAGGTGATTGGATCGAATATATTGTATCCATAGATGAGGATTGTGCTTTGTGGCTGGGTATATGTTTGAAGATACAATGGTGAACTACATGTAAATGTTCTTGGTCCTCGAAGATGAGATGGTTGATTCAAAATGAATTGCGATTGTTGCAAAGATGAATGAGAACATGCTATTTTTAAACATTTAGGATTTCAATCTTAGCATAATGATTTTGATCTTTATTTAATTTACGTAACATACAGTAGCCCCATACTTTCTTTGGTGCTGATTGACAGCTCAAAGCTCACAGCTGACAGCTTTTAAAAGTTACCAGACCAAATTATGTATCACTATGCCGAACCATGTGATCTGCAAAAACATGTGTTTAGCAGCTGTCAGTTCTGACAGTCAAAATTTAGGTATATACCTGTCAGCTGTGAGCTGTCAGTCAGCACCAAAGAATCCATGGGGCTACTGCAGAAACTATCATTACTGCAAAGTTTTTTTTCTTCGTCTTCGACCTCTACTTTTTTGTCTTTTAATATGTCAAGTAATTGTTTTTCATATTCTGTTTAATTGGTGTCTCGAGAACAGTTCTTCTTTAGTAGTGGTGTTCTATTGTTATTGGTGGGTTGTGAATTCTGTTCTGGAGTAGGCAATGTTACATCCACCTCACTGTTCTGAGTAGAAACAGGTGACAATATATTACTCGTTTCTGCATGGAAGGAATTAGAAAAAAGCATTGAATCGAAATGAACATATTTCTTTTTCTTTGGAGGAGCAGCTGGTCCAGATTTGCCTTGTTGTGCCGCCAATTCTTTAGCAAAACAGTATTTTATGTTCTTCCTTTTTTTTTTTTGTATGGAGTTCCCTGTAACCAAATAAACAAAATCAATATTTTGTTCACAGGTACCTTGCTACAGGAAATAGCATGAAATCATTGTACTTTGAATACTTTATTGGCGCCACGACTATCAGTGAACTTATTTATCATACATGCAAGCATTTGTGGTTATGTTTGCAACCTATTCATATGAAAGAAATAACAAAAAATGACCGTTTAAACATAGAAAAAGCTTTTTTTGAACAAACACACTTTCCAAATTGTGTCAGCGCAGTTGATGGATGGCAAGCACATAAGAATGGAAAGACCCGATTACTCCGGGCTCAGAATCATTTAATTATAAGAAGTTTCATTAAATTATTTTGCTAGCTATTGCCGATGCTAACTATTACTTCGTAGCTATTGATGTGGGTGCATACGGATCCAGTAGTGATGCCAGCGTATTCCAAAATTCAAATTTTGGTAGACTTGTAACAAACCAACTGGATTTACCAGAACCCTCTATATTACCAAATTATAACGAAGGACCTGAAATGCTGTTTGTATTTGTTGCTGATGAAGCCTTTCCACTTTTAAAACATTTGATGAGACTATACCCAAGCAGAAATTTATCTATAACTACAGACTTTCGTATGCAACAAGAACAGTTGAATGTACATTCGGTATTATGGCAAATAAATGGCGTATTTTTCACAGGCCGTTAGATACAAAAATTGAACTATGCGATTACATAGTAAAAGCTTGCTGTATATTCTACAACTTCATAAGAAAACACAATGGGAAGGAATTACAAGAAAATGTGTGCCAATGGGAACATTGGGAACTACGAAACTTACACCCAATTAGACTTCGTCCTAGTAATGGCATCATGCAAATATGGAATTTATTTGCAGACTACTTTATATCTCCACCTAGTGCTTTAAATTGGCAGTACAATGCTATCTAACTAATTAATTAACTTTCAATAATAAAACTGTAACGCATCACATACCTTTATTTTTCTTCTCTGCCTCCGATAGGCTTGCCCCATTCCCTGCACACATTTTGCTATACCTCCTGCCAAAGTCGGGCCTTAATATTTTTATCTCTATATTGATTCAACGATTTGTCATATAATGCCGGTCTTTTTTCCATTTCAATAATAATGTTTTTAGACACATTATCTTAGTCTACTGACGTCGTTTCTGAGTCAGACGACATAATGTAACCTCTTTACATTAGCACTGCAAACAACGAGTCGGCGCCGCGCTCACTCAACCGATACTCAATCGAAAACCTAGTGCAGTTAACCGCTGTGTGTGTGTGTGTCACCATACTAGTATTATGGGATACAAAAAGATCACGCATTTTTGAACCGCTAGCCAAATGTAGCAAATTACGTTTTTAAAATCAGTCACTGAAAAAAAAATCGCTAGTGTGTGCACTTGTATAGAAAGCACATGTTATATTTTTCGGCGGTTTCAAACCGCGTGCGTTTAATCGCAGTGCGTGCTAAGACTAACAATAAATTAACAAATATAATAGCTGTGCTATTTAATCCATCATAGTTGAATTAATGAATAAAATACACATTATAAGACATTAAAAAACATTGTGCATCCATACGAGCATGCACAGAGAAAAACTAGATGTTGTAAGGAAATTTTACCCGTTGATATTATTTCCAAAAAGTGTCGTCAACCCACTTATAGGCCAAACCTGGAAACATTAGTGACATGACAGTAGAGAGAGTGGAGAAAGAGGGGGCGATTTATTACCTTGAACATATGGCTATGGGTACACCTCGGGTACTCTTCTCCCTTAAATGCTAGAGGCAGGGATAACTTTCTCCGTGGGACCTTTAGGTAAAACTCCTACCCCTGCACCTCTGATGCCTCCCTCTAGATGCCTGCTCAAACTGCTTCAAATGCTTCAGTACAGCCAAAAACAGCATTTAACATGCACTTGATGTTTATAACGATATGTTGAAGTACAGATATTTACAAATAAATTATGATGGTGGCTAAGTTTATGGAATGGTTTGTTCCTATGTGCGTGCACAAACATACAATCATATAAAATATGTTTAACCCGGACGGGCAGTAAGACACACTGCTAAAAACAAAACAAACATAAAATACAACCAAGATAGTCCACCTAAATACAAATAAAACGCAACAAAATATAGGATCGAATAAAATACACAACTTTTAACGATAGCTCAAATGTATGCCCATCCTTAATTAGCCATTAGATTATTGTTCTTAATCTTGCGCATTTCTCGGATAGCTGTGGATATACTGTTGTCCAAAGAAATGCTATATCGGAATTCCTGGAGTACTCAATGGCAGACCAGAAAAAAACTACCCCTTCTCACACGACAATAGACTGGGCCACCAATCTCCAGACCATGTGAAGCCTAATCCACACTGACAAACACTGCTTGTATACAAATGCACTGAGAAACTGCATTGTGTTTGCGAGAGCCTCATACAAAAAACCTGGGGAATTGTATGTGGGCTGCAGTGGTCATACTGAAAAAACATAGGAAGACTCACAACACTTGCTCTGAGCATTCAAACAAAGGCAGTGTTTGTCTTCACAGTGTTTGTTCTAGCACTCACAGGCAGTGTTTGTCTTCACAGTGTCTGTTTACACTCCAGGCAGTGTTGTCTTCACAGTCTGTTCTAGCACTCACAGGCAGTGTTTGTCTTCACAGTGTCTGTTCTAGCACTCACAGGCAGTGTTTGTCTTCACAGTGTCTGTTCTAGCACTCACAGGCAGTGTTTGTCTTCACAGTGTCTGTTCTAGCACTCACAGGCAGTGTTTGTCTTCACAGTGTCTGTTCTAGCACTCACAGGCAGTGTTTGTCTTCACATGTCTTTCTAGCACTCACAGGCAGTGTTTGTCTTCACAAGTCTGTTCTAGCACTCACAGGCAGTGTTTGTCTTCACAGTGTCTGTTCTAGCACTCACAGCAGTGTTGTCTTCACAGTGTCTGTTCTAGCACTCACAGCATGTTTGTTCACAGTGTCTGTTTAGCACTCACAGCAGTGTTTGTCTTCACATGTCTGTTCTAGCACTCACATGCAGTGTTTGTCTTCACAGTGTCTGTTCTAGCACTCACAGGCAGTGTTTGTCTTCACATGTCTGTTCTAGCACTCACAGGCAGTGTTTGTCTTCACATGTCTTTCTAGCACTCACAGGCAGTGTTTGTCTTCACAGGTCTTGTTCTAGCACTCACAGGCAGTGTTTGTTTCACAGTGTTCTGTCTAGCACTCACAGGCAGTGTTTGTCTTCACATGTCTTCTAGCACTCACAGGCATGTTGTTATGTCTTCACCACATGTGTCTAGTTGCTAGCACTCACAGGCAGTGTTTGTCTTCACATGTTGTTCTAGCACTCACAGCAGTGTTTGTCTTCACAGTGTCTTTCTAGCACTCACAGGCAGTGTTTGTCTTCACAACGTCTGTTCTAGCACTCACAGGCAGTGTTTGTCTTCACAGTCTGTTCTAGCACTCACAGCAGTGTTTGTCTTCACAGTGTCTGTTCTAGCACTCACAGGCAGTGTTTGTCTTCACAACGTTCTGTTCTAGCACTCACAGGCAGTGTTTGTCTTCACAACTCTGTTCTAGCACTCACAGGCAGTGTTTGTCTTCACAATGTCTGTTCTAGCACTCACAGGCAGTGTTGTCTTCACAGTCTTCTAGCACTCACAGGCAGTGTTTGTCTCACAGTGTCGTTCTAGCACTCACAGGCAGTGTTTGTCTTCACAGTCTGTTCTAGCACTCACAGGCAGTGTTGTCTTCACACGTGTCTAGCACTCCAGCAGTGTTTGTCTTCACAGTGTCTTTCTAGCACTCACAGGTAGTGTTTGTCTTCACAGTCTGTTCTAGCACTCACAGGCAGTGTTTGTCTTCACAGTGTCTGTTCTAGCACTCACAGGCAGTGTTTGTCTTCACAGTGTCTGTTCTAGCACTCACAGGCAGTGTTTGTCTTCACAGTGTCTGTTCTAGCACTCACAGGCAGTGTTTGTCTTCACAATGTCTGTTCTAGCACTCACAGGCAGTGTTTGTCTTCACAGTGTCTGTTCTAGCACTCACAGGCAGTGTTTGTCTTCACAACGTCTGTTCTAGCACTCACAGCAGTGTTTGTCTTCACAGTGTCTGTTCTAGCACTCACAGGCAGTGTTTGTCTTCACATGTCTGTTCTAGCACTCACAGGCAGTGTTTGTCTTCACAGTCTGTTCTAGCACTCACAGCAGTGTTTGTCTTCACAGTGTCTGTTCTAGCACTCACAGGCAGTGTTTGTCTTCACATGTCTGTTCTAGCACTCACAGCAGTGTTTGTCTTCACAATGTCTGTTCTAGCACTCACAGGCAGTGTTTGTCTTCACAATGTCTGTTCTAGCACTCACAGGCAGTGTTTGTCTTCACATGTCTTTCTAGCACTCACAGGCAGTGTTTGTCTTCACAAGTTCTGTTCTAGCACTCACAGGCAGTGTTTGTCTTCACATGTCTGTTCTAGCACTCACAGGCAGTGTTTGTCTTCACATGTCTGTTCTAGCACTCACAGGCAGTGTTTGTCTTCACAGTGTCTGTTCTAGCACTCACAGGCAGTGTTTGTCTTCACAGTGTCTGTTCTAGCACTCACAGGCAGTGTTTGTCTTCACAGTCTGTTCTAGCACTCACAGGCAGTGTTTGTCTTCACATGTCTGTTCTAGCACTCACAGGCAGTGTTTGTCTTCACAGTGTCTGTTCTAGCACTCACAGGCAGTGTTTGTCTTCACAAGTCTGTTCTAGCACTCACAGGCAGTGTTTGTCTTCACAGTTCTGTTCTAGCACTCACAGGCAGTGTTTGTCTTCACACGTCTTTTCTAGCACTCACAGCAGTGTTTGTCTTCACAGTGCTGTTCTAGCACTCACAGGCAGTGTTTGTCTTCACAATGTCTGTTCTAGCACTCACAGGCAGTGTTTGTCTTCACAGTGTCTGTTCTAGCACTCACAGCAGTGTTTGTCTTCACAGTGTCTGTTCTAGCACTCACAGGCAGTGTTTGTCTTCACAGTGTCTGTTCTAGCACTCACAGGCAGTGTTTGTCTTCACAATGTCTGTTCTAGCACTCACAGGCAGTGTTTGTCTTCACAGTCTGTTCTAGCACTCACAGGCAGTGTTTGTCTTCACAGTGTCTGTTCTAGCACTCACAGGCAGTGTTTGTCTTCACATGTCTGTTCTAGCACTCACAGGCAGTGTTTGTCTTCACATGTCTGTTCTAGCACTCACAGGCAGTGTTTGTCTTCACAGTGTCTGTTCTAGCACTCACAGGCAGTGTTTGTCTTCACAGTGTCTGTTCTAGCACTCACAGGCAGTGTTTGTCTTCACATGTCTGTTCTAGCACTCACAGGCAGTGTTTGTCTTCACAGTGTCTGTTCTAGCACTCACAGGCAGTGTTTGTCTTCACAACGTCTGTTCTAGCACTCACAGGCAGTGTTTGTCTTCACAACGTCTGTTCTAGCACTCACAGGCAGTGTTTGTCTTCACAGTGTCTGTTTCTAGCACTCACAGGCAGTGTTTGTCTTCACAGTGTTGTTCTAGCACTCACAGGCAGTGTTTGTCTTCACAATGTCTGTTCTAGCACTCACAGGCAGTGTTTTGTCTTCACAGTGTCTTGTTCTAGCACTCACAGGCAGTGTTTGTCTTCACAGTGTCTGTTCTAGCACTCACGAGGACAGTTGTTTTGTTTCTTCACAGTGTCTGTTCTAGCACTCACAGGCAGTGTTTGTCTTTCACAGTGTCTGTTCTAGCACTCACAGCAGTGTTTGTCTTCACAGTGTCTGTTCTAGCACTCACAGGCAGTGTTTGTCTTCACAGACTTTTCTGTTCTAGCACTTCACAGGCAGTGTTTGTCTTCACAGTGTCTTGTTCTAGCACTCACAGGCAGTGTTTGTCTTCACAGTGTCTGTTCTAGCACTCACAGGCAGTGTTTGTCTTCACAGTGTCTGTTTCTAGCACTCACATGCAGTGTTTGTCTCACAGTGTCTGTTTAGCACTCACAGGCAGTGTTTGTCTTCACAGTGTCTGTTCTAGCACTCACAGGCAGTGTTTTGTCTTCACAGTGTTTGTTTAGCACTCACATGCGTGTTTGTCTACACAGTGTTGTTCTAGCACTCATCAGAGCAGTGTTTGTCTTCACAGTGTCTTTCTAGCACTCACAGGCAGTGTTTGTCTTCACAGTGTCTTGTTCTAGCACTCACAGGCAGTGTTTGTCTTCACAGTGTCTTTTTAGCACTCACAGGCAGTGTTTGTCTTCACAGTGTCTGTTCTAGCACTCAGCAGGCTGTTTGTCTTCACATGTCTGTTTTAGCACTCAACAGGCAGTGTTTGTCTTCACAGTGTCTGTTCTAGCACTCACAGGCAGTGTTTGTCTTCACAGTCTGTTCTAGCACTCACAGGCAGTGTTTTGTCTTCACAGTGTTTGTTCTAGCACTCACAGCAGTGTTTGTCTTCACAGTGTCTTGTTCTAGCACTCACAGGCAGTGTTTGTCTTCACAGTCTTTTCTAGCACTCACAGGCAGTGTTTGTCTTCACAGTGTTGTTCTAGCACTCACAGCAGTGTTTGTCTTCACATAGTCTGTTCTAGCAACTACAGGCAGTGTTTGTCTTCACAAGTGTCTGTTCTAGCACTCACAGGCAGTGTTTGTCTTCACAGTGTCTTGTTCTAGCACTCACAGGTTTGTTTAGGTCTTTCACTACGTGTCTGTTTGTTAGCACTCACAGGCAGTGTTTGTCTTCACAGTGTTCTAGTTCTTAGCACTCACAGGCAGTGTTTGTCTTCACAGTGTCTGTTTAGCACTCACAGGCAGTGTTTGTCTTCACAGTGTCTGTTCTAGCACTCACAGGCAGTGTTTGTCTTCACAGTGTCTGTTCTAGCACTCAGCAGGCAGTGTTTGTCTTCACAGTGTTGCTATTTTAGTCACTCACACAGTGTTTTTGCTCACAGGTCTGTTCTAGCACTCAGGGCAGTGTTTGTCTTCACAGTGTCTATGTTTAGCCTCAAGCAGTGTTTGTCTCACAGTGTTTTTTCACGTCACTCACAGCAGTGTTTTGTCTTCACAGTTATTTTAGCACTCACAGGAGTGTTTTGTCTTCACAGTGTCTGTTTAGCACTCACAGGCAGTGTTTGTCTTCACAGTGTCTTTTCTAGCACATCACAGGTAGTGTTTGTCTTCACAGTGTCTGTTTAGCATCACAGGCAGTGTTTGTCTTCACAGGTTGTCTGTTCATTTTAGCACTCACAGGCAGTGTTTGTCTTCACAGTGTCTATTTAGCACTCACAGCATGTTTGTCTTCACATGTCTATTTTAGCTCACAGGTGTTTTGTCTTCACATGTCTATCTAGCATTCAGCTACAGTGTTTGTCTCACACAGGTGTTCTAGCACTCACAGGTAGTGTTTGTCTTCACAGTGTCTGTTCAGCACTCACGGCAGTGTTGTCTTCACAAGTCTGTTCTAGCACTCACAGGCAGTGTTTTGTTTCACAACGTCTGTTCTAGCACTCACAGCGTGTTTGTCTTCACAGGTCTGTTCTAGCATCAAGCATGTGTTTGTCTCAATGTTTGTTTCACAGTTCTTATCTAGCCTAGTGGTGTTTACATTCGTCATCTTTAGCACTCAAGGCAGTGTTTGTCTTCCAGTGTCTGTTTCTAGCACTCAATGGCAGTGTTTGTCTTCACAGTGTCTTTCTAGCACTCACAGGCATGTTTGTCTTCACAGTCTGTTCTAGCACTCACAGGCAGTTTTGTCTTCACAGTGTCTGTTTAGCACTCACAGATGTTTTTTCACAGTGTCTGTCTAGCACTCAGCATGTGCTAATGTTTTTTGCACACAGTCAGTGTTTGACTCACAGTGTCTTGTCTTGCACTAGCGTGTTTGTCTTCACGTTGTCTTTCTAGATCGGCTGTTTTGCATCACAGTGTTTTTTACACAAGAGTTGTTTAGTCCTCACAGTGTTTTTTGCATCAAGTCTGTTCTGCACAAGGTTGTTGTTTCACTAGTTTTGCTTCAGCTTTCTAGCACTCAAGGCAGTGTTTCTTCACAACGTTGTCTAGCACTCACAGGCAGTGTTTTCTTCCACGTGTTGTTCTAGCACTCACAGCAGTGTTTGTCTTCACAGTTCTGTTCTAGCTCAAGCATGTGTTTCAGTGTTTGTTCTAGCACTCTCGTGTTATCTGCATTGTTCACGTGTTTGCTCACAGGCAGTTACTACAAGTGTTCTTGCTCACAGGCAGTTGTCTTACACGTCTACGGCTCAGAGGTTTGTCTTCACTATTCTGTTCTAGCACTCACAGGCAGTGTTTGTCTTCACAATGTCTGTTCTAGCACTCACAGCAGTGTTTGTCTTCACAGTTTGTTCTAGCACTCACAGGTTGTTTGTCTTCACATGTCTGTTCTAGCACACAGGCAGTGTTTGTTCATCAAGTTGTTCTAGCATCACAGCAGGTTTGTTCATGTCTTTCAGCACTCAGTCTGTTTCTCTCACAAGCTGTTTGCTCTACAGCAGTGTTGTCTCACAGCAGTTTTGCATCACAGCGTGTTGTCTTCACAGTGTTTGCTCCAGGCATTTGCTCACATGTGTTTGTCTCACAACGTGTTTCTGTCTACACAGTGTTTGTTTCACAATTCTGTTTCAGCACTCACATGGTGTTTGTCTTCACAGTGTCTTTTACATCACAGGCATTGTTTGTCTTCACAGTGTTTGTTCATGCAACTCACAGGCAGTGTTTGTCTTCACAGTGTCTGTTTAGCCTCACAGGTGTTTGTCTTACAAGTGTTGTTCTAAGCTGCTCACTATGCATGTTTGTCTTCACGTGTTGTTAGCACTCACATAGGCAGTGTTTTCTCACAAGTCTGTTTACCTCACAGGCAGTGTTTGTCTTCACAGTGTCTGTTCTACACTCACTAGCAGTGTTTGTCTTCACATGTTTGTTCTAGCACTCAACAGCAGTTGTTTGTCTACAGTGTCTGTTCTAGCACTCACAGGCAGTGTTTGTCTTCACAACGTCTGTTCTACCAGCACTCCAAGGCATGTTTGTCTTCACAGTGTTGTTCTAGCACTCACAGCAGTGTTTGTCTTCACAGTGTTGTTCTAGCACTCACAGGCGTGTTTTTGTCTTCACACTGTTGTTTGCACTCACAGGCTGTTTGCTCACAACGTCTGTTCTAGCACTCACAGGCAGTGTTTGTCTTCACAGTGTCTGTTCTAGTACTCACAGGCAGTGTTTGTCTTCACAGTGTTTGTTCTAGCACTCACATGCAGTGTTTGTCTGCACATTGTCTGTTCTAGCACTCACAGGCAGTGTTTGTCTTCACAGTGTCTATTCTAGCACTCACAGGCAGTGTTTGTCTTCACAGTGTTTGTTCTAGCACTCACAGGCAGTGTTTGTCTTCACAGTGTCTGTTCTAGCACTCACAGGCAGTGTTTGTCTTCACAGTGTCTGTTCTAGCACTCACAGGCAGTGTTTGTCTTCACAGTGTCTGTTCTAGCACTCACATGCAGTGTTTGTCTTCACAGTGTTTGTTCTAGCACTCACAGGCAGTGTTTGTCTTCACAGTGTCTGTTCTAGCACTCACAGGCAGTGTTTGTCTTCACAGTGTCTGTTCTAGCACTCACAGGCAGTGTTTGTCTTCACAGTGTCTGTTCTAGCACTCATGCAGTGTTTGTCTTCACAGTGTTTGTTCTAGCACTCAAGGCAGTGTTTGTCTTCACAGTGTCTGTTCTAGCACTCACAGGCAGTGTTTGTCTTCACAGTGTCTGTTCTAGCACTCACATGCAGTGTTTGTCTTCACAGTGTTTGTTCTAGCACTCACAGGCAGTGTTTGTCTTCACAGTGTCTAATCTAGCACTCACAGGCAGTGTTTGTCTTCACAACGTCTGTCCTAGCACTCACAGGCAGTGTTTGTCTTCACAACTTCTGTTCTAGCACTCACATGCAGTGTTTGTCTTCACAGTGTCTATTCTAGCACTCACAGGCAGTGTTTGTCTTCACAGTGTTTATTATAGCACTCACATGCAGTGTTTGTCTTCACAGTGTCTGTTCTAGCACTCACAGGCAGTGTTTGTCTTCACAGTGTCTGTTCTAGCACTCACAGGCAGTGTTTACTGTGTATACTATTTGGGTTATATCACATCTAGTGTAGTGATTGAGATGTCAGTATTCACTGAATCGATGAAGTAAAAACTAGACATGTGCTTGGTTATGTGGAAAATAAATACTACCATAACTGATTGCCTGGGGATAGAGTAGCCCCAGCTCTCTAAAAGTGTTGAACTTTTTTTTTATATTTATTTTGATATATTATTTAGACATTGAAAAATGTGAATTTATAACATTATCAGATTTATATATTTTCAAACGATGGAGGTGAATGGAAGAGCGGGAACTATTACCCCCTTTTAATTTTTCATTAATGATTAATGTGTTTTTCCTTTATTTAAATAATCAAGTTTAACATAAGATTCCTTTTCCAAAAAGAGAGCATTCACTTGAGATCTTTCCGTTTAACTTTTTATAGTTTATTAACAATTTACTGACCTGCTTCGGTGGCCGCATGGCTTAGGGCTCTACTTTCACAATAGACTTGACTGCCGAAGAGGGAGAGATTTGGATTTGATCCCGGTCGGGTGTACTAAGGGTGGTTTTATTTCTAAATGGCTTTCCAATCTACCTTCACGCAAATGCAGGTATACTTCCTTCCTAATCCCTGACACATCAGTGTAATTAGTACATAGGTATATAACCCAAATAGGTAGTACGACGGGGTGCTAAAGAAAGCACCTGGAAAGGTGATGACCATGTCTATATTGAAGGAGACCAGTACAAGACAAGCAACCTCCAAACGTGTATTGAGTTTGTAGAGAAAGTGTGCATGGTCTGAACAAAACATGGGGAGGTCGGGATGTTGGCGCCAGTGTAGGTGTAGCCTAATACGGATTAATGGGGGTAATGGGCATACAAATTGAGTAAAAATCTGGATTAGTAAGACAAAATAGCGACCTAAAAAACCTAAAGAAAACGTTTGAACAGAAAATAATTTTTTTTAATCTCTATTAAGCATCTTTGAAAGTTAGTCAGATCTTTCTCAATACAAGGAGGGAATGGGATGAATGGGTTGGAGGGGGTTAAAGGGGCGTAGTTATAGACGGGAACGTATGTTCCTGGGCAGACAACCGCTACAGCCTCTTTGTTGGTTCAAATACATTGATGACATCTTTATGATATGGACCAACACCACTAAGAAACTCGAGTCCTTCCTAACAGACCTCAACAAATTCTCACCGCTAAGGTTTACCTGGAAATTATCCACATCCAACCAACCAGAAACAATACCTTCATTATGACAGCTGCCACCCTATGAGCACAAAGAGATCACTCCCACATAGCCTAGCCATTAGAGCCAATAGAATTTTCCCTGACCACGATTATCTTTTACAATACAATACAAAATTGCAGCATGCTTTTATGAATAGAGGCTACCCCAAATAACTGGTGTGTGGTCAAATAAACAGAGCTCAAAATAGCGGGCCCATACCAGCAACAGGAACAAACAACATCATCCCTCTGGTCACTACATACCACAAACAACTCTCTCTTGAAAACAGGTTTCCCCATACTGCAATCCACCACTACACACAATATCTACAAGGAGCCTACAAAAGTAACTTATAAACAACCAACCAATCTGTGCAACTTACATGTAAACCCAAACTGCCAGACTTCACTATTCAACCCGAACCCAATCAAATATCAGGTTCATTTCCCTGCAAAACCTGCACCATATATAAACCAACAAATTCTTTCTAAAGCAACATAACTAAAATAAATTACCCTATAGAAGACCACCACCGTACTTGTGATTATGAAAACCACATCTACCAATTGGAATGTAACCGATGCCAAGCACAATACATTGGTCTCACAACAGAAACACTAAGAAAGAGAATGAATGGTCATGGACATATCACAAAAATGAAGAATAAAGATAAACCTGTAGTCTCACTTGCCGAAACCCATATTCTGGACTTTTATTACTGTTAAACAATCAAGGTGGTCAAATACGTGAACAAAGAAATACGCACAACTAAGGATATGGGAACTGGTCCATCAATATATCAACAAATCCAGACAAACCTCAACCTCAAGTAATTCCTCTCCTTTCTACCAGCACACTTATTATTACATTCAATGTAACAGTAATAATACAGTATATAGCACAATTTTTAGTTTTTATATCTATATATGTATATTTATTCAAAGTGCTTCCAACTATACAGCGATATCATAACTGAAAAACAGTCAGCTGTGGACAGTTAACCTTGAAGTTCAATCTAGAGCATCAGTCCACTCTCTTGACCTGATGAAGTTGTCTGTGACAGTGAAAGCTTGTCCTTAAAAATGTGTTTGTGTATTTTTTAGTGTTCTATCTAAACAATTTCTATCACCAAGGTAAGTGTGATGGCTATCCCTCCTAATTTAAACCATGATTTAGCCCAGTGCTCTATTCCAAATAACTATAAATCAAATAGAAACCTATACATTAATTACAACATAATAGGATCTGCTATTCTTACTCAGCATTCGGGCATTAAACAGTAAGATGCCCGACTTGAGTAGTAGAATATTGTGCTAAGAAAGGGACTAACAGAAGGTAAGAAGATACCAAGTAATGTTGGGGGTCAATGGTCAGGGGGGTGATTTGGGAGACTGAAAGATAGCTAGATGCCATGGGTGTAGAGTCTAGAAAGAATTTAGTTGATTTTAGGGGTTCCAAATCATAAGTGTTAGGGGAGAAATAGCACTAATGTTTTACATTTACTTTCTAACCTCTCCCCGGTTGATGTTAGAAAATTGGATACTCCTAGAAGCTATTTGAAGTGGTCCTCATTTGTAGGATTTTTGAAAATCGTCCTCTTAACAGCTATTTAGAAGTTTGTTCACCCCCTGAAATCTTTTGAAATTTGATACTCCTAGAGGCTATTTGTAGTAGCACTACTTGGACAAATTTTTGAAAATTTTGACGCTTCTAAAAGCTAGCCATTATTTTTTTTACAAATTAGATTCTCTAACATCGATTTGAAGTGGTTCTCGTCCAGAATTTTTTTGAAATTTAGAATGCCTTAGAAGCTACTTTAAGTGGTTCCACAAGCAAATTTTTAAAATTGGATGCCATAAGAAGCTATGAAAGTAGTTTTGCAACAAGATATTTTTAAAACTTGAATGCTTTTAGAAGCTACCTGGCAAATTTTTGTAAAGTGAATGCCTCTATGAATTATTCGAAATTTGATACAAATTCATATTTAAGCTTCATATTAAAAACTTCAGAAAATCTATCTCGTGGATAATGTGGGGGAGGGGGGAGCTGAACACAATAAGCCACCCCCCATTCCATACACCCATACTAGATGCTGTAGTCAAAACAGTCATTTACAATGTATGACTATTTAACAGGGGCGTGGAGGCACGCGCCCCCCAACCCCACGAATCCCCAGTTCCTTTTATAGTTATTATTCGCACTCTCACAACAATTTTATCTTGCCATAATAGTTTAAAGAAAAATATATTTTTGGTTTAAGTAATAGCAGGCAATGTTTTTAAAATGGCATGCGGTCGGGCGCGAGGTGGTCAGCGCCTGACATTGTGAAACCAATCCTTCCCACCCCTTCACCTCTTGTCTTCAAATGGCATGCAGTTAGGCACGCGACGGTCAGCGCCATGCATTGTGAAACCAAACCTTCCCACCCCTTCACCTCTTGTCTTCAAATGGCATGCAGTCGGGCGCGAGGTGGTCAGCGCCTGACATAGTGAAACCAAACCTTCCCTCCCTTAACCCATTGTCCTCCACCTGCTATAGTTAGCTAGCTAGCATTGCTTATTCTTCTTTTGAAGGCGCACTCCCTAAGGTTGAAACTTGTGAAATGTTTATAGTGTGAACCAGCAATTATTGTTGTCAGTCATCATGCGTACTCCTGCATCTTGAGGATGTGTGTGGCGTATGTGTTTATAATAATATTATGTAGGGTTATTTCAGGATAATGTAAATATTGTGTATCCTAAATATTAATGTTGTGAGCGTGTGAGGACATTGAACATACATACCTATATATGTATGCACAGCTGCAGAGTTTCTACAACACATCCACGTCCTTTGGGGGAAGTTTTTTTTATCTTTGCATGATAATAATTTTTGAGTTTAACTAAATTAATATTTAGCAAAACATATTCCGAAATTTGTGTCTTCTTTAAATACTTTATTTAGAAATAATTTATGAATTAAACAGGCTGCGCCCTCCAGCTTCTAAAGTGACGAGCCGCCACTGCTAGTTAAGCAAAATTAATCTGATTAATCCCAACTCATTTTTCTTTTGCTTTCAAAATCCCATACATACATAAATGATAAGGCACTGGTTTATCTGAAGAATTGCGTTCTGTTTTCAGTGTCTGGAATGTTGGTCCAAGCTCTTCCCGACACTGTTGGAATGTCACTCCGCTAAGGCGTGCATAGTTCCTTCAACAGTTAAAATTATATTTTTCTATGTCAAACATAAAAACTCTAAGAATGTTTTATTTTTAATTTAAATGGTTGCTTGGTTTTTGTAGTATGACTTAATAAAGGCGACATAAACTATTTATAGGTAACATAGGTTTTACTTCAAAAAATATTTGTAATTCATATCTTCAAGCCTATTTGTGTAATTTATACACCTATCACTGTGCTTTAGATTATATTGATTATTAAGTAAAATATTTTTTTGGATTTTTTTAAATTTTATAGATAGAAGTGCGGTTAGGGAAATACCAGTCACTGAAAAGACAAAACGAACAACATTTTATTTATTTGATTAGTCTTTTCATTTCTTCATAAATATTCACTAACTATTATCTGTTTGGCTAATATCCAGATATTTATTTTTATTTCCAGATTACACAGTTTTGATATTCCTTGTTTCATTAGTTCACTCTATATATAAATAAAATAACGTGAATTAACTTAATAAAAATCAAGATGGATGTTAGTCCACCAGCGACAAGTACCTCAACTCACCGACAAAGACTACCACTGGTCTATTTATGATAAAACAACGCCCATATATTTTGGATTATTTATACCTTTTTCATTTTAAACATTAGTTTAGACTATTTTCAATAGTCAGACTAAGGCTGTATCCAAATTCTCTACTTATATCTCATCACCTTGCTATGTATCCTTGGAAGTTGCATCAGCAAGGATGTGGGGAAGTGTAGACCTGTCCGAATTGTAACCAAGAATGCTGGTGCACCCCTCTGAAATCCTTGAAACGCTTGAATCCAAGGATGGAAGCAATATGTCGTCATGTTGTTGTCCAACCTTGGTGCGGGGTTGGATCATCGATTGTTATTATTAGATAATTTGAAATGTTGTGTGAAAAGAAGTAGCCAAGCATCTCTTAGGTAAATAGTGTAAGGGACAAAACCTGCATAAATGCTTCTTGCATGGAGACAGTATTATTTGTTTATTTCCCTTACCCTAGTGAGACTTGACTCGTTTTGTAACAAACATTTATTTTTCTAGTTGTCATCACTTCTTTCAGATTCCCACCCTCTATCTCTATTCTAGGGATACCAGTATTAACCTCGAAAAGAAGTTAGTTTCGACAGAGTTGTCAAATTGTATTTGTGTTTAGATGTGGGGTTAACATATTAATGAATCATTATTACCGATAAAATTATGCATATAAAGACAGTTATATCATAAACAGTACAAAATTAAATACCTTCAACTTCTAAATACTCGTTTATTAAATTTAGGATGTAATATTTTGTGAACAATGTTCACTATTTTTTATACTTGGCAATGCTGTGATTTTAACTCTTATCAAGGGGTGTACTATGAAGAAAGCTTTGGGAAGTCTCGATGGGAAAGGGCTGAGGTAAGGGGCAGGAATATTAGTACTCGACAAAAGATTTCTATGAAATATAATTTGATATGTAACTGTCATAATGCCTGACCTAAGAATTTTCACCTCAATAGACCTTCAATAAGAACTATTTCCCATACAAAGAACACGTTATAGGTGAATTAAACAATAGAATTAATATATTATGTAAATTTTAGTATTTTTATGAGAAATGTTTTCCAATTTTGGCACTTTCTGAAAAATATATTTTTTACTTTTAACTTTGACTCTAGCAAAGACAATATTTTGTGTAACGTGTGTGCTCAAATTATTTAAAATATATTTAGTTTTTATCAAGGTTTTAAAATGTAAGGAGAAGAGCTGATAAATATATTATTTTGTTTAGTGTGTGATTACAAATCTGCTGTATTAATATAATAATAATAATAATATTTAGCACCGGGTCTTACTACCCGTTCGGGTTATACGCTTTAAGTATTAATTACGCTAATGGATTAGGAATTGGGAAGGTTGAATTAGAGGAAGTGAACCCGCATTTGCGTGGAGGGAGAGTGGAAAACATTTAGGACCCCCCCCCCCCAGTTCACCCGACCGAGATTTGAACCTCGATCTCCTCGTCCTCAGCAGTCGAGCTCAACACGACATGTATTAATATAATATTACTAAACTGTTGACAAGATATAATCAATAAGACAATTTTAAATGACATTTTAGTAGTCTCCCCTTTTAACTATTCCATTGTGCATTTGTAATTTTGATAATTGAAATGCGTGTTTGGTACAACTAACATTTCCTTTGCAAAAATCACTCTCTTTTCTTTGGATTGTTTAACTCATATCACTAAATATTATTTTTTATATTGAATTAATTTTTATAAAGTTCTTTTTAACACCCGAGTCTTACTAGCTGTTCAAATTATACACATTTTTATTTACTCAGTAATTTAGGGTTAAGGACATTGCAATACTATTTTCAAAATAAAGACATACATGAGTTAAATAGTTTATTATTGCAATAATACAGATAGATTTTGATAATTTTTTATACAAACATTGCAAGAATTGGCTAGATAAAATATAATTCAATATAGAGAGTTCTAGAATAGCAAAAGGTTATTGAAATACCATATTGAATGAACATTTTTATCTTAAATAGTTTATCTAGTTTAGTAGAAATAAATGTTGGATTAAAAAATTAGAAAAATACTATGTTGGGTTAATTTAACACTGTTCAGTATTTGGGATGGAATCTTATCATACACTAATATTTGCTAGAGTCTCATCGTTTATAATGTTTGCTGTAATTTTGTTGGAAAGAAACGATCTATGGTTGCCATTTACTATGTGGATGTTCACAGTTCTTTGGAAATACTGGGAAAAAACAAACAAAATACAGTGTTAAATTAGATTAAAATGAATAAACTACAAATAAAATCCATTGATATAATTGTTATTTTACACACATAATGGAAACTTTAAATTTGAAATCAAATTTACACATTTCATGCCAAACAAAATATATAATATATAAATAAAAATATAATATAAAAAGTTAATGAGGTAGAACAAAATATCAAAAATAAGAATAATGATTTCAGGAAACTTGGTTTAGATATTAACGAATATAGGATAAGTTATCAGACTAGGGCCAAAGATGCAAATGATAATCTGATAACAGACAAGCGTGGTTTTGATTAATGTTAATCAAAGATCCAAATTGGGTAAAATTATTTAACTCCATACTCCTGAACCCCTAGTCACAGAGTGATAGTAAAGTTAAAGAATCATAAAGCACCAAATATAAATTCAATTCCAGAAGATTTAATAAAGGAAGGGGGTGAAATGTTAGTAATGGAAATTCATAAACCACTATGTTCCATATGGAACCATGAGGTATTATCACAGGTATGAAAGGAAGATATTAATTAGAACACCCATTTTCAAAAAGGTAAAAACAGAATGTAATAATTATTCATTATTACCAAAATTATGTAAAATTTTATCCAACATAACTTTTATGAGATCGACACCATATGCAGAGGAAATAATTGGGGATCATCAATGTAGATTTTGATGAAACAGATCAACAACAGATCAGATTTTTACTATTCGGCAAATATTATTAAAAAAAAAGTGGGACAGTATATCAATAATTTATACATAAATTTAAAAATGGCCAATGAATCGGTTAAAAGAAACAATTTTAAGGAAATTTTATGTCAAGTTTGGGATACCCAAAAATTTGTCAAGTTAATTGAGATATGTGTGGCAAGGTATGGATTGTATGTCATTTATCAGATACTTATGAAATACATAATGGGTTGTAACTTGTAACAAGGAGATGTACTTTGCCCAACACTTTTTAATATATGTTTAGGTCATACTATTAAGGTAACACAAGAGAGTAGGGAAGGGTTGACATTATAAACGATACAATGAAGTTATTTGATGCAAATGATTTAGTTTTGTTAGTTAGTATTAATTGTAAGGAAGCTGTTCATAAAATGTAGAAATTTATTAGAGGCAAGTAAGGAAATGATTTTAGAAGCGAACAAAGATCACAGATTGAGGATGATAATTTAGAGATTACTGTGAACAACATACAGTTTGACATGGTTATTGAGTTTAAATATTTAGAAATAATTTAAACTAGAAATAACGATATTTGAGTGGAAATTAGGTAAAGAATACAGTCAGGGAATGCGGCAATGAGTAAGCTGTGTCATTAGTCTTATTCGTCTTAATATTCCAGCACGAGAATGTCCGCCAAGTCCCAAATCATGTCCTCCCAGGAAATAGGTTGGCTCCAAGTGTTTTGGTCATGGGAACATGTAGTGAAGTGATTCAGTGGTCTGTAGAGATTGGACGTGGCCTTCCTGCTTGAAGGAAGGAAAATTCGGGTTTATAGCAGGTATTTGATAGAGGATGGAGGTTCCCTTTTTCACTGTGGTCTTGATGAAGAGTTAAGGAATAATTGGGGCATCTATTATAGCGGGTGTAAAGTTTGATAGGATGGAAGTGTCTCAGATAGTTATTGTCCAGCTTAATTCTGGTGGTCATTAACTTTCAGTCTTAAGGACAAAGAGTTGATATAGTTTGTTAGTGTAATGAATTTTTGTATCAGCATTCCTGAGGTAATATGGCTGAAGAACTACAGGGTCATAATACTTAACAGAAAATAATATTAAATTAGATAATGATTGAAGGGACATAATTAATTAGATAGATGAAGGGAATCGAAGAAGGCTTTAACACCTCCCAACTAGTAATAATGATTGGAAGGGACATCAATAATGAAGATAGAAGGGAACAAGGAAGGTTTAACACCTCCCAACCTAGTAATAATGATTGGAACGGACATCAATAATGAAGATAGAAGGGAACAAGGAAGGTTTAACACCTCCCAACCTATTAATAATGATTGGAACGGACATCACTAATGAAGATAGAAGGGAACAAGGAAGGTTTAACACCTCCCAACCTAGTAATAATGATTGGAACGGACATCAATAATGAAGATAGAAGGGAACAAGGAAGGTTTAACACCTCCCAACCTAGTAATAATGATTGGAACGGACATCAATAATGAAGATAGAAGGGAACAAGGAAGGTTTAACACCTCCCAACCTAGTAATAATGATTGGAACGGACATCAATAATGAAGATAGAAGGGAACAAGGAAGGTTTAACACCTCCCAACCTAGTAATAATGATTGGAACGGACATCAATAATGAAGATAGAAGGGAACAAGGAAGGTTTAACACCTCCCAACCTAGTAATAATGATTGGAACGGACATCAATAATGAAGATAGAAGGGAACAAGGAAGGTTTAACACCTCCCAACCTAGTAATAATGATTGGAACGGACATCAATAATGAAGATAGAAGGGAACAAGGAAGGTTTAACACCTCCCAACTAGTAATAATGATTGGAACGGACATCAATAATGAAGATAGAAGGGAACAAGGAAGGTTTAACACCTCCCAACCTAGTAATAATGATTGGAACGGACATCACTAATGAAGATAGAAGGGAACAAGGAAGGTTTAACACCTCCCAACCTAGTAATAATGATTGGAACGGACATCAATAATGAAGATAGAAGGGAACAAGGAAGGTTTAACACCTCCCAACCTAGTAATAATGATTGGAACGGACATCACTAATGAAGATAGAAGGGAACAAGGAAGGTTTAACACCTCCCAACCTAGTAATAATGATTGGAACGGACATCAATAATGAAGATAGAAGGGAACAAGGAAGGTTTAACACCTCCCAACCTAGTAATAATGATTGGAACGGACATCAATAATGAAGATAGAAGGGAACAAGGAAGGTTTAACACCTCCCAACCTAGTAATAATGATTGGAACGGACATCAATAATGAAGATAGAAGGGAACAAGGAAGGTTTAACACCTCCCAACCTAGTAATAATGATTGGAACGGACATCAATAATGAAGATAGAAGGGAACAAGGAAGGTTTAACACCTCCCAACCTAGTAATAATGATTGGAACGGACATCAATAATGAAGATAGAAGGGAACAAGGAAGGTTTAACACCTCCCAACCTAGTAATAATGATTGGAACGGACATCAATAATGAAGATAGAAGGGAACAAGGAAGGTTTAACACCTCCCAACCTAGTAATAATGATTGGAACGGACATCAATAATGAAGATAGAAGGGAACAAGGAAGGTTTAACACCTCCCAACCTAGTAATAATGATTGGAACGGACATCACTAATGAAGATAGAAGGGAACAAGGAAGGTTTAACACCTCCCAACCTAGTAATAATGATTGGAACGGACATCAATAATGAAGATAGAAGGGAACAAGGAAGGTTTAACACCTCCCAACCTAGTAATAATGATTGGAACGGACATCAATAATGAAGATAGAAGGGAACAAGGAAGGTTTAACACCTCCCAACCTAGTAATAATGATTGGAACGGACATCAATAATGAAGATAGAAGGGAACAAGGAAGGTTTAACACTCCCAACCTAGTAATAATGATTGGAAGGGACATCACTAATGAAGATAGAAGGGAACAAGGAAGGTTTAACACCTCCCAACCTAGTAATAATGATTGGAACGGACATCAATAATGAAGATAGAAGGGAACAAGGAAGGTTTAACACCTCCAACCTAGTAATAATGAAGATAGAAGGGAACAAGGAAGGTTTAACACCTCCCAACCTAGTAATAATGATTGGAACGGACATCAATAATGAAGATAGAAGGGAACAAGGAAGGTTTAACACCTCCCAACCTAGTAATATGAAGATAGAAGGGAACAAGGAAGGTTTAACACCTCCCAACTAGTAATAATGATCTTTTGTAGGTAATTTTAAAGAGAATGAAATATGTTAAAATTATCACTTTTACGACTATTTTAAAATATGTCAACCAATCCTGTAGTTTTTTTTTCTTTTCAAAAATGAATAATTGGGTAATAGCTTTTAGTGTAAATGTAGAATATATATATATCACACATGCACACTATTGAAAATAATTGTTTTAAATAAGATACAAGCCCAATACCATTGAACTCACCAAGAAATACTTTTATTAATTCTTCTAATATCTGTGTATAAAAGGCACTTTAAAATGAAATAGTAACTTTTGGAATTAGTCTGTGAAATAACATTAGCAGATCATGAGTTTTAAAACTATTATGCTCCTTCTACATAATATAATATAGTTTTAATGTAATCTATGATATTAATATAGATGTATATTTCAGAATCTTTTTTGCAAATATTAATGATTTATGCATGTTAGTTTTAGTTTGTTGACTACTTACTTTGTGAAGATCACAGTTGTCATCTTCTGGAGCACCCTCTGTTCGGACCAAATGGACCTCATCGTACAAAAGTGTATCATTAGGTTTATAACTAAGTAACTGGCCAATTCTTTTATATGTAGCTTCAAGGCCACTTGCTATATAATGCTTTTTTTGTGGAGAAATATTTTTCAATGCAGAGAGTCCATAATCAACTCTGGATTTCCAGTCTGGTAATTGAATTATCTCTTCTTGTACCTGATAACATTTATTATAGTTTTGTATTATCATCTACAAAAGCAAGTAACCTACACGCACACGCACACGCATGCACGCACGCACACACGCACACACACACACACACACACACACACACACACACACACACACACACACACACACTAAAGTACAGACACATGATGGCTTGTTGAACCTTTTATGAACATAATTTAGCTCAAACAATTTTACAGATACTTTATGTAAGCTTAGCTAAAACAATTGCAAGATTTATACATGTTCACGTTCACTAGTTTGTATAACTCTGTTTGGAGAGGTCAATTCTTAATTTAAAATCAATTTTCTTTTTTTTTGATAGAATATGTACCTACATATTTTTCATTATAATTTCAATATATACATTTCTGTAATAAAAGAGAGGTGTTTTCTATAAACAATGTGGCTCTTTGAGGAAAGCCTCTTATTGCTGTTTTCTATAAACAATGTGGCTCTTTGAGGAAAGCCTCTTATTGCTGTTTGCTATAAACAATGTGGCTCTTTGAGGAAAGCCTCTTATTGCTGTTTTCTATAAACAATGTGGCTCTTTGAGGAAAGCCTCTTATTGCTGTTTGCTATAAACAATGTGGCTCTTTGAGGAAAGCCTCTTATTGCTGTTTGCTATAAACAATGTGGCTCTTTGAGGAAAGCCTCTTATTGCTGTTTTCTATAAACAATGTGGCTCTTTGAGGAAAGCCTCTTATTGCTGTTTGCTATAAACAATGTGGCTCTTTGAGGAAAGCCTCTTATTGCTGTTTTCTATAAACAATGTGGCTCTTTGAGGAAAGCCTCTTATTGCTGTTTGCTATAAACAATGTGGCTCTTTGAGGAAAACCTCTTATTGCTGTTTGCTATATGGAAGAAGTTACATGAAAGAGGATTCCCAAACAAAACATGCTCTTTACAATGAAAGAAGGAACACAGTTCACACTTGACTTTGCTGCCACTGGACAAACAGGTAATGATTGCCTTTTGAAGAAAATTAATTGTAACCACCCAATATCTCGACCTAGATTTTATTGTGTCTGAGCTCACCAGGAATGAGTGCAAAACGCGCAATTTAAATTATAATATTTATTGTAAAATCCATATTATGCTCATTAACTACTTTCCCTCTTTTCTCTAGCTTCTTCAATATTTAACAAAATGCCTTCATAAAGTGAAAGGATTTCTCTAAGATATTCCCATACAATGTTCACTACGTGTATTTTTTTCATGTTACTTGTTCCTTTTACATGTTGGTGTGTTTCCTACCTTTCTTTACTAACGTCCCTTTTCTCCCTTTCGTGTTTTTTGGTTTCTTATTTTAGGAAGTTGTGCCACCATCTCTTCTGATGAGTTCCAATATAATAACACTAAGGTCGAGAGAGATTGGGTGTTAATCACCACTTTCCTTCTAGATAGAGAGACTTTACCTCTTTGTCCAGTGAGAGCAATGTAAAGTGTGAACTGTGTTCCTCTTTGTCCAGTGAGAGCAATGTAAAGTGTGAACTGTGTTCCTCTTTGTCCAGTGAGAGCAATGTAAAGTGTGAACTGTGTTCCTCTTTGTCCAGTGAAAGCAATGTAAAGTGAGAACTGTGTTCCTCGGTTCATTGTAAAAGCCATGTTGTATTTGTTGCTTATTATTTGTTTTCATCACCTTTACCTGTTCCTTTTATGATATATAATGTGGTAGTGTAACTGTTCTAGCCAATAAAACTATGATTTTTAAAACATGTCGGTTGTGAAATCAAATATTTTTCTAGGGTATGTAACATCCCATCGAATATAAATCTAGTATTGTGTCTGTGTTTAGGAATTTTGTAAATTTTCATGAAACTGACAAAAGAAACAATACATTTAAACTATGAAACAAACCAAGTTTATGAACAATGAGGATATTCGCTTTTTAAAATAATACTATAAAACGAATTATTGCCTAATGGCTTGGAAATGTATACTAAGACAGTGTTTCTACACTGTTTTATTATAATATATTGAAATAATTAATTACAACTTGTTTGATTACCTTTCCAACCTTACCTTAATTTTCTTTCTAACCAAACATTTTCATTATCATTATTCTTTTTAATTGAAGGTTATTCCTAACTTAATGTAACAGTGTACACACTTTACAACATTGTTAAAACATATTTTGGAGTACCTTGTTTGATTCAATATCAAGTAGTTTTGTAATAAGGTTACACTGTAGTTCGTCTCCTGTTCCAAGCTGCCTGACTAATGACTGACTTGTTTCTGGGGCGCCATCCAATAGAAATAGTTTAGTCTTCTGGTCCTGTGACTTAAGCACTCTAGCTAGCTCAAGGGATAAGATACCACCCCACAATACACCCACAATGTTGTACGGACCAACAGGCTGTAGACTCCTCATGTGCTAAAACAAAATAAACACACGTTGAAAATACATTTAAGACAAGTTTGGTCATTTTTATATATTTAATTTTATTAATTTTATATTTTAGATAACTGTACTATCCAACACCTTAGCTCAGTCGGTAGCGTGTGTGTCTATTGAGCTAATGGTCTCAGGTTCAATTCCCGGCATGGTCGAAAAATTGATCACAGGTGAAATGTGTGTTTACCCTGTCATAGCCTCAGTTAGATTATAAGGCATATGAAGCTATGACAAGCCTAGCCAGCTGGTAGTGGAAAAAAACTGACCACAGGCTGGAGACGGTAATGGATTAAATAAGGATAATGATAAATGACCATCTCTATATCAAATATACAACTATTCACTTATCATTAGTTCATTTCCTATAGCTTTTATGGGGTAGGTTTTATACATATAATTATATGGATTGAGAAACGTAAAGATTTATTTGAATACCTCTTGGAATCATTAGTACAAAAATATTGAGATAGCTATGTATGCAAATAATGTCTTTGTTATAAGAAAGTATGTTATAGTATAGATTTAATATCTGTTAATAAAATAATATTTAATATTTCAAATGATTAAATTGAACGGTGATGCATACAGGTATAATATTCATCATATATTCCCAATTTTCTACATTGGCAGTCTGTGATTTTGTTAGAAATACAAAATATAAACTAAGCATTTTTTATATAAATCAAATGTATATCAATCATATATTTATTAAAAAATTCAGTCAATAAGTTTGATTGAAATCCATTTCTCACCTTTACTATATTTACTGCCGATTCCTGTAGCGAAACTTTGCAATCCGGCAGTTTTATCCATACGGTTGGATACATTATATTAATGTTTAAAGGTTTCAAAACCTTCTCGATTTTATCTTGAATCCCAGGAACAATAAATATCGGCGGAACTTCTGGTACAAGTCCAATACCAGGACTTAGTGAAGGAGTTACCACAAGAGGGCTCTTAGCTTTAGAGAGGAAATCTCTACCAACGCCCTCCAATGCGTCCAGACTTGATGGAAGGAAATGCACAGTTTCATCGTAGCTAGATACTAAAATAAAACATCAAAATGATCAGATTTTAAACTCTTGGACAAGGTAAAAATGGAGTTTTAATAGGTAAAAATGGAGTTTTAATAACACTGCATACAAGTTTAACATGGTTTTTATCTTTAAATGATAAATATTTATTGTATGATACTGCAAATTACAACAAGTTGTTATTTATTTGTATAAATTATACACATCCTACATTTTTAGTTTTCTGAGTAAATTTTATATTATTTAATAACACTAAATAAAGTTTAGTTATTTATCATACATTCAAAATTAATTATTCACTTTTCAAATATTCCATGTATGTTTGATACAGTGAAACCTAATATTTACTTACCTGAAAAAGCTTTGTGTGCAATAAATCCATACTTTTTGATTAATTCAATAGTTATGTTTACC
The DNA here is from genome assembly GCA_039000515.1 of Timema cristinae. NCBI lineage: Eukaryota > Metazoa > Arthropoda > Insecta > Phasmatodea > Timematidae > Timema > Timema cristinae. The sequence continues at coordinate 9,332,676 of JBCFYV010000100.1, forward strand.
TTAGTTTAGTGTGATAAAAAGGTGAATACTCTCACACAATATTTCTCCTATTGAGCATGGTGAAAGTTTGTAAAATCTTAAAACTTTGAGCAAAAGTTCTGGATTATATTAATTTAAAACTGAATCAAAAATCTACTAATCCTTTCAAATTAATTAGCTTTAAATGATAAGCGAAATATGAATTTATTTCACTAATGATATTCTAACAAACTATTTTTTTAATAATAATAATAATAATAATATTTAGCACCGCGTCTTACTACCTGTTCGGGTTATACGCTTTAAATACTAATTACGCTAATGGATTAGGAATTGGGAAGGTTGAATTATAGGAAGTGAACCCGCATTTGCGTGGAAGGAGAGTGGAAAACAATTTAGGACCCCCCCCCCCCCCAGTTCACCCGACCGAGATTCGAACCTCGATCTCCCCGTCCAACAAACTATTAATTAATCAATCCAAATTAAGTTCTAGTATAGTAGTTTAGTAGTTTTAATGGTTGGTTGATAAATTATTGACTGTACTGTCACTATTTTAAGATTAAATTTTTTAAATGCAAAGTAAAAAGAACACTATCAAATAGCAAACTTCAATAAAATAACTAAATGCATATTAGTACAAAAATTGACAGAAAATTATTTTCTAGCTTAGCTTGTAAAAACAAATCTAAGATCATATTACCTTCTTTGAAGTTTTTATTATGTTTATGATTGAGTGAAATGTAAACAAATGGTGGTGATCTCTTAGATAAAAGTTTGTCCATCACTTTTATAATTGGTCGGATGTTTTCACTCTTCTGACTGTCAGTCCATTGTACGTCAAGTATTGGTAGACCTGCTTTAAATCTTTCCTTACTTACATCCTCCCCAGACTTATCTATGAGCGATACGAAGTGACTCAGAGAATCGAGACTACGAGAAGCAACATCTAGATTGTGGAGGGATGTAGCATCATTCTGAACAGATAAAAATAAATTATTTTCAAAATACTTACAAACTTTGGAGTTTTTAGTGAAATGCAGATCCTATTATTTGGCATTTAGGTAAAGTGCAGATAACAACATACAATATTTTGACATTGAGATTTGTATGATTACTATATAAGAAGGAAGGGGATTATTAAAAAATAAGTTTCAACCTTATTGCAGATTATTCAATATCTAGTAATTAAATGGTTTAGAAAGGCTGATTGTTTTTTATTTTATAAGGCCTTGTACCATCAAGCTTCCAATGTCATACCGCCTTTTCCTAAATGCTAATTTCATACTGATATATTTTATAGTGCCAGGGTCACTTTAGTAAAATGCCTTCATCTTCCTCTATTATTCCACCATTCTTCTCCTCTCACTTGTATACTTTCTATTATCTGTTCCTTCCATCTCTTTTTGGACTCCCTTGCGGTCTTTTCCCACATACTTCATTTCCAACATTTTCTTTGGCATCCTCTCTCTTTCCATCCTCATTACATGACATATCATCTCAATCTCCTGCTACCTACTCTTTTGAGGATAACTTTCATTCCTAATCCTGTTTCTCCTCGTGTCATCTAACAGAGTTCAAGCAAACAGAATATCTTGTCACCAGTGATGTTACAACATGAAGCACCACAACATAAAGACAACCCAAAATAAGATCTATGTATGAAATGCCTCAATCCACATTCACTAATCCAACTTAATATCTTCATCTATGGATATTATAATGTTTCATAACAATCATAACTTCAACACTAGATTTAAAACAAAATAATTTTAATGCAGATGTTTTACATATAATTAATAATAGTATAACGTTATTCTATTAGTAGAAAGTGTGAAAGAAATCACATAAATAATATTGGATATTAAGACACAGGTTGCAAATAATTGTAACTATGCCAGAGCTAAGCCAAAGGTCTTGGGCTATAATCCTGTGTTCAGGTGTAATTTTTAAACTAATTTAAATGTATTGAATTGCAATCCACTTCATACGGACAGTGCCATATTTACAACCATTTGCAACTTGTATATTGATATTCATTGGAATTTCACTTTAACTCATAATGAGCTATAAAAGAATGCCAACATTCCAACAGGTAGAAGTATAATGGAACTGGGTGCATGGAATGGAATAAAGGTGGTGGAAAGTTTGTTATAGAAGCAAAGGTAAGGCCATGAAACTACTATATATAGTTGTAATGGGAGCAAATATCTGTATTAGATTATTTCATTATGAGCAAGGTAATTAAAAGGTAGACTGTAAACATTAAGGTGATACCATGGGTGTTTCTAGATAGTGACCACAAACTTTTGGTGACAGACATAGTGGGATGGGAATGTAGGAAAAGAAGGATAAGGGTATGGAGGTTTAAAAATGAAGAGGAAAGATAACTGTATCTAAGAAAGGCAAGAAGCTTATTACATAAGGTTAAAAGTATAGAGGTGAAATGGGAAAGGTTTGAGAAAAGTTTTATGGGAGCTGCAGAGTAGGAATGTACTAGGACAAATTATATGTGGAAGTGGAATGAAACACAATGGTGGAACGACAGAGTGAAGGAAAAGAAAAAGCATTCAGAAGAAGTGTTAAGAATAGGAATAAGGAAACAAAGGAAGAATATAGGGGAAAAAAGGAGTGAAGTGAGTGGTATAGGAAGTCAAGAAGGATCGGGTGCAAAATTGTACAGAAATGCTGGAACGGGTTGTGGAAGGAAGTAGAAGGTGTTATATAGCCAAGTAAGAAACAGAAGAAGAGAGAAAAGACACGAAGTTAGAATGATGAATGAAGAAGGAAGACAGAAGAGGAGGAATAGGAACTATGGATGAGATATTTTGAGAAGATTTTCAACTCAGAAAAGGAAAGGGATGAGAGTGAAACAGAGGAGCAGGAAGAAATAGCAAAAGAGAAAAGTTCCACAATGAAAGTGGTGAATGACGCATTAAAGAGGATGAAACAAAGAAAAGCACTGAATATGGACAAACTGACTGTAAATGATAAAGCTGCAGGTGAAGTAGGTGTAGAATAGTTATACAAGGTGCTGAGAGTATTTTTAAAGAAGAACAAGGCATTGGAAGAATGGAAAAAGAGAGTTATAATACAATTTTTTTAAGAAAGGTAATAATGCTAATGTGCCTCCATACAAAAATATATGAGAAGATACCAGAAAAGAGAATAAGAAATAAAATGAAAGGAAGTTGGTGATAAGAACAACACAGATTTAGTGAAAAGAGGTCTACAATAGACTTGATCTTCACTAATGACAGCTGATGGACCATGAATGTCGGAGAAACTATGAAGTGGAGGCCATGGGTATGAATTTTGTGAAGAGCATACTAGTTGTCATGAGGAGAAACAGGATTAAGAATGAAGTTATCCAGGAAAGAGTGGAATACATGAGATAGTAGAGGACGCATGATTGAGATGTTATGGGCATGTAATGAGGTTGGAGAAAGAGAGGATGTGAAAGCAAATTATAGAAATTAACTATATATGAATAATATGACAAGGAAGATCATGAAAGATGTGGGCGGGGCCAATAAGAGAAAGTATCTAAGTTAGAGGAACGCAATGGAAGCAATAAATGAGGACGAATAGTTGAAAGATAGAGGAAGGTGGAGGTATTTTACTAAACCAACATGGGAACAAGCTGGAAACAGTTGATGATGATGATGATGATGATGAAGAAAAAGATAATGATGAAGTGTCCAGGCAAAATAAATATTTATTGTTGCTATCATACATTTGTATTTTTGATGGTTAGTTTTGCAAGTCCTTTATAAAAAATATAAAATAATCAAAGTAAAATCAGTAGTTTTTCACCCATATACATTTTTTTTCCGCACTCTCTTGTTGCATTAAATCTGTATCCACCCTGCTAATATTTTTGTGGATATTCAAAACACAATTGTTCAATGATGAAGAAGTCATAAATAATAATTAATAATAATAATAATAATAAAATAGCCTTGTTATAATATTGTAGAATAAGTCTGAGTGGTAGTCTAGATGAGCACACGCACACGCACACACACACACGCACACACACACACACACACACACACACACACACGGTCAATCCGCAAAGTAACTTCCGTTGGGTCATTAATAAAATTAATACTGTTTTAGATTGATTATTATATTATTATAACAACTTTTCACTATTTTTTTGACAAAGTCACAAGCCAAATTGAGATATTTGCTGTAGCCTTTGACAAACTTTTGCAGTGCGTTGTCAAAGAATTCTGCTACCTGCAATTTAAGCCACTCTTCAATGCTAAACTGCAACTATTTATCATTGTTAAAGAGCTGCGATGCAAACCATTTCTTCATGTGTCTGAAAAGATGATAATCACCATGCGCCAAATTTGGGCTGTATGGAGGGTGATCAAACAATGTCCGATTGAATGTTTGGAGCAGGGTTGAGAACACAAGGCAGTATGTTGTAGGATGTTATTGTGCAAGGAAACCACCACAGAGCTAAACATTCCATCAAGTTTGTTCTGAATGCCCCCGTTAGCGTGTTTAGTGTCTGACAATAAACATCTGCATTCATTATTCTTTGTGGTGCCTAGTACCATGAAATTCACTGACAATACACCTCTTCTGTCCCCATAAACAAGCTTGCTGGCATTTCTTTGGTTTTCTTGGCGGGTGAATGACCCCACTCCATTGATTAAATTTTCGTCCCTACGTTTACAAACGAGACTCAAGTTTCATCACATGTAACAATATGATTCAGAAAAGCATAACCTTCTTTGTTTTAACAATCAAGTAAGGTGAAAGCCGACCTTATCTGTTGTCTTGTGTTATTCTGAAAGCAGTTTAGGTTTACACCGGGCACAACACTTCCGGTAGTCGAACATTTTACTTATCACTTCATGAAGAACTGTGCAAGAAATCTGCCGGATTGCAGGAGAAAGCTCTCAAATGGTGAATCAGAGGTTCTCTTGAACTTTTTTTTGTAAATTTTCTGAACTAGTTTATCTTTCACAACAGTCGGCTGGACACTTTTTTACTCCTCATGGACATTTTTGAACATACAGCATCATTAAGTCACACCACCCTCACTCATAACGTTCTCCTTATAAACTTCGCTAAATTGATAATGGATTTCAACCACTTTATTGTTGAATAAGATAAATCATCTCAGTTAGCGTACTTCACAGCTGGTGGGATTTTTAATTGCAGCACACATTTTTAACGGTATAGACACTAGAGAATTTTTTTCCCTCTAAAAGTTATTGTTAATTTCTTTTATTTTTGACTCAAAACATATAACTTTGTATAATGCATGTATTAATATCATTTTAAATGCTAAATGAACAAAATACAGTGAATAGCATGATATTTGCTAAACCCTCAACTAGAGTTATTAGACACAAAGAAATAAGGTAAGACGAATGTGCTCATATCTATCAATTCAGCCTCCCCTTCTTTGTAATGTGTTCTATGCCATTTTATTTATGTTTGGAATTCAAATTAATTTAATTCTAAATATATATACTTTCATGATGTATTTTGTATAAATTTTGGGAGCCAACAACATTTTGAACAGAGTGTAGTGTACACTCAAAATTAAGAATGTGCTGCTACAGAAATGTAAAGTTGAAACTAGGAATCGTTGCAACCTATCTTACGATTACATTCCTAGTCTTGAGACAACCTATTCAGTACTGATCATGTAAACTCCAGTTAGGGATGAACGGCCGGTTCATGACCCGGAGTTCATGGAGGGACAAACTGACTGACTAACAGGACAGTTGTTTCCGGTATTTCATCAGAGGATGTTGTCAAACTAATTACCTCTGCGTGGTCTTAGAATATAGTAAGTAGAGTTAGGTTGTTTACACATAGACAGTTAATATCATGTACCAATTATCATATTTTGTAAATAATTGTTTAGTTTATATTCCATGACATTAAATTAGTTATTTTTAAAATAGAAAACATCTCTTGTATTATTTAAATGTGTGCGTATGCTCCCATCCTCTATGAACTGGCGACCATCATAACATGAATATTCATTTAATATAAAACTATTATTTATCTGAAACACAATTAAATATGTTTAAATAATAGCTACTTTGAAATGATCACGATGATAGATACTTTTTCATACTCATTAATTTTATATAAATATTTTATAATATGATTTAATCTTTATTTATAATTTTACTTTATAGTGTATTTTTATAAACTTATAATTATAATTAGTATTAAAATTCTTACCAGTGCTATGCAAAATATTGTTGTCAAAGGTCCTAGGTTCGAGGCATTTCTAATTAAACTGCTTGCACCAGGAAGTGTACTAATCTTGTTTGCAGTCAGTTGTAGGATGTGAGCATAGTGATAGTGGCGTAGTAAAAACAATCTGCGTTTTGAAAGTGCTGACATTTCTGGGGATTTCGAAGCAATGGTGATTTTATTGGCTTCTTGAGAAACTAACCATTCTGCTAGATCCAGGCAGTCTTCAAACTTTGTTCCTATAACAAAAATCTATCTAATTACATCGACTATTAAGATAACTAGATTAGGTACGCAAACTATTCTTTAATATATATATATTTTAAAATTTTAGCATCTTAAAACTTGGCTTTCTCTTATAAAATAAAAGTAATTTAAGATTGAGAATACAACAAAGCATTGTAATTAAATGAATTTATTGCTAGTTGTCTTGCATAAATCACAAGCATAAATTATATAGCTGGTTTACCAATAATGAGGTGTGAGTTCTTGGGATCAAACACAAACTTTGTTGTTTCCTTCACAGTATTTAAAATGCTTTTCTTTCCTTTCTCAAAGGTAAGCACAACTTTTCCAGTGTAGTTTTGGTTGGACAGATTTCTGAAAAAAGAAGCATTAATTTAAAATATAATTTTCTCACCTATGGTACTTCAGCAATATAAGTTGTTGTTTTTTTAGAAAATAATTAGCATAGCTTGGCAGCTCAAACTTTAGAATAAAATTCCAGCATGAATTTCTGTTTTCCTAATAAAAAAATCTTGATCAAGTAAAATACCTTTTTCTTAAGCTAAGAGATTGAACAGATTATTCTGAGTGAAATTGTCTTATAAAAGGTGTGATGAACATGACTCTGAATGTTAATACTAAAACAAGTATAGTTAATAGATATTTGTAGCCAATGCCTAGGTTAGAAGGCTATTTATTGAAGTCGTTCACAATCCATACCACCGACAACCTCAATGTCTCAAAGCACTTTAAATTACTTCACAGATAAGAGCACCTCCCTTCGCCCTCCAAAGAAGTTTAAAGCTATAACTACATGCTCGGTCACGAGTATAGAGTAGGCAAGTTAAGCAGAACTGTATAGTAAGAACACAAATGTGCTACATCCAGTGGTGGTAGAACATTCTTTGTATAAAGAAAGTTTAAAAAAAACTTAAATCAAAAGGTGTTCCGAAGACTCAACTTCAGAGAATGTTTGAAAATTGAATGCCCATATAAGCTATTTTGGAAAGCTCTCATGTGGAAATATTTTGAAAATTAGACTCTTTCCCGAATTATTTGGAGTGGTCATTCCTTGTAAAAATCTTGATATTTGGATACCCTTACAAGAGTGGTCCTTGCTTTTTAAATCAATAGACAGCAAAATTTCTGGTTTTTCTTGTTAGTGGTCAACCTGTAGTACACATTAGGGCGACTGAGTGGCAACCAGTTGGTTGATTGGTTGGTCCAACAACATTACACAAGCTACAATTTATTGGGCAATATGGTGGGGGGTTGGAGATCAGATGGTTTGTACCAACCAACTGTCCTAGTTGGTAATGCACTAATGTTTTGTCGGACAACAATTCTACAGGCAGCAGTCTTACCTTGGCAGATTATACTTAAAACTTATGTCATAGTGGAACCCTGCAAGGTAAACTTCATATGTTATATAGGGGGAGCTTTACATTTATATTCTTTATTCTGGTTATAATGAAATTCTAAATTTAAATTTTTGAATAATTTGAGGGTTTGTTGACATTTAATAGATCCAAATGTATTCACATACATTTTTTAATATAATGAGTGATTTTTACCTTAAAGCTGACAAGGCTTGTTGTTTAGTGAACACCTTCCTTTCTAAAGGCTGAACTACTCCTGAGTTTATTCCCTTTTGGATTTCTGAGTGCAACTCTTTCTTCCATGCAAGAGATGCGTTGAATAAATTATCCAATGCTATTCCAAAAACTGTTATGTTCTTCAAAAACATGAACATACCTGTAGAGAAAATATTCAACATTTTAGCAAGATTGATTTAAGGATTTCAAATAGTAAGCAAGTATCAGAAAATTTTAATTTGGAAATATTTTACTAATAAATGATGCATTGCATGTATATAAATGCTTCAAATAAGTATGAGAGCTAAATTGTATACAATTTAAATAATATATATTCAAATGGACACAGCTTTCCCCCTCCACTCCCCCTTCATGCAAATTTACAAGTACTTCTAAGATATGACTGATCGTTAAAATTCCATATGAAAATAAATAAAATACAATAGAGTTAACACAGTTTCTAACTATCTTAAGGGTGTGACACCAATTTTTGTCTTTCGAGACCATCACGACTTGTTGGTAATTACTGGTCATGTGGTCTACAAGAAAGCTTTGAATGGGGTTTTAAACTCTAGTAAAATGTGTATGTGGGGAAAGAATGTTAATACAATTTACTACGTGTATTGTATACCCTCAACCAGTGGCCTAGAACCAGCAACAATCAAATAAAAAATAATGACATGATAAAAATAAATTATTAATAGCCTCAATAATAATAATAATAATAAATAATAATACGAGAAACAACTCTTAGCCTTGGGACCACCAGGTCATGTTGGAAAAAAACTCGCTGAAAGCATGCACTCTGACCTCAACACTGTTAACACTTGACTCACCTTGAATTCCTCAGTGGCGAGCTCCAAGGTCAACATCCTGTCATGGCAGTTCCAGATAACAATGCTATTTAATGGAGGGAGAGGGGTGGCAAGATAATACGGCCTAAAGAGTAGGTAAGATGGAAAAATATCACTAATAAATAATTTAGTGACAATGGTTGTAGTTTGAAAGAATGTTAAAATTTGTCAACCAAATTATGGTTTAAAAAACATACATGACAGCATTCTGTTAGTTTATAAAAATAAATTTATAACTTAACGAGATGAAAAAAAATTATATATATATATAAACATTATCTGGACAAAAGTAAATTTATAAACAACTAAATAAATAATAATGGTTTTATAGCTCATTGTTTTTCACTGCACCAATGGCTCAGGCTATAATGTGTCACATCAGTCATTATTTGAAAGAATTAAAATTAATTTATGAAAAATATAATGAGAAGAGTGGAAGAGATTGAGGATTTAATGGGGGAGAGGAAGCTGTATGTGCTTGGAATGAGTGAGGCAAATTGGAGAGGAAGTGGAGTGATAGAATTAAGAAAAGGATATATGCTACATTGGATGGGAAGTGACAAAGGGAGGAGAAATGGGGTCGGGTTTGTAGTGAGGATAGGATGGGAAGAATAAATGACAGAATAATGAAAATGGTAATTACGGAGAAAATAAAGCAGTTAGAAGTACTGCAGGTACCTCAATCTGGATGGAGTTTGTAGAAGAAAGAAATTTTTTAAGAAAAACTCGAAAGAAACCTCTTTTAGGAAAGGCAAGTGGTGATGGGTGATTTAAATGTCAAAAAGGGAATGAAAGAAGGGGGTTTTGAAGGGGTCCTAGGAGCTAATGGGAAGAAAGAAAGAGACTCCTAGAATTGTGCACAAGAAATGTATTGAAGGTCGGTAAGAGGTAGTTTAAGAAGAGCAGGGATACAAATAAGTTCGTGCACTACAGCTGTAATGGTGAGCAAAAATACTTATCAACTATTTATTATTAGATAGGGAAGCCATGCACATTAAACATTAATATCCTGAGAAATGTGTCTTTAGATGAGGACCATAGACTAGTGGTTACTGACATGAAAGGATGTAGGAGTTGACAGATAGTGAAGCAGGAAAATAGAATAAGGGTATGGTAGCTCAGCCAAGTGGAGAAGAGAATGAACTTTCAAGCAAGAATAAAAGAAGCACTAGCAAAGGACAATAAAATGGAGAATAACAGCAGTGGTAAAGGTTCAAAATTTTCTTGGAGAAACAGTAAAGAAGATTTGCAGAAGAATGAGCAGAGAGAGACGATGGAAGGAAATTCCATGGTGAAACGAAAAGGTAATGGAAGCAAGAACTAAGTATTTAGAGAATAGTTCACAAAAGGAACAAGAGGGACTAAGAATAAGTACAGGGAGGAAAAGAGAACTGCAAAGATAGTAAGCGGAGGCAGAAAAACATGGATGGAAGAGTGGACAAAAGTGCTACAGACTGATGTGGAAGGACGCAAGAAAATATTGTATAGTCAAGTGAGCCAAAGGAGGAGGGAAAATAGGAGAGAGGTCCAAATGATGGATGAAAAAGGAAGGATGAGAGGGACAAGGAGATAAAGAAGATGTGGAAATCACATTTTGAGAGAGTGATTAACCTAGAGAGGGAAGGAATGGTACAGGAGGAATTAGTAGACTTAAACTGGAAGGAGGTAGAAGAGGCATTGAAAAGGATGAAGAAGTGAAAGGCACGAGGAGTGGACAAACCAACAGTGGAAATGATAAGGGCAGTAAAAGAAATGGGTCTACAGTGGTGGTATGGAGTAGTAAGGGCAGTGTGGAAGAAGAAGAAAATGCCAAAGGATTGGACAAAAGGATTCATATTAACAATATTCAAGAATGGAGATAGATAAGAAGGGGTACAGAAATTATAGAGGCATAACATTGATGTGTCAATGCGCAAAAATGTAAGAAAATAATTTGGAAAGGAGAATGAGGAAATGTGTAAAGGGAAGATGGAAAGAGGGAGCGAGATCAAGAATTATCTAAAATTTAACTATAATTGCCAACAATAACTTTTTTTAGCAACACATCTTAACTACACATTAGGATTATATGTTTGATAATAACTTTATTTTGATGTTTATATTTTTATGTGTGTGTTTTGTTCAGATAAAACACTTTAATAATATTTTACTCGTTATTTTATGTAAACCCTTTTATGCCATTATTTATAATTTTATTTTTATTCAATCATTTAGTGACCATTACATTTAGGCTTGTGGATTGTTGGCCAGAACTTTAATAAAAGGAAATAAAAACTGAAAAAAATCATAATCAAGGGTTTGAAGTACATCAATACAAGTATTATTAGTGATATCACACGTTATAACTTTTCTTTAAGGTAATCGATTACTCAAGAATTACTTGCCTATATATGTGTTTTCTTCCATATCCGCTGTCCCTAGCTGAACGAATCGTCCACATTCATCAACACATTGTAATGATGCATGGAGACTTGTTCCTCGTAGGCAGTTTACAACAACCTTCACACCCTTGCCTTTGGTTGCTTGCATCAAAGAAATATCAAAACTGGTCTTGAGATTAAAAATTCTACTCTCAGTTAACTATGGGGTAAAAAGTTGACAGAAAAACAAATGTTATATTAACTCTTGTTAGAAGACAAAAATTAAGAAATGTCCAATAGATTTGGATAACAAACTATTGTTTAAAGAATCTATTTATTTGAATACTTAAAAAATGTATATGTTGCAACATCATTATTTGATAATAATTTTATATTTGCATAGAATAATAGAAAATATATATTTATGAATGTTATATGTTCGCAATGCAATACAAAGCAAATAAAGTGTTTTGTATTAGGCATTTAGAACCATCTTATATATTATATCATGAACAGTGACTGTAAGAAAGATTAGGAAAGCGGAGGCCATGGGAATGAACTTTGTGAGGAACATGTTAACTGTCAAGAGGAGAATCAGGATTAGGAATGAAGTTACCTGGGACAGAGTAGGGGTACAGGGAGTACATGAGATAGTAGAGAAAGCAAGAATTAGGTGGTATTGGCATGCAATGAGGATGGAGAAGGAGAGAATGTCAAAGAAAATGTTGGAAATTAAGTATGTAGGAAAAGGGCCACCAAGGATGCCAAAAAAGAGATGGCATAGGCAGATAACAGAAAGTATGCAAGTAAGCAGAGAAGAATGGAAGAAGTTAATGGAGGAAGAGTGGTGAAATGATAGAGGAAGATGTGGGGACATTTTACTAAACTGACCCGGTCACAGGCTGGAAACAATTGATACCGATGATAATATATATAATATGAATAATATTTAACAATTATTAAATTAGCATTACACCTATGAATTGTCTTTGGTCCTAATAATTGATGACATTTTTAATACATTCATTAATTAGTCAGGACTATTCATAAAAATCTACAAGAGCTCAACATCAGAATGTGAAAGGTGTATCATTTGTCTGCAAGTCTATCTGACCACACCAATAGGTGTTCAAATAACATCCAGAACACAGTTTATTTCCTAGTGATGTCAGATATCAACCAAATAATTAAAAGCTAAGTAAGTTCATATAATAATAATAATAATAATAATAATAATAATAATAATAATAATAATAATAATAATAATAATAATAATAATAATAATAATAATAATAATAATAATAATAATAATAATAGTTATTATAATATTGGTTAAAAAAATTAATTGCTAATTTTATGTTGACTCAATAGCAAAGATTCAGTCTTTATTTATAAGGTTAAACATATTTATCTCTATCACTCTGTATCTATATAAATAAATTAGGCATAGTTGTATTCTATTTACTGAAAACATAATGGTATTATTAGTACCCACAAATATTAATATATGTTATAATTTAACTCAAAAAGCGAAAATAGGTTTTCCTTAAAGAGATATATTATATATTCACATCCAATGTCCTTTTATCTTTTATCAACTTCCTTTCCCTCCCTGTTGTGTTTTTTGGTATCCTCTTTTAGGAAGTTGTGTTCAATTTTCTTTAAGAGACAACCATTACCTCTTTGTCCATTGGTAGCAATGTAAAGTGTGAACTGTGTCCTTCTTTTCATTGTAACAACCATATTGTGTTTGTTTCTTTTTATATGTTTTCTATCCACCTTTCCTGTACCTTCTTCCTAATATATACTACAGTATAAACTTATTAGTTATTTCAGGTACAACACTTTATCGGTCAATATATTTTTTTGCCCCAAAATAACTATCCAATTATATTTTATTGTAAAGTGTACTTTGTTGTTACAAATTATGAAGAGTTTGGATCCTTAATGCTGTACATTGTTTCTGATAAAGTGTGGTAAAGATATTTAAAACCAATCAATTACTAATGTGAAATATCGTGCGGAAAAAAGTGATGTCTGGTGCTTCTCGATTATAAAATATAGATATTTATAAACTTTAAGCTAAAAAATAAAACTTTACCCTTAAGGAATTCATAAAAAAAAACTTGTTCTTAGCTAAAAATATGATCTAGCTCAGTAAATTTATATTTGAGATCAAGGTTAACGTCACAAGACCAGGGAAAGCTTATCACCAGAAGACGTAGCATTCCAACCTTACTCATGTACAATGTTAGCAGGTAACAACAATAAGAACGAACAGTTACCAAAAAAATATACACAAAACATATAGAATAATCATATTAAATAAAGTATGAGGTGTGGACGAAGAGAGATTTAAGAAGATTGTAGACAGCAGAGGTGTCGAGAATGGGGTCAAGAAGAAACAGGATGAGGAATGAAGTATTTAGGGATGGTTTAAAAGTAATATCAGTAGAAGAGACACTGAAGAGGAAAAGGTTGCTGTGGTCAGGTCATGTGATGGGTCGAAGACTTATTGGAAGACAACGGACAAGATGGATGGACCACGCGTGGAAGGACATGGAAGCTAAAGAAGCGGACTGGAGATGGGTGGCTGAGGGAGAAGTTTGAAAAGATTGACAGGAATGAAAGAGGATGTGCCAGACGACCCGTGGAGGTGGAAACATTTAATGATGATAGTGATTAGGTGTAATAAAAATATGCTGAAATCATTGCTGGATGTTATTTATGTAATTGTGGCTCCCGCCCTACCCCGTGTGCAAATCTGTCAGGAAAGGCCTAGTAGGTTGGGTTAGGTAACATCAAATAATTGTGTGAGTTTTGTTTCAGTCGTGAATTAGAAATTCGAAGAGAGGTTACTTAGAGTGTACTGTGTCCCTGTGTGATGTAGTTAAACAAGAGTTAATAAGGTGAAGAGGTCCTCACTACTGTCAGTGTTCTGTCTTTCAACAGTCCTCATGCTATGTACACTGTGTGATGTAGTTAAACAAGAGTTAATAAGGTGAAGAGGTCCTCACTACTGTCAGTGTTCTGTCTTTCAACAGTCCTCATGCTATGTACACTGTGTGATGTAGTTTATATTTGAGGGAGGAAGAGTACATACAGAGTCAGCTTGAGAAGATGATAAAATTAAAATTAATACGAAACGATAGTTCAGAAATGGCTGTCAATTACATAATATTTTGATTAACTGAAAAATAACACCTGGCCACGGGAATTTAATCTGGGGCCTTTGGCTTACTGTGCTAATAATCCATCACTGAGCTATCCAAGATTTGTCTGGTGGTCATTCTTCTCTCGTAGTTTAAGGCAGCATCTGTAATGGTCATGTGGCATCGGGCGGCTGCTTGAAAATATCATTGAAACCAAAGCCACCACCAACTTGGTAGTTGGCTTTATACTGCTGCTGCTGCTCTTACGATTTAATTGTAAATTTATTAACCAAGTACATGAAGACTTAAGAAAGATCCTGAGCGCAGAACAAATTCTGGAGAGCCATGTGGCTTGACAGTGACAGGCCAAGCCATGAATCCCAGGTTCAATTCTTGTGTACAGATATAATTCTATGGCTAATAAAAACAGCTAAGACAGTTTAATTACTAAAATGAGTTTCTTATAATCTATAAAACACTAGTATATAATCATGATTATTAACCTGAGGGAAACGTTTTATCAAAAAATCTTTATGATCACTTTCAGCAACGGTTGTGAATACAGTGCTGCCAATCTGAAGAGCGAGAGCTATTGCGGCTTGTCCAATATTTGTATGGCCAGCATTAACAAGAACAGATTCACACGAGCTCAGCTCAGCTGCTTGAACCATACCATGATATGCCTGTAACAATAACATAAACAAACAAGTGAAGGGAATTGAAATCACAGAACATGTAGATAGTCTAGAGTCTAGACTTAGAAACACTGAATTTGATCTTCTACACAGCCAAGTGTAAACTATAACTATATAATGGATTAAATAGCCAAGCTATTTTATTTGTTAGTTATATTCTTTATATTGAAACATTATAGCTCAGTGGTTAGAGCATTTGAGTACTAAGCCAAAGGTCCTGGGTTAAGTTCTTGTGTCTAGGTGTTATTTTTCAATTTAAAAAATACATAACAGTATAATTATTTAATTAATTCTTTAATATTCAACTGCTAAACCTTTATTTATCTTCTACAATAATTATTATAACATAAATGAACATTTTTTTTCCACTAGGAATGGGTTGAATCCACTTTTCTTTTCAAATCTTTTTTTTTTACCTTTGACTCTGGAATTCAAATCTTAGAAAACGTGATGAGCAAGTTGGTACATAAAATAAAGATTATATCCAAACATTAATATTTTGTGATATAATGTGAATTCACATTCAAAGGCTAAGTTATCAGCTTAAGGATTGTATCATGTGAAGGACCTATTCCTAAAACCTCATTTATTATTTAATAGTTTGTCTTCTACTCACCGTGGCATATGCTAAAGGAACTGTTGCGGCATCTTCAAAACTCCAGGTTTCAGGTATTTTCCAGGCAAGATAAGGATCAAGAGATTTCTGAGTGAGGTTTCTTTTGTTTTGCACGACACTCATCACTTTACTACCATCATCTGTTATTCCAGAGAGTTCCAAGTGGCCAACATCGTCTATTTCCTGAAAATTTTGAAAAATGTTGACTTAAAAAAAATACTTCTAAGTGATCAATTATGATAGAGTTGGTTAAAATAACCTCCTCACCCCAAGGCTGAATGACCCACACACAAGGGTTTTATTTCACCCTTACAAGTTAGTCTTGTTTGTAAATCCTAGAGCATATTCAGAAATGTTGTTCCTGCCTGATCTGCCATGAGTGAGATTTGTGACAGCCTTCCCTCCATCTGGTGGAGAGGGGGGTGCACTCAGGTATCCAGTTACTAAGATGGCTGGTTTCAATCATTGCAGAGCTATAATTGGAGGTTAAAATAAACCTTAAATCTACAGGAAAATATGTCATAAACTATAATATTCAATTGTTGACACTGGAAC
Organism: Timema cristinae; assembly: GCA_039000515.1. NCBI lineage: Eukaryota > Metazoa > Arthropoda > Insecta > Phasmatodea > Timematidae > Timema > Timema cristinae. Next base: position 9,348,944 of record JBCFYV010000100.1, read on the forward strand.
TCTTTACCTGTTATATGCACACTCCTGAGCTGCTTGCTTTTGGATTTATGACTCTTTTTGGTTCGATATATAGTTGTGAACAATTTGTAACGACTATGCATTAACTTACACTAAAATAAGTATTGAATCAGGCTAATAAATGAAAGGTTGAAAGCTTTAATACAATGAAAATCACCAGATACAGTCAATGAAGAAATTTAATCTCAAAAGTCTCATTAATTGCTTACAGTAATTTATTGTATCCCTGTAATTGAATATGTGAATAAATATTGCTACTGTTTTTAATATCTGGTTTAATATCTCATAAGAAAAAATAAAAATGGGTTCTAATATTTTATTTATTGCTAATTGGCTCTTCGATAAACAAAGGTTGCTGAAACCTTTCGATATATAATAAAGGGAAAATGGCTCCAAATGGCTATGTTGAATTGAAGATTGAAAGAGGATAGAGAGGCACACATAATTATGAAATTTTTCAGGGTACATCAGAGCCCTTCTTCAGTGGAAGAGAGTAAAACACAGACAGAGACTCTTCTATCCTCCTTTTTCTGTTTAGTTTGATTTATATAATAGAGATGTATAGACTAGTATACATAACATAAGATAAATATAATAAAAGCTTGACATTTCTTCTTGGTGGTCAATTCTGGTACAAAACAGATCACTAATTTATTAAACAGCACATACAGATGGTGAACAATATCACATGACTCAGTCTTGAGGCTCTTAATATTATGTAAAAGGTAAATAAACAGATTGGCAACCCTCACTTTTCCTTTAATATGTGTGTAAATGGTTTCCCCCTTTCACTCTATGGAAATGTGGGTACATTAACTCCTAAGCTAAACCTTATTCATCCCTATTAATTTAGTGTAGTTAATGTATGTGACATGGTGAAATACATGCTCTGTACGTAACAACCAACACAAGACAAGCGGAACAGAGGTGTAAAAAAGGATCAGAAAGGTTACACACACTTGGAGTATCATGTTCAGAGAAGGCTAGATTATTTAGGTACTTTTTTTTCGCTAACACTTATTGGTGCAATTTATTTATATCAAATTATTTGGAATACATAGTGTGCTCCAAAATTGGGAGGAATTGTAAAAGGTCCAATCAATATAGTAAATATTAAAACTACCCAAATAAGTTTTAATTATTAGATGCAGTGTTACACCATTTTGATTTAGAAAATACCGAAACATAAAATATAATCCATGTAGAGGAGTGCAGATGAAATACATATATTAATAAATAGAAGTGGCGCCTGGTTTTGATGAGATAAGGCTGGTATATTATATTAAAGTTGAAGGTTTGCTTAATACATACCATATCTTTAACAATATTCTGAATGGATGGATCTCGTAAATTAAGTCCAATATGATTAATTTTCATATTCTTTACTCTGAAAAAAAAAAATTGAAAATGTAATACAAAATTATTTAGTTAATTTAAAGTAGGCTTTATGTGTGTGTTCGGGAGATTTAAATCAGATAATATTTTGAAACAAAATTGTATCTAAGGAAACATATGGAAGGCCACCTTAATTTACCCTTGTACTCAACACTAAGATCATCTGTTAAACATGTCGATTACATAATAATTGTAGTGAACATTTTACATTTTAAAACCCAAATTATTTAGACAACATTAACTTATAATGCTATACCTATTTTAGTACCTATATACTTTAAAAAAGTGTGATATTAAAAAAAGTTATCAAGAATCAAGGAAAATAATATTTAGTTTCACTACAAGTTCACTTTGGTGTTGTCTTTAGAACAAAATTTGTGTAAGATTTTCTGCAACTCTTTTGCAATTTATTTTTAATCATTCTGAAGAATCGTGTTTGCAAGGTAGGTTTGAGTTTAATCTTGATTTAGGTTTCAATTGTATAGATAATATGGTGTGTTTTACAAAAATAGGTCTGTACTCATTTTTATTTGGGTAAAATTTATTATTACATCTCTTTCAGGGTGATGTGAATTAGTTTGATTTTAATCCAAAATTTCAAGAAAATTGTAGGGAATCTTATTTCTTTAAACTTCATTGTTCAAAAATAAATAAATGTTCAAGAGAATAAGTGAATGCATAGAGTATTAAGCGCTCAAAGGTAGTCTCTCAAATTCAGTAATATATTCCACAAGCACACATGTTAATGCGCTCCTAATGGATAGTAATATAATAGAAATACAAGAATTAGCATGACCACTTAACATCACTGTTAAAGAGTGTTAAATTATAGTCCATAAAAACATTGTTTGGTAAATTAAATACTAATGAGTGTCCAAACAAATGTTAGCAGAACAAGAAGTGATACAAGTTTATTAGTTATGATTAAATGATTTTAGAGTGAAATTGATGACTATTTGACTAGAATTGTAATCTAAGACTAATACTCTTGCCCAACATTAAATTATTCAGTTTTTATAGGAAACTTTGCCATTTAAAAACTATAATTTAAGACAATGAATCACCAAACAAGTTTGTGATCAGCTTATTTGGGAATGTTAACGGCGTTATTCATGTGTGGGCTTTCTGAAATAATACTACACAATTAATATGAATTAACATTGATCTCTTAAATAAAATCCTGAAACAAATTCTAAGATCTTCATGATGACGTCAATCAATTACCATGCAGCCCCTGAAGAAACTCCATTGGGGAGTTTCCCTTGCATTATTTATAAAGCCCTGCATCAACCCCTTGTAACCTTGTTTGAGCCTCTTAAAAAGCTGACAGCATCAACCTAAAACTGGGAATGAGAATTGCCAGAATGTTGTAACAAGTGTGTTCTGGTGATCTTTAATATATCATTTTATTTACCTAATTGAATGAATGACATGGCCGTGTAATAATGGTACTATCCTTTTATATTGAAGAAAAGGCTGAAATAAAAAATAAATATTTTCATTGCTTGTTTATTGTTCTTTGAAAATGTTGCCATGGGTATATAGATAATAATTAATATTGATAAGTTAATGCTTTGTCGTTAATTTCTCACCTCAAAGATGATAAAAGACTGATATTTGAGGATACTTGTGGCAGTTGAATGATGGGTAGTTGCTGGAAGCTTCCCCATGAACCATCACTATACACATTTACTAGGAGATCTTGGTGAAGCTGTTGCTGATAAAAATCTTCATCCAGAGAAAATTTAGGAGCATGTTTGTCAAGAACAAATATGTATCTGTACAAAAAAAAAAAAAAATGTTTCACTAGAAAAACCATTTAAACAAAAATAATTTGTAGATATTTACTTACAGCTCACTATAATCTAGTTTGTCAATTTTATTAAATTCAAAAAATATTCTAGTATTAATTCAACAATTCTTTATTTTGCATTATCTAGTATCAATCAGTTACTGTTTATTAGGCACATAACATATTTTATAATAAAGTTAACACTTGAGGAGCAAAGTAAAATTACAATAACAAAGACCAAACTATCAAAGTTTGGACTGGATTAGGTTCAGTAAATCTAGATAGTTGTAGATATAGTTCAGTTTGGTATATAAAGCTGTATCGTTTTATAATAGTTTTATTATTAATTAGTCTAAATGTTAAAGTTGAATTACTTTATCAAATTCGGCTATATTTTGTTTATTAAGCTTTCAATATATTTACTAATGCTTAGTAAGATTAGGGGAATTTAATTTAATGATGCCAATTGTAACATATACATCTGCAATGAGCAGTAAGAAGCTTTTTTTTAATGCATCTGATAAAAAATTCATACAGCATAACATAAAATTGACAATTTTCATTTCCAGAGCCACTGTTGAGATTAGCAACAATTAAGAAAATATTAAATTAGTCTAGCCATCAAAAGTAGTTTAGAGCTCTATTAACGTTGTAAATGTGAAATATGATATTAATTTTACAATTTGTCAAGTTACCAAATGATTTATAAGTGAAACTTTCGATATCATCTAAATTAAATAGTCTGTACTTACCATTGCATTTAAAAATTTAATTTGTGTGTATTGTATATCAAGAGGAAGCTCGAAAATGATAACCTTATAAAACTTTTGATCTGGATCGTGAGCATTAATGGCGAGATTGTCTCAAAACCAAAGTACTGGCAAAGCCCTACACAAAGGAATTACCATAAACTATGTAGCATCCTGACAATGGACAATGACTGGGCTATTCCATAATTCCAACAGCAATTCAGAGAACCACCATAAACTGTAAATGCATTGCTACCACCAAACGCTAGTATTCTTCTCTCTCGACCTCAATTCATTGTCTCAAACACCACTCTTACGTGGATCTTTGAGGTCGGATGGGGTTTGTTGATTCATGAGAGAATAGTATTCATGTTTAAGATAAATATCCATGCAACTCACAAATCTTTGGAAATTTCTTATTTTTGTCAAACCTGAAAACTGTTTGTTTTACTGTTGTTTTAATTTAGGGTGAGGTGGTCTCATATTTGTGCAGTCTTCTTTCTAACACCACACTCTGTAACTTTGTCTTTTGTAAATATATCTGATATTTTCTTACTCAAAATAAATGTGTGACATAATCTTCACCTTGTGCTTGTTCTTTGGGACACAAGTAGAGTAAGATAAATTATACATATCTTGGAAATTTGTGATGATTTGAAAGTGGATAGAAATAAGAAACATATTTACATTATGATCTTTGTCTAGGGATTTTAGGCTAGAAACCTTTAACAAGAACTGTAGTTCCCTTACTATCCACAGGATAATAAGTACTAGCCATACAAAGTTAATGCTAAGATATTGACATAGTAGGTCACATTATCTATCCCTAATTCTTGATGAAGAAGCGCTGGGCAAACATATTTGCATGTAATGGCCACAGCTTTAGTTGGGAAATAACTGAAATGAGTAAGTGAAACCTGATGTAAGTCTTTTAGGAAGAATCTAATAGTGTGTCGTTCCACAACAAGTTAATATATCGAGTAATGGATCTAAATAAATACTAAGAGTTATCTTTACAGCATTTATAAAGTAGATACTTGTCATATTAATTTGGTTTAGTTAAGGAACTTTTCAATTCATATGTGGCCAAAGTGAATTTGGGGTAAAAAAATCCCCTGGAGTGATTTTATGAAACATCTCACGGTAGAACAAAATTATTTTAAGATCAATTTCAATCCTAAAAAAAATATTTGGATATGGAATGATTTGTGGCTTCTTAGAGCCTCTTTATTTTAATTCTTTTGAGCTATTGATGTCGAGCATATTTTCATTTTAGAATGCCTACATTTGTAAAATATGCTTCTTTTCTCCTTAAGGAATTATTTTATATTAATTCCAAGCCATAATATATGAATTATTTTAATTTAATTTATAGAAGGTTAACCTTAAATTTAGAAAGGGCCCAATGTTTATTAATGTGGTTTTACATCTGTCACACTAATAAGTTATATTTTGTATGTTGTAGAACAGCTAACAACAATTAATACACATAAATAACAAATAGAGATGGGTCCAATCTACTATTTTGAAAATCTTGACCATTTTATCTACAAATCGTGAATATCTAATTCAGATCTAAATCTTGAAAACATGTTAAACATTACTACAGTAGTTCCTAAATTACTACAGAAAATAGATACAGTACCAGTTATTAAATGTTTTTGTTGTTATATATATATAATAACCTTCCCACATTCAGTCCAGTGGTAAATTGATGGTCTAAGAGTCCAAACTGGGCTACATCTACCCCCAGGGGTAGGCATTCCATTTTCAGGGGGTACATGATCATCTCTCAAAGAACAATTAGCAAAATGATGTGAGAACCAAACGTGTGTGGAATTTTCAAGGTGACCGAGGGAAATTTTCTCCTTTGAATGATTATCTAATAGTTGTAAATTTTGAGGAAAATTTACTGTGGGGCACATTAGATATTTTATCATGACCAAAAAGTTTGAGAACCACTGGAGTCTGGTTAGGTTTTTCCTATAAGTATGTCAGGAAAACCAACAATAAGCAGTTTAAAAGTTCAAGACATATTAAAATTAAAATTTTGAAGCTAAATTAATATCTGTATAAATAATTTTCTTTCATTTGAATCCTCTAATCTGTTTATGTATTCAAGGGATTTGAGGATTTTAAAGTCACACCCTTACTTAAAAAATACAAATAATTTATTAAAAATAGCACTTTTATTACTAAGTGATCTCTGTACGAGTTCTTACCCAACCATTAGAGGCAATTGAAATAGACTACAGTACCTGAGTTTCTCAGCCTTGGGTTCATTGCTCAGCTGTTTGATGAGTGCTCTCCAGTCCCCTAGAGACGCAGTGTGGACTGCAACGAACACTCGACTACAATCTCCAATACCATTATTTAAGACAGTCTTAATCTTTGCTAGCCATGTCCAATCATCTCCTGTCAATAAGATCACTGGCACATTCTTTCTTATAGGCACAGCCTGTAGAATAGAATAACATGTATTTGCATATGTGATGAAACACCTGCTCTCCATCATGTTCACAAATAACTTATTCAAGAAACTATATTCTGTGCGAGGTAATCAAGGAAAATAAATGTCATATTTAAACCTTATACCTGCTGCTAAATCATAACACTAGTAGCGCTTGTTTACTTCTGCATTTAATTACTTGTAGCTCACGTTGCAATATTTATGTGGCGGGAAGAATTGTTGAGGGATTTATTAGTGTTAGTATTTGTGATATCTACCCAGGTATTCTACTGTATTAGTAACATTTCATTTAAGACTGCCTTAGTGATTGGGTGCATTGCCTCCAATATGGCAAATCCAGCTCTAAAACTTTCACGCAGAAAGTACAGACATAAAGTTGTTGATGGTTCGGCGGAAGGATATGAAAGGCGTACACTAACAAAACATTGACTGAAAGACATTTTACTGCCCAGTTTCAAGTCAAGAAACACCAGCCAAATTGTTCTGTGTGCAGCATTCTACCGAGCAAATGTTCCAGAAAGGGAAAAGGGGAGTTTAAGTGCAAACAAACAACTTTCTATGTCGTGATTGTCCAGAAAAACTAGCTTTGTGTGTGATTGGTTGTTTTCAAACATACCATATACCACTAATATAATTAATTTAAATTAAATATAATATATACAACAAATTTATATTTTTTTAAAATCAGACACCTGAAATGATTAAGTGAATGTTCACTAAGAAATAATGTAATAATAATTGAATCAAATTAAGTAAACTCAAATTTTGATATAAAATAATTTTTCGGGGATATTTTAAATTTTTTAAGATTAGGATTTTTTTTCCTGAGAATAATTTAAGTAACTACTAAAACTCAACTTTAACTGGTTAATACTTGCTCAAATCTAGAAAATAATGATTATGACCATGTCTCAAAATTTTCACTTATGTATATCAACACTTGATATTTTATTCTGTGTGTCAAAAATACATGTATTCAATATTCACTCACACACAATAGAAAATAAAATATATAAATAACGATCAAATGCTCACTCTTCACTATCTATAGTAAGAATATTTATTTTTAAAAGCAGATTTTAACAAGTTCAATTGTAATGATAAGGGAGTTTGACTACATATAGCTCTGCTGGCCCGGATTTGAAGACTTGAGTCAGCGTTTGATTGCAGGGATTGTAGAATTGTTCAACCAAAGACATGTACTCATCCAAACCCTAACAAAGCGAGAAAATTCTGCCAAAACTTTTTACTTTGCCAGTTTGTATAAAACTATCAGTCATTTAGTAGAAATGATATGTTATATCAACACCTTCAGAGAAATACTTATAATGCTCATGTAGATAAACTTAATAATATAGCACGGTTAGTCAGACCAATAAAAAAAACTTTGGACATCAGTAAAAACTACGAGACAAGATTTTTTTTTTTTGTGTGTGCCATGGATTCAACAGCCTTGTTATACAATGTTAACTGACCTTTCTCAAGAGCAACAATTTTTCACCGTCAAACTGCTGCTCCATGACCAGCACTAAGCCATGGTTTATCTTTGGAATTTCTTTGTTGGAACCTCTGGCCAATACAAAGATAGACTTGTTGTCAAGGAAGTTACCACACTTGTCTAAATCACTGATAGGAGTGATGATAAGTAAAGTATTCGAGTTTGGTGGAGGTTTTATCTCACCATTTTTATAAGAAACAGTTTTCACATCTGCCTAGAAGACATAAGATTTAAGAATTAATTACTATATGTAAACTAGTATTATACATTTGAATAATGCCTAATTAAATATATTTATGGTGGAAAGTCTTTGAATATTGTTGAAGTTAAAGGAAAAGCTTAAAATAAAACTGAATTATACAAAAAAAGGAGTTTAAATCTATGTTTAATCACCTAGTATTTATAACACAACATATTTATGTGTTGTGTTACTAACATTAAATATTTATATGTAATTAATAGCATTAATTACTGGAAATAATTTGGAAAATGGTTATATATAACAAATAACAGCCTTTTGCTTTAATTTGTGGCCTAGTTAGGTATGTGACTCTTAAAATATTTTTATTAATCAAAGCAATAAAAAAAATCAAACCTAAATAGTGCCTGCTATTTAAGTTAGATAATATGAAATTTGTTTATTTTTAAATTTAGAGTTTCATTTTACATTAATATTTCTTGTGTCAATGTGCTTAATTTAAATATTTCTGAAAGATTATGAAGTGCTTCAAAATAAATACATATTATTATTGGTGTTTTGTTTCATTAATATTTAAACTCATGTTTTATTCAATTATTGGATAAATTATATTTGAAGATGTAAAATAATTTTAACTAATTAAATTATTTTTGAAGACATTAAATATATATAGACTATCAACTTTATAGTGGTGTTTTTTATATCAAATATATTGGCATCATATGATTTAAGTTATTTTATACTAACTATACATAGTTGCAATTCAATATTTAATAATAATTATGTGCTTGTCTATTTTTTATTACTATATTAAATTAATTTTAGACCTAACTCAAAATGTTAATATGAATATATTTTTAATATTTGATTGATGTTTAGGAACCTCACTTTATATGGTCATTTTTAGAGATTCTAACTCAAATATTATTATGTATTTAATCAATTGGAACATATGATCTATGTTGCTAATAGTATTTATATTTTAAATGATTTTTATTAAAATTTATTTGAAATACTTTTATAATTTTTTATATCTTTATATGTGCATGTAGTAAGATGTGATGCACACAAAACATAAGTAAAACATTATAATATAATTTATTAGTAATTAAAGACTAATTTATAGAAGAGGTTTTATAACTATAATAATATATTAAAATTATAATTTAATAAATATAAACATAGTGAACATTAAACATCCTACTAATTAGTCACTTCACTAAGAATATAAATATTACCTTTAAAGCCGCGGTTTTTCTCAGTATAGATTTTATAGCTGGCAGAAAAGATCCCGATGGATAGTCTTTGTCAACCTCAACAATAGCACTTCTTAGATTTGAAGATAAGCACTTGTTTTCAAACACTAATTGCATGGAGACTTCCAAGAATTGTTCCGGCATCTAATCAATTAAAAACAAGAGTTGTGATATTTTAATTATTTTTAAACTACCACTAGTAATATAGAGTAGTCTTGTTTTATTACCTTTTTTGACCCCTCAAGCCTCATGTAACACCAAGAAGACATTTGGCCTGTCATCCCCCCCCCCCGTATTACATAACTTTTTACATCGAGCACTTAGATTTAATACAACTTAGAATCCATTTTAAAACTGGAATATAAATTATTTTTCAAGATTAGAGCTAAAGTATAAGATCTGTGTTATGTAACAGTGTGATAACCCCACCCTCCCCCCATGTAACAGTGTGATAACTCCCCCCTCCTCCATGTAACAGTGTGATAACCCCACCCTCCCCCATGTAACAGTGTGATAACCCCACCCTCCCCATGTAACAGTGTGATAACCCCACCTCCCCCATGTTAAAGTGTGATAACCACCCACCTTCCCCCCATGTAACAGTGTGATAACCCAAACCTCTCCCCCATGAACAGTGTGATAACCCCCCTCCCCATGTAACAGTGTGATAACACACACCCTCCCCCATGTAAACAGTGTGATAACCCACCTACCCTCATGTAACATGTATAACCCCACCCCTCCCCATGTAACAGTGTGATTAACCCACTCCTCCATGTAACAGTGTGATAACCCACCCTCCCCATGTAACAGTGTGATAACCCACCCTCCCCCCATGTAACAGTGTGATAACCCCACCCTCCCCCATGTAACAGTGTGATAACCACTCCCATTAACAGTGTGATAACCCCACCCTCCCCCATGTAACAGTGTGATAACCCCCCCCCTCCATGTAACAGTGTGATAACCCCACACCCTCCCATGTAACAGTGTGATAACCCCACTCTCCCCCCATGTAACAGTGTGATAACCCCACTCTCCCTCCATGTAACAGTGTGATAACCCCACCTCCCTCCATGTAACAGTGTGATAACCCACCCCTCCCCCATGTAACAGTGTGATAACCCCACCCTCATCCCCCATGTAACAGTGTGATAACCCCACCCTCCCCCATGTAACAGTGTGATAACCCCACCTCCCCCCATGTAACAGTGTGATAACCCCACCTCCCCCATGTAACAGTGTGATAACCCCACCCCCCCCATGTAACAGTGTGATAACCCCACCCTCCCCATGTAACAGTGTGATAACCCCACCCTCCCCCATGTAACAGTGTGATAACCCCACCCTCCCCATGTAACAGTGTGATAACCCCCCCTCCCCCATGTAACAGTGTGATAACCCCCCCCTCCCCCCATGTAACAGTGTGATAACCCCACCTCCCCCCATGTAACAGTGTGATAACCCACCCTCCCCCATGTAACAGTGTGATAACCCACCTCCCCCCATGTAACAGTGTGATAACCCCACCCTACCCCCATGTAACAGTGTGATAACCCCACCCTCCCCCATGTAACAGTGTGATAACCACCCTCCCCTCACCCACTCCCATGTAACAGTGTGATAACCCCACCTCCCTCCATGTAACAGTGTGATAACCCCACCCTCCCCCATGTAACAGTGTGATAACCCCACCCTCCCCCATGTAACAGTGTGATAACCCCACTATCCCCCATGTAACTGTGTGATAACCCCACCCTCCTCCATGTAACAGTGTGATAACCCCACCCTCCTCCATGTAACAGTGTGATAACTCCCCCCTCCCCCATGTAACAGTGTGATAACCCCACCCTCCCCATGTAACAGTGTGATAACCCCACCCTCCTCCATGTAACAGTGTGATAACCCCACTCCCTCCATGTAACAGTGTGATAACCCCACCCTCCCCATGTAACAGTGTGATAACCCCACCCTCCTCCATGTAACAGTGTGATAACCCCACTCCCTCCATGTAACAGTGTGATAACCCCACCTCCCCCCATGTAACAGTGTGATAACCCCACCCACCCCCCATGTAACAGTATGTAACCCCACCCTCCCCCCATGTAACAGTGTGATTAGCCCCACCCTCCCCCCATGTAACAGTGTGATAACCCCACCCTCCCCCCATGCAACAGTGTGATAACCCCACCCACCCACCATGTAACAGTGTGATAACCCCACTCCCTCCATGTAACAGTGTGATAACCCCACCCTCCCCCCATGTAACAGTGTGATAACCCCACCCTCCCCCCATGTAACAGTGTGATAACCCCACCCTCCCCCATGCAACAGTGTGATAACCCCACCCACCCCCATGTAACAGTGTGATAACTCCCCCCTTCCCCATGTAACAGTGTGATAACCCCACCCTCCCCCCATGTAACAGTGTGATAACCCCACCCTCCCCCATGTAACAGTGTGATAACCCCACCCTCCTCCATGTAACAGTGTGATAACCCCACCTCCCCCCATGTAACAGTGTGATAACTCCCCCCTCCTCCCATGTAACAGTGTGATAACCCCACCCTCCCCCCATGTAACAGTGTGATAACCCCACTCCCTCCATGTAACAGTGTGATAACCCCACCCTCCCCCCATGTAACAGTGTGATAACCCCACCCTCCCCCATGTAACAGTGTGATAACCCCACCCTCCCCCCATGTAACAGTGTGATAACCCCACTCTCCCCATGTAACAGTGTGATAACTCCCCCCTCCCCCCATGTAACAGTGTGATAACCCCACCCTCCCCCATGTAACAGTGTGATAACCCACCCACCCCCCATGTAACAGTGTGATAACTCCCCCCTCCCCCATGTAACAGTGTGATAACCCCACCCTCCCCCATGCAACAGTGTGATAACCCCACTCCCTCCATGTAACAGTGTGATAACCCCACCCTCCCCCCTCCCCCCATGTAACAGTGTGATAACCCCACCCTCCCCCATGCAACAGTGTGATAACCCCACCCACCCCCATGTAACAGTGTGATAACCCCACCCTCCCCCCATGCAACAGTGTAATAACCCCACCCTCTCCCCATGTAACAGTGTGATAACCCCACTCCCTCCATGTAACAGTGTGATAACCCCACCCTCCCCCATGTAACAGTGTGATAACCCCACCCTCCCCCATGTAACAGTGTGATAGCCCCACCCTCCCCCCATGTAACAGTGTGATAGGCCTACACTCCCCCCATGTAACAGTGTGATAGCCCCACCCTCCCCCCATGTAACAGTGTGATAACCCCACCCTCCCCCCATGTAACAGTGTGATAGCCCCACCCTCCCCCCATGTAACAGTGTGATAGCCCCACCCTCCCCCCATGTAACAGTGTGATAACCCCACCCTCCCCCCATGTAACAGTGTGATAACCCCACCCTCCCCCCATGTAACAGTGTGATAACCCCCACCCTCCCCCCATGTAACAGTGTGATAACCCCACCCTCCCCCCATGTAACACTGTCTGGGCAATAAGCTCCCTTCCCACATTCTACCCTTTCAACAGTGGTACACGGCTTGTGGATGATCCCTTAGCACAAAAGTTTCTTAATTATGTTGTCTTTCATTTTATTATATTTGACAACTTGAATGTTTAAGCTATTTAAGGTGTTTTATTCAGTTAATTGAAAGTAAATCCAATAGATATATGTGAAATAATCGTCTTACAGTGGTTTGGGCATATTGCAAGGATGAGTGTGGATCAAGTGACAAAACAAATATATGAAGGTAGAGTGTGTGGATAAAAAGGAAGGGGTAAGCCATGTAAGACATGATAAAATGTGGTATAAAAATGTGTGAAAAAGAGAAACATTAAGAGCTTTAAGAATAACAGAGCATGTATGACTCGGTGTATGGATGTTGTTGAAGCGATGGGAGTATGCAAGGATAGGGAAGTGTGGAGAAAGTTTGTGAGAATGGATTAAGTACGGAGTTGTTGTTTTTTGAGCTATATGCCGGCTTCTTGCCTACCCTGTAAGGGAATGGCGTGATTAGGTATGTATGTAAGGTTTAGAAAACATTTAAAGTAAATTAGTATTAAGGAGCGTTTAAATCTTACTAATGATATGACATGTACAATATTTATTGTATAAAAATATATAAAAGCAAATGGTCAAATATATTAAATGTAAGAAAGTTAAAATCCATCACATTAAGTTTTTTTTCCTAAGTTCCCATTAATACCCAATTCTCTTCTTACCAAATTCAAACTACAGTGAAATCTACAAGTATTGATAGCAAACACTTTCTTGGATTAACAAAACTTCCATTACTAAGAAGTGTCCACTATTTGATAACATTATTTAATCTATTTAAAAAAACATAATGTTTAAACACCTATTTACTGTTGATAACTACAACAATCTAATTACTACCATTTGCAGTATTGTATGCAGGAATGAATATATACATTGTATGTAGTTTACTGTACATAATGAATCATACACAGAACAATATGAAATAAAATTAAATGTGAACATTAAGCCTTCTCTATTGTGCTGTAGCACATACTGATCTGATGGGAAAAACTCCCACCAATACTGATGGCTTGGAAGAGATGGGTGGTATGACCTTGAAGTATCCTAGTCATACTACTTTAGGATAGTTTAGAAACTTTCACTAAAGGGACAACTTACACTTCTCATGATACAACAGCATTTCTGACATTTCCTGAGTAAAATATTAAATACAAGCTGATGTTTTCAATTTATGTCCAGTATTAAGAGATTGTTATGCACAAATAAGTGTCTCTATTAATATCTGTTCATGCTATTGAGATTTAAACTGTCTGCTTTAAAGAAGTATCCACTATTCAGATGTGTCCATTAAGGGAGATTTTAATGTATTAAAATACCAATTCTGGATAAAGTCGTATTATTAATTGTTGCATTTTCTTGTTTTACTCCATCTTTATTTGTCTGCCATAATACCATTCAAGTAAACAGTGCAGTGTTACATTTTCAAATAACAAGTCACCAAACTCCAAAACTCACATATACATACACATTTATTATCAGGTTTGAATTATTGCACAACATATGCCTCTTTGCCAATATCTTTTAAGTTTAGTATATACATTGTACAAACTTCTTACCAGCAATCCCGGGTCGGTGTGTGATAGAAACTTCACACTCTCCAGTTTAATGATATATTCGTTGTTAAGTACTTGTGCAGGTGAAGTCTTCAAGCCCCGCAACTCTACACCTCCTCCACGTATGATGCCCGTTGTCTTTTGATAAATAACATCAATATCTAGAAAAAAAACACAAGACACATATATCTCATGTATATATATGTATATATATTAGAGATGTGCAAAAATTCAAAATTTTGAATAATTTAAGGCTGAAAATTCAATTTGAAACATCGAATTACAGGATTGAATAGTAGTCACATAAATCTCTTAAAATTCCTGTCCAGACCAGTATGTTTATATGGCCGTACTTAGCAGTTGGTGCGAGACAATTGGGTAGCCAGATAATCTGGTGACTCAGAGTTAAAAATACTTTTGTCCTTGATTCAATAATAGGGGAGGGGAATACCAATGTTAGCAGAAAGCAAGAGGTTGTAGAAGTAAGAGTTAGGGGGTATTATATCGTTGGTGGAGAGACACGCAGTTGGGCGCCACATGACTCGTGCTCGGTCTACAAGTGAAAGTGCTAGCTTGCAATGAAACATTCAGAGAAGAATAGAAATAGCTTCTCTACCAAATTTCATGGCACGTGAAAATGAAGGGAGAAGGCAGTATTGCAAGGTCAACCATTTGAGTGCGCCTGTTAGTCTGTTGTTAAATAGTCAGAGAGGGATGCGATTAAAAGGGGTGTCAAGTCTAGATAACATTCAAGGGGTTTCACACCTAGAGAACATTTAAAAGGTTTCAAACCTAGAAAACATTTAAGGAGTCTCAAGCCTTGAGAACAAAAAAGTGGTTTCAAACCTTGATAACATTTAAGGGGTGTCAAGCCTAAAGAACATTTAAAGGGGGTCAATAACTAGTTTTATCATTCTTGAACTGTTGTGTTATTTTAGTACATTTATGGTTGTATAATATGAAAATAGGAGAAGTATGAGCGAGATTAGTAATTACATTCAGTATACAGCCAGTCCCTGTGATGTGCAATAGTACCTTTTGGCTCTGTGAGGAAAGCAACAGGAACCTACTGCACTACTAATTCCCCTTGTACGCCTTTTCAGTGCTGCCTAGGCTTTCATCTGACAGTGGAATTGTTTAGGATACAACCAAACTTTAGGTTGAGTACTAATTATCACACAAACAAAATTAGGCCTTGCATATTATAAAATGAGAACTACACTTTGAAATACTATCAATAAAAATGTAAGAAAAATCTACTATTCAATTAGAACTATTCAATATATGTTTAAAATTTTGGTATTTAATTTGATAAATAATCCTATTCACAGACCCTGAATATATATGTATGAAGAATATAGTAGTCATAGTTAATTCTCCTTTAATTGTTCGCATACACACACGTGTTTCAGGAGGTAAGGTCAATATACTGGAAGGCCATAGTATCAGTCATTCTAAAAAAGTGTATGAACATGTGTCTTGTTCCAAATGGTTTCCGAGATAGAGCTATTATAATGCACAATATTATCTTCCCTCTTGTCATAATGCATCACTGAAGCATGTGAATCGGTGTGAAGCGACAGTTGACTGTTGTGTGACATAGTCACAACATGAAAAGAAAAGGCGTGGTAACTCACCAACTCTGTCTCCATTTGGCTACTCCACGAGGCTCCACACAACACACATCTCGTGGCCCGGTTTGTTTTCAACTGAGCCGAGTAACCATGTCCGAGGTTACACCTCCAGGCCTGCCCCACCCCAAGAGAAAACAAGAGACGATCGACGTGCGCAGAGCCGTGCGCACTGGCAACAGTGCAGTGATATCAACGGTCATCGGGCGGCGCGCGATTTGAAATTACGCCCGGAATACGTGAGGTTGTTCCAGAACAGTGCACTCCCTTCCCCCCTTTCCCTGTCCTGCTTCCCGCGCTGTGAGATCACGTGACTCTACCTATGAGTATATAATGGCGGGACTCTATAGCCATGGGACGCATTTCTCCACATTCTCTAGGTGAGGCATTTAGTGTGGGTTTAGGTTTAGGTTATTTTACCTCAAAATTCTGTTTGGCCTGGATTTGTTCAAAATTACTGTTTGGGCGATATTTATTTATGATTTAACTTTGTTTATTTTATATTGAGGCTGCAGGCCCTTTTTGGTAGAGATCACGGTGGGGCGACCTGGACTCAAAGAAATTACTATTCAGGCTAGCGTATCTCATCCGCTTCACGGATTGTTTTGAAACCATTATCGCCGCCATATTTGATATTCAGGGTATTTGCTAAATTGTTTGGTATAATCATGTTGGCTGATTACGTTACTAATCATTGTTGGGGAGTTAGAACTCCTATTAGTCTAAGTTTAGTTAGTCAACTCTGGAGTCACGAGCCCACGCAATTAGTTTGTTAGTTTGTTTGTGGCTAAGTCACTGAATACTGAAAGCCCCCAAAGTATAATGGATATTGGATCTGTTTGGTGGAGCTTTGAATAGTTGTATTGGGGAACTTCTTTGTAGGCAGCTTGCCTTACACGTCTGTTATTGTAGTCGCTGATGGCGAGTAGTTTATATCTTATGATTATCGTTAGTACTGGGGTTATTGTTTGGATCTTCAATTATTACCATTATACGCTACAGATTAGTACGAAGGTCAATTTCAATGTATCGTAATGCTTTGGGTCCTTTAGATGGCCATCTTTGTACTCGGGGTCGTGCCCCTAACCACTTGTTTGTGTATAACTATATAATGGCCTTATTGTGTTGATGTCTGCGCCTAACGCTGGGCTAGTCCCACTCTTTCTCATCGAGTATTGTTATTGTTGGAAATAAATAAACTCTCTTGTGACCAACCTGACTTTTATTTGGTATATAAATAAAGGGGGGGTTACAGTTGTAACTGTTGATAGTGACATTGCAGAAGTGTTGTTAACAATTATGTACATATCCACAAATGGCTGATATGCAGATAAGCTGTATGTTAAGGTTTCTGCAATGTTAGTTCCAATGCCATTGTTGAATAATACTATCAACAATTTCAGATAGAATGTTTCCCAAGGTTTACTTATATTGTGTGAATGTGATATGTTTCTCAGTGCTCATGTTTCACCTGAATGAGCATGTCAAAAAATAGTGGAGGAACAGGAAAATATTCTTTAAATGGTTAATTGTAGTCATACTACTAGGATATGAAGATTTTCTGTGTCTCATTGTTTCCTGAACATGTATGTCAAACATTGCATGAAGATGGGGTGTACCCATTTACCCATACAACATTTTAACACAGAATACAGTTAGTTCCATGCATCTAGAATTTTGTTATTGGTTACATGTTAGTTGCCAATTGCTTCAATTAATACTATTCACTGATACAACTACTTTCAGCTGTGATGCAGTCAACAACACGTGTAACTTTCATTGACAAGTCAGCAGTCAGCAGTCGATGAACCGAGAATCAATAGAAACATAATAACAAGAAAATTTAAGGTGATTCTTAACTAACCCCCTTCAGCCTCACTTGCTGGCTTTGCTCAATATTTACTCTCTTTAGGCAAAATGGTTCTACCACCACTGAATAAACCAATACATTTTATTCCTTTGGAATATGTTGATGATAAATAACCATTTACCAGTGAGGCCAGATCGTTCTAAGTTCAAAAACTAAACGTTTACTGAAGGCCTTACAGCTCTTTTATGTACCCACAATTAATTTGAACAAAAAGTTTAAGTAATGAATTTTAGTATTATGTTTATAAATAATGTTCATATGAGAATAATTAACTTTTTTGTTGTTTGGATTATATATTATTATTATTATTATTATTATTATTATTATTATTATTATTATTATTAGCACCGCGTCTTACTACCCGTTCGGGTTATACACACTTACGCTAATGTGTAATGGTAGGGTGATTGTGAGATGAAATGGAGGACCTACAGTTTAACTTGGAATCCGAACCACGGTGGAGGCCTGACATTACACACATTCACAAGATGTCTTGTCAGAGGTGAAGGAAGGGTTTGGTAATCAGATAAATCTGTGCCGGGACCAAGGATTAAACCCCGGACCCCAGCATAGAAGTCCAACACCCTACACCTAGACCACCAGGTCACCTTGGATTATATAGTAGTCATATTTAATTCCCCCTTAATCATTCACATTTATCTTATTATTTTGTAGGTTATATAAAAAACTACAGCTAGGTTTAAAATTATAACCAATGGCATTAAATAAAAATGAGAGAGTGAATAGTAGAGGAAGAGCCAGTCCAGGACAGGAGAGAGAAGACACGACTAAGGTGGTATGGACATGTGAGGAGAATGGAGGGGGAAATGAGAGAGTATGAGGAATAGTAGAGGAAGAGACAGTCCAGGACAGGACAGAGAAGACACGACTAAGGTGGTATGGACATGTGAGGAGAATGGAGGGGGAAATGAGAGAGTAAGAGGAATAGTAGAGGAAGAGACAGTCCAGGATAGGATAGAGAAGACACGACTAAGGTGGTATGGACATGTGAGGAGAATGGAGGGGGAAATGAGAGAGTAAGAGGAATAGTAGAGGAAGAGCCAGTCCAGGACAGGAGAGAGAAGACACGACTAAGGTGGTATGGACATGTGAGGAGAATGGAGGGGGAAATGAGAGAGTAAGAGGAATAGTAGAGGAAGAGACAGTCCAGGATAGGATAGAGAAGACACGACTAAGGTGGTATGGACATGTGAGGAGAATGGAGGGGGAAATGAGAGAGTAAGAGGAATAGTAGAGGAAGAGACAGTCCAGGACAGGACAGAGAAGACACGACTAAGGTGGTATGGACATGTGAGGAGAATGGAGGGGGAAATGAG
Source organism: Timema cristinae (assembly GCA_039000515.1). Taxonomy (NCBI): domain Eukaryota; kingdom Metazoa; phylum Arthropoda; class Insecta; order Phasmatodea; family Timematidae; genus Timema; species Timema cristinae. Next base: position 9,368,292 of record JBCFYV010000100.1, read on the forward strand.
AGAGTAAGAGGAATAGTAGAGGAAGAGACAGTCCAGGACAGGACAGAGAAGACACGACTAAGGTGGTATGGACATGTGAGGGGAATGGAGGGGGAAATGAGAGAGTAAGAGGAATAGTAGAGGAAGAGACAGTCCAGGACAGGACAGAGAAGACACGACTAAGGTGGTATGGACATGTGAGGAGAATGGAGGGGAAATGAGAGAGTAAGAGGAATTGTAGAGGAAGAGACAGTCCAGGACAGGACAGAGAAGACACGACTAAGGTGGTATGGACATGTGAGGAGAATGGAGGGGGAAATGAGAGAGTAAGAGGAATAGTAGAGGAAGAGACAGTCCAGGACAGGACAGAGAAGACACGACTAAGGTGGTATGGACATGTGAGGAGAATGGAGGGGAAATGAGAGAGTAAGAGGAATAGTAGAGGAAGAGACAGTCCAGGACAGGACAGAGAAGACACGACTAAGGTGGTATGGACATGTGAGGAGAATGGAGGGGAAATGAGAGAGTAAGAGGAATTGTAGAGGAAGAGACAGTCCAGGACAGGACAGAGAAGACACGACTAAGGTGGTATGGACATGTGAGCAGAATGGAGGGGGAAATGAGAGAGTAAGAGGAATAGTAGAGGAAGAGACAGTCCAGGACAGGACAGAGAAGACACGACTAAGGTGGTATGGACATGTGAGCAGAATGGAGGGGGAAGGATGACCAGGAGGATGTTGGATATGGAGGTGGGAGGCTGAGAGGAAGATCAAGGGGTAAGGAGGAGTGTGGAGGAAAGAGGAAAGGACTGGGCAAAGGTGGAGCCAGTGGCTGGAAGCTGTTCATGATGATGATGATGATGATGATGATGATGATGATTACCATTAAATAAAAAACACATTTTATAACATCGCCAGTTTTTTAATACAAACGTATTTATCATGCCTATCCTTGGCTATTTAATCCTAAAATAACTCTCATAAATACCTATTTTCAATTGCGTGCATAATTTCTTTAAATTAAACCTTCCGTCATTTGGTTGTATTTATATCCACTACTATATTGTAAGAATAATCAAAACTTGCCAAAAGAGTTACCTTTTATTCTGGACTGTAAAGTTGGATCAATTATGATTTGTTGTATCTCTGAAGGTAAATAAAGATTCTGTGAATCCTCTCCATCGCTAAATAGCACCAGCTGAATGAGTGAATCAATATAACTGCACCAATTTCCAGTCCACTGGACAGTAGCAACACAGCCTACACAAATTAAAATAAAACTGTTTTTGAAAAACAATGCATTGTAATTAAATGTTTAAGAGTTTCAAATAGTTGACATTATTTTGTTTTTTAAATTGCTCTTATTTATTAGAGAACAATCATTTATAACAAATCAAATCGACAAAAGAAATTATAACCAAATAACTTACACTTTTCTCCAGATTTAGCATTTAATATTCCTCTGAACTGATCTTTGTACTGATATCCTCTATTCTCCAGCTCATTATACACGTCATTCGCTGACAGGTCACTTAAATCAGAACTTACAGCCACATTTTTACTAAATTCTTGGCTCACATTTTCAGATATCAAAATCCTCCCGCTGAGAATAATAGTTGTTCTGTTCAGCAATACTTCGAATAGGCCACTCCCTCTTTGAAGTAAAATACTCAAATGAAGAACACCTTGAAATATAAAAAGTGTAAAATAAACATAAAGATAAGATACAAATTAATAGTCAATAACAAGTCATGACATAAAAGGAGAAATCTTAATGAAACCAACACATTATCTACAGTAAAAAAATAGCTGTATTATTATTATTATTATTATTATTATTATTATTTCACTAACGCGTCCTACTACCCGCTCGGGTTATACACACTCACGCTAATGTGTAATGATAGGGTGATTGTGAGATGAAATGGAGGACCTACAGTTTAACGTGGAATCCGAACCACGGTGGAGGCCTGGCATTCCCCACATTCACAAGATGTCTTGTCAGAGGTGAAGGAAGGGTTTGGTAATCAGATAAATCTGTGACATAAGCTTGGATATTGTTAATGATTAAATATCACAAATTCAAAAACATTTTAATCAGATATCAAAATGTATTAATTGTTTCCTTAGATATTAAAAATCTTTATTATAACTCCCATAAGTTTCTTTGAAAAATATATTGTGGTTCAATGTGATTTAACAAAGGAACTCAACAACACATATTGAAGGAAAAAAAAAACTATACCTTTCTCGGGAATTTCCAAATGTTGATAAACATGAATATTTTGAAAGACAACAGAAGCAGTGAGAGAAAGTTGCCCGCTGTGCCTGGCAATACATCTTCCATGTGGTTTGCTATAAACAATAAACAGATAAAATGTTTATTATAAATATCAAATTAACAACAACAAAATGTTTAGATTTAACAAAAAGAAACCAATACCAGTATAGAATAAAAAATATCAAAACAAATATTCAAAGAATATAAAATATAGATAGTTAAAATAGGAGTACATGCGATAGTAGAGGGAGCAAGGATGAGATGGTATGTCATGTAATGAGGATGTTGGAGTACATGAGATAGTAGAGGAAGCAAGGATGAGATGGTATGTCATGTAATGAGGATGTTGGAGTACATGCGATAGTAGAGGAATCACGACTGAGATGGTATGGGCATGTAATGAGGATGTTGGAGTACATGAGATAGTAGAGGAAGCAAGGATGAGATGGTATGTCATGTAATGAGGATGTTGGAGTACATGCGATAGTAGAGGAATCACGACTGAGATGGTATGGTCATGTAATGAGGATGTTGGAGTACATGAGATAGTAGAGGAAGCAAGGATGAGATGGTATGTCATGTAATGAGGATGTTGGAGTACATGTGATAGTAGAGGAAGCAAGGATGAGATGGTATGTCATGTAATGAGGATGTTGGAGTACATGTGATAGTAGAGGAAGCAAGGATGAGATGGTATGTCATGTAATGAGGATGTTGGAGTACATGTGATAGTAGAGGAAGCAAGGATGAGATGGTATGTCATGTAATGAGGATGTTGGAGTACATGCGATAGTAGAGGAATCACGACTGAGATGGTATGGGCATGTAATGAGGATGTTGGAGTACATGAGATAGTAGAGGAATCACGACTGAGATGGTATGGGCATGTAATGAGGATGTTGGAGTACATGAGATAGTAGAGGAAGCAAGGATGAGATGGTATGTCATGTAATGAGGATGTTGGAGTACATGCGATAGTAGAGGAATCACGACTGAGATGGTATGGTCATGTAATGAGGATGTTGGAGTACATGAGATAGTAGAGGAAGCAAGGATGAGATGGTATGTCATGTAATGAGGATGGAAAAAGAGAGGATGCCGAGGAAAATGTTGGAAATGAAGTGTGTGGGAAAAGGCCACAAGGAAGTCCAAGAAAGAGAATGGAGGAGAAGATAACAGAAAGTCTTCAAGTGAAAGGAGAAGAAAGGAAGGAATTAATGGAGGAAGAGTGCTGGAAGAACAGAAGAAGATGGAGGCATTTTACTATACTGACCTGGCCACAGGCTGGAAACAGTTGATGATGATGATGATGATGATGATGATGATGATGATGATGATAGTAAAAGAAACAGTATAATTTTTGTATGCACAATTTATAACCTGACAGCTATTTATGTTGATTTTAAATTTGTGTACAAATTAATAAATAAGATATTCTCCAAATTCAAAAGTAACAGAGATAAAATGATTAAAATTATTTTAAAACAATTAATTTATATAATAATATTGGGAATTAAATTGAAGTAAGATGGGATTATTTTAGACTCAGTATGGAGATAAATAAGTAAAAATATATTCAATACCATATGAATACTTCTAAAAGTAACATAGAACAAAAGTGTATTCTGAAGTTTAAGGTGTGCAAGGTCTTTATTAATAAAATTAATATTAAACCACGAATTCTCTCTGGTTAAGGTTGAGAGAATATTGTCAAGAGACTCACTAGTATATCCTTGTCTGAGAGAATATTGTTACAAGACTCTCTATCCTGTCCTTGTCTGAGAGAATATTGTTACAGGACTCTATTCTGTTCAGGTCTGAGAGAATAATGTTACAGGACTCTATTCTGTCCTTGTCTGAGAGAATATTGTTACAAGAGACTCTATTCTGTCCTTGTCTGAGAGAATATTGATACAAGAGACTCTATTCTGTCCTTGTCTGAGAGAATATTGTTACAGGACTCTATTCTGTTCAGGTCTGAGAGAATAATGTTACAGGACTCTATTCTGTCCTTGTCTGAGAGAATATTGATACAAGACTCTATTCTGTCCAGGTCTGAGAGAATATTGTTACAGGACTCTATTCTGTCCTTGTCTGAGAGAATATTGATACAAGAGACTCTATTCTGTCCTTGTCTGAGAGAATATTGATACAAGAGACTTTATTCTGTCCTTGTCTGAGAGAATATTGTTACAAGAGACTCTATTCTGTCCAGGTCTGAGAGAATATTGTTATAGGACTCTATTCTGTCCTTGTCTGAGAGAATATTGATACAAGACTCTCTATCCTGTCCTTGTCTGAGAGAATATTGTTACAAGACTCTATTCTGTCCTTGTCTGAGAGAATATTGATACAAGACTCTCTATCCTGTCCTTGTCTGAGAGAATATTGTTACAAGACTCTCTATTCTGTCCAGGTCTGAGAAAATATTGTTACAAGAGACTCTATTCTGTCCAGGTCTGAGAGAATATTGTTACAAGACTCTCTATTCTGTCCTTGTCTGAGAGAATATTGTTACAGGACTCTATTCTGTCCTTGTCTGAGAGAATATTGATACAGGACTCTATTCTGTCCTTGTCTGAGAGAATATTGATACAAGAGACTCTATTCTGTCCTTGTCTGAGAGAATATTGTTACAGGACTCTATTCTGTTCAGGTCTGAGAGAATAATGTTACAGGACTCTATTCTGTCCTTGTCTGAGAGAATATTGTTACAAGACTCTCTATTCTGTCCTTGTCTGAGAGAATATTGTTACAAGACTCTATTCTGTCCTTGTCTGAGAGAATATTGTTACAGGACTCTATTCTGTTCAGGTCTGAGAGAATAATGTTACAGGACTCTATTCTGTCCTTGTCTGAGAAAATATTGTTACAAGACTCTCTATTCTGTCCTTGTCTGAGAGAATATTGTTACAGGACTCTATTCTGTTCAGGTCTGAGAGAATAATGTTACAGGACTCTATTCTGTCCTTGTCTGAGAGAATATTGTTACAAGACTCTCTATTCTGTCCTTGTCTGAGAGAATATTGTTACAGGACTCTATTTTGTTCAGGTCTGAGAGAATAATGTTACAGGACTCTATTCTGTCCTTGTCTGAGAGAATATTGTTACAGGACTCTATTCTGTCCTTGTCTGAGAGAATATTGATACAAGACTCTCTATCCTGTCCTTGTCTGAGAGAATATTGTTACAAGACTCTATTCTGTCCTTGTCTGAGAGAATATTGATACAAGACTCTCTATCCTGTCCTTGTCTGAGAGAATATTGTTACAAGACTCTCTATTCTGTCCAGGTCTGAGAAAATATTGTTACAAGAGACTCTATTCTGTCCAGGTCTGAGAGAATATTGTTACAGGACTCTATTCTGTTCAGGTCTGAGAAAATATTGTTACAAGAGACTCTATTCTGTCCAGGTCTGAGAGAATATTGTTACAAGACTCTCTATTCTGTCCAGGTCTGAGAAAATATTGTTACAAGAGACTCTATTCTGTCCTTGTCTGAGAGAATATTGTTACAAGACTCTCTATTCTGTCCAGGTCTGAGAAAATATTGTTACAAGAGACTCTATTCTGTCCAGGTCTGAGAGAATATTGTTACAGGACTCTATTCTGTCCTTGTCTGAGAGAATATTGATACAAGACTCTCTATCCTGTCCTTGTCTGAGAGAATATTGTTACAAGACTCTATTCTGTCCTTGTCTGAGAGAATATTGATACAGGACTCTATTCTGTCCTTGTCTGAGAGAATATTGATACAAGACTCTCTATTCTGTCCTTGTCTGAGAGAATATTGATACAAGACTCTCTATCCTGTCCTTGTCTGAGAGAATATTGTTACAGGACTCTATTCTGTGCTTGTCTGAGAAAATATTGTTACAGGACTCTATTCTGTCCTTGTCTGAGAGAATATTGATACAAGACTCTCTATCCTGTCCTTGTCTGAGAGAATATTGTTACAGGACTCTATTCTGTGCTTGTCTGAGAGAATATTGTTACAGGACTCTATTCTGTCCTTGTCTGAGAGAATATTGATACAAGACTCTCTATCCTGTCCTTGTCTGAGAGAATATTGTTACAGGACTCTATTCTGTGCTTGTCTGAGAGAATATTGTTACAGGACTCTATTCTGTCCTTGTCTGAGAGAATATTGATACAAGACTCTCTATCCTGTCCTTGTCTGAGAGAATATTGTTACAGGACTCTATTCTGTGCTTGTCTGAGAGAATATTGTTACAGGACTCTATTCTGTCCTTGTCTGAGAGAATATTGTTACAAGACTCTATTCTGTCCTTGTCTGAGAGAATATTGTTACAAGACTCTATTCTGTCCTTGTCTGAGAGAATATTGTTACAGGACTCTATTCTGTGCTTGTCTGAGAGAATATTGTTACAAGACTCTATTCTGTCCAGTTCTGAGAGAATATTGTTACAGGACTCTATTCTGTCCTTGTCTGAGAGAATATTGTTACAGGACTCTATTCTGTGCTTGTCTGAGAGAATATTGTTACAGGACTTTATTCTGTGCTTGTCTGAGAGAATATTGTTACAGGACTCTATTCTGTGCTTGTCTGAGAGAATATTGTTACAGGACTCTATTCTGTCCTTGTCTGAGAGAATATTGTTACAAGACTCTATTCTGTCCTTGTCTGAGAGAATATTGTTACAGGACTCTATTCTGTCCTTGTCTGAGAGAATATTGTTACAGGACTCTATTCTGTCCTTGTCTGAGAGAATATTGTTACAAGACTCTATTCTGTCCAGGTCTGAGAGAATATTGTTACAGGACTCTATTCTGTCCAGGTCTGAGAGAATATTGTTACAGGACTCTATTCTGTCCTTGTCTGAGAGAATATTGTTACAGGACTCTATTCTGTCCTTGTCTGAGAGAATATTGTTACAGGACTCTATTCTGTGCTTGTCTGAGAGAATATTGTTACAGGACACTATTCTGTGCTTGTCTGAGAGAATATTGTTACAGGACTCTATTCTGTCCTTGTCTGAGAGAATATTGTTACAAGACTCTATTCTGTCCAGGTCTGAGAGAATATTGTTACAGGACTCTATTCTGTCCTTGTCTGAGAGAATATTGTTACAGGACTCTATTCTGTCCTTGTCTGAGAGAATATTGTTACAAGACTCTATTCTGTGCTTGTCTGAGAGAATATTGTTACAGGACTCTATTCTGTCCTTGTCTGAGAGAATATTGTTACAGGACTCTATTCTGTGCTTGTCTGAGAGAATATTGTTACAAGACTCTCTATTCTGTCCTTGTCTGAGAGAATATTGTTACAGGACTCTATTCTGTGCTTGTCTGAGAGAATATTGATACAGGACTCTATTCTGTCCTTGTCTGAGAGAATATTGATACAGGACTCTATTCTGTGCTTGTCTGAGAGAATATTGTTGCAGGACTCTATTCTGTCCTTGTCTGAGAGAATATTGTTACAAGACTCTATTCTGTCCAGGTCTGAGAGAATATTGTTACAGGACTCTATTCTGTCCTTGTCTGAGAGAATATTGTTACAGGACTCTATTCTGTGCTTGTCTGAGAGAATATTGTTACAGGACTCTATTCTGTGCTTGTCTGAGAGAATATTGTTACAGGACTCTATTCTGTGCTTGTCTGAGAGAATATTGTTACAGGACTCTATTCTGTCCTTGTCTGAGAGAATATTGTTACAAGACTCTATTCTGTCCAGGTCTGAGAGAATATTGTTACAGGACTCTATTCTGTCCTTGTCTGAGAGAATTTTTGTTACAGGACTCTATTCTGTCCTTGTCTGAGAGAATATTGTTACAAGACTCTATTCTGTGCTTGTCTGAGAGAATATTGTTACAGGACTCTATTCTGTCCTTGTCTGAGAGAATATTGTTACAGGACTCTATTCTGTGCTTGTCTGAGAGAATATTGTTACAGGACTCTATTCTGTGCTTGTCTGAGAGAATATTGTTACAAGACTCTCTATTCTGTCCTTGTCTGAGAGAATATTGTTACAGGACTCTATTCTGTGCTTGTCTGAGAGAATATTGATACAGGACTCTATTCTGTCCTTGTCTGAGAGAATATTGATACAGGACTCTATTCTGTGCTTGTCTGAGAGAATATTGTTGCAGGACTCTATTCTGTCCTTGTCTGAGAGAATATTGTTACAAGACTCTATTCTGTCCAGGTCTGAGAGAATATTGTTACAGGACTCTATTCTGTCCTTGTCTGAGAGAATATTGTTACAGGACTCTATTCTGTGCTTGTCTGAGAGAATATTGTTACAGGACTCTATTCTGTGCTTGTCTGAGAGAATATTGTTACAGGACTCTATTCTGTGCTTGTCTGAGAGAATATTGTTACAGGACTCTATTCTGTCCTTGTCTGAGAGAATATTGTTACAAGACTCTATTCTGTCCAGGTCTGAGAGAATATTGTTACAGGACTCCCTATTAACACATTGAACATTTAGTATACAAATATTGAAATATTATTGATACAGTGCTTTAGTCTATGTCATCACAATAATCATCATCATCAATTTATGATAGTTTTGCCTAATGAAACTATCTCATTTAGCCTAGACGTGTTTGAGGACAGTCTACCAAAACCATAACAATTTTTAAAGTCAACTGGCAGCCTAACAGAATTTAATTATGTACAAAATAAATTCCACACATCTTGGATCAGAAGCAGGTACACTATTTATGTCATAGGTTGGCGTCATGGCACCCTCTTGATGGATTTTAGGCGCCCACCTTATATTTTGTAATTTTGCAAATTTTTTGTTAAATATGTTTGTTTTGTTTAAACTTGGCAGATGGAAACACCATTGTTGTCCATTGTTGATAAGATGCATCTTGAAACTCCACTCCTACTGTGTATCAACTTCCACACGTGAATCGGTGTTCTCAAACATGAGGTATCTCCAGTCAAAATATAGATCAAGACTAACGTATTTTCATCTTGATAACTGCCTGCGTACAGTGATCTCCAATTATATATCCGACTACATCAAGTTGGCTGACAATATGCAGTGCTAAGTTTCACTTTAATGATTGAGGTACCTACTTAAATAAAGTTTGCAATTTGCACACTTTTGATGTTCATGCTATTTTCAATTGTTTATTATTCCATTATTATCTTCATAAATAAGTTTTTAACAAGAAGCCCACTTTGTAACATGCCTCAAAGTTTGAGGCTCAAATATTTAAATCGAAAGAGTGATAGTAGTATAGTTTGTGTTTTGTTTATTATATTTAAAATATATATAATCTTAACTTGTCACTAATAAATACATAAATAAAAGGCGAAAATTCAAATATAAAAATCAACATATTTCTTCTAGAGTAAAACACATTTTGAAAAATAGCTCTTCATGCTTAAAAGGTTGTCAACCCCTGATCTATGTGATCAACCTCTCCATCTCGAATCAGAATAGCAATATTGCTACTTCGACTAAAATTATGGAACTTTATATGTGATAACAAAAACAAGCTTTTGATTATTTTTTGAGTTTATTAATTTATTTTGAATCATTTTAAACTTTAATTTGTCCTCTTGTGCTGAGTTAACGATTGTGTATAAGCCTTTTAGCGAGAAATTGTGCAGAACTGTCCTATTTAGCAGAAAGTGTGTGTGTGTGCATGTGTGTGTGTGTGTGCGCGCGCGTGTGTGGGTATGTGTGTGCCTCAAGAAAAAGAAAGATAAGCCACTTTTAGATGAGCTAGAAGCTTGAGGAAGGAAATTTAAACTTGGCTAACTGGTAGAGGATCCACTCCATATAACCAAATAAGTATTAGAATATGAAAATTTTAAATGAGTTGTTGAAATGAGGGGAGTAATGTCCTAAATTTCCAAAAATTGTAGAAATAACTACTTATCAATATGGTTTAAACCCACAGGCATATAGATGGCCACAGCCACTGGACTGTACTTTACTTGACATGACTGGAGTCCAGTGTGATTTTCCATACAATGTTTATTTATTGTTTAAGCGCCACTGCGACCAGACTTGACTGGACTTGACATGATCTGCCGACCAGAGTCAGGTCGAGAACGGTCCCAATTGGAAAACTAACTTGAGTCTGTTTCCCCCACCACTCGTAACAACACTGTATCCAGCACGTGATCAATTAATTACCTACCGTACGTCTACCAATTTCATATTTAAAATTTTATTTAAAGTACAAATTTAAAGAACTTACAATTATATTTAAAGTGTCTTTATATTCTTCTCAAAAATGAGTTCTCCAATATTAAAACTTGATTTTATAAACCGTTCTGATATTATTAAAACAATTTAAAATGTATTTGGAAGATAAACTTGTAGAGACAGTCCAAGAGCACAGTATATTGTATAACACAAGTAACAAGAATTTTTGTAACGCCAAGATGAAACACAAAATTTGGGATGAAATAGCAGCTAAACTGAACATTAAATCGCGAGAGTGAAATATTATTTGTATAACTTACATTTTGTAGAGTAAAATAATGTTTCATAAAAATTTGTAAAAAGGAATCATTATTTTACTTTGCTTGCTTTAGTATCATGCATAATCTGAACAATATAAATTACATCTTCTTGGTTGTTATTTATTCTCTTATTTAGTATAAGCTTTGGTCTTCCACTACGATGACATGTTTATGAGCTGTTACACCCTCTTCAAATCATATTTATAATAAAGATGATTAATTTAAATTCATACTATCGTAAAGTTTGTGAAATTCTGAAATGTTATTTGGAAGAAACTTTCTGTGGGATGATTTGGTTAGTCGAAAGTAGTTTTTAAACTCCTCATCTGTCAATGATTTTATTAATGTATGAAACTCGCCTAACAAATTTCTTTCGTCCACATATGTATTATCCGTGTTCTCTTCCTTTTAGATAGCAGTAGTGCACAACAATCCAAAACATCTTCATCTGAATCGGATTCAAAACTTAAATCCAATAACTGTTGCCCGGAATTCATATTATGCTGAGAGAAATACAGAATAAACTGATAAGTTTTAGACTACACAGTCAACTCAAGTCTGTTCACTGTGGCGCATATCCGCATTAGTCCGGTCATGTCAAGTCAAGGCCGGTCATGTCAAGTCAAGGCCGTCATGTCAAGTCAAGGCCAGTCATGTCAAGTCAAGGCCAGTCATGTCAAGTCAAGGCATCATGTCAATCAGGCGTCAGCAAGTCAAGTCAAGCCGGTCATGTCAAGTCAAGCGTCAGTCAAGTCAAGGCCAGTCATGTCAAGTCAAGGCCAGTCATGTCAAGTCAAGGCCGTCATGTCAAGTAAGCGGTCATGTCAAGTCAAGGCCGGTCATGTCAAGTCAAGCCCTCAGTCATCAGGCCGGTCTGTCAAGTCAAGCGTCATGTCAATCAACGGTATGTCAATCAAGGTCATTCAAGTCAAGCCGGTCATGGCAATCAGGCGTCATGTAAGTCAATCCATCGGTGGCTGTGGCGCCCTACTAAGCGATGAGAACAAATTATTTACGTGTAAAATAAGGTCGATGGCTAAAAGATAAAAATCCTTTTGGTTGAGGAAGTAGTGATTAAATCTAGGAGTATTAGCTTATGTATATTTTACATTTAGACAATTTTAAAATTAATCTATAAGAATTTTAATCAATTAAATTAACTAAAAGTATAATCATTTTAGAAGTAGTGAATTTAATTTAGGAGTATTATTTGATGTATTTACATTTTAAAACTTTTAAAATTAATTCCTACAAATTTTAACTAAGGGGGAGAGGGGGGGGGGGCAAAATTTTCAAAGCAAATAGAAATAGCTATCTCTGTGTGGTAGTAATATAACAATTCAGCAGGGAGGTATAAGTACAACTCCAAATGACAATAAAATTTAGACTGGGATACATAAAAAATTAGAGCAGGAATGGGGTTGATGGGTCAAGGATATATATATAATAATATAGTAAAATCCTAAAAACTCTCTCATACAGTTTATTATACATAGAAACAAAATTTTCAAAAATGATTTTTAGTTAATTACCCTTAGGTAAGTTTTCTTCAGAAAAAAAAATATTGTTAGTCACAATAAGCACTTTACAAATACATTTTAAACAAATTGTTAGACCATTAAAAAAATGCTATTTTCAATAATCAATTATTTGTGAACAAATCTCAATATTTTCTTATTTATCTTGAAAAACAAATCTCGATGCTCATTTTGGACTAAATCTTAGAATCTATTTTCGAAATTTTTTAAATGTATTAAAATATTTCATCAGTATGTTACCATTAAGTTAATTTATTTTATAAAAATCAACATCCAGTATTTATATTTAAATAATCTTAAAATACAAATTTTGAATAAAATCCTTTGATGATTTCCAAAATACTAAAAATTTCAAAAATAATCAGTTGGCAAACAGCCTTCAAACATATGTTTACCACAAAGCCAAGTGTATGGAGTTATTTCGCATGTCAAATAAGACTTCCTGGACATAAATTTTTAACAAAATTGTTATGAACATTTAAAAAAAACACTAAGAAGTCAAAAAAAAAACACTCAAGAGTAAACTACCCTTAGTTTGAGGGCTAAGGTCAAAATCAAAAACAGTCCTGAGATATAGCCAAATAAAATCTAAATATCAAGTTTGACCAAATCATTAAAACTATTTTGGCTCTGTGGCCAGGACAGACAGACATGGGGACAAAAACAATTGTACAATCCACTTTTTTTTTTTGCGTTTGGCTAATAAAACATAAAGATTAATAATATTTTCAAGATCAATTTTTTTTACGATTACAAACTTTCTCTTGATATGAGAAAGTAACAAATTTAATAGGAGGTAGACAATTGAAATTTGCCAGGGAATTTAGATGGATCACACCAAATAACTAAAAAAACTTAATATATATTTGATATTACTAAGTGGAGGTTTTGTGATCTTTTTTTTTATATTTCCAAAACTAAAAGAAAAAAATACTTTTCAGTATGGTAGAAGATTGAGATTTGTTAGGCAGGTATTTGGTAGCCCCCTCCCCCTTCTAAAGAATTAGCCATAAGGTTTAAAAAATTAAATTTCAAAATGAAGGACAAACAAGAGGAGAGATGGGGGCAACTAAATTTCTAAGACTGATAAAAAAAAATCAGAATGGTAGAAATTTGAAACCTAGCAAGAAGGTAGACAGGCAGCTCCAAAAGTTTATATAGGTGTTAATATTTGAGATTTCAAAACAAAAGATAGTGAAATGGGGATGGGAAGAACTGTCCAATTCTTATAGAAAAAAAGCATTTTTTGGGATGGTAGTAATTTAAAATTTATCATGAAGTAAAGTGTCCTTCTTGGATGGCTCAGAGAATTATGAACAAATTAAATTTGGCAGACATGTAGAGCAAGCACATCAGATTAACAACGCTATCTTAGGATTTCAAAATGGGAATGTGAGAAAGGGAAGTGTGAAAATTATGACAACATCGACTTCCCAACGTGGAATAAAATTTTAAAATGCCACCTAGTCGCCCACTTCTCCATAAAACCATAGGAAATAAGGAAAGAAAGAACCGTGAATAATTAACTTCTGGTAATGTAGCTCAGTGAGCCATGATTTTCTTTGAGAAACAATTATTATTATTTATTCTAAATGTTTCTGTAACAGAGTCTATTTATACCAATGACAATGGATTGCATTAGTTCGTGTGCCCAATTTGTGGTTTGGACAGTGTTTTGTTTCAAGGGTTTAATTTATCTTAATTTACTAATTCGGGATTGCCATGGCTAAAGTGGATTGTACAGTGAGGAATTATAAAATATCTGTCCAAGTTGAATGTCCTAATTTTATATCAAATCATTAGGCTTACTCGTGCAAATAACAGGTCAAACTGATAGTTACCTATATACAATATATATAAAGAGTGGAAAACAAAGTAGATAATACAAAGAGAAGATTAAAAAATTATTAAAATGTGCACCTGGATTTATTTAAGATCCAGGTGAAGTTAGCAGTATAGTAAGATTTCTTTGGATTAAATGTTGAGATTTCTACTTAGACATAAGTTTTAATACAAACTAATTACCATAATAGTTTTTCATGATGATAAGTTTCAATATTAACGAAATCACTATTATATTCAACAGCACATACTGATAGTGAATTGGATACCATCTTAATATCACAAACACCCCTTCGGTGGTCACATGGTCTAACGCGTTACTCTCACAGTAGACCTGACTGCTGATGATGGGAAAATCGAGGTTCAAATCTCGGCCAGGTGTACTTAAGGTGGTTTTTGCAAAATGGTTTTCCACACTCCTTCAGTACAAATGTGCGTATACTTCTATAAATATAGCTTCAATCCCTAAATGTACTAATGTAATAAGTACATAAGCACATTGCCCGAACAAGTAGTAAGATGCGATGCTAAATAAAAATCACAAACCAGCAAACATGTGATTAAAGTAGTCAGGCGTGTAATATTTAGTAAAGTAAAAGAAAAAATACTCTGAGGGGAATGTAAGATAATTGTTATGTGACAGTTGGTTACATTGAACCTACATTACTTTATTATAATGTTCTGTGACCTCAACAAGAGGCATTCTGTCAAGTGATCTCATACTGTACATTACATATTTATTGATCCTGAACTGTGTTCTTTTGTATTTATTTAATAAACCATTTAACAGGGAAAACCTTCAAATTTCCCTAAGTATGTATGCCAAGTTCCATGCTGTTGTTTCGTTGTTGTTGTTGTTATTGTTATTGTTATTATTAATAATGTTTTGACCAGCCTGATTATATTATCAGCACACCACCCACAAACTAACTTAGTTCTAGACATCGACTACACCTAATGGTACAAACTTTTACAACATTCCTTATTTGAAAGAGGGTTTTATTCAAACTAAGCAGATGATACTTACCAACAAACAAGAAACTGGTAAAATTACTTTGCCAAATATTTTGTGACCTTCTAGCATTCTATCTTGTTCTTGGTTTAAACTAATTGTAATGTTGGGGTCTACAGTTCTACTTATCCCTTCCTGTAAACAAAAACAAATATCAAACAAAAATAGGCAAGTTAACATAAAGTTGAGCATTCAGTGAGCACTGTTAAATGTAGAGTATTTCCAACAAACGAGTTACAAATCTAGAATAAGCTTGTAAAATGTTCTTAAGATTCAACATTCAACTGCATAAACAGGAATTTTAGTAGTTTATGTCATAACCATCTGATGTTTCCGCCTCTGCAAGTCGTCTGTAGTGTTTTTAATATAAAGAATTAATATATTTATACTTTAGGTTAAGAAGCATCAGGGATAAATCAATCAAAGGCAGACAAAACTAAGGACTAGTCAAGGGAAGATTAAATTGGGGAAGAAACAAGGGAAGCTAAAATTGGGAAAATTCCAGCTATGCCAAAAATGGTGAATATTTAGGGAGGTTAAAACTAAAGAGCTATCAGAGATTTCCAAACTACTTAATGGATCCAGAACGTGTTTTTATTTCAATATATATTATTCAAATCTATTCATCAGTTGATACTTATTAAATTACATAAAAGTATTAGGTACTGGTATCCTTATTTAAATTCCAAGAAATTTAATAAACAACTTGTATATATTTTTTCTGTTTTAATTATAAACTTAAAATATTTACTATGATATTATATTATAACAGATTTCAGAATTAAATTCTTAAATAAAATTATCACAAACTTATTTATTGAGAAAAGTTGAGTCAAATTGACCAAAACTAAATATCTTTAAAATGTGGGAAAAACAATGATAGAGTGAATTATGTTTAAATTAACTCTAGTTTTCAATTAAACTTGTAAACCAACCTACTAAACTGAGCAAAATATAAATATCCTACATGAATAGAACTTTTAGTGTCATTAATACTATTTTTTATAATTTAAAATTAAATAAACCAAATGATTGACATTTGTGATTGGACAAATCACCTATAAATAATCAGAATCACCATGAACGGCAAAATAGTTGATCAGCCCAGCCCTATGCATGGTATAAAATACATTTATACACGACTGTTAGAATAGAAATAGCTGAGTAGTGCCTCAGTTTAAAAGTGCACTATGTACATCTTAGTACTGATTAAGGTAATTATTATCTCTAGTGGGAGGCCAGTACCAAGTGAACAACTTATCTTCAAAAGGGGTGGTTTGAAAATATAATAAATGGTACAAGACAATCGTCCAAACTTTCTCATAATGAGTCATCGATGATATATAATGTGGTTAGCTAGAGCCAGGGATTAGCATGACACATATTGATGCTGAATCTTTGTAGTTTTACTAATATATCAACCCTCATATACAGTCTATTATAGCTTGTGACAAAATTTTCAAAAGCCATTAAATCAGTAAGCAAACCTTAATTTAGTTTATTCAGGAAAACAAACATACATTATTTTTTATCGTGTAAAACATTTTTCAAATACACATTTCTAACAAAGAAGTTAATGATTCATTTTTGAAATTTACTAAGCAGTTAAGTACTAAAAAGTCTTCCCCCCCCCCCCCCCCAAAAAAAAGTATAGAGTGTATTTTTTATGTTGAACAGTCTCCAAATATACATTTTAAACAAAATCCCAAAGGCAATTTTAGAAAAAGTTTGAATTTTCAAAAATTAGTTATACCAGTCTTGATTTAGGGGCAAAATCAATAATTATCTGAGATATGACCAGAGAACATCTAAATATCAAGTTTGAGTGACATCCATTAAACCGTTTCAGCTATAAACCCAGAAACAGACAGAAAAAACATATAAAACTCACTTTTTCCCGTATGGAGGCACATCATCATCATACACAGTTTCCTCCCACTAGCAGGTCTGTCTCCTCAAACATAAAACTCTTTATTTAATCCTATCCTCGCACCACTTAACTTCCTCCGTACCGGCCCAATCCACTCCTCTCCTCTCCACACACCCTTTATCCACCTGTCCCTGGGCCTTCCTCTTGGTATCCTGACCACCACCTCCCTTTCAAGCATCCTCCTCCCTCTTCCATCCTCTTCACATGTCCATGCTACCTCTATCCTATCCTGAAGGGGTTCCCCCTTCACTCTCTCACTCTCATCCTGTCCATCCTTGTCACTCCCAACCTGTATCTTGCTCCTATCTTTCTTTCATCACCCAGGTTTCTGATAAATACTGCAATATTGGGACTTAGTATGTATACCGTGTACATCACTCCTTTGCACATCTCTACCCAAGAAAAGACTTTTGACGATTTTGTAAGAGGCCTCTGCTTGTTCCCCTATTTTCCCCATTTCTCTCTCGTTCCCTATTATTTCTTCTACCACACTTCCCAAGTACTTGAAGCTCTACACTTTCTTAAGATGTTCTCCTCTTACTTAATGTCACTCCCTCGTGTGGCTATTTTCTTCCATGTTGTAATCACTAATACATTCTTCTTTAAATTAAACTTCAGGCCATTAAGTCATAACAACTCACTCATACCATATATCCAACTGTTCCTGTACTCCTAGCTCCTCATTTCCCCACACTATCAGGCCATTTAGTCCCAACAACTCACTCATGCCGTATATCCAATTGTTCCTGTACTCTTAGCTCCTCATTTCTCCACACTATCAGGCCATTTAGTCGTAACCACTCACTCATGCTGTATATCCAACTGTTCCTGTACTCCTAGCTCCCCACACTATCAGGCCATTTAGTCCCAACAACTCACTCATGCTGTATATCCAACTGTTCCTGTACTCCTAGCTCCTCATTTCCCCACACTATCAGGCCATTTAGTCCCAACAACTCACTCATGCCGTATATCCAACTGTTCCTGTACTCCTAGCTCCTCATTTCCCCACACTATCAGGCCATTTAGTCCCAACAACTCACTCATGCCGTATATCCAACTGTTCCTGTACTCCTAGCTCCTCATTTCCCCACACTATCAGGCCATTTAGTCCCAACAACTCACTCATGCTGTATATCCAATTGTTCCTGTACTCCTAGCTCCTCATTTCCCCACACTATCAGGCCATTTAGTCGTAACAACTCACTCATGCCGTATATCCAATTGTTCCTGTACTCCTAGCTCCTCATTTCTCCACACTATCAGGCCATTTAGTCGTAACAACTCACTCATGCTGTATATCCAACTGTTCCTGTACTCCTAGCTCCCGACACTATCAGGCCATTTAGTCCCAACAACTCACTCATGCTGTATATCCAACTGTTCCTGTACTCCTAACTCCTCATTTCCCCACACTATCAGGCCATTTAGTCCCAACAACTCACTCATGCCGTATATCCAACTGTTCCTGTACTCCTAGCTCCTCATTTCCCCACACTATCAGGCCATTTAGTCCCAACAACTCACTCATGCCGTATATCCAACTGTTCCTGTACTCCTAGCTCCTCATTTCCCCACACTATCAGGCCATTTAGTCGTAACAACTCACTCATGCTGTATATCCAATTGTTCCTGTACTCCTAGCTCCTCATTTCCCCACACTATCAGGCCATTTAGTCCCAACAACTCACTCATGCCATATATCCAACTGTTCCTGTACTCCTAGCTCCTCATTTCCCACACTATCAGGCCATTTAGTCCCAACAACTCACTCATGCCGTATATCCAACTGTTCCTGTACTCCTAGCTCCTCATTTCCCCACACTATCAGGCCATTTAGTCGTAACAACTCACTCATGCTGTATATCCAATTGTTCCTGTACTCCTAGCTCCTCATTTCCCCACACTATCAGGCCATTTAGTCCCAACAACTCACTCATGCTGTATATCCAATTGTTCCTGTACTCCTAGCTCCCCACACTATCAGGCCATTTAGTCCCAACAACTCACTCATGCTGTATATCCAACTGTTCCTGTACTCCTAGCTCCTCATTTCCCCACACTATCAGGCCATTTAGTCGTAACAACTCACTCATGCTGTATATCCAATTGTTCCTGTACTCCTAGCTCCTCATTTCCCCACGCTATCAGGCCATTTAGTCCCAACAACTCACTCATGCTGTATATCCAACTGTTCCTGTACTCCTAGCTCCTCATTTCCCCACACTATCAGGCCATTTAGTCCCAACAACTCACTCATGCTGTATATCCAATTGTTCCTGTACTCCTAGCTCCTCATTTCCCCACACTATCAGGCCATTTAGTCCCAACAACTCACTCATGCTGTATATCCAATTGTTCCTGTACTCCTAGCTCCCATTCCCACACTATCAGGCCATTTAGTCCCAACAACTCACTCATGCGTATATCCAACTGTTCCTGTACTCCTAGCTCCTCATTTCCCCACACTATCAGGCCATTTAGTCGTAACAACTACTCATGCTGTATATCCAATGTTCCTGTACTCCTAGCTCTCATTTCCCCACACTATCAGGCCATTTAGTCCCAACAACTCACTCATGCTGTATATCCAATTGTTCCTGTACTCCTAGCTCCTCATTTCCCACACTATCAGGCCATTTAGTCCCAACAACTCACTCATGCTGTATATCCAATTGTTCCTGTACTCCTAGCTCCCATTTCCCACACTATCAGGCATTTAGTCCCAACAACTCACTCATGCTGTATATCCAAATGTTCCTGTACTCCTAGCTCCTATTTCCCACACTATCAGGCCATTTAGTCCCAACAACTCACTCATGCGTATATCCAACTGTTCCTGTACTCCTAGCTCCTCATTTCCCCACACTATCAGGCCATTTAGTCCCAACAACTACTCACATACTGTATATCCAACTATGGCTTTCCTACTCACTAACAGTTCCTATTCTCCCCACACTATCAGGCCATTTAGTCCCAACAACTCACTCATGCTGTATTATCCAATTGTTCCTGTACTCCTAGCTCCTCATTTCCCCACACTATCAGGCCATTTAGTCCCAACAACTCACTCATGATGTATATCCAATTGTTCCTGTACTCCTAGCTCTATTCCCCACACTATAAGGCCATTTAGTCCCAACAACTCACTCATGCTGTATATCCAAATTGTTCCTGTACTCCTAGCTCCCCACACTATCAGGCCATTTAGTCCCAACAACTCACTCATGCTGTATATCCAATTGTTCCTGTACTCCTAGCTCCTCATTTCCCCACACTATCAGGCCATTTAGTCCAACAACTCACTCATGCTGTATATCCAATTGTTCCTGTACCTAGCTCCTCATTTCCCCACACTATCAGGCCATTTTAGTCCCAACAACTCACTCATGCTGTATATCCAACTGTTCCTGTACTCCTAGCTCCTCATTTCCCCACACTATCAGGCCATTTAGTCGTAACAACTCACTCATGCTGTATATCCAATTGTTCCTGTACTCCTAGCTCCTCATTTCCCACACTATCAGGCCATTTAGTCCCAACAACTCACTCATGCTGTATATCCAATTGTTCCTGTACTCCTAGCTCCTCATTTCCCCACTATCAGGCCATTTAGTCCCAACAACTCACTCATGCTGTATATCCAACTGTTCCTGTACTCCTAGCTCCTCATTTCCCCACACTATCAGGCCATTTAGTCGTAACAACTCACTCATGCTGTATATCCAATTGTTCCTGTACTCTAGCTCCTCATTTCCCCACCTATCAGGCCATTTAGTCCCAACAACTCACTATGCTGTATATCCAACTGTTCCTGTACTCCTAGCTCCTCATTTCCCACATATCAGGCCATTTAGTCGTAACAACTCACTCATGCTGTATATCCAATTGTTCCTGTACTCCTAGCTCCTCATTTCCCCCACACTATCAGGCCATTTAGTCCCAACAACTCACTCATGCTGTATATCCAATTGTTCCTGTACTCCTAGCTCCTCATTTCCCCACACTATCAGGCCATTTAGTCCAACAACTCACTCATGCTGTATATCCAACTGTTCCTGTACTCCTAGCTCCTCATTTCCCCACACTATCAGGCCATTTAGTCCCAACAACTCACTCATGCTGTATATCCAATTGTTCCTGTACTCCTAGCTCCTCATTTCCCCACACTATCAGGCCATTTAGTCCCAACAACTCACTCATGTGTATATCCAATGTTCCTGTACTCCTAGCTCCTCATTTCCCACACTATCAGGCCATTTAGTCCCAACAACTCACTCATGCTGTATATCCAATGTTCCTGTACTCCTAGCTCCTCATTTCCCCACACTATCAGGCCATTTAGTCCCAACAACTCACTCATGCTGTATATCCAATTGTTCCTGTACTCCTAGCTCCTCATTTCCCCACACTATCAGGCCATTTAGTCCCAACAACTCACTCATGCTGTATATCCAACTGTTCCTGTACTCCTAGCTCCTCATTTCCCCACACTATCAGGCCATTTAGTCCAACAACTCACTCATGCTGTATATCCAATGTTCCTGTACTCTAGCTCCTCATTTCCCCACACTATCAGGCCATTTAGTCCAACAACTCACTCATGTTGATATCCAATTGTTCCTGTACTCCTAGCTCCTCATTTCCCCACACTATCAGGCCATTTAGTCCCAACAACTCACTCATGCTGTATATCCAACTGTTCCTGTACTCCTAGCTCCCATTCCCCACACTATCAGGCCATTTAGTCGTAACAACTCACTCATGCTGTATATCCAACTGTTCCTGTACTCCTAGCTCCTCATTTCCCCACACTATCAGGCCATTTAGTCCCAACAACTCACTCATGCTGTATATCCAATTGTTCCTGTACTCCTAGCTCCTCATTCCCCACACTATCAGGCCATTTGTCCCAACAACTCACTCATGCTGTATATCCAATGTTCCTGTACTCCTAGCTCCTCATTTCCCCACACTATCAGGCCATTTAGTCCCAACAAACTCACTCATGCTGTATATCCAACTGTTCCTGTACTCCTAGCTCCTCATTCCCCACACTATCAGGCCATTTAGTCCCAACAACTCACTCATGCTGTATATCCAATTGTTCCTGTACTCCTAGCTCCTCATTTCCCACACTATCAGGCCATTTAGTCGTAACAACTCACTCATGCTGTATATCCAATTTCCTGTACTCCTAGCTCCCATTTCCCCACACTATCAGGCCATTTAGTCCCAACAACTCACTCATGCTGTTATATCCAACTGTTCCTGTACTCCTAGCTCCTCATTTCCCCACACTATCAGGCCATTTAGTCCAACAACTCACTCATGCTGTATATCCAATTGTTCCTGTACTCCTAGCTCCTCATTTCCCCACACTATCAGGCCATTTAGTCCAACAACTCACTCATGCTGTATATCCAATTGTTCCTGTACTCCTAGCTCCTCATTTCCCACACTATCAGGCCATTTAGTCCCAACAACTCACTCATGCTGTATATCCAACTGTTCCTGTACTCCTAGCTCCTCATTTCCCCACACTATCAGGCCATTTAGTCCCAACAACTCACTCATGCTGTATATCCAACTGTTCCTGTACTCCTAGCTCCTCATTTCCCCACACTATCAGGCCATTTAGTCCCAACAACTCACTCATGCTGTATATCCAATTGTTCCTGTACTCCTAGCTCCTCATTCCCCACACTATCAGGCCATTTAGTCCCAACAACTCACTCATGCTGTATATCCAATTGTTCCTGTACTCCTAGCTCCTCATTTCCCACACTATCAGGCCATTTAGTCCAACAACTCACTCATGCTGTATATCCAATTGTTCCTGTACTCCTAGCTCCTCATTTCCCCACACTATCAGGCCATTTAGTCCAACAACTCACTCATGCTGTATATCCAATTGTTCCTGTACTCCTAGCTCCTCATTTCCCCACACTATCAGGCCATTTAGTCCCAACAACTCACTCATGCTGTATATCCAATTGTTCCTGTACTCCTAGCTCTCTTCCCCACACTATCAGGCCATTTAGTCCCAACAACTCACTCATGCTGTATATCCAATTGTTCCTGTACTCCTAGCTCTCATTCCCCACACTATCAGGCCATTTAGTCCCTAACAACTCACTCATGCTGTATATCCAATTGTTCCTGTACTCCTAGCTCCTCATTTCCCCACACTATCAGGCCATTTAGTCCCAACAACTCACTCATGCTGTATATCCAACTGTTCCTGTACTCCTAACTCCTCATTTCCCCACACTATCAGGCCATTTAGTCGTAACAACTCACTCATGCTGTATATCCAATTGTTCCTGTACTCCTAGCTCCTCATTTCCCCACACTATCAGGCCATTTAGTCCAACAACTCACTCATGCTGTATATCCAATTGTTCCTGTACTCCTAGCTCCCCACACTATCAGGCATTTAGTCCCAACAACTCACTCATGCTGTATATCCAACTGTTCCTGTACTCCTAGCTCCTCATTTCCCCACACTATCAGGCCATTTAGTCGTAACAACTCACTCATGCTGTATATCCAATTGTTCCTGTACTCCTAGCTCCTCATTTCCCCACACTATCAGGCCATTTAGTCCCAACAACTCACTAATGCTGTATATTCAACTGTTCCTGTACTCCTAGCTCCTCATTTCCCACACTATCAGGCATTTAGTCGTAACAACTCACTCATGCTGTATATTCAATTGTTCCTGTACTCCTAGCTCCTCATTTCCCCACACTATCAGGCCATTTAGTCGTAACAACTCACTCATGCTGTATATCCAATTGTTCTGTACTCCTAGCTCCTCATTTCCCCACACTATCAGGCCATTTAGTCCCAACAACTCACTCATGCTGTATATCCAACTGTTCCTGTACTCCTAGCTCCTCATTTCCCCACACTATCAGGCCATTTAGTCCCAACAACTCACTCATGCTGTATATCCAATTGTTCCTGTACTCCTAGCTCCTCATTTTCCCCACACTATCAGGCCATTTAGTCCCAACAACTCACTCATGCTGTATATCCAACTGTTCCTGTACTCCTAGCTCCTCATTTCCCCACACTATCAGGCCATTTAGTCCCAACAACTCACTCATGCTGTATATCCAATTGTTCCTGTACTCCTAACTCCCCACACTATCAGGCCATTTAGTCCCAACAACTCACTCATGCTGTATATCCAACTGTTCCTGTACTCCTAACTCCTCATTTCCCCACACTATCAGGCCATTTAGTCGTAACAACTCACTCATGCTGTATATCCAATTGTTCCTGTACTCCTAGCTCCTCATTTCCCCACACTATCAGGCCATTTAGTCCCAACAACTCACTCATGCCGTATATACAATTGTTCCTGTACTCCTAGCTCCCCACACTATCAGGCCATTTAGTCCCAACAACTCACTCATGCTGTATATTCCAACTGTTCCTGTACTCCTAGCTCCTCATTTCCCCACACTATCAGGCCATTTAGTCGTAACAACTCACTCATGCCGTATATCCAACTGTTCCTGTACTCCAAGCTCCTCATTTCCCCACACTATCAGGCCATTTAGTCGTAACAACTCACTCATGCTGTATATCCAACTGTTCCTGTACTCCTAGCTCCTCATTTCCCCACACTATCAGGCCATTTAGTCCCAACAACTCACTCATGCTGTATATCCAACTGTTCCTGTACTCCTAGCTCATTTCCCCACACTATCAGGCCATTTAGTCCCAACAACTCACTCATGTCGTATATCCAACTGTTCCTGTACTCCTAGCTCCTCATTTCCCCACACTATCAGGCCATTTAGTCGTAACAACTCACTCATGCTGTATATCCAATTGTTCCTGTACTCCTAGCTCCTCATTTCCCCACACTATCAGGCCATTTAGTCCCAACAACTCACTCATGCTGTATATCCAACTGTTCCTGTACTCCTAGCTCCTCATTTCCCCACACTATCAGGCCATTTAGTCCCAACAACTCACTCATGCCGTATATCCAACTGTTCCTGTACTCCTAGCTCCTCATTTCCCCACACTATCAGGCCATTTAGTCGTAACAACTCACTCATGCTGTATATCCAATTGTTCCTGTACTCCTAGCTCCTCATTTCCCCACACTATCAGGCCATTTAGTCGTAACAACTCACTCATGCCGTATATCCAACTGTTCCTGTACTCCTAGCTCCTCACACTATCAGGCCATTTAGTCCCAACAACTCACTCATGCTGTATATCCAACTGTTCCTGTACTCCTAGCTCCTCATTTCCCCACACTATCAGGCCATTTAGTCGTAACAACTCACTCGTGCCGTATATCCAACTGTTCCTGTACTCCTAGCTCCTCATTTCCCCACACTATCAGGCCATTTATTCCCAACAACTCACTCATGCTGTATATCCAATTGTTGCTGTACTCCTAGCTCCTCATTTCCCCACACTATCAGGCCATTTAGTCCCAACAACTCACTCATGCTGTATATCCAATTGTTCCTGTACTCCTAGCTCCCCACACTATCAGGCCATTTAGTCCCAACAACTCACTCATGCTGTATATCCAACTGTTCCTGTACTCCTAGCTCCTCATTTCCCCACACTATCAGGCCATTTAGTCGTAACAACTCACTCGTGCCGTATATCCAACTGTTCCTGTACTCCTAGCTCCTCATTTCCCCACACTATCAGGCCATTTAGTCCCAACAACTCACTCATGCTGTATATCCAATTGTTCCTGTACTCCTAGCTCCTCATTTCCCCACACTATCAGGCCATTTAGTCGTAACAACTCACTCATGCTGTATATCCAACTGTTCCTGTACTCCTAGCTCCTCATTTCCCCACACTATCAGGCCATTTAGTCCCAACAACTCACTCATGCTGTATATCCAACTGTTCCTGTACTCCTAGCTCCTCATTTCCCACACTATCAGGCCATTTAGTCGTAACAACTCACTCATGCCGTATATCCAACTGTTCCTGTACTCCTAGCTCCTCATTTCCCTTCACTATCAGGCCATTTAGTCGTAACAACTCACTCATGCCGTATATCCAACTGTTCCTGTACTCCTAGCTCCTCATTTCCCCACACTATCAGGCCATTTAGTATTAACAACTCACTCATGCTGTATATCCAATTGTTGCTGTACTCCTAGCTCCTCATTTCCCCACACTATCAGGCCATTTAGTCCCAACAACTCACTCATGCTGTATATCCAACTGTTCCTGTACTCCTAGCTCCTCATTTCCCCACACTATCAGGCCATTTAGTCGTAACAACTCACTCATGCCGTATATCCAACTGTTCCTGTACTCCTAGCTCCTCATTTCCCTTCACTATCAGGCCATTTAGTCGTAACAACTCACTCATGCCGTATATCCAACTGTTCCTGTACTCCTAGCTCCTCATTTCCCCACACTATCAGGCCATTTAGTATTAACAACTCACTCATGCTGTATATCCAATTGTTGCTGTACTCCTAGCTCCTCATTTCCCCACACTATCAGGCCATTTAGTCCCAACAACTCACTCATGCTGTATATCCAATTGTTCCTGTACTCCTAGCTCCCCACACTATCAGGCCATTTAGTCCCAACAACTCACTCATGCTGTATATCCAACTGTTCCTGTACTCCTAGCTCCTCATTTCCCCACACTATCACGCCATTTAGTCGTAACAACTCACTCATGCCGTATATCCAACTGTTCCTGTACTCCTAGCTCCTCATTTCCCCACACTATCAGGCCATTTAGTCCCAACAACTCACTCATGCTGTATATCCAATTGTTCCTCTACTCCTAGCTCCCCACACTATCAGGCCATTTAGTCCCAACAACTCACTCATGCTGTATATCCAACTGTTCCTGTACTCCTAGCTCCTCATTTCCCCACACTATCAGGCCATTTAGTCGTAACAACTCACTCATGCCGTATATCCAACTGTTCCTGTACTCCTAGCTCCTCATTTCCCCACACTATCAGGCCATTTAGTCGTAACAACTCACTCATGCTGTATATCCAATTGTTCCTGTACTCCTAGCTCCTCATTTCCCCACACTATCAGGCCATTTAGTCCCAACAACTCACTCATGCTGTATATCCAACTGTTCCTGTACTCCTAGCTCCTCATTTCCCCACACTATCAGGCCATTTAGTCCCAACAACTCACTCATGCCGTATATCCAACTGTTCCTGTACTCCTAGCTCCTCATTTCCCCACACTATCAGGCCATATAGTCGTAACAACTCACTCATGCTGTATATCCAATTGTTCCTGTACTCCTAGCTCCCCACACTATCAGGCCATTTAGTCCCAACAACTCACTCATGCTGTATATCCAACTGTTCCTGTACTCCTAGCTCCTCATTTCCCCACACTATCAGGCCATCTGCCAACACCATTCCTTCCCCTACTATTTCTACCACTAACCCCAATGGTGATAGCGTTCTTCCCTGTTTCAGGCCATTCCTCAACTCAAACCATTTTGCCTACATAAATCATAAAAACCCAGCTAGAGGTCATATTTTTTTAGCAAAAACAACACTTTTCTATCAAAATGACTGCATGTAAGGAGTATTGAATTAAATAAAAATTAATGTTTTCGTTACTAGTTATCAAAATTAATTTTATAACTTACTTTGGCTCATTTTTTAAAATTATTTAAAACCTGATATTTTATATTTTTTAAACAAAACTCTATGTTTACCACAGATATAATAATATTATTGTTATTTAATCTCTCTTCTATCTATATTAATAAGATGACAAGTTTGTGTGTCTGTCATGAATGTTGTGCAATATTGACTACAATCAGAATATAGGTCTGAAATTTAAAAATTAGTAGTCCCTGTGCACAAATATATGTACCTCGAAGCAGGAATTTTAAAATTAGGTTTTGATTGTTTTAAATTAGTTAAAAATTGAGTTGGAAGAAATATAATAATAAAAAAATAAAGAAATCTGTGGTGACCTGGTGGTCTAGGGGTAAGGTGTCAGACCTCTGTGCTGGCGGCGGGGTTCAATCCTCGGTCCCGGCACAGATTTATCTGATTACCAAACCCTTCCTTCACCTCTGACAAGACCTCTTGTGAATGTGGGGAATGCCAGGCCTCCACCGTGGTTCGGATTCCACGTTAAACTGTAGGTCCTTCATTTCATCTCACAATCACCCTATCATTACACATTAGCGTAAGTGCGTATAACCCGAATGGGTAGTAAGACGCGGTGCTAATAATAATAATAATAAGAAGAAATAAAATGAAGCGATTTTTTCTGCCTGTGTGAAGTAAAGAAGAGCGTTATTGAGGTCAACCATGCAATTCATTGTGTGGTTACTACAGGCAACGCCAGGTACTTCTGCTAGTTATAAATATACTCATTGAATATATAATTGTAATTTAAAAGTTTTTTAAAATAATGTTGATATGATATATATTTATTTATTCACACAAATAAAATGTAGAGTTATACATTTATTTAACTATAACTCAACTCGAATTGATTATTGGTACATTTCTGAGAGGCTCAATCAAGATCGACCCAAATCAAAAAACTTGCACCTGCACACCTCTAATTAACACTTTCACTAATTTGTTTTTGTGGACCTTTGTGTCTATACAAGCCATATATTATAGTCTAAAGATTCTTTTATCAGATTTCACATACAAATAATATCATAAAAAGCAAAAATTATCTGACCAAAACTATAATACCTCTACAATAAGTGCCAAAACCATAATTTATCAAGATGAAGTCAATATTTAAACACATACTTTCCAACAACTTTGTAAAATCGTGGTAGTTCAATTAGGAGACAGTTAAAATCGAGTTATTTAATGTGACAAAGAATGTTTTATTTCAATTAGGGAGGAACACTTAATTTCCGAATCCTTAAGGACATTTGAGAATTTTTTTAAATCATATCCTAGATATGGATTTTTTTCCAATTATTTTGCTATTATGTTGTTTAATAGTGTTTTAGCTCAGATAATAAACAAGAAAAACCACTATACCACAGACCACCGATGTTCCACTTAATGTGAACAAAATGATAATTGGAGAAAATAATTCATAAAAATTTGAGAAAGTTAACCTTTTATGATTATCATCTTTACTAAAATTCATGTTCAAGATTTGTGGGTAAATTCAGTATTTGGATTCAAGAAAATGGAGATTAAGCTCATTTATAATATTAATACATAGATATTTAATGATAAGTCCAACACCTTAGCTCAGTTGGTAGCGTGTTTGCCTACTGAGCTAAGGGGTCCTGGGTTCGATTCCCAGCCGGACCGAAAAATGTATCAATGGTGAAAAGTGGGTATGCTCTTCTACAGTGATAAATTAACGGCCGGGGACTGGATGTTGTGCCTGTCCTAGTCTTAAGATAGATTATAGGCCATATGAAGCTACGACAGGCCTAGCCAGCAGTAGTGGAAAATATATGGCTTGGATAAAAAACTGATCAAGGTTACAGGCTAGAAACAGTAATGTATGTAAAGTAAAATATTTAATGAATGCATAGGAAATGTAATGAGGTTACAAGACATTTTGTATTATAACTAATAATGATTTTAATTTTATATTTTAAATAGAAATGAGAGATTTCCTAGAATACCTCAAATACTTAGGGATATTCAAAATTTTAAGATTCAAAATTTTTTAAAAAGATTTGAGATTAAAAGAAAATTAATTTGTTTGAAAGCACTCATACTGATTATTGGTGATTTATCTCTATATTACTTTAGGACAAACTTAAAAAATTGACCCTATACCCTTAATTTATCCCTTAACTGAATATATGAACACTGTAATGAATGAATTATAACAATAACATAAAATAGTTAGCTAGTATTTATGTTTTCTAAAGCCCCTTATGAATTATTATAAAAAGAAGCTTGTGTTTATGTAAGATTCATATTTGGGAGTTGTACGTATAATGAAGATTCATATTTATAAAATAGCAGTTTTGACCTATCTCTAATTCTAATCTGAGCCAAGGTTAGTTACTAGAGAGGAACATTCAAAACACTAATTACTACAAAGGGAGAGGCAAACGCAAATTACTACAAAGGGAGAGGCAAACTCTAATTACTAAAAGCTATATAAAGGTAATTCCAGCTCTAGTTACTATGGAGGAAAATTCAAGCTCTAATCACTCTAAAGGGAAAGTCAAACTCTAATTAATAATATAAAGGAAAAGTCAAGCTCTAATTACTATAAAGGAGAAGTCAAACTGTAATAATTAATTACTGTAAAAAATATTTCAAACTCTTAACTACCATTAAGGAAATTTAAAACTCTTATTAATATTAAGAAAATTCAAACTCTTAATTATTATAAAAGAAAATTCAAGCTCTAATTACTATAAAATAAAACATTTTAGTTATGTTACTAATCAATCCCTTCATAAATGTTCATGATAGCTATATTTATTCTTGTTCCATAATAAAATTATAAATTCAAACAAAAATTATGTAGTACTTGTCTATATAAACAATATCTGGTTAATTGGAAATGTTTTCCATGAATTGTGATTCTACAGGTGATATCTTAAAGTTGACGTGAGTTTAGGAACATAAAACAAAGAAAATAAAAAAAATAGTGAAATGATGTTAGCTTATTGGGGTCATTCCATGTCAAGTGATCCAATATTTTAATACTGTTGAACCTTCACCCTTTTGGATTATTTTCAAATTTGGCTCAAGTAGTACAAAATGCAAATTTTCAGATTTTTTTAAGTGTTATTGTTTAAGATATGGCCCTCTAAGATCTAAAAAAAAAAAATTATTTTCCACAGACAAGCTGTTACAAAATAAATTATTAATCATTCTAGAAATAAGATAGAAGGCTCGGGAAAAAACATTTTGTAACTTATTTTATAAGCTTTCATATGCTATCTAAAATCACTAGTTTTTGACAGTTATTAACTTCAAGGTCATTTTTTGATCTTGAATTTCTCAAAAACCTGGTTTAAAACTAATTGAAATAACCATCTATGAACTTATGTATTTTAGCATAATTTTTGAAAAGTTTCATAATGAGATTCCAATGGGATCATGTGTTTGTCAACCTTTTTTTAAAAGTCTAAATTGTAATTTAAATTCACTCTTGTCTTTTGTACAAAGACCACTATTTTTGTTAATACAAGCATGCTCAAATGCTGCACCTTGACCATCAACAGGATTTATAATCACTCACTGCTGTGTTGTCATCTAGTGTAGAACCTTGTATCATAAGTTTCACATTTTAATGTGTTGTGCAAACACAGTCTGAATGAGTACCCCTTCCTACAACTAAGACACAGTGCTAGGGTCGTAGCTCTGCAAACTTTGAAACACCAATATTTCCAGTGGGATACTTTTTCTTGAAAAGCTCATACAATTTCTTATAAGTACCCAAAATTAACCTTTTTTGTACATGAATTCTAGTCTTAGATAACTGTTTTTGCTGAAACAAAATCTTTGGTACCATGCATAAAACGACTAACATCATAACTGTTGTAGAAACTGTCAACTTTATCAATTATAGATTCATTTAAAATATTTCCAGGCTTTGGATTCGATGTTGCTAAAATACACTTTTCTTTTATCGTAGCTTTTACTTTTCTTGCCGTTCTGTTACTAACTCTAAATTACTCCATGTTTTTGCATGTCCAGCTTTTTATCGGTATCGTTAAATTCTGGCATTTTTTTATTTAAGCTTAGGTTTTATTCTTAAAGCTTTTCTTTCAGCTGATTTAGCATTTCACAGTCAGAATTATTTTCCCTACTTTAATATATGTCTTCACTTGATCCTGTCGATACTTTTTCTTATTTTGCTAATTTTTAATCACAGTATGATGGTATATGCAAGATACTTACTACCGGTACTGGGCTGGGTTCAGTTTCCATTTTATTATATGTATTTTTCCAAATTCATTTGTTATCCTAGCAGTTTTACTAAGTATTTCAGCCACAGAGGAAAATATATCATCTCACACAACACTATACACACATTAACTTATAAATGAATAAAACAAAAATCTTATTGCAATCAGTCTGCAAAGTGCATATTCATTCTAGAATAGCAGAGTCAAGGCAGAACTGAGTATTGGCTGTTCAATCCTCACTCTACAGTCTACAACTGAGCAAGCTATGCAGGTTTCAACATGCTTGTACATGACTGCACTCTGTTTTGTCATACAGGAACTATACGAACATGCCCTTGACCTGTCATATTCTGTTGTTTTACTAACATACTTACACTCCCACCTCCCCCCCTAAAGTTAACTTATTTAACCTAATTTAGCATGCTAGTATTAAAGCACTGTATTTGTATGATATTATTTTCAAGTTATTAACTGTCAAAAACTAGTGATGTTATGTATAAAATGAGAGCATTTAAAATACGCTACAAAATTTGTGTTTGCATAGCCTTCAATCTCATTTTAAGCTTGAGTAATAATTTATTTTGTAATTGCGTGTCAGAGGAAGATTGTGATTTTTATATATATATATATATATATATATATATATATATATATATTTGATTTCAAAGGCCAAAAAAGGCCCATAATCCAAAAACTGCTGTAGATAAAAATAAGAAAATTTGCGTTTTTGTACTATATCTTGGAGTACATTAGGTGAGACAAATAAGAAAAAAAATCAAAGAGGGTGAGGTTTTTTCAATAGATCACATGACACTTGTCACCATTACAAACCAATGTATCGAGATCCATATCCATTACAGACAACCATGTTTCACTGTGGTTCCATGCCACGAGAGATGAGAGAGAGGCTGTACCTCGAGATACAGGATACTGAACTGGAGGGTACAGGTTCGAAACTTTGGGCAACAATCCGACCGCAAACATTCTGATTCAAAAAGAAAACAAAACATTCAATCCAACTCACTATATTTGTGTTTGTTTTAATTGTAAAGCTCAATTTTACTATATATGTTATTGTAAATGTTCAAAGACTAGTATATTCTAGAATTTAGTGGTATATATAAACATTACAAAAAATGGGTGGTAAATGTCCAAAAATCTAAATTCATTTAAGTTTTCCTAATTTTTAAAAATCACTAGAATTACAAAATCACTAAACAAATTTACAAACAGATTTGAATTAAACTTACCAGCGATGACATAACTTGTACAAAAGTCGGGCGAGTCTGTCTCTTAATGCCAGTTCATTAGTACCATACTATTTTAAGCATTCTATTAATCTGCCTAATATATGTATTTTTTATTTTTTTTGACACCTGTTAATTGTATTTTTGGATTGAAGTTTTGACCAGGGAATCTTTCTGTGTTGCAATATTTACTGTTCTAAATTTTTAAACTTAAATGCACTTTCCAAATTAACTATATATTTCTTATGTTTTTTAATTCTTTTACTTTAATGTTTAAGATTCTCACAGCCTATCTCTGTCCACAACCCCTCACCACGTAACAATAAATAATAAAAACAAAACAAGCTTTGTTTTTCTTCACTCACAGTGAACCATAATTGTTTAGCAATTAAAGCATTTGAAAAAGTTTTTTTTTCTCCCTATCAACCTACATAAATGTAAAGTCATTAGTTTGATATGAACCTAACCTTATAATTTCCAGTTTTTCTTGCAGTTTTAATGAATAAAATTAAGTTTTTAATAAATCATTTATTTTAGTCATTTTGATTAATCCTACTTCTTGGACAAACATTAAACCACTTTTACTGTATGATGGGCCCACTCAAGCTGACACCGGAATGGTAGGGGGATTGACCTTGAGAGACAGCTCACAATGGGTGTGGCTTCTTGTTGATGTACCAATTCTGAATGAGAATTTATTTAACTGGGCATATATGGTGCTGCTACCTATTGGATGTGGATAGCTAATATCTATTAACTAGCACAGCACACTTTAATGCACCATGACATAAGTAGTGTGTCTGTATGTTCCTTGACTGTATCTACGTAAGATCACAGTTCAGCTTTGTCATCTAAAAAGTAAGTTATGTACAAAAAATAGGCAGTCTGTCTTTCAATCAACGATGTTTATTTATTCAACACTGGAATTAAACAGGTTATGGGCCTAGGAAGACATAGTTTGATGTGCATGAAAAACTGAAATAACCTATCTGAAAAGTGATCGAGTACATGTTGGATAGAGGTTAGAAATGGCGTATTCATCCAATCAATTCGGAAGTGTGGAGCAATTTGATGGAAATGGTTATCCCAATTGGGAATTTCGTGTCAAATTGTTTCTAGAGCAGAATGGTGTTTTGGATTAACTTTCTTTAGAGCCTCCGACAGGTCCAATCACATTGGACACATTCATGAAAAATTATGTGAAAGTTTAGAACATTATAGTGCAGTGATTATAAGTCAATAGGTTGGAAATGATAAAGGACAAGACAACGGCTAAATCAATCATGGACGGTTTGAAAAGTACATATTAAGTGCAGTTACAGAGAAAATTGCGCACATTTACATTCTCCGGAAGTAGTTCATAAACGGTGTTTCTAACAGACTTTGACCAAACGGTTTCAGAACTTAAAAACTCTGGTGGAACAATTGAGGAAAGTGATATAATTAGTCAGTTATTAGCGGCAATCCTAGAATCGTATCAAGCTGTTACAACCACAAGTGATGTTTTATTTTGTCAAGATCAAACTAAAGTATCTTTAGATTTTGTGAGAAATAAAGTTCTTATGGACGAAGCAGGGCAAGGTAAAAGTAAATCTAAATGTGATCATGAAACAGCTCAACAGGCATTGTTAAGTAACAGGAATAACACAGATAAGTATGATAACAATAAAGAAACCGAGATCAAGTTTCAATTCCAGTGTTATGAATGTGGTATTAAGGGACATAAACGTTTTGATTGTCCTAAAGGAAGTCAAAGAAATAATATGAACTTGACAGAAGACGAATGTAGGCCTATTTTGTTCATAACTTCATCTGACCCATTGGTTTCTGGAAGTCAAGATGAAATCAATTTTACTATCGACAGTGGTTCCACAAATCATTTAGTTAATTAGCAAACAAGAAGATTCTTAGTAACTATGAAAAAGTTTAACCATAAAATAAGTATAACAAAATTGGGTGAGTCAGTGATCGCAATGAGACAGGGAGATTTGCATTTAGAAACCAGTGATGACAAGAATATCAATATGGAAAATGTTCTATAATCTTTTATCAGTAAAGAAAATGGAAGAAAGAGGACTCAAAGTTTTGTTCAAAAGTAAAAATGTTTATGTAAACAAAAATGTGTCCAAAGTCATCACAGTCATGGAAGGAAATGTATATATATTGACTTTTAAAGTGAAACTGTTTGAAGCTAATATGACAGGTAGTGGTAAAACTTTGTGGCACAGACATATGGGTCACTCTTGCAAATTTATTAGTGACAAATTTTGTGAAACATGTGTTCAAGTAAAACATGGTACAACTCCTTTTTACCCGATCATGGAAGATAGAAAAGCAAAAAGAATTCTATAAGTGATTTCATCAGATGTGTGTGGCTCTATTACACCTGCAGCCCATAATGGTAAAAGCTATGTTTCGACTTTCATCGATCACCACTCTCATTTTGTTTTGTGCTATCTACTGGAAAAGAGTGAAATTTTGGAAAAAATTAAAATCTATGTGGAAATGGTAGAAGCTAAATTTGGGAGTAGGATCAAACGTTTAAGATGTGATAATGGAGGGGAGTAAGTATCGAAAGAGTTCAAATATTTTTGTAAAAGCAAAGGTATTAACACACAATATACCATTCATCACAATCCTGAACAGAATGAAGTGGCTGAGCAGTCCAATCACAACATGCTGGATAAAGCGAGATGTTTACTATTTGATACAAACAAGGAAAAAGATTTTTGAGGTGAAGCTGTACAAATGGTCATTTACTTGACAAACAGAAATGAATCTTCTGTACTCTCTAATCATGTAACTCCTGCTGAAATATGGTTAAACCAAAAATCAAATATGGAAAAGGTTAGAGTATTTGGTTTTGTTGCCTATGCATATGTTTCAAAAGAAGATAGAAATAGTAAGTTGGATCCACGAAGTAAGAAAATGCACATGATGGGATATGTTGATAATGGATTTCACTTGTGGGATTCAGAGAAGAAAACAATAATTATTGCACATAATGTTATATTTGATGAAAAGAACAATCCGCAAAATCAAGAACAGGTTAAAAATGAAGAAGCATGTTCTGAAAGAAAACTTAAGAGTCCTACCGAACAAAATGAAGAAATTAAATTAGAGTGTGATGATAAAAGTGAGAATAATTTGAGAAGAAGCTCAAGAAAGGTACAACCTCCAATTTTGTATACAGAATTTGAAATTAACTTTATGGAGGCATTGTTAGTAGGAAATCTGTCCTCTGAAGTTCCACAAAATTATTCTGAAGCTGTGTCAACTTGAAATGGATAGAATAAAGCTATTGATGAAGAATTGTCATCACTTAAAACGATATGATACATGGGATTTAGTAGATGTACCACCAAATCAAAAAGTAATAGATTCAAAATGAGTGTTTCGTGAAAAGAAGCAGATGGATTTTTTTTAATGGTATGATTAGTTGCCAGAGGATTTATGCAACATGATCTGAATGAAAAAATGTATGCTCCAGTGGCCAGAATATGACTATTACAATTTTATTGTCCCTGGTTGTTTAACAAAATCTACAGATCCAACAACTAGATGTTAAATCTGTATTTCTCAATGGTGTGTTAAAGGAGCGTGACTACATGTATGTACCAAGAAGGTCAAGAAGAAGTTAAGTCAGGAAGAGTTTGTAGGCTGAAAAAGGTAATGTATGGGTTGAAGCAATCACCAAGTGTTGGAATGATTGTCTCAATGAACATCTTGAAAACTCAGAGTTGGTTAGATCTATAACAGATCCTTGCTTGTATCTAGGTAGAGTATTTATTTACTAATTAATGTTGATGATTTAATTTTAGTATCTAAGTACTCAGATAGATTAAATGTTGTAAAAGGCAATGAACCTTATTTATTGGTGTGATTAAAATATATGTAGCCTTGAAGGGTAGTAAACCATGGTAGTAAAACAAAAATAACTTTACATTTGAGTGCTACTAAAATAGGCTCTTACTATTAATTTAAATCTAATTGCTCACTTTCCGACAGAGGCCAGTAGGAACTCGTGGGCGTTTGGATGTCCCCGTAATGTCAGAGGAATGTGGATGCAATCCGGGCCAAATGACTTCTTGATAATAGCTTGAAGCAGTCCATGGGGAGCTATTTCAATAGCAACAGCATTATTTGGAATATATTTGGTTGATTCTTCAAATAGCACTGAATTAAGTAAATTATTGGTGTGGTACTCGGCTGAAGAATATCTTGCCGAGGAAGATTCCCACTCACTTTCTGGTATAGACGAGCTGACCCATTTAGAGGATCGCAGCTTGGGTTCTGTAATCAGCTGGAAGAGGACAAATATAATTTAAAGTAAATAAACTCTACTTTATTAAATTATGAATTCTTAATTTATTTATAATATATATTGAGCATTCAAATCATTGAACTTAATTATAGTTTTTATCATGAATTAATATATAAATTTAGTACAATATTTATGTATCATTTTTAAACTTAGAAATGTTTAGATATTAGTAAAATTCTATAAAAGTCCAGTTTTCATAGGAAAAGTATTTTAGAAAATATAAACATATTTTTGTGGTCAAAATTGATACATTTGTTTTATATTTTTAGGGTTATTTTATAGGTATCGATAATAACTATCAAAAGTGACAGTTGCAGATACCACAACCTAAACATCATCAACAACAACTGTTTCCAGCCTGTGACAGGGTCAGTTTAGTAAAATGCCTCCATATTCTTCTATCCTTTCACCT
Source organism: Timema cristinae (assembly GCA_039000515.1). Taxonomy (NCBI): domain Eukaryota; kingdom Metazoa; phylum Arthropoda; class Insecta; order Phasmatodea; family Timematidae; genus Timema; species Timema cristinae. The sequence goes on from JBCFYV010000100.1 coordinate 9,406,190, forward strand.
TTCTTCCTCCTTTAATTGCTTCCTTTCTTCTCCTCTCACTTGAACACGTTCTGTTATCTGCTCCTCTCATCTCTTTCTTGGTCTCCCTTGCAGTATTTTTCCTATATACCTCATTACCAACATCCTCTCTTTTTCCATCCTCATTACATGACCATACCATCTGAGTCTTGTTTCCTCTGCTATCTCATGTACTCCTTGCCTCCCCATATTTTACCGGATAACTTCATTCCTAATCTTGTTTCTTCTCGTGACAGCTAACATGCTCCTCACAAATGCATTACCCATGGCCTGCACTCTTCTTAGTCTTCGCTGACATTCATGTCCATGTTTCTGCTGCATATGTGACAATGGGTATAAAGTATTCCTGTACTACACTTCCACTTCGTATGAACAAAAGTTAGTGGAATGATTATGAACTCTGAGGGGTTCCCTGCACCGTATGACCAACCACCCTGGAGACAAAAGAGAGGTCTATTGTGGCTGATGAGCCCTCAGAGTCAAGATGGAGAAAGGCAGCTGCCCTGCAGCCCTCTGGTACTATCTGGGTGATGGTGTTCCCCGGCAGTAATGGGAATAGAATAGTTTAGTAATTTAGCTTAGCTTAGTTAGTAGTTAATATAGATAATTAGGGACGGGGGAACTAGATAGGGGTAGATTAGGAAATTCAGCTGCCAAGGGTAGAAAGTAGGCGGGGCACCAACTCTGATAGGGCGCCTCCCCAGGTGGTTATTATGGGGATGCCCACCTCTGCTGAGCGCTTGGCGGACTCGGGAGTGAAATCCCGGGCATTGTGAAGGGCCTAGCGGGGGAGGGTACCGGGGGTGTAATATACCCGGGGTGGATCAAATTGAGCTAAGGGTAGTTGAATTTCATTTAAGGTAAGAGCCAAAGTATGTGTTGTAATGTTAAAAGGAAATTCATATTAAAATTGTGTAAATTAAGTAAAAGTTGTGTGGAAAAACGGCCCGGATTTAAAGATTGTAAGATACCGGGCCTGTAAACACTGAATAAATAAATAAATACTTCCACTTCCACTTCAAGGGCACTTCTCTTCCCCATATCAGGTCTCTTACACACCTATAGAACAACGTTCCCTGCTGTCCTCTTCTCATTAAATCCTCTATTCTTCCAACTTTCTCCTCAATCACGCTTCCAATATATTTTACAGCCTGTACTTTACTCAGCTCTACTCCATCCAAACTTATAGCTTTATTAGGCTTTACCCTCTTCCTTGTTGTTAACTTCACTTCACCCCTTGCCATGCTAAATTTCATTCCATACTCTTTCACTTCATTCCATTCTTGTAGTTTTTCATCTATTTCCTCTTCCTTGTCCCTCCATACCATCAATTCATCAGTGAACATCATGGCTTTATTCTTTCCTCCCGAATTTTCCTGCCTCTTAGTTCATGACAATTTCAATTATCATTACAAATAGTAAGGGTGAAAGGGCACTTCTTGGCTTCATTCCATTTTTTTTATTTGGAACCACTCTAACTTTCCACTCTCCATCTTATCACAACTCAAGTTATCCTCATAAATGCTTTTCACTCTCAATAAAATTCCTCTTTCCACTTCAGCATCCTCCATCACTTCTAAACTTTATTTCTATATACACTATCATATGCCTTCTCCACCTCCATAAATACCATTAACAAGTATGTCCCACATTCATACCTTCTTCACATCAGCTGTCGTATGACAAAGATTAAGTCTATTGTAGACCTCTTCCCTAAATCTGTGCTGTTCCTTTCTCCACCTTACTTTCATTTTATTTCTTATTCTCTTTTTCAGTATCTTCTCGCATATTTTTTGTAGAGTGGCATATCAGCGTTATCCCCCTATAATTTGTACACCTCTCCCTGTCTCCTTTCTTGAAAATAGGTACTATAACTCCCTACCATGACCTGAAGTATGAATATATGAAAGTAGATCTAGTAACTCTTTTAACTATCAGATTAGGCTCTTCTTATGAAAATTGGACTGTAATAATTATATATTTTGTAATGTCCTCTACCAAATGTATAGTTTTTCCTTGATTACTCATCGTGTGATGAAATTGTGAAATTGTCGGACGCCTAAATAAGTACAATGGTAGGGTAGTTCCGTGCTAAATCAAGGCTTCCAGGTTTAATTCCCATGTTTAGGTGTCATTTTTAAACACATATTTCAGTTAATATTTGTGAATGTCAGTAATCTGTTTAGAATATTATTTCCAATTGATTGCTTATAAATAGAATCTGTATGATTAAATCTTGTGCAGTTGGCAGCATACAGGCCAAGCCCAAATCAACGTGGCTGTATTTCTAATAGTGCTCAGAAGCAGACAATCTCTCTATCACAGATACGAAACTAAAACTATGTGTGATATATGACCTTGGATATGATGTAAAGATGTTGAAAACTATATGGAACTATGAATATTTTGCAGAGATATATAACTGAGATATGAACGCGTTGAAAAGTGAGTGTGAAGGATGTGAAAACAAGGATTCCAGTGAAAATGCATTCAGATCACAGTATGCTGGTTACAAACATCTGTAAAAGACTGAAGATAATCCAGAGGATAGGAAAAAATAAGATAAGATCTAGTGAATCTCATAAGTGTACAAAATATAGTATGATATTGTAAATTTTGAGAGTGAGTGTAATAATGTCAAACAAGTGTATCTTAGAATTAGTGGTGGAGAAGGTGGGTAATATGAAGTGGAAACCAAATAAACCATAAATCATACCAACAATAATCAATAATATGGCAGATATGAGAAAATGGAAGCATACTAACAGCAAACAATGAAGACAAACTTATATATAGCTAAACAATGGGTTAATAAGCGAGATTGATAAGGTTAAAGAAGAGTAAATTAAAATGAGAAATTCAACAAAATAATGGAACTGTGGAATGCTAATACGTAGGAACTAGAATGGAAGGGATGCAATGTAATACAAATACAGGAATTACAAGATTCAACAGGGAAGGGAATGAATAATCAGAAGATATAAAACAATAACAAAAAATGGATAAGTATGAAAAAGGACCTATTGTACTGAAGAGAGAAGTAAAAAAGGCCATAAAATGTATGATAATACAAAAAATATAGCTGATGATGAAATACCAGTAGATTTACATATAGAAGAATGACCCAAACACTTCCTAGAAGTGACAATGATTGCACTCCAGAAGAAGAACAAAAATCAAAGAAATACCTTGACTAGAGGAAAGTCAGTATGACACTACATGTGGCAAATATAGTGGCTAAAAAGAAGATAGAAAAAGTATTAGGAGAAGACCAGTTTAGTTTCTAGAAGGGAAAAGGAACCAGAGATGCAACAATAAGGTATTTTAGATGCTTAGGAAGAAATGAATGTTTTATTAACTAGAAAGTCATATGATCAGGTAAACTGGAAGAAACTGAGGAAGAGGTTCAAAGAAATAGGAAATGACTGGCGAGATAGACAATTCTTAGTAAGCTCGTACATGAAGCAAAGAGTAAAAATAAGATTGGATGTAGGGAGCACCAATAGTGTAGATTAAGGAAGAGGAGCAAGGGAATGGTGTTTCTTAGTAAAAATAAGATTGGATGTAGGGAGCACCAATAGTGTAGATTAGGGAAGAGGAGCAAGGGAATGGTGTTTCTTAGTAAAAATAAGATTGGATGTAGGGAGCACCAATAGTGTAGATTAAGGAAGAGGAGCAAGGGAATGGTGTTTCTTAGTAAAAATAAGATTGGATGTAGGGAGCACCAATAGTGTAGATTAAGGAAGAGGAGCAAGGGAATGGTGTTTCTTAGTAAAAATAAGATTGGATGTAGGGAGCACCAATAGTGTAGATTAAGGAAGAGGAGCAAGGGAATGGTGTTTCTTAGTAAAAATAAGATTGGATGTAGGGAGCACCAATAGTGTAGATTAAGGAAGAGGAGCAAGGGAATGGTGTTTCTTAGTAAAAATAAGATTGGATGTAGGAGCACCAATAGTGTAGATTAAGGAAGAGGAGCAAGGGAATGGTGTTTCTTAGTAAAAATAAGATTGGATGTAGGGAGCACCAATAGTGTAGATTAGGGAAGAGGAGCAAGGGAATGGTGTTTCTTAGTAAAAATAAGATTGGATGTAGGGAGCACCAATAGTGTAGATTAGGGAAGAGGAGCAAGGGAATGGTGTTTCTTAGTAAAAATAAGATTAGATGTAGGGAGCACCAATAGTGTAGATTAAGGAAGAGGAGCAAGGGAATGGTGTTTCTTAGTAAAAATAAGATTGGATGTAGGGAGCACCAATAGTGTAGATTAAGGAAGAGGAGCAAGGGAATGGTGTTTCTTAGTAAAAATAAGATTAGATGTAGGGAGCACCAATAGTGTAGATTAAGGAAGAGGAGCAAGGGAATGGTGTTTCTTAGTAAAAATAAGATTGGATGTAGGGAGCACCAATAGTGTAGATTAAGGAAGAGGAGCAAGGGAATGGTGTTTCTTAGTAAAAATAAGATTAGATGTAGGGAGCACCAATAGTGTAGATTAAGGAAGAGGAGCAAGGGAATGGTGTTTCTTAGTAAAAATAAGATTGGATGTAGGGAGCACCAATAGTGTAGATTAGGAAGAGGAGCAAGGGAATGGTGTTTCTTAGTAAAAATAAGATTGGATGTAGGGAGCACCAATAGTGTAGATTAAGGAAGAGGAGCAAGGGAATGGTGTTTCTTAGTAAAAATAAGATTGGATGTAGGGAGCACCAATAGTGTAGATTAAGGAAGAGGAGCAAGGGAATGGTGTTTCTTAGTAAAAAAAATTTTAAACCTGTACCAAGAATGTCTTACTAAGGAAGTTTGTTAGGATTCTGAGATTTCAAAATAGGAGGGGACTAGGAATATGATGAATGCTACTGGTGAATGACCTTCAAACAAGGAGAGAAGATGAAGTTTCAGGATATAAAAATGGAATGTGTTGATATGACATTTTGGAAATCTTAATTCGGAGAAGGCCTGCCAAAAGACAAAACACTTATTAATAGTCTTGGTAGGGTTAGAAAGAGGACACAGATGCTATTTTTTCAGATAATCACAATAACAGGTGCAATTAACTCCATTAATATGCCAGTACTTTAATCATAAACAATATTATATGGCTCCATGCAATGTGCAAACAATATTTGAATACACAACATGAATGCGCAAGACGGCCACATTTTTAAGTTCTTGCAGGGTAGATCCGAGTAGCATAAAGTTTACCGCGATCAAATACTCGAAAATTTTAAAACATAATTCATCGTTTCTCGTTAACTACTTGGACAATCACAGTAGTTTTTTCAGAATTTGTCATAAAAACCTTAAAAAATATGATGATATTATTAAAATTCTCATATTCCAATTGGTTTGCTTTGAAAAAATTGTTTTATAATGAAATAACTATAGTGAGGTTTTTACTGCAGACATATTTTCACTCTGTGTAAAAGTATTTTTTTCTAATTGAAATAGATGGGTATTATAAGTGTACAAAATGATCATCATAAACTGAACTTTATTTTAATATAAGGCTCATTCCTCTAACACCAATACTTTTCACAGTTTGATGTGTTTAATTACGAGCGCTTCATGCGCACTAGGTTTTTGGTGGACTGAAGAATGTCAGAAAGACGGTCTGTAATTCCGTTCTTACATTTATTTTTCCTGATCTACTATTACTAGCCTTACTATTGCTAACTTTACAATAATTATTATTATGTTAAATACTTTAAATCATTTTTGGTTGTACACTCTATTTATAAAATATTCTACCTTTCTTGTAGATTAGTGAATAGCTAAATCTTAAATTTATAATTGTTGTCTACATGGTCCAACAATAATTCAGCTCAGCCATATGCATTAAGGGTCTCTGGTTCAATTCCCGACATGCTATATGAATCTTTGGTGAATTGTCAGTCTAGGAACTGTATGTTGAGAATTTATTTGCAAACGAAACAAGTTTAATCATAGAGGTCCACATTAAATTAGGGTATACCACCCGCATTTATCAGTATTATTATATCATGTCATACAAATACATTACTAAACGAATAATATTAAATTTGTATCGGAACTTATGAAAAGCACTTTAATAATACTTATATAATAATATTGAAAATCTATTTATACCTATTTTTGACACAATATAAGCTATTGGTTTTATAAAACCACTTATAATTTTTTATAGCATGAGCCATTGTTTTCAAAAATTATGATAGTATGTTATATGTTTATTACTTACATGTAATACCACTTTATATGGTTGTTGGCTTAATTATGTATGTCTTATGACAAAATCTTTAATAATCTTTTCCGAACCTTGTGTTATTTCCTCCACCCTTGTCACGTGATTACTCGCTACTAATGCTTTTCTCTTTGCCGATGGGATTCTTGAAAGGAATGTAGTGCGTTATAGTAGACAAACCAACTCTTATTATTACTTCCATTATTAAATCAGTATTATAATGTCCAGCTTCCCTTCAAGCACAATCGTCAATCAGTGAGCAAACAGAATTACAGACCATCTTTCTGACAATCTTCAGTCTATCAAAAACCTGGCGTGTGTGAAGAGCTCGTAACTAAACACATCAAACTGTGAAAAGTGTTGGTGTTGGAGGAATGAGCTTATATCAAAATAAAACTCAATTCATGATGATCAATTCGTGCACTTATACTATCCATCTATCTCAATTAGTAAAAAAACTTTTACACAGAGTGAAAATATGTTTGCAGTAAAAACCTCACTATAGTTATTTCATTATAAAACAATTTTTTCAAAGCAAACCAATTGGAATATGGGAATTTTAATAATATCCTAATGTCTTTTAAGGTTTTTATAATAAGTTCTGAAAAATACTACTTGATTGCCCAAGTAGTTTATGAGAAATGGTGAGTTTTTTTTTAGGATTTTCGAGTATTTGATTGCTGTAAAGGTGATGCAGCTCAGATTTTTCTGCAAGAACTTACAAAGTCTTCACGAGTCGTGCCACCAATACTGGTGCACATAGCCTATATATTAAAGGAAATTAGGATCACATGTGTATATATATATAATTTCAAGCAACACAATCATTGTCAAGATAAGTAAAACTTTAACACATCAAAGGTCTATGTACCATTCAAAGTCTGAATGAAAAAAAGGTCTAAAATAAAAATTATATTTCAAATCTCTCTGGGTACATAGAATTACATTAATTGAATGGATAGAGATAGATCTCAACTGGAAACTAGTATTATAAAACTATTATTGTAACTACTACCATTGATACTATTTATAATAATAGTATATTAATGTTCTATATAAGTCAGATTAAATGCATTATTTACATTACAAACACTATCTATAAAAACATATGATCAATAAAAATTTATAAAATATTACTCTAAGCCATTAAACCACTACATATATACAAACAATGACAATTAGCTCAAGCTCAAAGTAAAATTATATTATGCAAATCAATTATAACAAATATGTCTCCAACGCCAGCATAATACCATTCCTACAGTTTCCCTCTAAGCAATATCTTGCAATTTGAAAATTGAGTGATCACAGGACTAACCTGTTGCAAATATTCCAAAAGCTTTGGTGCCGCAGGTTTGATGTATCGGCTGTGATAGGCAATGTTGGCAACATTGACTGCTCTTGCAAATATGTTTTTTTGTGTAAGTTCTTTTACAAATTGTTTGACAATATTTTCTGGACCAGAGATGGTGCTACTATTTAAACTATTATGACAAGCAACATCAATTTCTGGAGGACACATACTTTTTATATCATTGTATCCAAGACCTGAAAAAATAAGCTTAGTCAATAACTTGAACATTAAAAAGATGTTGTCTTATATCAATCAAATTAAGAGTTTGTTTGTCTGTCATAGGCATTACACAATATCTACCGCATAGACTGGGCTGGAATTTCAAAATTAGTAGTCCTTATACCCCATATGCACCTCAAAGCTGTAATTTTAAATGTAACTGAGCCAGTGTTAAATGTGGAGATTATTATTATTATTATATTATTAGCAACCGCGTCTTACTACCCGTTCGGGTTATACGCACTTACGCTAATGTGTAATGGTAGGGTGATTGTGAGATGAAATGAAGGACCTACAGTTTAACGTGGAATCCGAACCACAGTGGAGGCCTGGCATTCCTCACACTCACAAGATATCTTGTCAGAGGTGAAGGAAGGGTTTGGTAATCAGATAAATCCTTGCCGGAACCGAGGATCGAACCCCGGCCGCCAGCACAGAAGTCTGACACCTTACCCCTAGACCACCAGGTCACCGTGGAGATTATTGTTTTGATAACGTTAAAATGTAGTAGTATTACATAGCATAAAAAAGTACCTATGATATTTTCTAAAAATATTAAGATACTATTGTTCTTATGAATCAAATAATATAACTCTACATTTATCTAAGTAAGAAATATATACGTTTAACATGTTGTCAAACTCCATTACAATCTATTTGTTCAATTTACAAAATCACATCCCATCTTGAAGGATACTTAGCTAACGTGTCAATGCCAGGCACACAATGGTCTCAAGTCAACTATTATTTCTAGTACATTTCTTTTTAAATGCATCCCCCTTATAAGAAAAAACGAGCTTTCAACAAATATTTAGAGAAAATTAATGGTTTATTGCTATACTGTTTATATTATTATAGCATAGCATCTTCTTTTGAGTTTTAGTGTGAAGATCGTAACCAACCAGGGTATCTAGTATGTGCTATAAGTTTATAGGTCCACCACGTACTTACTATACACGACAATTTAAAGTGCATTTTTATTTGAGGCTTTGGTACTGCTAATTATAAAATATTATGATCATACTTCATGAGTGTTATATAAACTTACCGACAGCAGCCATATATCCTGGTATAAGATCTGTTTCGATTGAAGCCAGGCCACGGTAGTAAGCTGCTAGAATTGTTTCCTCAGCAGTGAGACATCCATCAATATATGCACAGCCCAGTTCTCCGACTGAGTGTCCAATATAGCCATCAGGAATAATGTTCAGGGCTTTCATGAAGTCGACCAATGCTATCTGAAGTAATAACATATTTCATTGGGATGAGACCACGATTGCTGATAGCTAACATAGCTCGTTCCTGATTTGGTCATTCAAATAACTACAATATTTTATTAAATGAATAAGGAATTTTATTCAATACAAATTACAAGTAAATTTGTTAGAGAGAAAATAAAAAAATATTGCTTGACCTAATATTTTAATAATAAAATATAACACTTTAGACATTTATGAAGATAATGGTCATATTAATATGATATTTTATTAATTATTACAGTTGCTAAATCTAAATTCCTTCCATATTTAAAACCATTTTGAATTAATGTTTAAACTTGTGTGTATATTTACTTAACTATTCAGCAATTTTATATTAAATTATTACTAACTTACTTACTTATTCTATGACATTAGAAACTCAAAATTGATTGCTGCACTTACAAGAGTACACTACATATCTCTATCTTGAGTTAGTTATATCCAGTCAACCTCATTACACCCTATCTTTATCTTGAGCTAGTTATATCCAGTCCACCTCATTAAACCCTATCTCTTTCAGGTCAATTCTAATGTTATCCTCCCATCTGGGTATAGGACTTCCCAATGGTCCCAATAATAAATCATAATTTAAAAAAAACAGTTTTATTATACCTATGGTGGTTGGTAAGAAGGTGGTGAGTCAGAAATGGTGGTTTTTGAGTTTTGACCATGTTCAATATCAGAAAAAAAAAAAAATGTAGAGCTAGTTTTATTTATCACAAGCTGGTGTATTCTTCGCAAGGGGAATCTATAAAGTAGGTTTTTTATTTTTAATATACAAAATTAACAACAGGGGGAAGTAATCAAATTATAAAATATGTATAAATAATATTTTTTTAAATTGTGTTACAAAATGTGAAAGTAGACTGATTAAAACATAATTTCAAAATAGAATATAATGTAGAAGTGTTTTAAAAGCTGGCATTCCTTTTGAAGATTGAGTTATAAATTACTAATAGAAAAATAAAGAAGAGTGACACAGTATAAATGGTTGTTAAAAATTTATAAACAATTAAAGTTACAAAATAACAGTTTACATTTTAGAAAATGAATTATTCATATTATGATTTGCTATTTTGAATCCACCAAATTAAATAATTAAACTCTCTTTTTTTCCCCTAGAAAATATTGTCTTAAGACTTTATTTTTAGCAATGAGTCTTAATCCCCCATTTGGGTTTACGCCTTAAGACTTATTAACATGCTGAATTTGAAATATGTATAGAATGTTAAGAAGTGTTTGAATAGGTCATGTAGACGAAAACATATCTAAACTACATCAAATTACAATGTTATACATCCAGTTGCACTCTTTTATTCTTTTAAAACTATCTTTGAAAAAGAAACAATCAGTCCATAAACTGAGTGCACAAACTAATGCAATCCATAGAAAAAGCATTATTTGCCTAAGAGCCATCATAAAATATGAGAAAATAAATTATATACATTGTTACAAGAACATGTTGGAGAAAAAAAAGCATCAGAGTTTAACAAAGGGCATAAATGAAATTATAGTCTGTTGAAGAGACACCTGTACAATTTTAATTTTATACCACAAAAATATTTTTTTTAAATAATAATTTTGGAAATTTTTAGCCCCCTATTTCTTGGATCCAACTTTCAAATTCAACATTTTCATTGTTATTTTATTATCTTTGATTTGTCTTTGAACCTAAATAATTAAAATATTCAAATTTTCTACTACACCTAGAAGTTTGTTCTTTTTGTATTAGCTTTTGAGATTTTAATATCAGCCGGCAAAACTTTGATAACAGTGAATCATGTTTGTAAAACTAAGCACATTTCAATACGGATTATACTTTGGAATGTTTTTGTGATCTGAGACATGAAATTAATCTAACTTAAATTAAGCTAACCAAACCTAGCTTAACTCACCTAGCCTAACAACCTAACCTAACCCCAAACCTAGAATTTGACATTATCTAGGTGTGAGTGGATAGTGTAAATATTATCTGGCTAAGCTTTGAAAATAATTAATCAACCACCTCTCACTTAACATTATCCACATATTTTGGATGATGTAAACATTAACTGGATAATACTGACTTTATAAACGTTCAGAGTGTACCTGTTGGATATAGTAGAAAAAGAAAATAACAAACAAAGGAATTATACCCTTAGGTTTCTTTGTTTACACAGGGTTATTTCAAGCTTCGGCTTGATCTTTTTCTTGGTTTCGTAAATACCCATGGCCGTATTCAAGCATTCTTAGTAGTAAGGCTAGACATATATACACACACACAGTAGACTCCCGGCTATCCGGCTTGCAACTATCCGTCCCTCAGTACTATCCGGCCTAGTTAAAAAAAAATCTCCTTAGCAAAATGAGGTACATATTACTTTGCCAAGACGTTGGAAGCGGGCGTCTGCTACAATATTCGAGCCTCCAACGTGCCATGTGCAAACACAAGTTATGACACGAAGAGCACAGATTTCCTCCCAACCTGCTACCTGCTCTTTGTTTCGTCAGTTGAGTATCGGATGTCAACAAGTGCAGAATATGTTTGCCACTGTTCCTGGTTACATTCACAAATTGTTTTTTGGTGTGTTTCTTTTTTTTTTATTGAAGATCATGAAATGGGTGATAAACAAAACAAAAAAAAGTTTTAGTGACTATGGAAGAGAAACTACGCGCTATAAAGCGACTGGTCTCTAGGGTAACGGCAAAAACTATTTCTTCGGAGTTTGGAGTTGGGAAAAGTACAATTGGTGACTGGAAGAAAAATCGATCAGAAATTGAAAAGTGGTGTGCTGCCCAAGCCAGTGGAACTGGAATGAAAATAAGAAAAACCATACTTAAAGGTAAGCATAAAGAAGTTAAGGAAGCTTGATTTTTGTGGCATGAACACTTAAGAAGAAAAGACTTGCCTGTTACTGGGCTGATATTGCAAGAAAACCAATGAAATTTAAGCGACTATTAGACGGAGAAGATTCAGAATTTACTGCCAGTGATGTATGGTTGGATCGCTGGAAAAAACGATTCATTACTCGTCAAGACTACCATAAGTGGGGAGGCTTTATTTGCTGAAAAAGATGCTGTACCTTTGTTCAAAGACTATCTTTTTAAGCTTATTGAACAGGAGGGAATTTCTGGGGGGCCAGTTGCACAACTGCGATGAGACCAGTTTAAATTATGATGCTCCCTACAAAACCGCTTGCATCAAAAAACAAAGCCGGTGCATCAGGATACAAGAAAAGCCAAAACGAGTCACCACCTTGTCTTGCAGTAATGCAACTGGCAAGCATAAGCTTAGGTTGACTTTGATAGCAAAATCAAAGAAAAATAGAGCTTTTAAAAAACTGAAAAATCATTAATCACTACCCCTATACTACACACATCAAAAGAAAGCATGGATGAATACAGAAATCTTTAAAACCTTTGAAAACAACAATTTGACGAGAAAAGCTGTTGCTAATTCTTGACAACGCACATTCTCATCTGGTCACTAATGAACTCACAGATGGAGACATCAAAGCTCTATTTTTACCACCCAATGTAACCGCTGTTTGTCAGCCGATGGACCAGGATACCCTTCAAATGCCCAAAGAAAAAGTATCGCCGGCATCTTATCAGTTCGTTGATATCAGTGATTGATAATAATGAAGACTAATTAACCACTCTGAAAGAGCTTGACATGCCAGATGTCATAAGGTGGGTGGCCAAAACATGGGAAGAAATTCCAAACTTATCACTTGTAAGGACCATGAAGGTAGACATTTAAGCTTGAACCCGTGTGTGAAACCAAAGAGGAAGATGAAAACAACTAAACTTGATTTGTTGCTGGAAAATGTATCGGGCTGTGACGATGTCAATGCAAAGGACATTAGAGAATGGATTGCAAACGATGAAGTTGATGAAATAACTAACAACAATATTGTGTAAATGGTGATACAGGGAGAAATAATAGAAGAAAAGGAGGAGGGGCAGGAAAAATCTCATCCCACATTTAGAAGGGTTCAAGACGATTGAGGCAGCACTCCAGTATATTGGTCAGCAGGAAGAAGCAACACCAGCTGATATCATCTGCTTGCGTAAGTGGAAGGACATTGCGTCGCATAAGAGGGCTAAAAGGGAGAAGAAGTCATCTATCAAGGATTTTTTTCAAAAACTAAAAACTGTAAGTTTTGACCCTTTTATCTTAAGACCTAACTTTTCCATTTGTGTAATCATTTATCAATGAGGAGTAAAATAAGTTTAAATCATTTTTTTAAAGAATTAGGCTTACATTTTATGTTAATGTTTTGTTTATTTTAAAACTGTATGTACTGTATTCATACTGTACAGGATATATAATTTTATGTTTCCTGCAATTAAGTTGGACATTATAAAACTTATTTTAAAAAGTGTACAATATTTTTGTTCTTGGACTTCCTTTTTCTATAATAAATTTTTAAAACGTACATTACAGTAAATAACAAACATTTATAAAGTACCGGCCTGTACTAAGAGGTCAGAAAATATGAATAAGAACGGGTTTGGTATAAAACGTTTGTATTTAATGGTATGGGGGGAGGGGCAAGTAGTGAGTATTCATAGAACTCCAGCCTATCCGGCTTTCTTGCTATCTGACCTGCTCTTCCGCCACATTAGGCCGAATAGTCGGGAGTCTGTTGCATTTCCTCTTATTGTCAGTATCAACTGGAGTAGTGGTCAAGTGATCAAAGGTTTCGGCCTCATAAAATTATCTATTATAAATAAAGTACTCAATTTCACACTTTTTAGTTTTATATGATTAAAATGCAAAGAACCATATTTATAATTTTGTGGTAACCCTCACCAGCAGATAAGAGGCCCGAGTCATTAGGGTTCCAACATAGGTAAAATTATATTTTAAAAAGTACGGCTGATGTGCACATTTTGCATACCTATGTTCCCTGGAAATGTTTCTTGGTCTTGAATTTACCTTGCTATAACACAAATGTAGCTAATTTTATAATAAAGGAAATGATAAAACTAAAGAAAAGAAAATAAACTACTAAGAGTAAATTTGATGAAGAAAGCCCACCTAGGGAAAGAGGAAAGATGTGGGAAGAATCCAATGCACAAAGGTGACATCTTCTTCCTTTCTTCTGTCTTCTATAGTAGAAGTAGTCACAAACACATTTTAAACAAAATAGCTATTTTGTAATTTATTTTAGTAGCTATTATTTTTCATATTTTTTGTATTGACAAATGACACTTGGACTCAAGAAATGAACATGGGACCTTTGGCTTGGTATGCAAATGTTCTAACCACTGAGCTATCCATGAGTTGTCTCGTGCCCGGGACCTAATTCACTCATATTTTAAGGCAGAGTCTATGATGGACGTGAGGATGTGTTGTGTGTGTGTGTGTGTATGTAGCTGATGTTGTTAGCGGATGGTTTCTGCACGTCCATATATATATATATATATATATATATATATATATAATATATATATTAGATGTGGCTATAACTGTGTAGAGTATGATGTCACTCTACTGTCACCCTCGCTGTTGAACGCTGAGACTGCCAGGTGTGGCGCTAGAGGGCAGGTCACGTGGTCTTGTGAGTGGCAGCTCAGTTTAACAGACACTTACTATTTTGTGAACACCCAGTTCCGTAATTCAGTTCAGGTCAGTCGAATATGACCTCCATCTAGCAAAACACTTCTATCAGAGATAGTTGCTTGTGGATCATTTTTGTAACTGTAGGGTCAACCTGTAAGCTTGTTATGTTTAACAAATATTCAGTTAGCAATTAATAAACCTTGAATAACATTGCATCAAACTTTCTTCTTTATTAACCAGTGATTATAACCAAAATCAGTATGCTTCAGTAACCAAATGGTTTATGAACAAAAGAACAAACAACAAGGCAAGAACAAGCTTTCAACAGAACAACTAGGATATAGAAAAAGGTATCAACTGTAACTAACATAAGTAATAGCTTGGATATTTAATCCATCATTATATTTTTTCAGATGAGT
The DNA here is from genome assembly GCA_039000515.1 of Timema cristinae. NCBI lineage: Eukaryota > Metazoa > Arthropoda > Insecta > Phasmatodea > Timematidae > Timema > Timema cristinae. Next base: position 9,421,221 of record JBCFYV010000100.1, read on the forward strand.
TATCTGTGGAATATTTGTAAATATAACCGCAAATACAAATAAAAATAAAAGCTTAGATTGGTTTAGTTGTCAAAAGAGTAATTTTGTTTAGTGAAAAGACCTATCCAAGTTATGATAAACATGTTTACAAATGTTCTAATATAGCAATTTTCACTAATTATAATAAACGGTATTTCTAGACTTACAAGCACTTTGATTAATGATAAAATATTGTAGTTATAATTTACCTGAATCGCTGTGATCCCAACAAAAGAATGTAGAATATTATTAAAGATTTTTATATCAACTGTAGTAATAATATGTAGGAGATCAAGTCCTTTTCCTTTAAGTATATTGTGACTTCTTAGTATAGAATCAGAAATAATTGGAAATTTGAGGAGCATCGTCCCCATTCCTGACCATTGGCTTCCCATGCCCGAAAATATAAACCAAACCGGCCGTTTCATTCCATCAAAGTGCTGAAAAATGATTTAAAAAATGTATTGCCATAAGTAAAAAAAAATAATTAATTTAAAAATGTTAGTAATTTTATTTTCACACCCTATATCATCTTTAATTACCAGTTGAGTTATTTATCTTACTGTTTATTATTTATTTTAGCAAGTTTATGAAAACTAGTGGTTATGGATTTGTGAATGTCTTGAACTCCTACACGCTGTTTTGTTTGCTAATGCTTATTTTATAAATTAAAATAAATGGTAAGAAACAATTGTATATATTTTCTAGTATAGTCTATTATAAGATGTGAAAAAAAATTCTAAATTCCTATCCTTTAATAGGTTTTAAGTTAAGTTTTAATCACATGAGGCGCTCTTCAGGACTAATTGTCAAGATAATTGCTATAACACTTTTTTAAAAGTAACAAAATTTCAAAAATTAGTCATTTGTTAACTGATCTTAGATTTATTTTTTTTTTAAACAAGTATGCAGTCATATATGTCATGCTAAACAGTCACCAGATATCCATTTCAAACAAAATTGTTGAATCCATTTTCATAAATCTTTGAATTTAAAAAAAATCAGCAATTAGAAAACTACTCTTAATTTGAGGGCTAGAATCAACATTTTAATAAATGCCCCGAGATATGACCATATAACAACTAACTATCAAGTTTAAACAAAAGTCATCAAATGGCTTCATGGACAGGCATACGGGCATACAGACATGGAGAAGAGGTTCTGATTAATTTAAAAACATTAACATATACAAGAAGGGTAGTGAAATGTTTTATATAAACGGGGAATTTTGGAACAGTGTAGATTCTACTATATGCAGATGATGCTGTATAAATGGCTGAGAATGAAAGTGACTTGCAGAGTGCAATAAATCATTTGAATGTGGCGACAGGCAGAATGGATCTCTGTATGAATGTCTCCACAACTTAGGTGATAGTTTTTGATACGGATGGATTAGAAAATGATGTAAGCTTAGTATAAATGAATAACTGTTAGAACAAGTGAATGATTTGGTGTATATAGGCAGAATATTCAGAAAATCTGGAAGGATAGATGGTGAAATCAACAAATGGGTGAATGCATCTCGGAGACTAGTTGGATGTACGTGGACCATTGCAAAGAATGGAATAGTACCGAAAGAGGCAAAGATGGCAGTATATAAAAGTGTGTTGATGCCAACATTGTTTTATGGATGTGAAGTGTGGGTTTGTCAGGAGAAACACAAGATCAAGGTGAATGTGGTTGAAATGATATATCTAAGAAATGTATGTGGAAAAGCCCACATGAACATAGTAGTGAATGGGTGCTGAAAGAGGTGTTTGAAAGAAAATCCAATGGATAAATGAGAAAGAAGTATCTTACATTGGTTTGGGCATGTTCAGAGTATGAGTGTGGATAAAATGCGAAGCAAATATATGAGTGTGCAAATGATATGATGCAAATGGTATTCATGGATGTGGAGAAGAAATATGATAGCGTAGATAGAAATAAAATTTGGAAAGCAATGGAGGAGGCCGCAGTGGAAAGAGGAGTTGTAATGAGAGTGAAAAGCATGTATGAGGTAACTGGAATTGTGTTAAGACAAGAGTGGGAGGAGAGAGTGGTTCCAAATGAAAAAAATTGAGTGAAGCATGGGAGTGCCCTCTCACCACTACTATTTGTGAGGTAATGGAAATGGTAAGGTGGCAGGAAGACTCTGGGAGTAAAGAATGAAAGCCATGATGTTTTCTGATAACTTGATGGTATGGGGGAGAAGGAAGAGGAAGTACAGGAACAACTACAAGAATGGAATAAGGAAGTGAAGGAGTGTGGAATGAAATTTAGCATGGCAAAGTGTGAAGTGATGGTAATGAAAAGAAAGAGGTTAAGACCTAATAAAGATATAAGGTTGGATGGAGTAAAGCTGAGAGAAGTACAGAACGTGAAATATCTTAGAAGCATGATAGAGGCAAAAGACGTAAGTAAAGAGGATCTAATGAGAAGATGACAGCAAGGAGAGTTGTTCTATAAGTGTGTAAGAGAGCTGCTATGGAGAATAGAATTCCCTTTAAGATGTGTAGGGCAGTGTTGTACAGGGCATACTTTGTACCATTGCCACACATGCATCAGAAACATGAATATTGAATGTAAGAGATATTTTGAAAGTGGAGGACATGGGAATGAAGTTTGTGAGGAGCATGGTAGCTGTCACGAGGAGTAACAAGATTAAGAATGAAGTTACCTGGGAAAGAGTAGGGATTTATGAGATAGTAGAGGATGCAAGATTGATATGGTATGGTCATGAAATGGAGGATGGGAAAAGAGAGAATATTGGCAATGAAGTATGTGGGAAAAAGATAGCAAGGAGCCCAAGAAAGAGATGGAAGGAACAGATAACGAAAGTGTGCAAGTAAGAAAATAATGTAAGAAATTAAAGGAGGAATAGTGGTGGAAGGAAAGAGAAAGAAGAGCCATTTTACTAAACTGACCTGTCAGCAGGCTGGAAACAGTTTTGTTGATATGAGGTTCAAAACATGTCCCTACCAAATTTTATGAAAATTGATCCACACATTTGAGAGTTATTGCTGAACAAATAAACAGACATCTTTAAGCGGCCAACATCTTAAAACTGATAACTGATCAAAAAACCATGCATTAACATTGTTCAGCCTAATTTCAAAAATGTCTCTGCCATATTTTGTTAAAATCAGTCCACATGTTCGAAAGTTATAGTAAAACAAAGATCCAGACAAGGAGAGAGAATCCCAAATAGCCGGCTTCGCTTTATGAATATCCTAGTCGTAAGTCTGGTGTAAACATGTAGGCTATGCATTTGACACACCTTTAGTGGTTTATATGATTTAAGTTTTTATAAAAATAATTTTGGATTTATGGGAGGGTAGGGAGAGCTGGGGAATAGCAGTCATATTTGGCCCCCTTTGGGTGCACTACCGACTTGGATTAAAAAAAAGTGATTTTCTTATAAAAACAGATGTAAAAAGTATATTGTGTAGAAATTAAAATTGTTTGGCTATTTTCATTTTTCATTTTCTTTTAAACTACATGTTACAATATATTTATATCAAGACAAATTTAAAAATCATAATAAATATAAGCTTATATGTTTTTATATTTTAAAGCCACTTTATGGATCTAAACATTTTTTTACTTTCAAATACATTAAATAAAAACATATGATCTAATATGTAGTAATGTAACAAATCATAGCTAATCCAAATCAACCATTAATTGGTTAAAAGGCCTTAATTCATATTAATTCATTCATAAATTCATAAAACAAAAGATGCTTTAGAAACTATCAAGAAATGAAAGAGAAAGCAAGAAGGGAAGAATGGAGGACTGCTACCAAACAACAACCTAAGAGTTTAGGACCAAAGAAGAAGAAGGTCTTTCTTAAATGTCTTCTAAAATATCACCTCCACAATATCCACAAAACATATTTTTTATAGACCTTCAAACTATATTATTGTATATTGGTATTTAACTTATTCCCTAAAATGTTTACCTTAATCTCCTTATACGCATCACCTTTTCCAAGTATAGTGTAGCCTTTATAATTGTAATTCTGGATATTTAAAGAGTAAAGATCATGGAGAAGCCGAACACATTCAACATCCACAGGCCGAGACTCCAACTGGAAATAAAACAAATATCAATTTATATGTCGGACAAATTACTATTCTTTCAATGAATAATTTATTAGAAAACAGAGTTTGTGCTTCTTCAGAGGAGAGAGTAAATATTATTCCTAATGGGATCACTATAACAAAGGAAAATTTAAAATAAGTTTACTTAAATATTGAGTTCTATATTTAGATTATTTCCATAATGTAGTTTTTATCAGATTATTATTAATTATTATTATTATACTTTTTCTCCAAAGTGTTCAATATTTATAGAATTTGAACTAATCTTGCAACAATAAGTTTTAGAAAGAAGATATACAATATATTTTTATCACTGCTACTACCTGTTCAGTTTATGCATATATGATAATTACTCTAATGAGGCAGGGAGGAGGAAGGAAGTATTTTAGAGGTAGTTTACCCTCATTTGTGTAGAAGAAGGTGGGGAATCATTTAGGAAAAACTGCATACAGCAGACCTGACCGGAATTCAAACCCCAATCTCCCCGTTAACACCGGGCCAGTCTAACACTAGAGTGCCACCTAGACTGTCAGGCCAATGAAGCGGCTCTTTATATCTTAATTTAAATAGAAAGAAAATAAAGTCAATTTGTGCAATACTTGTTTCAAAAAAATATAAACTAACTTAACTTGGTGTACACATCTTTAATAATGACTACTCTTTGAAGAGTACAAGAAAGTTTTCAATCCTAAGAATTTTATGGCTCTTGCCGTTTATTGTGCGACCTGTAATGGACACACACAACATCGCCGTTAAATGAACAGCTTGGCATTGTCACTTTACTGTAGGAAACTTACTATTTTTGTAGCAATAATGTTAGTAGTCCTTAATATCATTTCCATGGCAATATATGATCTTACCAGCTAGCTCTTGAAATGAGATACATATTATATTATACTGTATTATGTTTAAGTAATTTTCTGTTGAGAAAATACAGAAAATTAACCAATATAATAAAGAAAATGTTAGAAATGAAGTATGTAGAATAGAGACCGCAAGGGAAGCCAAGAAAGAGATGGAAAGAGCAGTTAATAGAAAGCGTTCAAGTGAGAGGAGAAGAATGAAAGAAGTTAAAAGAGGAATAATGGTGGGAGATGGAAACACTTTACTAAACTGACCCAGTCACTGGCTGGAAACAGTTGATGATGATGATGATGATGATGATGAGTTTATTTCCTATGAATTAAAGAAAAAGTCAAAAAAATGAGTTTAAGATGCGTCAGCATACTACTTATTATAAATAAAAAACACATTTTTTCTATAATGAATACATGTGATTGGATTGAGCAACAAAAAGTTCATATTAAAACTTGCTACATAATTTTAATTTTCCATTGTTTTAAGGAGAAAAGGCCCACAGTCTCTCTTAAATCTACATTTATGTTTTAACTGTATTATATAAATCAGACCACACTAATATGTGATCCCATTCACATTTATCGACACACTGAGACGAGACTTTGGAATTCAACAATAATGTTGTTCCCAACTATAGGATGATTTACTCAAGAATGAACACTTATTTTGTGTTCTATAAGCTAGGGGGAATATAATATGAGCATGAAACTTGAATGCGCAGGTTTTTTATCTCATGACGAAGCAGTTGACATGTATTACTAGGATAAACGTGTTTCCCCTCTGGCCAGCTGGGCGCCACAATGACACGCCATCTCTCTAGACATAAGTGGGGAAGTGTGTCTAATCAGATAGTGTGTGAGTCGGCAGAAGTAATATGGTGTACTCATTTGAAGAGCGTGTGTTCATTGTGCATCAGTAATGCGTGACCGGTTCCTTCAAACAATGTCAGAAGAGGTATCTGAATAAATTTGATGGGCGAACACCACCCACAAGAGTTACCATTTGACCTTGGGGAAGAAGCTGGAGAGACGGGGAAACTTGGTGGAACCGCATACGGGCGGACGGCCCAAGATGACGGAGGACAACATACAGGATGTGAAGATTTGGTTATTGGCACCCCCAAGAAAATCTCTTCGGAGGTTATCCCAAGAGACTTGACGATCGTATTCAACCTGTCAAAGAGCAGTCAAACAGGCAAAGATCAAGCCGTATCATATAACGGCTGTGCACGAACTACGGTCACCGGATTTGGCAAAGCGACTGGCTTATTGTCAATGGTTTTCCAAAATTTTTCGCCGAAAGGCCCACCCTGTTGGGTATAACATGGTTTAATGATGAAGCATGGTTCCATTTGTCCGGCTATGTAAACTCGCAAAATACATGGGTGAGGGCCACTGATAGTCCCCACGCCATCCATGAAGAGCCTTGTATACAGCCAAAATTGGTGTCCGGTGTGCAGTGTCTCGTCCCCATATTATTGGGCAAATCTTTTTTGAAGACACGGAGAATAGTGACCGATATTTGGACATTTTTAATGAATTTGTGAATTGCTTATATGATCAGGAACTTGCAGATAGCTACTTCCAACAGGACGGTGCAACTTACCCGACCTCCAATAAGAGTATGACAGAAATCCACAGTTTTTTCCAAGACAAGATTATCTCCAAAAGCCAGTGGCCACCTAGGTCTCCCGAAGTGACACCCCCAAATTTATTTTTATGGGACTTTTAAAAGGCAGTGTTTATGCCAACAAGCTAAGATTGATTGAGGAGTTGAAATACAACATCAGACGTGAAAGTGCTGCCATCAACATCACTACACTACATCGCACATTCGCCAATATGGAGCACCAGGTGAATATGTGTCTGGATGCTGGCAGGGGGCACGTCCAATATCTTCTAGGAGATCTTCTTATTTGTCATAGGATATGGTATGTTTTACAATCCACACTATTCAAATGTGAACTTTCCGATCAAGAGTTAATACAAAAATAAGTGTTCAGTCGCCGAGTTAATCATCCTGTATTTCCCTTGTTTCATCATGTGTTCCATCACACCATTTATACAACCAATCAGAGCTCAGTACAACAAATCAGAGAGCGTGACTTCTGCTGAGCAATGTACCAATGATGGAGAGCTGGTACCCCAAACTATTAAAAACAAAACTACCTCCACCCTTGAGCTCAAAGAAAAAATTACGTAAGAATGAATACAATGGGGCTCTTTTTTAGAGTCAAAGTCATATATAGATGAAGGTATGATCGTGTTTGTTATTCAAGTGTTTAACTAAAATACAAAGGAAATTAGGGAATATTACGAAAAGCATTTATATCCAAAATGAAGAATTTGAGGGAAGTTTGTTTTGCCTCATTATTGGGATCTTGAGTTTTTTCCTCTGCACTTACACAGTCCCCATGCCAACCACCCTCTCTACTGCCTGGGCCGCTCCACAGGCCATGTTCTCGTTACCGTCCATGACGAGTTCATTCTTTACTCAATGCCAATAGTAACTCTTCTTTCTTTCTATTGGCCCGCTTGGCGGACACTGTTTCTCCCGTTCTTACACGCCAGCGGGAAGCTCCCTTCGCTCCCAATGATTAAGGCCAGGCAGCAGTGGAGGTATTTAATACGATGATTCCTGGAGCAGAATAGCAGAGTGGCTATCAAATCCTGGTGTGCCGCATGTTCCCGAAGGAGCAGATAAATTGTCAAAAATCAGGAAGAGCAATATTGTCTATTATCTTCTAGCGCCTTTAGCTCCCACCGTAACTCATGTTTCTGGGATTCCTCATGTCCCACCGCGACTAACGTTGCCGGGACACTCCCGCCAACCTTTTTCCTACCCTGACCCTAACAACATAACGTCCCCCGGAGAATGGATATCATCTAGACAAAAACCAGTTACCCCCGAAGCTGACAGACCAGGGATAACAAGTTGCCAGTTTGACTCCGTTATACCTCGAACTCAAAATATCGGGTCTTACAATAATGAATGTTGGTCTGTTTGCATAACTGTCTGTAATTTTACCTGTATCTGAGGCTACAGCCTAAGCAGTTTGATGGGTTTTGTTTAAATTTTATAAGTATTTATAAATACTTTATAAATCTCATACCTAAAGATTAAATTGTAATCTTAGTTATAACTTTAAAATTGAGGGTAGTTTATGTTAATTATCACTAAATTTTGAAAATTTGAATGTTTTAAGAAATGGCTTTAACAATTTTGTTTGTTTTGAAGAATGTTTCATATGATTAACAAAATATACACATCAACAAAAGTTTTAGAAAGTAAGAGATACAAGATAAATACATTTATTTTTCAACATATTATACATTTACAGTACTGTGCCTGAACAATGGCCTTCGTTCATGGCACTGCCAAACCACGTGTGCGTGTCATTTTCTATGATGAAATGGTGTCCTACTGCCCTCCAGTAGTGAAGCACAGCACAATGGGTTCCATGATGCCCTGCACATATCGGATACCAGTCATGGTGTCTCCTATGGGAATTAGTGGTGCAGGCTGGCCTAATATTCTCCCAGCTCAAATCATCACAGATCTCCCACCGAAAGTGTGGACCTCCTGCACATACTTGTACTGGTAGTGGCATCCAGACTTTCTCTAGACTCTCATAGGTCTTGTGTCGGGCCTCGGTGCAACAGTACTCACATCACAAAACAAGATATTGCTCTACTGTTTCATGGTCCAATTTCTGTGCGTGGTGTCCCAGTTTATTCTGCAGATGTGGTTTGGAGGTTGTAGTGCCAAACGTCTGATGGGTTTCCGAGAAATGGAGTTGAACTTCTTGCTTTGCCTTGCAAAATATGATCAGAAATGATAATCCCAGTGCTCAATCGAGGCCATGTAGCTTGGACACCTCCATGCTGAGAGCAATTTTGGTCTGCTGTTGTCCCAAGAGGATGACCTATGTGAGGTTTGTCCTCAATACTCTGTGTCTCTCTGAATCTCCTCCACACTCTCGAGACATCACTTTGCCTACAATGTACGATAACTGTAACATTTTATGTGTACTCACTTTGAAGCAGTCACAATCTGGGTCTGATAAAACGTTGTGATCGGTGTATGCGGCATGTTTCCATGCAACTAGAATGCAAACAGGCTGACTGTGCTTTGCTGTATGCACTGAGGTCTTGAGGTTGTTGAACCACAACCACATAACTTGGCTAGTAAACAAACACGTACTAGGATTTGAATGTGTTTGATCTTGAATAATATTATGGAGGCTCTCCTCCATAATATGGTAGCAGTGCATGATGTAAATGGTATCCCATCAACATTTTATGGTAAATTGAAAACTTTTGTTGATGTGTATAGTAGGTTTATTTTTCTGAGGAAAACTTATTTAAAACTAGACTACTTATAAAATAGTTTTGAAAATTCTGTTACAAACTATGAATACTCTGAATACTCAGATCATGAGCTTTGAGCCAAGCCTTAAATAGATATATGAGCTCGGCCTCGAAAGATGTATGTGCTTGTAATTTTGAGCTTAGTAAAAAAGGTTCTCTCTTCACCTTGCATTGTGTATCTGGTGATAAATGACTAATTGTTTACTCTTCTTCTCTCTACCTGTCGGGATGTGTTTTGTGCTAATGAATTTTGAGGGTTTGGAGGATGGGGAAGAAATGATGGGATGGGTGTGTAATTGGAGAGGAAGTGGGGGAGGGGGGAGAGGCTGAGAATAAACCTACATAAGAGGGTAATGTGTAGCAGATGGCCATGGAAATGTCAAAGTCAGCAATGAATCAAACGGTTTTATTGATGAAAAGAAGAGATTATTAAGCTTAGATAAAAGATATAGAAAGGTATCTCTCTGTAGGAATTTTTGGACAGAAATAGCTTAATGCCAGATGGGATCAAGTACACTTTAATGCAAACGTATTATTAATGCTCTAATTTCTCTTTCACGGGAAGAGGCCAAACTAAATGGACAGCTGTATTCCATATGGACAAAAACATAGTTTTTTTTTTAATATGGCTAAATCTTTAATCCCAAACATGTTTTCATGAGTGCTATCGTTAAAAAGATTAAATTTAATCAGATTTTTTAAATTATTAACATAGTATACTTAAAATTTAATCCAATGTTTATTATGACTTGATATTTTTTATTATTTAATCCTAGAATGCTCCCCAGGGTGACGCGTCACCCCAGACGTCTCCATTTAGTTCTGCACATTAGCCGCGCATGTGCACAGTGATTTCCCCACCCATCTATAATCTAACCAAAATTATTCTCCACATCAGTCAGTGAAAGAGTGTATTTTGTCATGGCTGTTGGGGTTACTACATACCTCGTTGAGCATTAGTGTATGTTAAATTTGTGTAAGGTACCATGGCTATGATCGTGAATTTGAACGATTTGAACCTTTCATTCTTGCTGCTTTAGAAGAAGATCTGCCCAATTATAAGGAATATGATTGTGACAATAGTGAACGAGACGAAGAAGATCATGTAGAGAGAGCTTGGTCCTGACTATGCGTTTGAACAAAAGTGTTTCAGAAGTTGAAGATGATATTGTTCTTGATGGTGGTCCTGTAATAAAAGGTAATAATGGTCACAAGTAGACTTCCAATCCACCAAGAGCAACTAGAACACCTGCTTGTAACATAGTTGTGAATTCTGATGAAGAATGAAAGCGAATGTCCTGGACATTTTCTTCACAAAGAATATTATTTATGTAATTGTGAAGCATGCCAATGAGGAAATTTCTCGTCAGAAAGCATCATATACTGCAGATACAAAGTTTATAGGTCCAACCAACGACACTGAAATAAGAGCCCTGATTGGACTTTTATATGAAATGTGGTCTCCTTTTGGTGCATCAATCAATCTTTAGTGAAGTTATGAGTGAAAAGTGAGTCAGATTGTTAATAAACTGTCTTAGTTTCGATGATAAAGATGGTAGGGACCGCGGGGACAAGTTTGCACCTATAAGAGTTATGTGGGAGAAATTAATTTCACACTGCACTATCACCTACAATCCTCATGAATATTGCACTAATGATGAACAGCTCTTGTCTTTTAGGGAAAATTGTCCTTTTCAGGTCTACATTCTCAGCAAATCTGACAAATATGAGATGAAAATAGTTTGTGTGTGTGATACCAGAACATTATATATGATCACAGCTAATCCGTACAATGGAAAAGAGAATATTGGAATTAATCCAGTGCTGCTTCCTATGTACATATTATGTAAAAGCTCTATCTGAACCAACCCAAGGAACAAGGCGCAACATAATCATGAACAATTGGTTTACTTCTATTACACTTGCAGACTCGATACTCAAGGATTATGGCCTTACCATAGTCGGTACACTTAGAAAGAACAAACTGGAAATCCCTATGTAATTTCAGCATAGCAAAAAAAAAAAAGACATTCTATCTTCAGTTGGCCTCTGACCGAGAAAAAACATTAATATAATTTTATTCCAAGAAGGGAAGTTTGTACTCATGCTATCTACAATGCATAGTGACAAGAAAGTTGAGAAGATCTCTAAGAAACCAGAAGCTATTCTTTTTTATAACTCAACAAAAGATGGTGTTGACTGTTTCGACCAAACACAACTACACAACATGCTGCAATATCTGAAGATGGCCTCTTCGTTATTTTTTAATAGGATGCTGGATAAAACAGGAATTACTTCTCCAGTCAGTAACGAATAAAAGGGTGTATAGGCACCAGCACTTGAAGACTTTGGGAGTGACTCTGTCCACACCACAAATGAATAGGAGAATGGCTCAGTCACAGTCCCGAGAACTTACGACTATGATAAAGAAAGTTATCTCAACACCATAGGTAATGAAGGTAATAGGTAACGCTGGCCCAGAACTACCAGAAACGAAAGTCAAGAACCAAATTAGATGCCAGATTTACCCACGAGCCAGGGATCAGAAAACCAAAATCCATTGTTCACTATGTAACAATGTGCACGCGCATATCATAGGAAAGACCTATGTGATGAATGTGCTAGAAGGAAATAATGCTATACATAGCTTAAAAACTCATTTATATTTGCCGAGTATTTTTTGTTTATTATTTGACACTTAAACTGAACCCTGTTAATTAAAGCAGATAAAGGAAAATGATATTATTTTAATTTTTTTAATGTTTTTTTGCAAGATAATATGTCACTGTTTAGATATTAATAAACAGCCATAGCTACATACTTTTTCATCTCAATTTTGATTCTCACCCCTGTTGAGCAATAACAATGCCAAAAAAGGGTGAAAAGTCTAGGGCTAAAAATAAGCAATTTTAGATGCTAAGCTTATTGTTAATATATGAGTTTTATATCACTACAAAATTATTTTTAATACATATTTGTTTTTTATTTATATAAGTTAAAAAAAAATTTTTTTTTCGACCCAAGTTCAACTCAGCTCAATACTCAGGAGAAACTTGCTTGCAATCAACTTGAATCAAAAAACTTGAGCTCGCAGACCCCTATATTAGACTATATGAAAAAGTTTGCATGACTGTGTCATGCCATTTATTTTAAAATATTAATGCAAGCCTATTGTCAATACTATTTAATCAACTCATGTTGTGGGGCTCTTAGACATTTACTGTTTCCAGGCTGTGACCAGGTCAGTTTAGTAAATTCCATACATCTTCCTTTATCTTTCAAACTTTCTTCCCTTTTTTATGTCAATTCTTCTACTATTACTTGCACACTGAATGCTATCTGCTTCACCATTTCTTTCTCTGTCTCCCTTGTGGTCATTTTCATAAATAGGTAATCTCCATCATTCTCCTTGAGATTATTTCCTTTTCCATCCTCAATACAATACCATTCCATCTTATCCTTGTTTCTTATACTATTTCATATACTCCCTGTACCCTAACTCTTGCCAAGACAGCGTCATTTCTTATTCTTAATATTTTTTCTTTTTATTGACAGGTAACATGCTCCTCCAAAACTTCACTCCCATGGCCTCTACTTTATTGATCTCATTTTACATACTGTGTTCATGTTTCTACTGCATATGTAATGATGGGTATAAAGTACATACGCTATATAACACTTCTTTACACTTCAGGGTCTCTTCTATTTTCTGTAATAGATCTCTTACACGCCGTAGAACATCTGCTGCTCTCTTAGTAGATATTCTCTGCTCATACCCTTCCCTCAACATGCGTCTGAAATATACTCTTTGCTTCTATCAACTTTACTCCATCCATTCTTATTGCTTTTCTAGGTCTTATCCTTTTCCTTTTCATCAGATCACTTCACATTTCACCGTACTAAATTTCATCTAACACTCTTTCACTTCCTCATTTCATTCCTTTAGATCTTCCTGTACTTCCACTTCCTTCTCCACCCAGACCATCATGTCATCAGCAAACTTCACTGCTTTCATTCCTTCCTCCACAAGTTTCCTTACCACTCTATTCATAAATATTTCCATTGCCATTACAAAGAGAAGTCGTGAGAGGGAATTCCACTGCTTTACTCCATTTTTTATTTATAACCACTTCTTCCACCCTTTTTCCGTCTTCACGCTACTAAGGTTATCCTCATTCAAACTCTTTACTCTCATTACAACTCATATCTCCCCTTCAGCCTCTTCCATCTCTTTCCAGATCTTATTTCTATTCATATTATCACATGGTTTTACCACAACCAATAATTTCACCCACCAAGTCCTTTCCAAATTAAAAAATGTGTTTCATCCACTGCCATATAGCAAAAATCAAGTGTATATTAGTCCTATGTTTCCTAAATCAACACTGTTCCTATATCCACCTACTTTTTACTTTATTTCTTATTTAATTTTCCAGTATATTTCCATTTATTTTTGTACCATGACACATCAACAATATTCTCCTATAGTTTGTACATCTCAACCTGTCTCCATTCTTAAATATCAGTGGTAAAATTATCCTCTTACAGTTTCCTGGCACCCTGTTCTCCCATATTTCTCTCAGCATAGCACTATTGTATTTCCACTTCTCCTGCAGCTCTTAACATTTTCACTGTTACTTTGTCTACTTCTAGTGCTTTTCCCTGTTTAATCCTTTTTGATGCATTCTTCTCCTCTTTCCATGTGGGACCCACTCCCTCTTCTGGTAATTCTTTGTGATCTTTTGTTTCACTCTCATTCTCCTTTTCTATTGGGTTGAACATCATCTTGAAATATCCCCTTCATAATTCCTTAACTTCTTCTTCTGTGTTCATCCTTCTAACTTCTTGCGTTTTCTACCTAATCTTGTTTCGTGCCTAGCTATATTACACTTACTTAATTTTTTCCACATCCTTTTTCAGCATATTTATCTTTAATTGCATCAAAAACTTCCCTTCTTGTACCATGCACTTCATTCTTTACTTCTTCTACTTATATGCTTAGCTTATTTCCTTCCTTATTCCTGTACTTAAAACTCCTTTTGAATGACTTGTTACTCTCCCTCACTGCTAATAGCACACTGTCGCTCTAGCTAGGTGCTTACTTCCACTTTCTCTTATCACTTGTTCTCTTGCATACGTCCTCTGCAGCTCTCACCTAACTTTTCTTACACCTTTCTCATTCCACCGCCATCCTTTGCATCTCCCCCTTGGGCATTAAGATTTTTGTCTTTCTTTATTAGTTATCTTTTCAATTTCAAGCCTTATCCTTTTTTATAGTTTTGCTACATTTCCTCCATATTCTCTTAATGAACAAGAACAAATAATATTGCAAATGCATTGTATCACTGGTTTTTATCATAATTCCTACAGATGCAATTTATTTGCTAGTGCTGGCAATATACTAGACTCTGTGTCTATAACTATGGCAGCCAATATCTTTGCAAGTGTTTGCTATATGACAGAAGAAATATTTAATTATACATCTTATAGGCCATTCTTGACAATTATTTAACAGTTGAGTTTCCTCAACTTGGAAGTGGGCAGAAACATAATAATTATATTTGGTTTAAGATTGAGTACATACAATTCATCTGTTAAAATTTGAATTTACTATCTTAGTAAATTTTACCTATGCAGAGAGATTTTTGTGTGAAAAAAGTGTTGAGTTGGCGGACAGTAAAGATGTGTGGTTGTTGGAATAGGTTGAGCATCACAAATTAGAGGGATATGTGAGAAAATGCCAAACAGTAAAAGGCGATTATAATAATTCAGAAGTGAGTTTTTGTATAATGAATTGAATATTTTCATAAATCCAGAATAATTGGTTCTGGAACTTTCAACTATTAATACCTATAGACACATTTTGTCAACGGGAACCTTTAAACATGGAGTCAAGTAATTTATATAAAATCAGACCAACTCTTATTTAAATAAAATTATTTGGAAAGAGATCACATTTTTTTTTACCAAAGTATTGAAATATGATGTACTAGCTAAATACCCATGCTTTGCTACATAATACTCTTTAATATCATTACAGAAAATTGCTTTTTTATACTAAAAAAGAATAATGAACTTGTTTGATATTTATAAGGGAAAGGAAAATATTGTAAATTTGGCTAAATAATTTTTATAAAACTTCCTTGTAAACTACTCATTGTGTTCGCCCCTCTGGCTGTAAAATCATAAGGCTGTCAAGATAGCTTACACGTGAACAGGCTACATACAACTGGCCATGTGATAAACATTCATTCTTTAAATCCACACCAGCAACTTTCAGAGACTGCCCCTGCGAAGCATATTTTGACGGGAAATTGCAGTCAGTTGAATTGAAAGTGGTAGTCGGAGTGAATCAAAGGAATGTGTGGTATGAAAACTGTTTCTCCCGCACCCACATCCTGTAAAGATGGTTGCTTCAATCACGTTACTACGTAAAGACTTCACCTGCAGCCTGTTCCTTTACAAGGCTTAGGAGTATCAGACTCCGTAGCTGCATTATTGGTGTTCCAACTTTAAACAGAGAGTGTGAGGTGGAATCTCTGATGGATTTAAAGTGTCGAGGAACTCCATTGGGTAGTGGACCACTCCTCTATCTCCACAACAGATTCCACAGACTGATATCTCACCATCTCAGTAGGAAGTTTGACCAATAACGAATCATTCATGCTTGCTGCGGTGTTGTTCTTAGGGTGAGAATAGCTCTTTCCTTATGCCAAATTGGTCTTTAATGTGTAAAAACTCGAAATAAGGGTAAATATAGTCACTTAAAGTCTTCAAATCTTAAACAACTTCACATAGATTTTCCGGAATGTGGACTTTGTCAGCTTCTTCCTTTAAACCTTCCATCGCCAATTTCAGAAGTAGGCTTGAAAACTCTTCTGCCTTCAAATCGCATTTGAGATGGAACCCTCATATTGATTCGCAAAGATAGGACTTTGACTTTAGGCTACAGGTAGGACGACTTGAGGAGGCTTTTACCTCAACAGCACACATACCTCTAGGCACGACATGTATTGTCTTCTGGAAGTCCCCGGCCAGTAGTACAGTCATCCCACCCATCAGATGTTTACTACTACGAATGTCCTGGAGAGTCCTGTCCAACGCTTCTATTCTCCCTTGTGAACCATAGTACACTCATCTCAAAAGATCAACCCTGCACTCTTTAAGTACCTGGGCAGTATCGATCTGTTTTGAAATATTACACAGAGGAGTTTCAGAGTAATTCAAGTTGAGAGGAAATTTGAAGGCAGAATGTGCCATCTTCCCACCGTCTAACAAAGTAGCAGCTATATCTGATGAAGCAACAAATATCACTATTTTCTTGTTTTTCCTTGCATCGACAAGAAACAGAATAATCAAAAACGTTTTACCTGTTCCACCTGGAGCGTCAAGAAAGAAACGCCATCCATAATCTGAAACAATGCTATCAATGACCTCTTGATAGACTTGACTTTGTTCGGTCCTTACTTTAGTAATGTTTTGAGCAAATGACTCAGGAAGTTGGACTAAGTAGTGAGAAATTTATCTCAGGTATTCGCGATTGACACTGACTTCATTTAGATCATTAGACAGTGAGGGAAGGCCAATCTGCTGAAGTGGTTGGTTAAACATTGAAAATACTACGTTTTCTAGAAGTATTAAGCATTTGTTGTAAACAATGTCTATACAGTGTTCAATGCCAACCTCTCAAAACCCATTCTCCACCTGCCTTTTTTATATCCTCAGAAAGACTGTCTCTGTGGTTTTCCCAAAGTTTTAAAGGATCTGCCAATTGACAAAACACCAACATGTCAGAAAATAGTTCCTGGAGTTTGTACAGTGAGTCAGATATGGCGGCTTCCTCCAGAGTGTGATCCAGTGAGTGTCATCCTCCAAAAACCCCAACGCTCGGCAGGCAGATTGATAAGTAGGATGAACCACACCATTAAAGCAAGTGGTTCCTCGAAAGTCATGAAGTAGGAGTCGCAAGTAATAGCAGTCAGCATTGTTCGGATGTACAGTGTACACTCGACCAAACACTTGATCCTGTTTGACTCATGCTTGTCCAGGGACAGCCTTTCCCTGCTTCCTCTGGTTAAACTTATTGTTCTTCCAAACATAGTACCCCGGTCCCTGTAGAGTAGCCCTCTTGCAAAAGCATCTACTTTGCAAAATTCGAAAAATGTTAATAGAGTGTTTTTTGGAGAGTTCTTTACTTTACCTGCGGCATTATCAGTTGTAAAATAAATTCGTTGACCGTTCTAGAGATGGACAGAGAGATGCATGAGGGGTGATTATCTTTAATGAGCTACTAATATAGCTTCCTGCCTCATACTTGGTAGCTTAATCCCATTTGTCCCCTAGGTTCTCTAAGCCAAACGTTGCCTGATCCCTGCCCTTGTTCACATATTTGCAGATATACTTTATAGACGTCACAAAATTACATAATTCCACGTTAATGTGGGCCATGAAGGTTCGAGACAGGACAGGGTTGTACGGCAGCGCCCACTTATTATCAAGGTCTACTCGTTTATATTGACTGTAAAACCACCATCAGAAGGAGATCGTTTGCGGTATTGGAGAAAGCCATCATCTGCTGTCTGCGTATCCTTGGTTAGTGGACATGGGTATCTCTTGCTACATGAGCCGCCGATCATACATGGTGAATTTCTGTTCAGATTTCTACATGGCCCATGAATCATCGAAGGCTTTACGATTTCATGAAGGCCTGGATCTCTCAGGAATCTCTGCACTTATGACACAGGTGATTTGGGCATGTGTTATTTAGTTTTGAAGCCATAGCAAAATGTGAGCATGAGGCAAACCATACTTCTGCCATTCCACAGTGTACATATATAACACCTACTTTGACCGAAAATAAAGTCTTAAGTCAAGACATGGATCTTCTGTTTTTACTTTTATATGAAAAACCCGAGCAATAATGTCATGTCTGTCCGATATTTAATGCCTCCTTTATCTCGGTCCCATTAGGGTTACATCTGAATGTGATGAACAGATCAGAACGACTATATTGACGTACATAAGTCATAGCGTCCTGAGTCCTCTCATGCATGTAACGCCCATCATAAACTTCAAGTAACACAGCCAACTTGCCAAGCTCAGAAACTTGCCCATCTCCCTTGCCCATGGCATCCCACAGGTGTACGTAGTTTTCCCTTTGCAGTTTACTTTGGTTGTGTCTAATAAATTCAGTCTTTCTGTTTTTATCTTTGTGTACATGTCAACCAAAAACTGATTAAGAATACTGTGATGGGGTAAGATGTAGTTTTCTTGACCCTCACTTTCCATGATTTGGTAAGAGTAAAAGTCTGAAGCAGAAACTGTTTTCTTAAGAGGAACTTTGGAATATTGATCAAGAAGCTGGGCGATGCTATGAAGTATCCATCTTCTCCATGGAAGAACATAATACGGTACTGAAGAGCGTCAGAAGTATGGTAAGTTTCGATGATCGCACCAACTTAGTTCTCTGCTGTGAAGAAGATGTCCTGGTTTTCAAACTCCTGCCCCACATTCACCAAAACCATCCTCACTCGTTGTAAGCACGTTATATATACCCCTATGTTCAGCTGAAGGCTTTGGGTCCACATTAATCACAATTTTAAGCTCTGACCTTATGAGGCATTCTCCATTGCTGTTTTACAATCTCATATGTAAGGATTGTGATAATGCAGAACTTTTTGAAGATGTCCAACTAACCAGGGCTTCACAAGAGGGAAGATATCGGACCAAATTTCCCCCTCTTTTTAATTATTGCAAATAGATTGTTAAAATGAGGGTTTTTGTTGCTATGAAGGTAACAAACCTCCTATCCTGTGGTAAACTTGCCCATTAACCTTAAAAGTTGGCAAACAATTTCCCTCATGTACCTCCTTAGCTCCAAAGGACGTCATTTGAAAACATTCATTATACTTCCTAATGTTTGTCCTGAGACTCGGGATGATCATCAGTAAGGAGGCCGTGGAGAGGACCAGGAGACTGTTCAATTGGTAGGAAGATGTATCTTGTCGTTGCTACAACATAGACCGGAGCTTTCTTCTTTCTAGTATTTTGCATGACACCACTTGCATCGACTTTCTGTCCAAATGAAACAACCTTGTCATTACTGTAGTCTGTATTTCAGTCTTACTTGAATCCTGATAAAGACTTTATTTTCCCGGGACCAATAGTTTAATTTCACTGTATCTCCTAACAGCTTCTTGATTGACTTTGGGATGTTTGTTTGCGTATCTGGATTCGGAAGCTCTGTTTACATTGGGATTTGCCTCGTATCTTTTAAATGCTGCTCTATTCACATCAGGATTTTTCTCAGTGTATTTCCTGGTAGCCTCCCTATTAACGTCTGGATTTTTCTCGTCATAATCCTATGAACATCGGGGTTTATTTTTCAGTATATTTTTGTAAAGATTCCCTATATTTTTTCTTTTTATTTTATCAGTGAATCTAGCACTGTGCTCTTTTCCTCTTTTCTCTCAATGGAAGGAGTAACTTTGGAACTGTTGTCTGAGTCAGGGGGAAAATTCATATAATTATCAGGCACAACAGAAAGACAGTGGTTTTTAGGAAGAAAAGGATAATATAAATCAGTAAAAGGAAATTCACTATCAGTTTTTGGCATTGGCAGAGCACTGGACAACAATACTTGCAGAGCTGGTTACATCTAGTGATGTAAGGACAGGGCAAGCAATAATGGGTGATTGTTGAGGAGGAGGAACATATTGAGGTATGAGCGGATCAAAATGCGATGACATCATGGGGTCAAAACACCTGAAACATAATATGGACCTTCCCTCAACAGGCTCTTCAGGCTGTATAATCACCTTGCCATCTTTCATCAGCAGCCCTAATTTCACAGTGGGTGGTGCAAAGGGACATGTGAGCCTGGTAATCAGCCATGGTTCTGTAAATGTTACCACACGGCATCATAGTGAACTCTTGAAACCGTTGTCAGTTGTTATAAATGTGCATTACGACACTGGCCCGCACCCGAGGCGCCAGGAGGCAGTGCCGAACAGGAAGTAAGATAGGGAATAGAAATACACGATCTGTCCCCCTTCATAGGCACAGCACGGTGAGGTACCATCACGGCATCAATATCAATAAGCTGCATGCCTAATAATGTGTATTGGGAAAAGAAAATCAAAATAGAGGTAGCTATGAGAAATAATTTGTTTATTTTTAGGTAAGTGGGAGATTACACAAATAAAAAATGTGTCACAAAATAAGAATCAGTAGAAAGTGTCCCACTCAGATAATATCAGTGACAAAAATTAGTGGCAAAACAGCTATAATATTGAAAGCATAGAAAAAAAAGTATCTCGAGAGTACAACTACCTCCTATCTTAAAACCAAACTAAACTTTATTGAACGGTAGCCTAAAGCAGAACTGACATGAACTCAAAAAACTTCTAAAGCTAAAAAAAACTAAAATTCTAAAACTCTCTTAAACTTCTATAAAGAACTCAAGGTAAACAGATCATAAAAATGAACTCTGTTTATGTGAAAGGACTATTATCTTAAAATAGAATACTAAAAATGAAAAGAAAACCTGGTAGCACAACTATAGTGATGTGATCAAATTAAATCAGAGATAAAAGTAGGTACAGTCAGAGTCACTTGTGTAGATTCCCCCACCACCATTTTAATATGTGTGTATACTATTTTTATGGTTTTCAAATAAATATTTTTATCCATATGTGGCTTTAAATAAAATAAAACATAATTTATGTAACAACTTCATATATGCTGTAAAATAAATAAATTGAATCAAAACATGTAGTCAAGACTTTGGTCTTAGATATAAAAAAAAAAATTATGGATTTCAAAACATTTATTATACACCTCAGTTTATATCTAAACACTCGAAGATAAAGATAAATATTAGTGCAAAGTTTATGGAAAAAAAAATTAAAATTACAATGGGATGGAAATCAAGGACACAAGGAGGAAAGTAAAATTAATGGGTTGGAAATCCAAGGACACAACGGAGTGGAAAGTAAAATTAATGGGTGGAAATCAAGGACACAAGGAGTGGAAAGTAAAATTACAATGGATGGAAATCAAGGACACAAGGAGTGGAAAGTAAAATTAATGGGATGAAATCAAGGACAAGGAGTCGGAAAGTAAAATTACAATGGATGGAAATCCAAGGACACAACGGAGTCGGAAAGTAAAATTACAATGGGATGGAAATTCAAGGACACAATGGAGTCGGAAAGTAAAATTACAATGGGATGGAAATTCAAGGACACAATGGAGTCGGAAAGTAAAATTACAATGGATGGAAATCAAGGTACAATAGAGTAGGAAAGTAAAATTACAATGGGATGGAAATCCAAGGACACAACGGAGTCGGAAAGTAAAATTACAATGGGATGGAAATCCAAGGACCAACTGGAGTCGAGAAGTAAAATTACAATGGGATGAATCAAGGACACAACGGAGTCGGAAAGTAAAATTACAATGGGATGGAAATCCAAGGTACAAAGAGTCTGGAAAGTAAAATTACTATGGGAAGGAAATCCAAGGACACAATGGAGTCGGAAAGTAAAATTACTAACAGAACCCAAACAACTGCTAAAGACATATTTGAATGATACGGGATAAGAGAGACTAATAAATGGGTTTAGTCTTGAGGACAGTTTTAGGCTGCTTGGAAGTTTAAGTTTTCAAAAAGCGTTCCATATGCACCTCTACGGTATAAGAAGAGTCACCATGCAAAATGTCAGCTTCCTTGGCCCAGATACAGTGAGTCAGTGAGTCAGTGAGTCAGTGGACGAGGGGTATTTGGCTTTTATAGATATAGATGTGGGAAAAAGACCGCAAGTGAGGGCAAAAAGAGATGGGAGGAGCAGATAACAGAAAGTGTGCAAGTGAGAGGAAGAGAAAGTGAGCAATTAAAGGAGGAAGAATGGTGAAAGGATAGAGGAAGATGGAGGAATTTTACTAAACTGACCTTCCACAGGCTGGAAACAGTTAATGATGATGATGAGTATTGAAAAAATGTTGCAAATCTAATTTTCAAGGCGTGAAACCATTGTGGTATATTACTTGCCTCGGTGGCATAGTCGGGTAACATGCTAGTTGTGTGTTGAGATAGACTGCCGAGGACGAGGAGATCAATGTTCGAATCTCGGTCAGGTGAACTGGGGTGGTTTTACCTAAATGGTTTTCCACTCTCTCTCCACGCAAATGTGAGTTTATTTACTCTAAATTCAACCTTCCCAATTCCTAATCCATTAACGTAATTAGTACTTAAAGAGTATAATCTGACCCAGTGCTAAATAAGTAAATAAAAAAGTATATTCCCTAACTCTTAAACCCAATAGTTAAATTTTCTATTAGATAGTAAGATTATCAAATTAAGAGGTTTAAATTTACTGTCAAACGATATTGTTAACAGAAAGACTTAAAAAAGATTGTATAAATAATGGTTTTATGTCAATTTATTGGGAGAAGTGTCTTGAAATAATATGTTAGTTACCTTGTTAAACGCATCTTCCAACCTTCTTCTGTTCTTCCCGATATCACAAGAAGTCGTGGAAGATCATCATGGTAGTCCACCATTCACCTTTTCTTTGTTATAAGAGCGCAGCAAAATATGACCAACAACTCCACTTAGTCCTACAGCGTTAACAGCAGCCAGACCTCCAGACCATGGCATGGTCTCTGTTACTACCTATAACAGTACAATATGACCAACAACTCCACTTAGTCCTACAGCGTTAACAGCAGCCAGACCTCCAGACCATGGCATGGTCTCTGTTACTACCTATAACAGTACAATATGACCAACAACTCCACTTAGTCCTACAGCGTTAACAGCAGCCAGACCTCCAGACCATGGCATGGTCTCTGTTACTACCTATAACAGTACAATATGACCAACAACTCCACTTAGTCCTACAGCGTTAACAGCAGCCAGACCTCCAGACCATGGCATGTCTCTGTTACTACCTATAACAGTACAATATGACCAACAACTCCACTTAGTCCTACAGCGTTAACAGCAGCCAGACCTCCAGACCATGGCATGGGTCTCTGTTACTACCTATAACAGTACAATTAAATAAGTTTTACTGTAAGTAATTACTAGGTCTCCGGTTTATATTTAATGGCTTATTTTTTAAATGTTTTTTCAAACTCATTCTCATGAATATATCTTCAGAAATTGTGTGATTTTTAATGCTTTGACCTAATTATTTAAACAAATACTTTAGAGTATTTTCTTAGTTTTGCTTAATAAATACATATTTCTTTGTTATGGTTAATAAACACATATTTTTCTAATTTTAGTACAAAGTTTTGATAACCAACAACATGTAGGTATTCTAAGAAAAGGTTATGTGTTTACAGTCTAGGCCGTTTTTAAAGGATAAGTTGAATTTTGTTTACTCAAAGGAACAACAATAATTAAATCTGGTATTGATTTCCAGCCCATTAGTTACCTAAGATAGTGCTTCATTTTGAACGAATTTGATTTGCTTAACGAGGAAGGGGGGAGTGTGTTTGGTCAGGGGGGCTTAACACATGTATTTTTTTTTCTTCTCAAATACACACTAAGGTGTTTAGACATTCTTTTCACTAACTTATTGTGAGGTGCTAGAAAACCATTCATTCAAAGTATAATTCATTTGCATCAACAATAATTCTCTAACAAGGTAGAAGTTGTGAAGTTTGGATACAATCAAAAACCTCAAATTTAAATGAATATGTGTGAAAATATGGCGGTGTGTTTAAGATATGGTGTTATTTATTTTGTAATATTTGTGAAAAGTAAATTAATGCTGACACAATATTCCCAAGTCACTCAAATATAGAAACAGCCAAGCATTTTAAGAATGCCTCATCGAAAAAAAAATTCATCAAAACAGCCAAGGCTTGTAGAATTACCTTGCTCACAGTTTTTCAAAGACATTTACCATGCAATTTTTTTAATAGAAGATAAAATATCAATAATTTGAAAAATCCTTTCTTAAAGGAATCTTTGCAAAAATATACAAAACTAGGAATGCAAGATGAGTTAAGTGTAAGGAAAAACTAAAAAACCACTTCCCCAAAGTATACACTCATACTTCTACATGGATATGCATGGATGGATTAGACAACAGATTTAACAGATTGTTGCATCGCTAATGTTATCATTGTTAGGTACTTTGAAGAGTGAGCTATCGCCTTCATTTCTACTCACTACTAAGTCTCTGGAAAAATCTAACAACTTAAAAATTGTGAAAACATTTAACAATTCAAATTCAATTATGCTAATTTGGCTCATTGGAATACAATATGACTATGTTTATCGATTTATCTCCTATGCAGCGCCCTACATAATAACGGCCTATTGTACACAAAGATGGTCCATTCAACCTGTTAGGTGCATGGTGTGGACCATGTTACAGAAACTTTGTGATCATTATACCCTGAAGTGAATCGAGTAATTTCAAATGTGATGAAGGTTTTTTTCTAAACAAGACACACATCGATCCCTATTGCCGCCACAACCTATTTTAATCTGGTTGGAGCTTGGACATACTATGCAGAAAGTTTCAAATAAATTCAATAAATTATCGCATGTTTGACGAGTAAGATGCTGACTCCATAAGTGATGGTTAAAAAGCAGTATTACAAGGTTGTATTCAGGAATACTTAATTTACAGTAAAGCTACCTTTTCATACCTGAGTGAAACAATTAATAAAACTGAGACAAAAAATGTGCCCTTTGTGACAAATATTTAAAAGACTGTACACTTTTGTTAAGATTAGAAGTGTCTTCTGGGGAATGTGCATAGGATGCAGTAAGTAAATTAAACTTGGTCCCTTGTAAAAATACTGCTACATTGAATTAAAACAGTTCAGTGAAATTTTGAGTTGCAATGGACAGAGCCCAAAGAATAAGAATTTTTACTGTCAGATATTGCTCACTTAAATATGTTTTGGCAGATAGCAGATAATCTTTTCAATTTGAAAAACTTGAAATAAGGTTTGTTGACCATTGTAATGGTGAAGTTTAGTGTCAAACTAGGCTAGCAATCATTAAGGAAAGTATTTTTATATGAATTATATAAATTATATTATATTTTTGCATGGTTTTATCTTTTTATGTATTTAATTCTATAGCGTTTTTTAAAAAAGATCTATGGTCAAATATTTTGACAAATTTATGCACATGTAAAATACATATGATTTTAAGCAAATATAAATCCAAGCCCTAGTAATGACAATGAATAGTAAAAAAAAACACATTTAAAAAAATTATTAGTATAAATTGTCAGCAAACTTAAAACACTATAGCAATATTATTATTTTTATAGTACCTTTAATCTGCCTTCAACCAATGCTGGAACTTGTTGAGATGGCTTGTTGAAGTTGTTATTTGCTGGTATCTTTCCTGCTTCCATTGCAATCAAAACTTTAACCACCGAAATAAGCGCCGCGGCAGCGCTCGTGTGACCAAGGTTAGACTTGATGGAGCCGATAAGTAGTGGTGATTGTCTGTTCTTAAGTAAACACTTTTGCTACAGCATTCAGTTCTATGGTATCTCGAGCCTGGAAACCAATAAATTATTCATTTGTTGAAGTGTACACCAACATTTATGTGTTCATATGATGGTGATCCAAAGTTATCAAAAATAAAATTAACGATTTGTTGTGGACATATAATAACATCAACATTCCACAAAGACCAGTGTCTTAGATGATAATTTGTGAATGAGCTTCAGATCTTGGCAAAAAAAAAAAAAGTTTTAAGTAACTTTTAAAAATAGTGACCGTTTTTAAAGGTCTTAGAATGCAATCTACTGTGGGCTATTACACAGAACTTCATAGTTTATTAACACAGCTGTAGTGCAGTGTTATCTGTAGTACCTATTGCGGGTTTTTTTAGTGCACACACTTAATCCATCAGAATATAAAAACACATGTTTGTTTCAATTGTGTAAGTGTTCCGTGACTTACCTTTATCCCAGAGCCATCGGCTTCAAGGTAAGATATGAGGGATGGATCTATTCCACACCGTTGGTAAAAACTACTCAGTAAACTTGTAAGTGGGTATTCCAGTGGTACAATATATCCCGACTTCCTATCACCGTAGCACTCAAACTGGGAATGCACTATGGACGCATATATACGCTTAGCATCCTTTGCTTTCTGTAGGAACATAACTACTGATGCTTCACTTCGAACAATTCCACTAGCTATTAACAAAACACATTATGAAAAATAAGAGCATATTTTATTTTGGCATTTTAATCAGAATAACTTTATAAGAATGTTATAGGCAAATATTTAACTGGTACTTTAGCACATGTGTAATAATTTTTTTAAATATTTTTCATTTATTTGTATCCTAAACTGATGTGTGATTTTTTTTCACATGATCCATTATAATAACTCATATATAGGGATAGTAAAATATTGCAAGAAGTGTTTGTATAAACTTTTATTGAGCACATTAAAATTAATATCAAAATATTTGTAAAGTTCATTGTAGAATTTTTTAATGCATACACAAAATAAAATGAAATTTAATCTTGTTTCTAAATTGGTTTATTGGCCTTTAAATGCAAAAAATTGTCTATTTTTGCTGGCTTGAATGATAATGATATCAAAACTATGCACATTTTTACTTAGTAGCAGATGACATTGTTCTTTGGTTGAAATTGCTAGAAAAAACTGTACCAACAGCATTATTATAATTTTATTCTTAATATTCCTATAACTAATTAGTCAAAACAATCCAGAAAAAATATTTCTCTCTACCAAAGACCATTGTTAAAGAAGATTGAAGCCCAAGTATTCTATGTTCAAGCAAATAAATTATTTTAAACAAATAGTAGTACACTAATTTTCAAATGTGACATATTATTATATCAATTAAGAAGGAGCTAAACATACTGTAATATAAGATACGAGCATCTTAATTTTTAAATATTGTTTTATAAATGTATTTATATTTAATTTAATTTAATTAAGTTATCCGGGAAATAGTGGGGTACAGGGATTACATGAGATAGTAGAGGAATCACGACTGAGATGGTATGGGCATGTAATGAGGATGTTGGAGTACATGAGATAGTAGAGGAATCACGACTGAGATGGTATGGGCATGTAATGAGGATGTTGGAGTACATGAGATAGTAGAGGAATCACGACTGAGATGGTATGGGCGTGTAATGAGGATGTTGGAGTACATGAGATAGTATAGGAATCACGACTGAGATGATATGGGCGTGTAATGAGGATGTTGGAGTACATGAGATAGTAGAGGAATCACGACTGAGATGGTATGGGCATGTAATGAGGATGTTGGAGTACATGAGATAGTAGAGGAATCACGACTGAGATGGTATGAGCATGTAATGAGGATGTTGGAGTACATGAGATAGTAGAGGAATCACGACTGAGATGGTATGGGCATGTAATGAGGATGTTGGAGTACATGAGATAGTAGAGGAATCACGACTGAGATGGTATGGGCATGTAATGAGGATGTTGGAGTACATGAGATAGTAGAGGAATCACGACTGAGATGGTATGGGCGTGTAATGAGGATGTTGGAGTACATGAGATAGTAGAGGAATCACGACTGAGATGGTATGGGCATGTAATGAGGATGTTGGAGTACATGAGATAGTAGAGGAATCACGACTGAGATGGTATGGGCATGTAATGAGGATGTTGGAGTACATGAGATAGTAGAGGAATCACGACTGAGATGGTATGGGCATGTAATGAGGATGTTGGAGTACATGAGATAGTAGAGGAATCACGACTGAGATGGTATGGGCATGTAATGAGGATGTTGGAGTACATGAGATAGTAGAGGAATCACGGCTGAGATGGTATGGGCATGTAATGAGGATGTTGGAGTACATGAGATAGTAGAGGAATCACGACTGAGATGGTATGGGCGTGTAATGAGGATGTTGGAGTACATGAGATAGTAGAGGAATCACGACTGAGATGGTATGGGCATGTAATGAGGATGTTGGAGTACATGAGATAGTAGAGGAATCACGACTGAGATGGTATGGGCATGTAATGAGGATGTTGGAGTACATGAGATAGTAGAGGAATCACGACTGAGATGGTATGGGCATGTAATGAGGATGTTGGAGTACATGAGATAGTAGAGGAATCACGACTGAGATGGTATGGGCATGTAATGAGGATGTTGGAGTACATGAGATAGTAGAGGAATCACGACTGAGATGGTATGGACATGTAATGAGGATGTTGGAGTACATGAGATAGTAGAGGAAGCAAGGATGAGATGGTATGGTCATGTAATGAGGAAGGAAAAAGAAATGATGCCAAAGAAAATAATGGAAATGAGGTGTGTAGGAAAAGACCGAAAGGGAGGCCAAGAAAGAGATGGGAGGAGCAGATAACAAAAAGTTTTCAAGTGAAAGGAGAAGAATGGAAGAAATTAAAGGAGAAGAATGGTGAAAGGACAAATTAATATGGAGTCATTTTACTAAACTGACCCAGCCACAGGCTAGAAACAGTTGGTGGTGGTAGTGGTGATATATTTTATTTGTGTTTGCTACTACTAAGTTAATTCAAACGTGTTAAGAATTTTCAGAAATGTTTATTCATTCTGACTGATGCTTGAATAGCATTTAGCAAAATAGCATCTATTAAAATTATTATCCGCATCGGTGACCTGGCGGTCTAGGGGTAAGGTGTCAGACTTCTGTGCTGGCGGCCGGGGTTCAATACTCGGTCCCAGCACAAATTTATCTGATTACCAAACCCTTCCTTCACCTCTGACAAGACATCTTGTGAATGTGGGGAATGCCAGGCCTCCACCGTGGTTCGGATTCCACGTTAAACTGTAGGTCCTTCATTTCATCTCACAATCAGCCTACCATTACACATTAGCGTAAGTGCGTACAACCCGAATGGTTAGTAAGACACGGTGCTAATAATAATAATAATAATAATAATAATAATAATAATAATAATAATAATAATAATAATAATATCCACATCACCTATTTAAAATAAATAATGGTATGGAAAGAAAGTGTTAGTATCAGAATAAATCATCTCGGTCAAACCAGTTACCTAACATGGCATACAGATTTCTTAGTACCTAGTGGTGTTGTTTTCTGCTATGAGGAGGAAGGCCAATAATTGTGTCTGGGTGTGTCTTTTGATTAATATTCAACTAATTAAGAGAAGCGTGCCTATAGTTTTATTGTTAAATCTGGGTGCTTAAAATATAAAATTAATGTGTTTTATTCCTGTGACATTCAAACCGATGCAGATGAGTAGTTTCTTTGAAAGTGGTTTGTGGCATTGTGATAGTGATTAGCTCAAAAAATGCCTCGGCAAAAACTTTTTTTTTTTCTAACTATACTAAGATAGCTTTATAATTTCTTTTTAATTATCAATGTATCAGTTGTACATATTAATTGACAATGTTTGTAGTAAAAAAGTCATTATGTTCTATAGTTAGAAGGTTGTTGGTTGTAGATTTTTCATCATTTTTAGAGACTGGTTGAGTTATATTATCAGGTTTGTAATAAATTTTATTTTTTCTATTACTGTTATTTTTATTTATCTTTTTACTTATAGTTGGCTTTTTTGTTTTTAAATAATTTTTCTCCATGCTTCCCAGTAAAGACTTGTTAGGACTTTGGCTTCATGTCTTTCTTTGCTTAATGTGGTACATTACAATAGATGTTCTGTCTTCCGCTCCTTTAGCTTCCATGTCCTTCCACGCGTGGTCCATCCATCTTCTCCGTGGTCTTCCAATAAATCTTCTACCCTTCTCTTTTTTTGTAAGGCTGTCTTAGGCATTCTATCCTTCTCCATTCTCATCACATGACCTGACCACAGCAACCTTTTCCTCTTCAGTGTCTTTTCTACTGATATTACTTTTAAACCATCCCTAATTACTTCATTCCTCATCCTGTTTCTTCTTGTTACATTCTCAATGCCTTTTAGCAACCTCATCTCTGCTGCCTGCAATCTAATTAAATCTCTCTTCCTCCATGTCCATGTTTCAGAGCCATATGTTAATATTGGATGATAATATGCCTTATCTAACAAAGTGTTGGCCTCTTTTCTTACATTCCAACGACCGATTATATCCTTAACCACATGTTAGAATTGTCCACTCTGCCATGTCCTTTGTCCTATTTCCTCCTGGGTCTTACTGTGTGTGGTAATCTTACTCCCTAGATAGCAGAAATCTTACACCTTTTCGAGTTCCTTTCCACTGATTGTTATATCCCTTGCTGGGTTTGTTTCTATCCATCTTCATTATCTTGCTCTTTTCCACGTTTATGTCCAATCCATATCGTTCAATCGCTCCTGCCCATTCAGCTAGTTCTCTCTACAAGTCCTCTTCCAACTCCTCCCAGGACATGACATCATCCAAGTATTTCATCACTTTCAGTTCCTCGGATTTCTGTGAACCGGGACTTGGCTTATAATTTCATCCATTACAATATTAAACCATAATGGTGATAAAACACTTTCTTGTCTCACTCCCCTTTCTGTTTGTAACCAATCAGAGTGTTTATCTTCTATTCTTACACAATTTTCCCACTTATAATATATGTACCTTATTTGTTCCATGATCCCTTCAACAACTTCCCTTTTTCTTAAACCTAACCATGCACTTTATCTTAGTACTTTGTAATATGCCTTGTTTTTATGTCAATGAATGTTATCATGATATCTTTAACATGTTCGCCTCTTTTTACAATAATATGTCTCAATACAAATATCGAATCAACTGTAGATATTACTTGCCAGAATCTGCACTGTTCTTCCCTTGCTGTTTCTTCTATTCTTTGCTTAACTTTTCATAGGAGTAATTTTTCATATATTTTCAGACAGTGGCACAGAAATGTAACTCCCCTGTAATTTTCACATTTTGATTTGTACCCTTTTTTTTATATATGAGCACAATAACTCCTTTCCTCCAATCTTCTGGTATTTTTCTTTCCTTCCATTAAGCTCGCATCACTCAGTATAACCACAGTAATCCTAATGCTTTTATCATTCCCCCGTTAATTCATCTATTCTTGGTGATTTCTCACTGCTATCTCTAGGTTGGGCATATGAAATGTATCTACCTCCTCTTCTGTAACTACTGTTTCTCTCATCTCTCCTCCACTATTTATTTTCTTCCCTTCAATAATTCGTTAAAATAATCTATGTTTTCACCACCTGCTCTTCTCTCCACTGGACCTCTCCAGCTGTATCCAGTACTCAATTCAGCATCTCTCTAAGCTTTGTCTTATTTTTAACTGTCCCATTAAATTTTTTCTGTTTCCATTGTAGTTGTACTTTTGTTTCTTAATGAACTATCCCCAAAATGTTTCCTTTGCAAACTTAATCATTTTTCCCGCTGCTTTGGAGAGACATTTCCATTTTTCCACCTTCTCTGCTTTTCTGTCTTAAAACCACTAACTTCATGCTTTGTTTTTTCTTTTTACAGCTTCTGCTATACGCTCATCCCACCATGGCATTTCCTTCTCCTTCCTCTTTCTTGTTGTTCTTCCACACATCCTTTCTGCTGCTTCTACTATTGCTGATCTGAATCCCCTCCATTCTTCTTCCAATGTTCTTACTTCATCCTTGGGTAACTCAATCTTTACTGAGTCCTGGGATGCTTCTCTCATCCCTTTATCTACCAGTTTCCAACACTTGATTATAGTAATTCTACTGCTCTCTGCTTTGCTTAGTTGAAGTTTCTTGAAATCTGCTACAACCAGTCTGTGGTCTCTTCCTAGATTTACACTTGGTGTGGCATTCATGTTTGTTAATTTCGGGTGTAGGCATTTGGGTACTATTATGTTGTCTATAAAACTTCTATGCTAACCATTTCAGTCATAGCTGGTGAACTTGTGACTATCTCTTTTCCTATGCCAAGTGTTACCTATGACCAGATTGTTCCTTAACACAGGTCCAAGAGGTCTTCTCCTTCCTTATTCCTTCGTCTTACTCCATGACTTCCCATGTCTCCTTCCTTATTCCTTGGTCTTACTCCATGACTTCCATGTCTCCTTCCTTATTTCTTGGTCTTACTCCATAACTTCCCATGTCTCCTTCCTTATTCCTTGGTCTTACTCCATGACTTCCCATGTCTCCTTCCTTATTCCTTGGTCTTACTCCATGACTTCCCATGTCTCCTTCCTTATTCCTTGGTCTTACTCCATGACTTCCCATGTCTCCTTCCTTATTCCTTGGTCTTACTCCATGACTTCCCATGTCTCCTTCCTTGTTTCTTGGTCTTACTCCATAACTTCCCATGTCTCCTTCCTTATTCCTTGGTCTTACTCCATGACTTCCCATGTCTCCTTCCTTATTTCTTGGTCTTACTCCATAACTTCCCATGTCTCCTTCCTTATTCCTTGGTCTTACTCCATGACTTCCCATGTCTCCTTCCTTATTCCTTGGTCTTACTCCATGACTTCCCATGTCTCCTTCCTTGTTTCTTGGTTTTACTCCATAACTTCCCATGTCTCCTTCCTTATTCCTTGGTCTTACTCCATGACTTCCCATGTCTCCTTCCTTATTCCTTGGTCTTACTCCATGACTTCCCATGTCTCCTTCCTTATTCTTGGTCTTACTCCATAACTTCCCATGTCTCCTTCCTTAATCCTTGGTCTTACTCCATGACTTCCCATGTCTCCTTCCTTATTCCTTGGTCTTACTCCATGACTTCCCATGTCTCCTTCCTTATTCCTTGGTCTTACTCCATGACTTCCCATGTCTCCTTCCTTATTCCTTGGTCTTACTCCATGACTTCCATGTCTCCTTCCTTATTCCTTGGTCTTACTCCATGACTTCCATGTCTCCTTCCTTATTCTTGGTCTTACTCCATGACTTCCCATGTCTCCTTCCTTATTTCTTGGTCTTACTCCATGACTTCCCATGTCTCCTTCCTTATTCCTTGGTCTTACTTCATGACTTCCCATGTCTCCTTCCTTATTTCTTGGTCTTACTCCATGACTTCCCATGTCTCCTTCCTTATTCCTTGGTCTTACTCCATGACTTCCCATGTCTCCTTCCTTATTTCTTGGTCTTACTCCATGACTTCCCATGTCTCCTTCCTTATTCTTGGTCTTACTCCATGACTTCCATGTCTCCTTCCTTGTTTCTTGCTCCTACTCCATGACTTCCCATGTCTCCTTCCTTATTTCTTGGTCTTCACTCCATAATCTTCTCCATGTCTCCTTCCTTATTCCTTGGTCTTACTCCATGACTTCCCATGTCTCCTTCCTTATTTCTTGGTCTTACTCCATAACTTCCCATGTCTCCTTCCTTATTCCTTGGTCTTACTCCATGACTTCCCATGTCTCCTTCCTTATTCCTTGGTCTTACTTCATGACTTCCCATGTCTCCTTCCTTATTTCTTGGTCTTACTCCATGACTTCCCATGTCTCCTTCCTTATTCCTTGGTCTTACTCCATGACTTCCCATGTCTCCTTCCTTATTTCTTGGTCTTACTCCATGACTTCCCATGTCTCCTTCCTTATTCCTTGGTCTTACTCCATGACTTTCCATGTCTCCTTCCTTGTTTCTTGCTCCTACTCCATGACTTCCCATGTCTCCTTCCTTATTTCTTGGTCTTACTCCATAACTTCCCATGTCTCCTTCCTTATTCCTTGGTCTTACTCCATGACTTCCCATGTCTCCTTCCTTATTCCTTGGTCTTACTCCATGACTTTCCATGTCTCCTTCCTTGTTTCTTGCTCCTACTCCATGACTTCCCATGTCTCCTTCCTTATTTCTTGGTCTTACTCCATAACTTCCCATGTCTCCTTCCTTATTCCTTGGTCTTACTCCATGACTTCCCATGTCTCCTTCCTTATTCCTTGGTCTTACTCCATGACTTCCCATGTCTCCTTCCTTATTTCTTGGTCTTACTCCATGACTTCCCATGTCTCCTTCCTTATTTCTTGGTCTTACTCCATAACTTCCCATGATCTCTTCATACCCTTTCCTATCTTTTCCTATCTGAGTGTTCAGGTCTCCACTTAGAATGGTTCTTTCACCCTTGATTTCTATCTTCAAATCCTGCATGAATTCCTCTTTCTCTTCGTCAGTGCAACCAGTCTGGGGGACATAAACCTGGATGAAGTATGTTACCTCCCCATCCAAAACTATTGCTAGTTTTACTATTATTCCATTTATATATCTTGCATCAATTATCTTTCCTACCTTTTCTCCTCTAACACCCCTGCCACATCTTTATATCCCTCTAAAGACCACCATAATCTGTATCCCTCACCTATTTCCTTATTTCTGTTTCTTTTCCATTTTGTTTCACATAATCCCGCATGTTTATTTTCCTCTCCTTCATTACTGTTGTAATTACTTGTTCTTTTCCCTGTAGTGGTACTATGTTAATTGTTCCAACTCGTAGACCAGTCCATGCATAAGGTTGTAGCTTGGTAGATCCGTTCTTTTTGAGGTTGTTCCTATTTTTTTAAAGCCTCCTTACATCCACTAACATGACCTATTAATACTAAACAATGTAGAATCCATTGTATGACCAATTCATTTTGCTGTTTATGTAGTATGCTTATATTTTTCCTGCTTTCTGCAATGGATAGGTTATTAGATCAGCTGCAAGAAGCAACTGCCTCTATTGCTTCTTTGTAATCTATAAGTATAGCTGCTTTCTTGTTGTTACATGGTCTCTTCAGTAAATTTATTGGTGCTATTTCTATTGCATTACTTCACCATCAAACGTTTTACCTTTTCTCATTGGTATGCAGTTTGAAAACTCTTTGCAGAAGACACCTGCTCCTGCATTTTCTTGGTTGTTTATGTTAGTATTCGTCATGTAATCAATTTTAAATTAAATAAAATTCTCAAGAAAGCAGTCTAAATTAAAATTATAAATGGTTGCTACCCAACACAGCATTTAAAAGCTTTAAAAAAGGTTCAAAACTATATTATCAATATATTTCCCAACTAATCCAAAGAGACGGATATTTACCCTTAAAAGATACATCAACTTAATATATTTCAAACTGTCACCAATCTTTGTAAACAAAATGTATAACTCAAATGAGCTCCCAGATGTATTTAAAATTATACTTTAACAAACATTATATTATAAATTATTATATCAACTTGGTAAACATGTTCACTTAAAGGGACACCAACAAAAAATATACAAATATTTTACAAAGCTTGTTAAATTTTAGAATATCTTCATTTAATCACAAATACATAGTTTTCTCTAAATTATTAATAAATTGTAGAGTTTAACAATACATTCATGTGTTGGAATAAAATATATTAAATGCATACCATCATCATCAAAGGATCTGTTGTTTCCATCTTTAGCCAGTAACTTTAATTCTTTGTAGTGATGAGACATTTCCGGGAGTATTTCAAATGATACCGCACCCACTAAAGCTGATTCACATTGTCCATTCCTGATGGCTTCACTAGCCAGAGTAAGAGCCTCAATACCATTTGTGTCTCCTGAGACTAAAGCATAACTTGGTCCTAAACAAAACAAGTTTGCAATTTGAAAAATATTAGTCTATTTTAGAAGTTGATCAAATGCCTCGACATACATTAAAAATTCTACTTTTCCACTGCCCACCAAGAAAAGATTAGTAAAGAAATAGTATTAAAATTAAAACAGCCTAAAACTGTAAAGTAACTAAAATGAGTATGGTAAACCAAAATGTGATAGCAAGTTTTTTTTTATATAAATCTGTTTGAAATAGAACCTCTTTGTTTCATTATTCATCAAATAAAAAGATTGACAAGTAATGTAAACATGAATAGTGATCAATAGGGTATAAATAACCAAAGTCTGGAATGACAGTTCACATTAAGGCAAATAAAAAAACTACTAAATTCAAAAATGTTTAGTAAAATCCCAAAGTGTGAATAAAATGTTCAACTTTATTTTAAAAATATTTTGTAATATGAAGGTACATTGTGCACTACAATGTTTCTCCAACAATAAGATCGGAGCAGGATTAGATAATGAGTATAGAAATTGTTTCTAGGTTTGTTTTGGTGATAAAAGTTTAGTGACAGCTTTTATTCCCCAACTAATCCAAAGATAGGATTATTTACCCTTAAACGATACATCAGCTTGAACAAAAAACTGACAAACATTTATTATTATTATTATGAATAAAGACAATGTATGTTTGTATTTATATTGTTAAATGAAATTTAAAAATGAATTTTAACACAATAAGGTTTGTGGTGTGTAACTAAGAAACATCTTAAAGTAGCCACATTGGGCCCAAAGAATATTAGAATGTGTAACTGTGTCCTTATTTGTAGGCTAGGAAAGGCTGACAACAGTGTTTTGTCTAAAAATGTTGTATAAGCAATGGTGCTCGTGTTTCTGATATAGTTAAGAAGTTGACGATCTCACATAACCATCACAAACTTTGAATGAGCATGGAACAAATCCTGGGTAGTACAGTGGTAGAGGATTAGTACACTAAGTTAAATCGCATGTTCAGGCATCATTTTTCAACTGTATTGATAAGTAGCTTAGATGATTTTGGTCCAAAATAAAGTTTCTTTGATTGGGATAGTACAATAACTAAATATGATCCATTCATAAATATGATAATTCTCACTTTCCCACAGAAATGCTTGAGTCTCCATTTTTATTTAAATAATTTAATTTAATACTATTCTAAAATATGACTTACATGTAACATAATTTTCTTCATTGCATACTAATATAAACTTTTGGTTTGTCTAGTGTTGCATATCTAATACAAACTTTTTAGGATTCAATAAAACCATTTATTCGCCATTGTATAACTGCATATAATTTTGAATAAATACAGTTAAAATAATTAAGATTCTATTAAAACTATGCGTTAATTTCCAAAAAAGAATAAAACATTGTTAACATTACATGCCAGGCCTCCACCGTGGTTCGGATTCCACGTTAAACTGTAGGTCCTTCATTTCATCTCACAATCACCCTACCATTACACATTAGCGTAAGTGCGTATAACCCGAACGGGTAGTAAGACGCGGTGCTAAATAATAATAAATAATAATAATAATAATAAATAACATTACATGTTTTTCACTACTTCTTACTTACCTTTCCAGCCTATCCACATTTAATTAGGATTAGGAACATTAAATTTACAGGAAAATGTACTTGCATTTATGTGATAAACCATCAAGGGAAAATTATATGCAGTATCCCTGATTGGGAAATGAACCCTGATCTTGTCACTGGCCAACCAGACTATATGAGTCTTGTTTTTAGTCAAAAACTTAAAACTAAATATATCCCAACAATACGCAATTTAGTTCATGAAGTAAATGAACTGACTGTGATATATAGGTGATATTTTCCAAAACTAGACTGTGAAGAGATCCATCTTACCATAACAATTCAACCAATACGACACTCTGTTAGCAAGCATTGTGCGAGAGTGTCCCAAAATACCAAAACCAGCTCCCTGGTAAATCCACATGTTCTCGGATTCGCTGAACACTGAACCCATGACTATTCCCATTCGAGTGTTCTTCACAACCTCTGGGTTCAAACCTGGAAGTTAAAAAAATCAATTTGTATTTTATTTTAATCAATATTTTATAAAGATATGAGTTACTATGATATATAAGTAATACGAACTTGAATATTTAAGGTGTAAGCAATCCTTGACGATCTAACCCCAACTTGTGTAGTAGGATCAGCAAACAATGACTACTATCAGTGCTTCACTATTTATTATTATTAATTGTTGTTGTTATTGTTGTTGTTGTGTTTGTTATTGTTGTTGTTATTGTTAGTTGTTGTGTTGTGTTGTTGTTGTTATTGTTGTTATTGTTATCGTTATCATTATCGTTATCGTTGTTATTGTTGTTTATTATTATTATTATTAATAGCACCATGTCTTGTTACCATTCACTAGAAGAAAATCTCAGCTCAATAAGTAATGCAAGAATATTTTCTGGTAATGGTGACTTGGACGTGATTGCCGAAATGACAAGACAAACATGACACCAACTACTAGATATAATATTTGAAAGTGAAACGCGGTTGAGGGGGAGGAGTGGGGAGGAGGAAGTGTGGTGGAGGAATATAGGAAGATGGAGGTGTTTTAACAAACTGACCCAGCCACAGGCTGTAAACAATTGATGATAATGATTATGATGATGATGATGATGATGATGATGGAGAGTGGGACTGGAGATCATCTTACATGACTGTATTATATTTACAACTTAGCATAGAATTAAAATTAATCTGTAATTTGTTATATATCATCGACGAATAAATAATACTGCTTATAAGATATTTTTTTCTAAAATGACACTTTTGGCTTTGATGGGTCGCTATTGTCATTCTCTGGAGTTTGAACATAGAAGTTCATTGAATTTGTCAAGAGAATGCGCTGCAAGCATATTGCAACACCACTGGACGTCTCCCACACTCTTACTAATGTAGAAAATACCGTCAATCTCCATTAGTAAAATTAGCGTTGAGGTAAACCTATTTGAGTGTCCTAATCTTTTGCATCCATATGTTTATTTTTGAGAATTTGTTCATGTATTAGTTTAAAGTGCAGTATTAGTATTTGAAGTAAGTTGCGAATGAATTGTGTAAATTACTTTAAAAACAAAATTTTGAAGCAGCAATGCGTAACTACAATACACAAGGCTCGGAGATAGGCAGTATTACAGTATGGTAAGTGGCTTTCAAATAAAAATATTAATTATGTATTCTTAGGTATTGTTTGATGTTCTAGTGTATGTGCACAAAATAATATCTTACATTTGTAGATTAATTACACAAAGTAATTCTGGTTAAAGAGTAAGAATTTTATTTGTAGCCCCAAAACAATTTTTGTTATTTTCTCAGAACAATGGATCGGCGTGAGGAGGAAGAGAATGACTTGTTTGAGGAGTTAGAGGATGATTCATTATTCACAGGGTATGAGATTCTGGAGACACTGGAGATGTCCAGCAGCTTACTACAAAGTAAAGTCATTCCAGCTCCATCTAGTCATGTGACATGTATGGACACTCTAACAATTAACCTACTGGTATTTTTACATGCTTTACATCACAGTATATTATTTTTAATAAAATAACATAATTGCCACCCACGTGAGTGACCGAATGGTCTAAGGCAGCGATTCCTAACCGGCGCCTTCGCGAACATAATTTAAGATGTTATTTGTTTATTACTGAAGTTAATTATCTTAAATTCTACTTTTTGGAGGAGAGACTTCGATGATTGTAAGCATGTAATTACAGCAGACTCTCGATTTTCTGGAGTTATTGAGAGGAGAGGAAGCACGGATAATAGAAAACACAGATAATACAAATAATCCCCATCTGTTTACCATTGTTATTCAAAATTTGCTGCCCTTTGTTTAAACTTATTTATATGAAAAGGGATTTTCCACCATGGTGAATATTAAAGCGAAGCAGTGAAATCGACTCCTGCATGTGAATAGCATTAAGTGATACATTCGAAATAGGAAAAGACAAATTAGTGGAAAGTTTTCAACAGGAGTCCCATCATATAAATTTAGCTGAGTTAATTTCTGGTTTTTGAAGTTATACTTCTTTAGGCGCGTTATGAAAAAATGATGAGAGTGAAATTTTAAGATGCGCGCGCATCACTGTAACACAAAAGTAACAGGTTGAAGCTAAACCACTCATTAAGTCTCGAAAAAAAAAAGCTACCAACAAAATAGAAATAGAACCTCTGTTAGTCGCGCATGTTGGTACGCTCGTCGCCTCTGACCACTGTTTTCATATATAGAATATTTATCCACATGTTTCTAGTTTCTACATTCACAACACATGTTTTAGTTTCATACAAGTGCGAATTATATATGTGCTAATAAATTATATTCAATAGTGATTTAAATTGAATATTTTGATTAATATTATTTACTATTCGTAAATATTAGTGAACAAAATTGTGCTTATAGACTTTTTCAAGTGCTCCAATATAATTGAGGTTAACTATCCGTATGTATTATTTATTGATATAGATTAAAATATTATTATTTAACATAATTAATACTAAATATTATTAAATTATTATTGTTAAATATTTATTATTGGTTATTTAATATTTACAAAATAAAGAAATAAAATTAATAAAACATTTGATAAAAAATTTGTGATAAAAATTTAAATCGAACATCAAATTAAAATATTAATTTTTAATATTTATTATTAAATTGAATAAATAATAAATAATTATTAAAATAAATGAACAAATTTAATGAAAACTATTTGATAAAAATGAAAAGTGAATATTAAATTAAGAAAATAATAAATATTTAAAAAATGAATAAACTTAAATTCAATTTTTGAATTTATTATTAAATTTATTCATTTACTTTTAAAATATTAAATAATCAATAATAAATATTTAAAATTAAGAATCTTATAATATTTAGTACAAATTATGTCATATATATTTATTATTTTCTAAATTTTATTTTTAATAATTATATATATATATATATATATATTATTAAATTATTAATTTTCAATTTTAAATATTTATTATTAATTTCTAATATCTAATTCTCTACAATAAATCTTATTCATCAATCTAAGATTCTTTTAGTTTATTTAATGATGCCAAAGAAGTATAACTTCTCACGCGCGTACATAAGTACACACACCCATTTTTTTAAATTATTATATCAGTAAACAAAACCACTATTTTAGAACAAATCTTAATGATTAATTATGTTACCTAATAAAAACTAGGGGAACATGAAAATATTTTAGAATATTTAGGGAGCCGTGAGTAATAAATGGTCTAAGGCAGTGTTTTTCAACCTGTGGGTTGCGACCCCCAGGGGGGCCGCAAAGGCTTTATGAGGGGGTCGCGGTTGCAAGCCAGGTAAAATAAAAAGCAAGTGTAGGTCCTTCACTACATTAAAAATACAACAATCTCAGAGAAAAGTTTATTTTTAAATATAGGTTTAACAATATACACTGCATTAAAGATACAACAATAATTTCAGTGAGAAGGCTGTGCCTGTTTATTTTTTAATAATTTGTCGAATCGTGGTTCTATTTTTGAGACGCAAATAACCAAATCATTTTCTAATTGGAGTATATTTCTCTTCTTAGTTTTTATGTTCACCCTTGAAGATAAAGTTAGTTCACATAGGTAGGAAGTGGAGAATTGCACTAACAATCTCAAAGCTTCCCTTGATAG
This sequence comes from Timema cristinae, assembly GCA_039000515.1. Taxonomy (NCBI): domain Eukaryota; kingdom Metazoa; phylum Arthropoda; class Insecta; order Phasmatodea; family Timematidae; genus Timema; species Timema cristinae. The sequence continues at coordinate 9,462,734 of JBCFYV010000100.1, forward strand.
CTCTGGATATTCTTCTTTTCTCTTCATCCAGAAGACGTCAATCTTTTGCGAATTAAATTTCATTTTAAGCATGCCATCAGCTGCAACATTTACAACATCTTTCATATTCATGGTCAGATCAGTCAGTTGTACTGACATATCTAAAAAGGATTTTGTATCTATCTATGCCATTGTCAGTGTCAGAGTTCAGTTCTGGAAAGTAACTTAATAATCTATTTTCCAAATCATGCAGGCTCTGTATCATGCAAGGAATGTGAGAACTTACTACTAACGATTGGTCCGTTGCAATTTCTTCAACAATCTTCTGAATGCAAGGTAAAGAATCATACATCAAATTTGTAAAGAGTTGACCACAAACGAAGTTTTGTGAGGAATCCTTTAAGTTTATCCTTGGCCGTTAGAATATGTTCTTCTTTCCCTTGGAGGCTCTTGTTTAAAATATTTAGGTGGTTTAAAAATCAGTGATAAATGCTAATTTTAATAGCCAAACAGGGTCACAAAATTAATTCGCATATTCTGATTTATGATCTTGTAATAACAATAAAAATTCAGCTTTTAGTTCCAGAGCTAGTGTTAATATATTTCCTTTTGATAGCCATCTGACCTATTTATTATAAAGAAGATTTTTATGGAGCGAACCATGTCTTCACAAATGATTCTAAACAGTCGAGTTTGAAGCTCTACCTTTAATGGAGTTCACAACTTTAATCATCTCTTTCAGTACAGCATTCAAATCAGAAGGTAAAACATTGACTGCCAGAGCTTGCCGATGAAGAAAGCAGTGTGTCCATGAAACATTTGCCATTATTGATTTTAATTTCAGAACGAGCCCGCTTTGATTGCCAGTCATAGCGTTAGCACCATTTCTACAAATAGCAATACATTTTGTCCAATCAATCTCGTAGTCGCTAGTGTTTTCTAAAAAATTTGTCGTATAAATACTGGCCAGTAGTGTTCGCAGGAAGTGCTTTGCAAAATAAAATGTCTTCATTGATACTTTCATCTGCTTCAAAGCGCATAAATACCACAAATTACACACAATCTGCAATATCTGTCGACTCATCAAACTGCAGAGCAAAATGTGAGTTCTTTAATTTTTTGACTAATTGTTCTCGAATGTCAACGGCCATATCATGCGTTCAATAGTATTATCAAAAAGTGGTATGCTTTTTAGCTAGTTTTCCTCCTGTTTACCTAACATAACCTCAACCATATTCAGGGCTGCTGGCATAATAAGATTCTCGGCAATTGTATGCGGTTTTCCAGCTTTATCACTCGGTATGGACTCGTTAGCTAGCTAATAACGCTTTCTCATGGAACATTGGAAACCTAAAATAAGATGAAAAAATATAACTTTAATATAGAATTTACTATTATATCTTTATGTTTTAGAATTTTTAATTATTGTAGATGTATTTAATGAAAAATGAAGTGAATATTAAAGTTAGATTAATTCTTTGGCTAATATTGAAAAATCTTAATCTTTAGATTTGTATGGAATTTCGAATAGATGATGATAATAAGTATTTCTCAAAACCTTAACAATAAACGACTGTGAATTTATTGGAATGGCATTTTTTTTATTTTCCTGAATAATTATTAAATTTAAAAAATGGAGATTGCTAGGTTTCTTATGAAAGGCCTCACATAATATTATTTTTAAACAACAAATAATACTAGTTTATTACCTCAATCATAGTAGTTTGCTGATGGTTAAAGGTTTTCAGCTTTTGTTCAAATAAATGTAATCCTTGTTATGTTTAGTTGAGAGGTGACGCATAAACTTTGACGGCTTCATACTCTCACGTGATAATACTTCACCACAAATTACACATTGAGGTTTATTATTCATGACAGTAAAACAATTTTTCAAATAATTTCCGTCATAACGTCTATTTTTTTTTCTGTTTTTATTCGCTTCTGCTACTGCCACTTGTACTAGACGTGGAGGGCTGCGCAGATCTTTTTAAAAACTTCTCCATTACGACCTTACACGCTGGTGTACTCTGACAAATGACAAACGACTGTTCCTATGCGGCCGCTGACCGCTGACCTTCAACCAACCTGCGCGCGCACTCCCCCCTCCCCGCTTAACAGCACCAAATACGTCTTATTTGACATAATTTTATTATGACCAGTGGGTAACCAAAATTTTTTCACTTGCTAAGGGGTCGCATATTCAAGAAGGTTGAAAAACACTGGTCTAAGGCATCACTCTTGTGTTAGACTGGCCTGCTGAGGACCGCGAGAATGGGGTTCAATCCCGGTTTGGTGCAATGAGGGTAGTTTTTCCCCTCTCCCTCCATACAAATGCTGGTGGACCTCCTCTAAAAGATACCTTCCTCATCCTTGACACCCAAACGGGTAATAAGACGCAGTGCTAAAAAAAACACATAACGCTACAGTAACAAAATATACCAAGTGTTTGTAGTCTGAGTTTCCTAATCCTTGGATATGGAGGCTATCGTGGTGGTATAAATAATAATTTAATATTATTATTATTATTATTATTATTAATAATTAATTAATTAATTTATTATTTTATTATTAATTATTATTATTTAATTATTAATTTATTATTATTATTATTATTATTATTATTATTATTATTATTATTATTATTATTATTATCCATTTCAATTTCCTTTATTATAGTGTTGGCCAACAGTCATAAGACTTATAACAGACCAGGACTGAAAAGTACACAGCTACCATACAAATACATATACGAATATTTTCACGAGAAAATAAGACAAACAAAAATGGCTAAGTAATGTTATATAATAAAAAAATATCAATAATAAAAAAAAACTAAAGAGTGGTTAACAGCAGTAACAATATGCAAACAATAAATCAGAATATTGTAAATTTAAATACCATAGGCAGAACCTCTACATGATAAATATTGATATGGGAGTTCCTTAAATAACTCTCTGAGTTTAGATTTTATTTTATGATAGAAGTCGAATTCGACAAATCTAGAATTGGCGCTATGGATATAACGACCTGTAGGGCTCACCTCATTAGAGATATTGATTGCGAGAAGCCCGAGAAGGGATATGAACGCCTACCTGATCAAGGGCAAATTTGCAATAAATTTTGCTATTGAGAATATTAAAAACAAAAAGGGCATCACAATAAATTCTATGCAAGAAGAAAGTTTGGAGCCCTAAGAGGTTTCGAATTCTGTCATAATCATAATAAATCCGGTTACTAAAGAATTTATCATGGCATGCAGCAAAAAATTTTCTTTGAGCGTTTTCCAACCTAAGAGAGTCAGTTAAGGTAATGGGATTCCAAGCAACAGTAGCATATTCTAACTTAGATCTAACCAAGGCGTAGTACAGACATAAAAAACAGTCAACTTTCTTGAATTATGATGTAATAAATTTAATAAGTCCAAGTAATTTCAATAACTAGGAGATTACATGGTCAATATGATAGTGGGAAAAAAGTTTGTTATCCAGGAGAACACCAAGATCATTAATGTAAAGGGTGCGAACTACGTTTTCATTGCTCAATTTATAAGTAAAAAGAATGGATTAGTTTTCCTAGTAAAAGTTATAGATTTGGTCTTAGATTTATTAATAGACATTCCATTTTCAAAAGACCATTGTAGAATACCATTTACATCATTTTGTAACTCTATACAATCTGCAATATATGTTATATGTATAAATAATTTTACATCATCAGCAAAGAGTAAACAACTAGATGAGTTCAAATATTTACTAATGTCATCAATTAACACATTAAAGAGAAGAGGACCTAAATTAGAAACCTGTGGTATGCCACAGAGGGCTAAAAATATATTTGAGATGTATGAATCAATTTTAACAGTGAATGATCTTTCATGCAAATAACTTCTGTACCAATTTATATATGATTGAAAAAGGCCGAAATTATCAAGCTTAGAGAGAATAATACTATGGTGAAATAAGTCAAATGCCTTACTTTAGTCAAAATAAATAGCACCAAGCTTACCTTGGACAGAGACTTGAGGGGCAACATGCCCAAGAAATTCTACTAAATTAGTGACAGTAGATTTATTTTTTATAAAGCCATGTTGATTATCTGAAATTTTATTTTTAAGGTGGTGGAAAGTATGCTCATGTATGATTTTCTCAAATACTTTGGAGGAAGTGTTTAAGAGGTAAATTGGTCTATAATTACAAGTATTTGTTTTTGTCCCTTTTTTATAAATAGGTATGACAGCAGATTGTTTCCATGTAAGAGGAAAAGTTTCATTTTAAAGGCCAATGTTAAAGATATAGGCTAACAAAGGGATAAAAATGTTGACACAGCCTTTAACAATAAAACTTGGAATCCCATCTATCCCGGCACATCTAGAAGAACTCAATGTTTTATAGCACTAGCAACATCCAAGTGTGTAATGTGGCGTGGATACAAGGGTGCGCTAGTTTCAACAATGGGGCAGGGTAAGACAGGAAGGGCTGAATCATAAACGGAACGAACGTAGCTCCCAAACTCATTAGCAATTAATACAGGATTTGCTATAATCTTGCCATTAATTTCTAGGTTAGACGGGAAAACTTTATTCACACGATTGTTTTTAACAAATTTCCAAAATTCCTTGGGTTTGCATTTAATACTATTTTCTATTGAGTTAATCCAATTGGCTCTGTCTATAATCAAAGTAGTTTTAACTAATTTACGAAAGTGAGAAAAATGTGAATAGTTTAAACTTTTTGAAAAAATTGTTATTTTCCTAATATAGTATTTAAGAGTAGAAGAAAACCAATTCGGATATTTGGATGAATTAAGAATGGTAATTTAAGGAATATGCGTTTTGATTTCCTTTGGACTAAATTGGTAAACTTATCTACAGCCAAATTAACATCCGTAGTAGAATAAACACAAGAGCAATCAGCAGTAGCCAGGTCATTGTAGAGATTAAGGTATTCACCACGTGCATAGTAAATATATGTAGGGGGGGTGTCATTAATTTTTGTAATAATAGGTACATCAAGTGAAATCAATAAGGTCGGATGAGCTAAATCAATATTCACTAGTGATTGAGAACTATGAGTAATAGAGGTGTGGTGAAAATTAGCCAAAACAAGGTCAAGGAGGTTAGTGTCATTATCAGCTTCATTAAGTTGTTCTAATCCTATTATGTTGGTCGAAGCAAGAAGTTGAGTAGCTTTTAATTTAATGTAGAAATGTGAAATGCTTTGAGAATGATGATATTTCCAATCAATTTTGGGGCAGTTAAAATCACCTAATAGTTTTATTCGGTAGGGATAGTTAGCCAAAGCACCTTCAAGAAATGTAGAGTAATTCTTAAATACTTTGACTGTTATTTGAGGAGCAAGATATATGTTCCCAATTAACAGTTTTTGGCTATCAAATGTTGGGATCTCAATCCAGACACATTCCATATTATTCTCTAGGTCAGTTCTCCTGACTACACCAGAAATAGAATCAATGACAGAAATGAGAACACCACCACCCCTTGAGATAGTAGCTTCATCATATAACCTGTCAATATAGTTAATGGGAAAGTAATTTTCATTAACAAACTCACTAAAGAGCCAAGTTTCAAACAAACAATTAATGGAGAAATCATTCAAACAAACATTTGTAAATAATTCCCTTGCTTTGGTTCGTAGAGCACAAACATTTTGATAATACAATAGAATATCACTATTTTTCACTTGGAAATGGGTTGGGAGGTAGCCTCCAGACCTCCTTCGATGGTGACATATTAATAATTATTAATAATAATAATAATGAAAACTCTAAACATATCCAGGAGGTAATGGAAGTAAAATCTTCACTCCAAATAAAGCTACATAAAATAGTCACCACCTGTATTGTCTATAAAACCCTTCATTTTTATACAGCAGAAATAATGATTGTGATATTATGCCATTTTGAATTAATCAAAGGGTAATTTATATTACAGTTATGTGTTGTAGATTTAGAGCGCATTTTCACAGACTTGGGTACATCAGTCAAAGGAAACCTTTTCTCACTGTATGTACCCTAAGCTGCAAGTGAAGTGACATTGGATGTAGAATGATCAACAAGCAGTAACACATCAGGCTGTATTTTACTTCCCTTACTGCAATCAACGCGATATTCAATTAATTTTGCACAAGGAAGTGCAATTTATTGATCTACATGCTCTGGTACCACTAATTCACTAGATGTAGATGATCCTACTGATCTGGATTATATAACTTACTTCCTACTGAAGATGTAAACAATAAAGAAACAGTCGTAAGCAGCAATGGTATTGACTCCGGAAGCTTAGAAGACGATATTTCGTTTGATGGAGACCACCAACAACATCTAAAAAACGGGGGGGAAAAGATCGTTCTGGTTGGAAACAAAATTCAAATAAGACAACGTGGATGGTTGGAAAACCCTACCTCAGATACCAGAGAACAAAAGAAGGAAAGGTTTATCACAACACACAGAGAAGCAAAAGAATCCTGGGTCCAACTTGCTTGTCAGATGATTGCAAAAAAAAAAATTAGAATGAAGAGAGATGTAATATTTTGAAACAGTTTCGGAAATGATTGAATTGGGATAAGAAAAAAATTACATTGTCAATATGGTGGAAAAAGTGCTGATCAGACGAAGATGAGCTAATGATGAATCTAAACACCAGAATACCCTTGTATAGCATTTTGTCATAGGAGAAAAGAAAGTCCATATTTGCCAAAAGATGTTTTTACAAGCTCCTGGAATCAAGAAATTGATCATAAGAGACTGGATTGATCACGCAATACCGATGCTATGGTACCAAGTTATGAAGTTGGCAGTACCAGCCCTGCTGGCCAGTGCCAAAAGGAAGATGCTAAGGGATTCCTGAAGTCATTTTTTGATTCAATGCCCAAACTGTCATCACATTATTGTAGAAAAATTATATATAGTGAAATACTTAAAGCCAATTACTACATCCCTAGTTTAGTTGTATAACCTTTATGTTGACAAATGTAAAGAAACAAAAACCATGCACTAAGCCGTTTCACATTTGAAAACATGTTCGAGGCACAGACTATCTCACTTTATCAAGCAAAAAAGGGCAATTTACTGTGGTTTTGAGGTGAAAAATATATCTGAAGAAGATTACAATACAGACATTCAGTTGAGAGATGCCACCAGAGCAGAAAAGGAAAATGACAAAGTCAAAGGCAATAAAGGAAATTATCATGTATTGACACAAGATTTACAGGCTGTGAAGCTTGCACCATTTCTAAATGTCAGCGCAATGTTATATGTTGAATGTACACAATATTACGTTATATACCAAATCTTGGTTCTAGTGAAGTTGTTTGTTATTTTTTTAATGAAAGTGAAGGAGAACTGGTAGCATCAACATTTGCATTATGTGTTGTAGCTTGTAAGTCATTTGAAATCAATTTTGGAAAACAACCCTAAGCCATTCAGCTTATGATCTGACGGATGCACATACCAAAATAGAAATAGGGTCCTTTCTAAAACATTGCTACATTTAGCCATGGAGAAAAAACATTCAAACCAAAGAGAAATAGGGTCCTTTCTAATATATTGCTACATTTAGCCATGGAGAAAAACATTCAAACCAAAGAGAAATAGGGTCCTTTCTAATACATTGCTACATTTAGCCATGGAGAAAAACATTCAAACCAAAGAGAAATAGGGTCCTTTCTAATACATTGCTACATTTAGCCATGGAGAAAAACATTCAAACCAAAGAGAAATAGGGTCCTTTCTAATACATTGCTACATTTAGCCATGGAGAAAAACATTCAAACCAAAGAGAAATAGGGTCCTTTCTAATACATTGCTACATTTAGCCATGGAGAAAAACATTCAAACCAAAGTAAAATAGGGTCCTTTCTAATATATTGATATATTTAGCCATGGAGAAAAACATTCAAACCAAAGAGAAATAGGGTCCTTTCTAATATATTGCTATATTTAGCCATGGAGAAAAACATTCAAACTTAAGAGAAATAGGGTCCTTTCTAATATATTGCTACATTTAGCCATGGAGAAAAACATTCAAACCAAAGAGAAATAGGGTCCTTTCTAATATATTGCTACATTTAGCCATGGAGAAAAACATTCAAACCAAAGAGAAATAGGGTCCTTTCTAATACATTGCTACATTTAGCCATGGAGAAAAACATTCAAACCAAAGAGAAATAGGGTCCTTTCTAATATATTGATATATTTAGCCATGGAGAAAAACATTCAAACCAAAGAGAAATAGGGTCCTTTCTAATATATTGCTATATTTAGCCATGGAGAAAAACATTCAAACTTAAGAGAAATAGGGTCCTTTCTAATATATTGCTACATTTAGCCATGGAGAAAAACATTCAAACCAAAGAGAAATAGGGTCCTTTCTAATATATTGCTATATTTAGCCATGGAGAAAAACATTCAAACCAAAGAGAAATAGGGTCCTTTCTAATATATTGCTATATTTAGCCATGGAGAAAAACATTCAAACCAAAGAGAAATAGGGTCCTTTCTAATATATTGATATATTTAGCCATGGAGAAAAACATTCAAATCAAAGAGAAATAGGGTCCTTTCTAATATATTGCTACATTTAGCCATGGTGAAAAACATACAAACCAAAGAGAAATAGGGTCCTTTCTAATATATTGCTATATTTAGCCATGGAGAAAAACATTCAAACTTAAGAGAAATAGGGTCCTTTCTAATATATTGCTACATTTAGCCACGGAGAAAAACATTCAAACCAAAGAGAAATAGGGTCCTTTCTAATATATTGCTATATTTAGCCATGGAGAAAAACATTCAAACCAAAGAGAAATAGGGTCCTTTCTAATATATTGCTATATTTAGCCATGGAGAAAAACATTCAAACCAAAGAGAAATAGGGTCCTTTCTAATATATTGATATATTTAGCCATGGAGAAAAACATTCAAATCAAAGAGAAATAGGGTCCTTTATAATATATTGCTACATTTAGCCATGGTGAAAAACATACAAACCAAAGAGAAATAGGGTCCTTTCTAATACATTGCTACATTTAGCCATGGAGAAAAACATACAAACCAAAGAGAAATAGGGTCCTTTCTATTACATTGCTACATTTAGCCATGGAGAAAAACATTCAAACCAAAGAGAAATAGGGTCATTTCTAATACATTGCTACATTTAGCCATGGAGAAAAACATTCAAACCAAAGAGAAATAGCTGGAAAGAGGATATTCACAAATGGAGTGCGGCTCCATCCACAGTGCAATTGAATGTAAACTGAAGGAATGAGAAATTGAACTGGCCAGCCAATATTCATCAACAACAAAGCAGGCAAGGCAAAAGCCTTCAAGAAAGGAAACGTTAATTTATTACTATAATCGGACAGGATGTGAAGCCAAGAACAAAACTGTCACAGACATATTTACTATAAAACTAAATTTGGCGAGGAACTCCAGCCACTTCCAAGAAGACCTAAACCAATCTAGCGGCCCATAGTATTTCCTCTCCTTTATAAAGAAAGATAATAAATCAAACAAATCAAGTGGCAACATCTACAAGAACTGAAAGAACTCCTCCCAGCTGAATGACACACATTATGCAATCTACTGTCACCCTTCGCAGTTAATATTAAAAAAGTTGTTATTCAATATTGTAATTTGATGTAGTGTTAAACATGACTCAAGAGTACTAAAGCCATAATATATTAACAAAGTATGGTAATGAAATTCATTACAGCCTCACTCCATATTTCTACAGAAATGTTAGAAGAAATACCGTTATGTGAAATAAATAGCTGATTATCAGGGTTAGGTTCAAAATAACTTTACACATAGTAACAGATGAGTTTCATAGTTCATTCAGGACGTTTTGATATAGGTTTTTTTTTTCCTCCTGAAAATTTTACTAATCGTCATATAGGCAGTATATTCATCGACAATATGTTTAACCGACTCTTCAACTAATATTTTCCCATATTTCTCTTTTGTACCAATAGTTCAGTCCAAATGTTGCCTAAACCAAAACTTATCATTTCACTCAATGCAGCCAAATCTTTGCTCTGTATTTCTAACTTTCACAGTGTGAAAACTAGGATAATTGAAGAAAGATTTGGAAAAATAATTGAGTGTCCTGGTTTGCCTGCTGGTATGCTAGAATCCCTAATGATTCAATACCCCAGCAATTTTGCCATCATAATGACAATTAAAATACCAGTTCAGTGAAAAAGGTGGAAATTAAAATTTTAACTCAAATTGAGATTTTGATACCATTTGTTAAATTGAGATTTTGATACCATTTGTTAGACAATCACAAAATAATGGTTTAAGATGTTGCGCTCATATTTAAACTTGATTTTTTTAATTATTACTTTTGGGTTCTATATGTGGCTTTAGATATAAAAGTTGATGTCTTGAATATGTGTAATGTGATTGACACACATTCTTCCTTGCACCTTTAAAAAATAAAATATTAATTTTGAGCTTACCTGAATCAATAATCGCCTCAAATGATCTTTCTATCATATTTCGTGTCATAGGATCCAGAGTTGAAGCCTGATGGTTATTAATTCCAAAAAAAGACGAATCAAATTCGTTACGTTTTGGTAATCTCCCAATAAGTTTTGGAATGTCCAAATGTCCTTTAAAAATAGCATCACATTAGCATTATTAAACAACCAGACATTATAATATTCAAGTTCTACATTCTCCTATGCAAGATATTACAAGTTAGATTTATTTTTGTATCAAACCATTATAACACATTATCTGTGAATTACTGAATAACTTTGGATGTGTTCGACTCAAAATTCTCTGTTATAATGTCCTTAGTCAGGATTCAAACCCTGCATTTTTCTCTGCTATGATATGGGTTCAGGGACATATTGACCCACTGGGAAGCTTGCTAATTTGTCTCAAATGTCAAGAATGTCTACATATTAACAAAATTTAGAATATTTCAATAAAAATGACTGACTTTGCTTTAAATAAATTAGTAATTTCTTCCCATCCCTCTACCCCTAATATTATAGCATATTTTGTTAACAATGGGATCAACCAGACAAATTGGCAAACCAACAATAGGTGATATTTTAAGTTTCAGTATCTCATTTTAAACAGTTTATTTTATAGCTTATTTCTTTGAAAAACTCTAAATAAAACAATTATGAAAATATATTATGGGATTTGGCTTAGTAAAATATATTAAATTGCTGACAATTGAATTTTTAAATATACATGAATAAATATTAAATCAGTAGTGGATGAAGAGGGAGCAGTAAAGTTGAGGTCTGTTCAAACAATTTTCCTCATCATAGTTCCAATCTGCCTCTCCTAATATTTGATTTTATTTGTTATGTTATAAACTTTGGTGCTTTAAGACTCATTTTCATGGTCATAACAAATGGGAGTGTTTTGGGAGTCATTTTTTAATTTACTAATAAAATATTCTTTAATCTTTCTTAAATCCTTGGCTAATGGACTGATGGAGCATTTTAAATTCCATTACATCTACAACCAGGGTCGGACTAAAGGGCGGGCTAGCAGGGCCACGGCCTGGGGCGCCAAAGTTCTTACAAAATTTACTAATTTAAATATTATTTTAATATAATTTAATTTTGTGTGTCACATGGCACACGCAAAATACATTGGTTCATTACAGGTAGTAGATCTTTAAAAGGGACGCAGAAGATGCGTGATTGAGAACGCTATAGTGTTATATCTAGAGTATAGATATAAAAATACATGTGTTCACTCGAATTTCGCTGCTCTCTGATCTTGTCCCTCCTGTGGTTAACAGAAAACTCATAGAAGTTGTCTCTATACATAGAGGTACACAAAGATTGCAAGTTTTAACATGCACACTATACACTTTTTACACACCAGCCCAAACTACATTCTCTGCCGACATATGTGTGCTCATGTCGATGCTTATTCCTTTGGGCTTGTTGTTGTCAATTTCCTCTTTACCTGAATAAGCTCGCTGTTTTCATTTAAATATTTACCAAAGCTGTCACCTGTTTATGTAAATAAATTACGTTGAAGTCAAGAGGTGTCATTGTTCTAGTAGATTTTAATTTTATGCTGAACCAATTTTAGTATATTGAAAAGCTGAACATTAGTTGAAAAACTATAGCTCACGCAAGTACTCGCCCGCTGGTACTTGAGTCATTGTACGTTTTCCCTGATTGATCTTATATTTGGAGCTGAAATTTTAACATAGTCTTCATCTGTCATGAATATACTACAGTGAAGTATTGTGTGCTCTGTTAGTTTCATATTAATTGATTTTTTGTGCAGTGAAAAAATATATTATATTTAATAAACAGTACTTGTTAAAATGTATAATAACTTAAGAGGGTTAAGGTTAGGTTCTCAAATGAAAAATTTCAAATTATTTTATTGACATTCATATATTATATCCTTTTAAAATTATATAAAATATATTTAAACTTTCTGTAATGATAATAACTTTATTTATGACATTCATTTAGATACATATTTATGAGTGCTAGGTGAGAACAGCTCGATTTATTGTTGAGTAATTTTTTTTCTTCCTAATAATCTATGAGAGTCTAAAATAATGTTGTCGAGGAAATTAAGAAATGTATATGAGACTACATTCAAAAGGTATACAGTCTAAACTCGACATATTCACGAAGCTTCTATTTAACTTTATTTAACTAACTGATAGGAAGATACTAAATCTGCATAAGGCCATAAATATTTAATCAGATTTTATAAAATTTTCCACAGTTTTTTCAGTTTTATTATAAAAACTTTCTGTGTAACGTGTGTGAACTAGTAAGCTGTGTATTTCTAGTCCCCAAACTTTCAGTGAAAGCAAAGCAGTACGTGATAGATTTAGGTTATGATACAGTAATAAATAATGTAAATAAAAATTGTATTTAGAAAAATTAGTTATTGGTATAAGTTGCCAATTCTTTTTAAGACAAATAAAAAGATACAGGAATTAAAAGGTTTTTTTATTTCTTAAGAATTGTTTTTTCAAAGCATAATCGACAATTTAATACTATTTGATATTTGAGGAGAGGAACATTTTTTGGCATTGCCCGGGTTGCATGCGCTGGCCCTGTCTATAACAATTTCAAAAATAATTAAATTAGTTCAGGAAAGATACAATGTTGAAAATAATTCCTTGCCATTTCTTGTTTGGGGACTTCACCATGGGCCACTTGCAGATAGAAATGGCCCCCTCTTTCCTTTAAAAATAATAATGGGTACACAGCCCTGCCTATTTTAAGTTAATTATGAGAAGTTGTCTAGATTTATGATTGATCATGTTTATAATGCGCAGTGTGTGTCACGCTGTAATATGTGAAGTACACGGCACCCACACCAGATGACTCTGTGTCCGTTTGACTTCACGGGTGTAGAGCTTCATTGGTTTATTCCTCGGGGAGGGCAGTCGTGTTTCTAAGTTTGAATGGAATAGGTCTTCAGACCAGGAATAGTGTTGTGTACAAAAGTGTGGGAGTACAATGTGGGTTCATGTTTTACTTTATTAATATATATTACGGTGATTTATAATAATAATAATATTTAGCACCACGTCTTACTACCCGTTCGGGTTATATGCTTTAAGTACTAATTACGCTAATGGATTATGAATTGGGAAAGTTGAATTAAAGGAAGTGAACCCGCATTAGCGTGGAGGTAGAGTGGAAAACCATTTAGGAACCACCACCCCAGTTCACCCGACCGAGATTCAAACCTCGATCTCCCCGTCCTCAGCAGTCGAGCTAAACACGACAAGCGTGTTAGCCAACTATGCCACCGAGGCGGGTTTTGGGTGATTTAAAAGAACCCTGTACCCCGAGATTGAAAAGTTCTCCAACGTTTGTTCAATTTATTGTTTGTATTTTAAAGAAATCTATATCTACGTTGATACAAGTTTTTTTAAATATTTAATTACAAATATTAATTTTTTGCAGTGGTTTGATTATTGTCATAAACAGCTTAGTTATGTTTATTTGTATTTTTCTTAACACAAGAAAATTGTTCTTTATTTAAACTTTCTATGAAACCCTAAATGACTAACCAAAGGCACAAGATATAGATGAACTTTATTTCAAAATGATATATTACCTGACCTTGGGGGGGAAAGTTGAACCCCTTCTTAACCTACCAATTATGTCCTTAATCAGAAATTGGTCTATTCATTCCTCTAGTCTATGTTGGATGTGAAACATAATAATAAAGTACATTCCTGGAATTATTAAGACCATTAATGGTTTATTATATGAAAACAACAAAACCAGGTGCCATATAGTTAATTTATCATTGTAAAACTAATTTCAAACTGAAGAATTCCCAGCTCTATCAGGAATCAAACCCAATGATCTAGGTTCATGTGCTACTAACAAAGTTAAAATTTGAAACTATATTCCTGGTCACACTACAAATTACAATTTTTATCAAAATTTGTTATTGTTCAAGTATTTATTTATTTAGCACCGCGTCTTACTACCTGTTTAGATTATACGCTTAAGTAATAATTATGCTAATGGGTTAGGAATTGGAAGATTAAATTTATAGGAAGTGAACCCACATTCACGTAAAGAGAGAGTGGAAAACCATTTAGGAAAAACCACCCCCAGTTCACCCGACCAAGATTCGAGCTTCAATTTCCTTGTCCTCGGCAGTCTAGCTCAATACAAATCTAGCGTGTTAGCCAACTACGCCACCGAGGCAGGTACCACTGTTTAAGTAATAATTTATATTGATAAAGGCATACATACATACATACATAAACTCCGTTCATGGTAGGAATTACTCTATTAAGGCTTTTTTTCCTACCAATATCCTACTATATAATAGATTTCTGGTAGGGTAAAAGACTTTTCAGAAAACAATTCCTACGGTGAATGGACTTTAATCACACCATTCCCTTACGGGGTAAGAAAGAAACTGTGAATATAGCTCAAAAAACAACCTATACTAAATCCATCCTCACTAACATTCTTCACACTTCCCTATCCTTGCATACTCCTGTCCATCAACAACATTCATACACAGAGTCTTACATGTTCTTTGGGTGACCTGGTGGTCTAGGGGTAAGTATCTGACTTCTGTGCTGGCGGCCAGGGTTCAATCCTCGGTCCCGGCACAGATTTATCTAATTACCAAACCCTTCCTTCACCTCTGACAAGACATCTTGTGAATGTGAGGAGTGCCAGGCCTCCACCGTGGTTCGGATTCCACGTTAAACTGTAGGTCCTCCATTTAATCTCACAATCACATTACACATTAGTAAGTGCGTATAACCCGAACGGGTAGTAAGACGCGGTGCTAATAATAATACTGATGAATAATATATATAATGATAATAATCATATCATACATACTCTTTTATTCTTAAAACTCTTAAGTTTATCTTTTCACACATTCGTCTAAAACACTTAGCCACTCTTACACAGCCTAGCCCTTCCTTTTGATCCATACACTCTACCTTCATATATTGGCTTCACCACTCGATCCACTCTCATCCTTGATAAAGTTGTTTACTTAATTTCTTAAATATGTTAAGTTGCATGAAAACGCCACAATTTTCCCTACATTCTCACGTGTAGACACCCATTATTTCAACATAAGCCTAGTTGGTTTCACTTTTAAAACCTTAGATACTGGTCCAAGATAATGGGATTAAAAATATTGAAAATATTTTATTTTTTCTACTCCTATCAAGATAGAGATTTTTAGTTTAATTTTCACTAATTGATAATACATTATATTTTCATTGGATCGTAGTGATTATCACAAGATAAATGCTATTTCTCGTTTTAAGCTGATAAAATTGTAAAGTCAAAATTTGAGGAAAAAAAAAGTTTTGTATTCTAATCATGGTTTTAAATTATATTGAATGTATAAATTTAATATCTAATTATTTTATTTAAAACAAAATAAAAGTTTAAATTTGTCATAAATTTAAAATAAACTCTCACCTCTGTTCCAATTTGCAAAATCACATAATGTAATAAACTTTCCATTGTTGAAAAGTTTTTCTTCCAGTTGGTCCACATTAAGTGACTCAGGAAAGTATCCTGCAATGCCTGATATCACTATATCATTGTCACCTATTTCTCCAATATTATTTTTAGACATGATGAAGCTATAACACACAGAAAATTTATTGTAAATTGAAATCGAGACATTTACAATACAAGATAATCTTACAAGAAATTCAGCAGTAACAATAGAATATGAGTAAAATAATGTAGGAATAGTAAGAACCATTTTGTTATTTTTTATATAAAATAGATTAAATATTTTTTATGTCTGTTCAAATGTAGCCCAGTCATTAAAAGTCACCCCAGTTGATGATATATACTAAAAAATATATAATAAAGCATTTTATTTACAAGCTTTATATAAGTTTTAATTAGTTTTTAACTAACAATAAACATTAAACACACACATATATATATATATAATAAGTTATATATATATATATAATATTAAATAATATTATAATATATATATATAAAAACGTTCCATTTTAAATTGATAGATTATTTATGTATGGTGTTTGTAAAATGAATATATGTATGTATATTCTATTTTGTATTTGTACACTCCAGTTAAAATAATTATCTATGAGGGCCTGGGTTTACTGAGGGGTGTAAAATATAAAAATGGCCACCTTTGTGTCTAAAATGTTCCGCAAGATGTACCTTATGTATTTTCTATTTCCCTTGCCTATTAAACAACAAGAAGAGGTAAATGCTGAACACCGAGTTGAGTTCGGAACTGAGGAAGAAACTGATGAAATGCTATATTTGGAACACTTCACTGTATGGAGCAGAAACTTGACTCTCAGGAAGATTGAAAGGAAATACTTGGAGAACTTTGAATTGTGGTGTTGAGAAGACTTAAGAAGATCAGGTGGACAGACAGTTTGACAAATGAAGCAGTCCTAAGAACAGTGGGTGAGAAGAGAACCATTTTAGATGTGATTCTTCAGTACAAACCAAACTGGATTGGATACATCCTTAGAAGGAACTGTCTTCTGCACGACATCATATAAGTAAAGGTTGAGGGAAAGAGGAGCTTAGGAAGAAAGAGGATTCAAATATTAGAAAACTCGGAGGAAAGAAGAAAATTCTGTGAGCTGAAGGAGGAGGCACAGGACAGGGAGCATTGGTGGTCAGTTCACTGACAAAGTAATGGACCTGTCGTGATATCGTAATTAAAGCACAAGGAATCTGGTGTCAATCACGATGTAGAAGTCATCACAAACTTAATCATTTGCTCTTTCTTTGACCAATCAATGTGAAGAAAGAATTTACTTCCAAAATCAATGCTACTTTATTTTAAAGCCCTAATTAAATTGGCAAAAAAAAATAATTAAATTATCAATTTTTCTTGACTGAAAATTACTAAACCTCAAAAAAAAATTACTAATTTTTTTTTTTAAGTGAGCACGATAAATTGAATACATATATATGGGTACTCCTGAAAGAACAAAATATATCCTTATACAAGTAAAATATGTATTTGAAATATTAATGGATAAGTTTCATAGCAGTTAAAACATTAAAAAAATCCTATACCAACATATAAAGTGACAAACCCTCTTTAAATCTAAAGAATAATCCCACATTTGATTATTTTATTTGTTACTGTTTAACTTTATAATATTTCCATAAATGGAATGTCCTTTTATTTGGATGAAAAATGCTACAATATTAAGTGAAAGTTACGAAAATACCTTACTCTAGATCAAAGCAAAGTGTTTTTGCTAAATGTTTGTTATTTTAACTACTGTAAATAATAAGTTTTCTGTAGCTTTTTACACTGTATCTCACTACCTATTTTGATTATATACATATATATATTAATCTGGCTAATGTTGTATAAACGAGAAGAGCATAAATGATATAAAATGTGTGCACATTTTTATATATGGAGAATGGGAAACCGTTTAGGAAAAATAACAGAAACAAAAAAGACCATTTGACCACTGAAGTGGATAAATTCCTATGTTAACCACAATTTGTCCGTAGTCAACAAAATATATCCAGAGATATTTTCATAAACAGTATAAACTTCATCAACAGGTTAACAATGTTGATTTTTTTCCTAGAATTGTGTCTTACTAGCTCTAGATGTTATACACAAATGTACTAATTACTTTAAAATGTTTGTGATGATCCAGGTTTAATTTAGAGGAAATGCACTCACATATGTGTGGAGGGAGAGTGAAAAATATTTTAGTAAAAATTACCCCCCAACACATATGACCAGGATTTGAACCTCATTCTTCTTGTAATCGGCAATTTAATATATTGAAATAGTGAGGTCTTATACCAAGGGTTTCCAACTTAAAAGTGCTCAATGGCTACAATTGAATCCACAATACTAGCATCATAATCGACTCATTTTTGTCAAGTTATTCATTAATTTAATTATGAATTTAATAAGAAGTGGTAATTTAAACCTATTTAATTATATATTAAACAAATTTTCTTACTAAAATATACTATTTTTGATTTTTAAATATATTACAAAAAATGTAAAGAGGAATTTAAGCATGAACATCAGTTGGAGCACTCGTGGATATTTTCCCAAAAGTAAACATTTTTATGTTTCTCGGCTAGACATAAATTTTACTACAGTGACCCACCAGTTGTAAACCTCTGCCTTAGACCATGTGTCCACCTAAGTGATTCAATATTGATGTTACAAAGTAATATATATAATAATTTAACAACTTGCTTGTTTTAAAAATGCACTGTATCATTTACTCTTAACTACCAAATTAGATCATATTTGTTCATTTGATTTACAATCTTTTTCTTAGTCTTAGTCTTAGTTTGACAAAATGTTATAGTATTTTATGTAAACTAATAATCTTTATTCTACCTTTTTTTTTTAAAGTGACATTTTAAAATTCAAATTTGCCCTCAAACTATGCCTAATATTTATTTTGAATTCAAATATAGGCACCCTTTAGTGAATTAGGGCGCTAGGAAAATAAACTACACCTCGTTTGTTCCGTTTTCCATCATTTTGAGAATCAAACATAAATAAAATGGTTCAAATCTAATATGTTATAGAAATATGTACTTACATAAGTATTTCTGTTTGTCAATTTTTTATCAAATTTGAACAGATCAAGAGATTTTTGATCAAACTCATAATACATTAGACACTTACTTAAAGATATTTATGTTTGGTATGTGATTTGAATTGGTATTAAGGTGTCTAATATCAAAAACCATAAACAATTTCGAAAATGTTTGTCCCTAAAAGGCCATTTTCTATACTTATTAGAGTTCAAATTTATTTTTAACACTCTAAGAAATCTGATTAAAAGTAATGTAAAAACATTTTGTAAAATAAAAATATTATTAAAAAATTATCTAAATGTTTAAAATCTATTTTATCCTTTAACAATTATATTTGATTGGGTGACCCAGCAGTCAAGGGGTAAGGTGTCAGACTTCTGTGCTGGGAGTCCGGGGTTCAAGCCTCGGTCCCGGCACAGATTTATCTGATTTCCAAACTCTTCTTTCACCTCGGACAAGACGTGTATTAATCACAACTTGTGAATGTGGGGAATTCCAGGCCTCCACCGTGGTTCGGATTCCGCGTTAAACTGTAGGTCCTCCATTTCACATTACAATCACCCTACCATAACACATTAGCGTAAGTGCGTATGTTCCGAAAAGGTATTTAGATGCGGTGCTAATAATAATTACTATTAAATTTGTTTTGATAGGCAGGAATTACTCCTTTCACATATCCCACTTTTTGATGGCTAAAGTTTGCCATTTTTACCAAACCCCCATGTAAATAGTTCAAATAACCTGACTAGATGATGTCACATTCAGAGTGACTATGATAATATCCAAAGATGTAATGGCTTTATGATTTCATTAAATAAAATTTCACCATAATCTTTCTTTATATTTTAGTTTACTAATATATTTTCAACTTTATTTACAAGCCTCAAAAAATGAACCTGTTTGACCTCAACCAATGTTTACTGCTTTAGTTTATATTTTATGTATTATTATTATTAATATTATGTATCATATATTAAATATACTAAATCTTATTAAAACTTGCTCTTAGCATTAGTCAGCTGTTGAATATTCTTTTTACCATTAAAACCTATCTTCTAGAGGTATACACTGTACAAACATTTTTAGGGCTCTTTTTCCTAGAACCCCCACCCCTTCAGACAAACACCTTTCCCCTTTTGGTCAGGTCAATATTATATTTGTCTTCACACCCCTGATTATAAGCAAATGTATTTTTAACTTAATTACTCTTAAATGTAATGTACATTCCTTGAATTTTAAATGTAAAAGATTCATTTTCTTTGTGTGGCTATAACTTTCTTGAGTAAATGATAATCTTTTCTAGAGATTGAGACCCTTAATGAAATCAGGCCATAAAATTTCACTAAAATAAATGTTTCTTCTTGGAATGTTCCAGTAGTAACCTGGGAGTTTACAAACAATTAAAATAAAGAGCTTAAAGCCGATGAAATACAACAATAATAGCACTGAAGATGTAGCAAATGTATAGAATAGATTTTACGACAGCAGAGTCAATCCATACACATTGAAAGGGAATGGTTCATTGCTTGTTGGATTAATTTAAACAGCTTGTTGAACAATTTAATCAGGAAAATTTTAAAGCTACATGAATAGGTAAACATCTATCAATAATAATTGGGATTATATTAATCTATAAACCAAGATGATTTATTTCAAACCAATGGGGTCTAACCCGGCCAACCCTGATACTTATTAATTAATTTTGGTTATGATAAATAGAAAATGACATACTTTATCAATCTATTCAAAATTGTTTTTAAGCATCGTGTTTTACTATCTGCTTATATAGTTATATACTAATTAAGCTAATGGTTTTAGGAATAAACAAGGTTATATTTAGAAGAAGTGTACCCGCATTTGCACAGAGTAAGAGTGGAAAACCATTTTGGAAAAACCATCCTCAGTACATCCGACCGAGATTCGAACCTCGGTCTCCCCATCATCGGCAGTCTAGTCTACTGCGAGAATAGCTCATTAGACCGTGCGGCCACCAAAGCGGGTTATTCAGAAAACATTTGGGGAAAAGATAGTAATATAATCTGGTTATTTAAATGACACACAGGACCCGTTTAGAAGACACCTTTTGAAGTTATAAGCTGGCTATCTGAGTCAAGAAAGGCCATAATAAATGAGAGGTGTGGTTTAACAGACCAAAGCTTCATCGGACTCGTGGATCTAAAGATGAAAACAAGAACAATTGAAGCCAATTATTTGAAATAAAGACTAAAATCAGTCAAGTTATTTATCCCCAACCGGAAACATCTCAAATAAAAATATGTGTTCCAGTAATACCAGAGGAACCCGCTTCGATGGCCGCGTGGTCTAAGGCACTACTCTAGCAATACACTAGATTGCCGATGATCGGGAGATCAAGGATCAAATCTCAGTCGGGTGCACTTCATTTAATGATTGGTGCATTGGTGTTCAACCCAAACGGATAGTAAGGCGGAATTTTAAAATAAAATTATCGAAGGAGCAGATTCAACCAATTACATAGCAACATGAATAAAGCTTTAAGCGACCGACATAATGAAGCAGATAAATAGATTGAAAAGATATACACACACACACACACACACACAACATTGTTGAGTCTACATTCAAAGAATGTGCTGACAAATTTTTGTTAAAATTGGTCCACATATTTGCCAGTTATCGTGGAATTAACAAAGAATCATAGTTTTGAGTGACCAGAATCTTGAAATGAAAATTCAGCTCAAAAAACCATGTGTATAGGTTTTTCTGCATATGTTTAAAGAATGTCCCGACCAAATTTCGTTAAAATTGATCCACGTATTTTACAGTTATCGTGGAATTAACAAACAGTCATAGTTTTGAGTGGCCACCATCTTGAAATGAATAACCAGCTCGAAAAACCATGTATATATGTTGTTCCCCCATGTTCAAAGAGTGTCCCAACCAAAATTTGTTAAAATTGGTCCTCTAACAAATATTCATTCAGAGAGACAAAATGCCAAATGTTTTCACTCTATCAATAGAGTGAAAAAAGGGTCCAATTAGTTGTACTATGTAATAATAGAATACTTTATACATGATAAGAAGAAATAATTTAGGTACTAACCTATTTAAATAAAATCCCAATGGTTTCGAATGTTTGGTTTGTTGTGATCCCTTACAACACAAATTCAACGTACAGCTAGACTGCACAGGTCTACGCTTGTTTAAGGAATGATCACACAAATATACCCATCACTTAATTTACATTTTCAATACAATCAGAATAAAGAATATTTCTCAAGATAATTAAGCCAATATTTTGATCATGAATGACGTAGCTCATATTTACATATTCAAACAAAAATGTTATTTACATATTGAAATAGTTACATCCTGGTTTTGATTTTATTACCGTAACAGCACATTTTAAGCATCTTGTTGTTAAACTGATTGTTCACAATGTGTAATTAATCCATAACAACCAATTTATCCCAGATACGTACCAATATAAAACAAATTGTATATATATTATATTTAGCACCGCGTCTTACTACCCGTTCGGGTTATACACTTTAAGTACTAATTACACTAATGGATTAGGAATTGGGGAGGGTGAATTAGAGTAAGTGAACCCGCATTTGCGTGGAGGGAGAATGGAAAACCATTTTAGGAAAAACCACCCCCAGTTAACCAGACCGAGATTCGAACCTCAATCTCCACGTCCTCAGCAGTAGAGCTCAACACAACAAGCGTGTTAGCCAACTACGCCACAGAGGCGGGTAAATTGTATATAAAATTACATTTTATGGGAGAGACAAAGTTATTGATTGCCATTTTTGAAGGACAAATAATTTATTTTATAGCATTGTATTAAATTTGTTTATGCTCAAATCAGTTTTTTTTAATTCAACAATACATAATATTTTTATATAAAAAACTAATCTGAATCTATTATTGTATTCAGTGTTTAAATGTTTCATTGAAATGTTTGTATATTTTTTTGTTATCAAGCATAAAAAGTATGCATTAGTCAAGTTGTTATAAATGTAAGAGAAGAGTGTCCATTGAAATACATGTTCACACACAATTAAATATTATAAATCTAAGAGAAGAGTGTCCATTGAAATACATGTTCACAAACAATTAAATATTATAAATGTAAGAGAAGAGTGTCCATTGAAATACATGTTCAAACACAATTAAATATTATAAATGTAAGAGAAGAGTGTCCATTGAAATACATGTTCAAACACAATTAAATATTATAAATGTAAGAGAAGAGTGCCATTGAAATACATGTTCACACACAATTAAATATTATAAATGTAAGAGAAGAGTGTCCATTGAAATACATGTTCACAAACAATTAAATATTATAAATGTAAGAGAAGAGTGTCCATTGAAATACATGTTCACACACAATTAAATATTATAAATGTAAGAGAAGAGTGCCCATTGAAATACATGTTCACACACAATTAAATATTATAAATGTAAGAGAAGAGTGCCCATTGAAATACATGTTCACACACAATTAAATATTATAAATGTAAGAGAAGAGTGCCCATTGAAATACATGTTCAAACACAATTAAATATTATAAATGTAAGAGAAGAGTGCCCATTGAAATACATGTTCACACACAATTAAATATTATAAATGTAAGAGAAGAGTGCCCATTGAAATACATGTTCAAACACAATTAAATATTATAAATGTAAGAGAAGAGTGCCCATTGAAATACATGTTCACAAACAATTAAATATTATAAATCTAAGAGAAGAGTGCCCATTGATATACATGTTCACAAACAATTAAATATTATAAATGTAAGAGAAGAGTGCCCATTGAAATACATGTTCACACACAATTAAATATTATAAATGTAAGAGAAGAGTGCCCATTGAAATACATGTTCACACACAATTAAATATTATAAATGTAAGAGAAGAGTGCCCATTGAAATACATGTTCACACACAATTAAATATTATAAATGTAAGAGAAGAGTGCCCATTGAAATACATGTTCACACACAATTAAATATTATAAATGTAAGAGAAGAGTGCCCATTGAAATACATGTTCACACACAATTAAATATTATAAATGTAAGAGAAGAGTGTCCATTGAAATACATGTTCACACACAATTAAATATTATAAATGTAAGAGAAGAGTGTCCATTGAAATACATGTTCACACACAATTAAATATTATAAATGTAAGAGAAGAGTGTCCATTGAAATACATGTTCACAAACAATTAAATATTATAAATGTAAGAGAAGAGTGCCCATTGAAATACATGTTCACACACAATTAAATATTATAAATGTAAGAGAAGAGTGCCATTGAAATACATGTTCACACAACAATTAAATATTATAAATGTAAGAGAAGAGTGCCCATTGAAATACATGTTCACACACAATTAAATATTATAAATGTAAGAGAAGAGTGCCCATTGAAATACATGTTCACAACACAATTAAATATTATAAATGTAAGAGAAGATGTGTCCCATTGAAATACATGTTCACACACAATTAAATATTATAAATGTAAGAGAAGAGTGCCATTGAAATACATGTTCACACACAATTATAAAATTAAAATTTATTTAATTAAATTTATAATGTAAGAAGAGTGCCCATTGAAATACATGTTCACAAACAATTAAATATTATAAATGTAAGAGAAGAGTGTCCATTGAAATACATGTTCACACACAATTAAATATTATAAATGTAAGAGAAGAGTGTCCATTGAAATACATGTTCACACACAATTAAATATTATAAATGTAAGAGAAGAGTGCCCATTGAAATACATGTTCAAACACAATTAAATATTATAAATGTAAGAGAAGTGTGTCCATTGAAATACATGTTCACAAACAATTAAATATTATAAATGTAAGAGAAGAGTGCCCATTGAAATACATGTTCACAAACAATTAAATATTATAAATGTAAGAGAAGAGTGCCCATTGAAATACATGTTCACACACAATTAAATATTATAAATGTAAGAGAAGAGTGCCCATTGAAATACATGTTCACACACAATTAAATATTATAAATGTAAGAGAAGAGTGCCCATTGAAATACATGTTCACACACAATTAAATACTATAAATGTAAGAGAAGAGTGCCCATTGAAATACATGTTCACACACAATTAAATATTATAAATGTAAGAGAAGAGTGCCCATTGAAATACATGTTCAAACACAATTAAATATTATAAATGTAAGAGAAGAGTGCCCATTGAAATACATGTTCAAACACAATTAAATATTATAAATGTAAGAGAAGAGTGTCCATTGAAATACATGTTCACAAACAATTAAATATTATAAATGTAAGAGAAGAGTGTCCATTGAAATACATGTTCACACACAATTAAATATTATAAATGTAAGAGAAGAGTGCCCATTGAAATACATGTTCAAACACAATTAAATATTAGAAATGTATTTTTAGATATGTCCTAGATATGAAGAAAGGTCCTAATAAAAGAGACAGAGTGAATTTTATTGGTGCATTTATTTTAAAGATTATATCTGTGCAACATTGGCAGGAAAATTTTCTTGAATAGATATATTTTAAGTTATATGATCATTTCTTGAAAAATACCTCCTCTTCAGTAGTACCACCTATGAATAATGATTGTTTTTATGTGACTCAAGAGAAGTGAGCCAATTTGGCCTTTCAGAAATGTCAGATGTTGACTAAGGATTCAAAATTACTCTTCTTAGGCTATTATTGACGATTAAAAGCTAGGGATTCAAACAATACTCAAGTTTTAGGCTTATCAAGAAAAAAATATTATCGTCAGGGTTGATTGTAACTACAGAGTAGTGTTTGCGGGTAATTTTTGAATTGGTAGAGGCTGGTTCTAGTACCAATTTAGGTCCTAGCTTTCATGCCTAATAAACAAGAACACAATTCATATGGTCAAATTAAATTGACTCAACTTGATGGAAGACAAAAAAAAAGTGAAATTATTAAATGAGTTAAATGAGTTTGTTTTTTGAAGAAGGAAACAAGTCCGCTTTTTTCCCCGAACTAAGCCGAGATGTATAATTTGTAGCTTTGACAGACTGAATGTTTAGTCTTCACAAGAAACCTGTACTCGCCAAAGTGAGGGGTGTTCAATCTTTCAACTATGGCAGTTGTGTAAAGAGAAGAAGGTTCCTATTTAAACTCACTAAGTATAAAAGTTGTTGTGCACAGATATAGATTTACTTTGAAATCAGCTCCAATTGATTTTGTTATCTTGCATTAAAAGCATAGTCCAGATGAGGTTTGCTCATTTTTGAAAATTTTTATTACACATCATATTTCTTAGGGTTCCTACTTAAAATCATTAATTTTTTTCCAAGACATTTCAAGTACTTTTCAAGGACTTTCTACAATTCCTTCACGACAAGTGTATAAAGTAATCTTGGCAAAATACACATCAGTATATAGTTTCTTTATTTATATATATGTATCCCCTAAGCCTGACCTTTCCACACCTTTTGTTATTTTTTTAAATGTATTCCATGACGCAATGAGTTATTTAAATAATTAAAACATAACACAACCTTACTTGCAAATAATCATGGGTGTAATGTGGGGTTCCCCTCTCACAGTGATGAGTCTACAGGTCATGTGCTGGATCTTGTGTGTGTTCCATGTAGATATAAGTTAGTTTATAAGTCGTGTGAGGATATAATCAATCAGTTTAGAAATTGTGTGTTAAATATCACAAATAAATAAATCACTTGCAAATAGTTGTTATATTAATTATGTTTTAGTTACTTTTATTTTTTAGGTACAAATATAATAAAGATCATCTAATTTTTACAATAATAATTTACTGTCTTGTTTAAAAAAAGCGTACAATTGGGTGACTTGGAGTATGTTGTGGAATGTCCTTAGAGAGTATGGTGTGGAATGTTCTTAGAGAGTATGGTGTGGAATGTTCTCAGAGAGTATGTTGTGGAATGTTCTCAGAGAGTATGTTGTGGAATGTTCTCAGAGAGTATGTTGTGGAATGTTCTCAGAGAGTATGTTGTGGAATGTTCTCAGAGAGTATGTTGTGGAATGTTCTTAGAGAGTATGGTGTGGAATGTTCTCAGAGAGTATGTTGTGGAATGTTCTCAGAGAGTATGTTGTGGAATGTTCTTAGAGAGTATGGTGTGGAATGTTCTCAGAGAGTATGTTGTGGAATGTTCTCAGAGAGTATGTTGTGGAATGTTCTTAGAGAGTATGTTGTGGAATGTTCTCAGAGAGTATGTTGTGGAATGTTCTCAAAGAGTATGTTGTGGAATGTTCTCAGAGAGTATGTTGTGGAATGTTCTCAGAGAGTATGTTGTGGAATGTTCTTAGAGAGTATGTTGTGGAATGTTCTCAGAGAGTATGTTGTGGAATGTCCTTACAGAGTATGTTGTGGAATGTTCTCAGAGAGAATGTTGTGGAATGTTCTCAAAGAGTATGTTGTGGAATGTTCTCAGAGAGTATGTTGTGGAATGTTCTTAGAGAGTATGTTGTGGAATGTCCTTACAGAGTATGGTGTGGAATGTTCTTAGAGAGCATGGTGTGGATGCATAGTTAGTAGATTTGTAAATTAAGGTGGTGTATGATGGAAGTAAAGAGTGTGTTAGGGTTGATGGAGCTTTGAACAAATGCTTGACATTGAACAGGGTGTTAGATAAGGTTGTGTTATGTCTCCATGGTTGTTTAATGTTTTCATGGACAAGTGTATGAGGGATGCTTGTGAGGACACGGTTGGTGTATAAATGGACAGTATGAATGTGAGAGTGCTGTTATATACAGATGAATGGCTGAGAAGGAATGCAATAGCTCAAGAGTGTGGCAACAGGCAGAATGGATCTTCCTATAGATGTCTCCCAACTATGGTATTTGCTTTTGATAAGGACAAAGCGTGAGTTTGTCAGTCAAAACACAAGAACAAGGTAAATGCGAATGGTGCAAGATATTTAAGAAATATAGGTGGAAAAAGTTTTATGGACAGTCAGTAATGAGTGGATGCTGAAGGAGTGCATTTTGAAAGGGAATCCAATAAGACAATGAGAGAGAAGCATCTTATGTTGGTTTGGACATGTTCAGTGGATGAGTGTGGATCAAATGAGGAAGCAAATAGTGGATCAAAAGGAAGGGGTTGGCCATGTAAGACGTGGTTAAATGTTGTAGACAAATGTGTGAAAAAGAGAAACATTAAGAGCTTTAAGAATAACAGAGCATGTATGACTCGGTGTATGGATGTTGTTGAAGCGAAGCAAGTATGCAAGGATAAAGACGTGTGGAGAAAGTTAGTGAGAATGGATTAAGTACGGAGTTGTTATTTGAGCTATATTCACAGTTGATTGCTTACCCCATATGGGAACGGCGTGATCAGGTAGGTATAGGGATATGTATTTTAAAAATGTACAAAGGAATTTCCAGGACAACCTAGAAAATTCCAGGAAAAGATTGTAAAAATAAGAAATTCCATAACATTTCCCGGCCTGGAGGAAGTATTTTAAAATGCCAGGTTTTCCAGTTTTTCCAGGACACGTAAGAACTCCGATTTCAACAAGTGTAATTGAGCTACATGTATTCAGTGTTTTCTCCTATTGCTGACGATGTCTTGTAGGTCCAAGAGTATCAACCAATTCTTTCCAGTTCAGGGTTATTCCTTCCTGTTGTGTCAGCGCAACCCAGGGCACATGCATGCCGAGGAGCGCACACAACGCACATCGCTCATAGAACAGCCTGTGCATATTGAGTAGAGTGTTCATCGCACTTCATACCTGGCTAGAGAAGACCAGTCTGCACTGAGCATTCACATCGCATTGTTTCAACTTATTTTTATCTTTTATTTAAAGAGTTTTAATTTTACTTTTACAATATTTACTAAAATGGAAACAAATTATCTGACAGCTGTAGTGATAATAGTGATGAGATCTCACCAATGGTAAAATTTTATTTTTTGATCAGTAATAGATCTAGGCAGTTTAGGGCACATCCAATCAATCAATAGAGAAAAATATTGGGAGAATTTCAAAATTTATTCAACAAACTCAAAAGTGATGAAGAAATGTTTCTCAGCTACGCAAGAATGTCAATGGAGACTTTCACTTACATATTGAATGAAAATGAGTCGAAGGTTGAATCATGACATTACAATAACTACCCCGTTAATCGTATGTATTAGTTTATATTTTATGTTCCCAACCCACTTCCTAAAGTACACTCTATTATTATTATTATTATTATTATTATTATTATTATTATTATTATTATTATTATTATTATTATTATTATTATTAATATTAATATTATTATTATTATTAATATTAATATTATTATTATTATTATCACCATTATTATTATTATCATCATTATTATTATTACTATTATTATTATCATCATTATTATCATTATTATTATTATTATTATTATTATTATTATTATTACTATTACTATTATTACTATTATTATTATTACTATTACTACTATTACCATTACTGTTACTATTATTACTGTTACTATTATTACTGTTACTGTTACTGTTGCTGTTGTTGTTATTGTTGTTGTTATTGTTGTTATTATTATTATTATTTAATTAATTAATTTATTTATTTATTTTTATTATTATTTATTATTATTATTATTATTATTATTATTACCGCGTCTCACTACCCGTTCGGGTTATACGCACTTACACTAATGTGTAATGGTAGGGTGATTGTGAGATGAAATGGAGGACCTACAGTTTAACGTGGAATCCGAACCACGGTGGCGGCCTGGCATTTTCCCTCAGTCTGTAGATAAACGTTGAAGTAAAAGTCAAATTGACAAAATGTATCGTGTTAAACATCCCGTTTAACATGTACATTCAAAATACCATACATATGATTAACATGATGAATACAAGAGCTAATATATTCTAGTAATGTGTGTCACATAATAACTCACGGTGAATTTATGTTGCCGGGAAAACGCCCAAACTTCAGGAAAGTGTCCCGGCTGACTGTTGCTGGAGGATCAGCAAAACAACATCTCACTCGCAGACCCCACTCCAATGAAATGGCAGAGCTGTTTCTCTCTGTTCTCCACGCAGTCTTCCAGCGCTAGTTATCATTCGGTGCAATTTTGCAACCTCAGCTCCCTTCTTTGTGTCCGGGTGAAGAAACTCCCCAAACACGTCAGTTCTGTTTGTATAAAATGGGCTTCCCTCGCTCCACATTTTGTATTCTATTGTATCAATTTGACGGAGGAACTTCTTGGACATCATCTTACATCTGCGGACAAAGGAACTGGTCATCACGATGTGTGAGGCGTCAGTTTCACCTCCACGTCACAGAAGTAGCTAAGGCTGTCACTATGAGTATCTGTATTATGAAAAAACATTAGAGTCTTAGTACTCTTATACTAATATGAAAATTTTATTGACTTCAAAAAAATTATACCACGTTGGTAAAAGTTTTATAAGATATTTAATTTTGTTCATGTTGGCTTACAACCCAAATCATGTTCCTATGCCATAGACTTTCCATACCTGGTTAACATCACGATCCACGAGCCCTCATAGGTAAAAAAACCATCACAATCATACAACAATAACGTAACTAGTATAAGTAAGAATAACTGAACTGATAGTGAAATTCGGGTGAGTAAAACTAATAAAAAAAATTTCACCTCTTTTTAGTGCCTCTGCTGGTGGTTCTTTTACAAGCCAGGTGTCAAGCGTGTATTTACGTTTTTTAAGGCTTAACTTTTTATATTTATTTAACTAACACTAATATTTATTACATTAGCAACAACCAACAAGCCACTAGTATTATAATACTGAATCCTTTCTTCAAAACCACATACCAACATAACACACAACCTTTCACTACACTCAACACTGTACTAACTAGTAATGCGGTGCTGTTAATATTTTGTAAATGGTTTCTAAATGTTTATAGTTACAAAATAGTGCTTAACGTAGGTGAGATGAGAGACGATGGGAGAAATCCAAGTATTAAACCTACATAAGCTTCTAACTTCATCTCTGACAAGTGTCCTTTTATTTAAGTTGCTCTTTCCACTTGCTGATTCGTAAGTAAGATCTTAAAATTAATAGCAAAAATGTTCACCTACTTTTCTTGGACGCCACAACTTGACTCATACCAAGAAACATCCTTTGTTTTCCAATATCTGTTTGAATGTAGACAAAAAAATAAGTGTTTGAAATGTTGGCATAGTTATTTTTACAATCGGAAGTTTTATAAGTTGCATGTAGAAGGTGAAGTTTAAAATAATAGTTAATAGTATTTGGTTGAAGGCATTTACGTTAAACTGTGGTAAAAGTAAAAAGAATCAAATAGCCAAAGCTATTATTTATGCTTTTGTTGAGGATTACTCCATCTAGATATTATATTCTTAAAATTGAAAAATGACACCTGGACACAAGAATCGAACCCGGGACCTTTGGCTTGGTACGCCAATGCTCTTACCACTGAGCTATCCAAGAATCGTCCCGAGCCAAGGGTCATTCTTCACTCATATTTTAAGGCAGTTTTTATGAAAGAAGCACAGAAATAATAGCTTTGGTATAAATAATAGCTTTGGCTATTTGATTCTTAAATATGCAATCCCTTACAATTATAATAATTGTACCCGGGGCAGCATTAAGCCAACTACCGATTCAAAGGTGGCTGCATTATCTGATAGCTCATGATCTTAATAAAATATACACATTTGTAGCCGACGATTTCCACACGTCCATCATAGACTCTGCCTTAAAATATGAGTGAAGAATGACCCTGGGCATGGGACAAATCCTGGATAGCTCAGTGGTTAGAGCATTGGCATACTATGCCAAAGCTCATGGGTTCGTTTCCCATGTCTAGGTGTCATTTTTCACTTTTCAGAATAAAAGTAAAGAGCTATACCTTGTTAAATTGTTTATATGTATAAGTGGACTTTAAGGTCTTTAAGGTGGTCCAACACATTCCAAAGGGGTGGGGAGGTTCCAGACTCTCTTGTGTGTGAAACATGAACATGCAGTAGTTAAATGGGTGATTTTACCAAACCCTTCCTTCACCTCTGACAAGATGTGTATTAATCACAACTTGTGAATGTGTGGAATGCCAGGCCTCCACCGTGGTTCGGATCCCACGTTAAACTGTAGGTCCTCCATTTCATCTCACAATCACCCTACCATTACACATTAGCGTAAGTGCGTATAACCCGAAAAGGTATTAAGAAGCAGTGGTAATAATAATAATAATAATAATAATAATGATAATAATAATATTAATAATAATGATGATAATAATATAAATAATAATAATAATGATATTAATAATAATAATAATAATAATAACAACAGGGATATAGATATTATATATATATATATATATAATAAATAAATAAATAAATAATTACTATATGGCATTGGAGAATTATTGTGTTAAAACTCGGGTAGTATCTCTTTACAACTAAAGCTCACAAAGTTGTATTAATATATTCTCTAATATCTCAGAAACTGTTGGATTTATAAAAACATATTTCATATAAAAGTTTTTAATTTTTAATGGTACTACAATTTTGCAATGATAAGTTATTTAGTATCTCAAATAGTTGTAGAAATAAGGAAATTTCAGCTTCTGTAAAGTACTCAAGTCATTTTCATGGGAAAATGAAAAGAGCCAATTTATTTATAATCTTAATCAACACTAAGATACAAATTTTAATCAAAATCGGTATAGCCAATTTTAAGAAAATCGATTTTTCCTTTTTTCGCCCTTTACTAAACTACACACACTGACAGATGGCATTGCAAAGATCAATTTTTAGGGTTCAGGGGGTCATGAGACGTCGACATACATCAACATTTCAGGTTAGTGTTTTTTACGGTCACAATACTTTACCTTTAAATAGTGTTCTAAAAGTTTAAAAATATATATATATTTGCGTATATCTTGAAAGTTATTGGTTTCATAAAAATATGTTTCGAATAAAATATTTGTATTATAAATAGATCTACATATTTGTAATGATGAGTAATTTCATATCTCAAATAGTTCCAGAGATATGATTAAAAAAAATGAGAATTTACGCATCAGACTAGAGCCCTTAAAGCCATTTTGCCGAGATATTTAGAGTAGCCATCTTGTTTAGAATATTTAGAAATGAAATTTAATCAAAATCTTTAGAGCTAATTTGGAGAAAATAGTATTTTTCTCTTTTTCCCCTTCAGTACACTACCCTTAATTTTAGGGTTGGATATACAATTCCAAAATACCCTTGGAGCAACCCTATGAGAACCCCAGATACCAAGTTTTAGCCCAATCGGTAGTTTAGACTCTAGTCGGAGGTACAAACATACAGAAGGACGGAAATTCAAAAACCACTTTGTCGGACTAAGGGGGTCATGAAACGTCGAGATTCATCGAAATATAAAGTTAGATTATTTTTTTTACGATCACAATACTTTATCTACCTGTGAGATAGTGATAAAGTAAAAAGCCTTCAGCAGTTTATCAATTAATATAGAGAAATCCAATTTAATACATTATGTTCTGTTTGGTTACTAAAGTCGTTCTAGTCTTTATTTCAACAATAGAAGTACATCTTTAATAATTCTACTGTTTTTAGTCTTTAGTGTTGTCATGTGGTAACAGTAGGATAACACACATACACTTTAGAGGGTATATAACATGCACTTTAAACAAACAAATGCTATCAGAGTTAAATAAATACACTAGTGTAGCCTTTATTGGATGCAAAATACAGAATAACTTATAAGCCAATAATAAATCTATTCTTCAGAACGGCTTGGAATCTAACTAGGGCATTCCAGAATTCAGGTGATATTTTAATCACCGAGTCATGGGAACAAACTTGTACTATTTTAGTATATCTTAACAATAACAACCGACACATATTTAATATAATAATGCAAAATCAATAAATAATAACATTGAACCACATTTTAACTGTTTGATTTTAAAGCGTAATAATACAATTATTTAACAGTGATAGTCTTGAAACAATAGTCTAAAATTCAAAACATTTGACCTTAATTAAGTTGACCAACATTTAAATGAATATGTATTTGTGGCCTTCAAAATACCAGAAACAAAATGTAAATGTAGGTCATGATACCTTATTTGTGTACTTGTTTCTAAGACAGTTTTAATATTCATGAAACATATGACCTTAAAGAGTATGTATTTGTGTAATCAGGGCAGGTACTAGCTTTTTATATAACCTGTGCAAGCTCTTGTTTTAGGATTCCTTAATTTTTTTTTGTGGGGGAGGAGTTGGGTAGTGATAATAAAACAAATTATATAAAAATTATTTATAATTTTTTTTTTACAAATAATACAAAAGATCATTCATATGTATTTACAAATGAAAATAATTATTTTTATTGCATTTTTCTGGATTTTATTTCTGCAAATAGATAAGATCATCATAATTTATACAGCTTCAATGATATTACTGTATATTCGATCAAAATCATGGAAAGATTGAATAGTCGTTCTTGTCTGATCGTCGATCTAAACTAAGTCTTTATTAATTTTAACTTGCTAAAACTTCTCTGACATGAAGCAGTGGAAACGGGAAGAGTGAGAAATATTCGGAAAGAAGCAGTAATGTTCACATTTGACTCGATTGCTCCAAAGTTATCAAGAGCCACTAGAATATCAAGGGTAGTTGCAGTTTTAAAGTTTTGTATTAGTGTTGAGGCTTCAAACTTAAAACTGTGAATTTTACATATTTAATCTTTGTTATACTTAATAGCAAGATCCCCCGCTTCATTGATGACGGTGAGATTGGGGTTCAATCCTGGTCAGGTGTAATGAGAGTGGTTTTCCATTTTCCCTCATCGCAAATATGGGTAAACCTCCTCTAAAATTCAACCTTTATAAACCCTAACACATTAAAGTAATCAGTACACAAGTGTATAACCCCAACAGGTAGTCAGGTGCGGTGCTAAAAAAAAAATAGCGAGCTCGTCAATTTTTGTAACCATCAACACTCAGTGAATCTAAAGACGAGCCAGAGAGGAAGAAAAAATTGTCAAAGAAAGTCGTTTTTTTTTATAACACCAATCTATTTGAGACAAGTGTCTAAATCACTGTAAATTTTCATTTTAAATAGTTTTTTCAGTTTCTCAATTCATTTCTTCCACTTATTAGGAAATCTGATCATACATAGTTTTTCAGCTAAATTTTTTGCGTATAGGCCATTTTTTTCCAAATCTCTTGATTTAGTACATCTTATTAATATTGTTGGATGGTGTGTAGATACATCTTATTAATATTGTTGGATGGTCTATAAATACATCTTTTCATTACAATGTTTTATTTCTTCGATCAATGCATTGAAGAATTTTACTCCACATAAAAAGAGTAGAAATAAATCTATTAATTCATTTGAAACAGCAAACTGCTGCTTGTATATTTGATAATCATTCGAAATTGTTTCCAATCCATTCTTTACTTCGGATAGTTGTAAATCTAGCAACTTTATATTGCCCTGGTTTTTGATGACTACCTCTGTTCTGAAACACTTTTAAGTGACAATTTTAAAGACTTATTCAAAGTTTCCCAGTGTGTTGTGGAGGATGAGAAAAAATTAAATCTCTGCACAGTATTAAATAAAAAGTGATAATTTCTGGTGTTGTAGATAAACAAGAACACAAGCTAAATTTAGATTATGAGCAAGGTAAAAAAATAGCCAAATTATTAATTTCCAAAATACATACTTTTACTCCCTTAAATTTATTTGCCAGCCATATTGCCACCATTGTGATATTCTTGCCTTTTAACATCATGAATATCCAATTTATATGCTTCGAGTCTATTTATAATTTCAGTTGTTAAACCTTGTTTTTTAATGTGGTTGAATGTAGTCGATAAAGTTTTCTTTGATCATCACCTATGACAGTATTTTAATCACCTCTTTTATATTTAATATTAAAATTAATTTTAGATAATGTTAGTTGTGTGACAAGACTATTTTTTATGTTAGTAGTCTTGATTTTGGTTTTTAATTATTTATTTTCTGAATTCCAGGATCTAGTTCCTTCCTTCATGGTACCTGTAAGGTGTATATTATAGTGTGGAAACACAGTTTAGTCTATACCCACCTCTAAATTTGCAAAATTCTTTTTTTTTCTGCAATGCAGTTAATTTACAATCAAAGAAGACCAACATATTTGTAAGGTGATTTTTAGAGCCACTACTGCATTCTAGTGGCCAACTCGGAAGAAGCCTCACTCAAGGTGGTTAGGAAAAATATTTGTTTTTCTAGTTTACAGCGTGATATTCAAATCCTGGCAGTATTATGTCAAAACTATTACTGTTGATAGCTCAAAATAATTTCTTTCATAATTTTTTGAGGCTCTGTTATCTCTTGTAAATCTTAAATTTTTTCTGAATTTTCTAAGCTAATAAAATTTGGAATCATCTTATACTAGTCTCATGGTTATTTTGGAATATCTGTTTCTTCATTGTTTTATTTAATTTTTTTACATGGACAAAACATTGGTATAAGATGATGATTTGGAACATTTTAAAATAGGATTGAAGGTCTTCTATTTTGTGTGTGGTTTTGACCATGACAAAAATCTGATTTATTCAAACATGAAAGTATCATAAAGATGTGACCTAAGCATCATAAAACTGATTCAAACGTTAGTAAGGTGTCAAGTAATGTACTTGAAATATTTGTAGGAAGAGTTTTAGATGGTATTCCTTAGTATGAAGATTTTCTATTTCAAGAAAATTATTTTTTTCAGGATTTCAACATAGATCATTGTTTTTTAATGGGTGAGATTATTCTGATTCTATCCGGGTTTTACCATTTCAGATTTTCAACCATCAAACAACAGAAACTATTGTAAACACTATTCTCCAAGAAATAAACTAAATTTATTAAACTTATTTTGCTCAGTATTTAAATCATAATTATAAAACGATTATAGAATTTTTTTTTCCAACACCTATTGCTACCATTTTAGCCGTATAATATTTGTTTTGTTTCAAGAATATTGTTTTTGCTATAATTATCTTTTTTTAATTTAAATTAACTAGAATCATAATTAATTTTGTCTCTGTGTGACATTTATTTCATTATTTTATATTTTCATATTAGTATCTATTAAATATTTGTCTCATTCAATAGCACAACATTAACTACACAAATTTTAGAAAATTTAAAAAGAGATTTATGGATGACCTTAGTAATGTTACTTAACCGGAACTCCTTAGATAGGAATACTGAAATGGATGTGCACTTGAAATTAAATTAATAATAATACAAATAATGTTTACATGTTTTTATTTGATCAGTGTTTGTATTATTTTGCTATTTATTTACTACCCATGTGTTTATCTTAGCAAGTGTCCTGGTTTGTTCCCAGTAACCAAACGTAAGATCCAGTCATTGTTTAGGGTCAGTTATAGCTGCAGCTCGCTATCTATCTATCAGGTCCATTTCGCACATCAAAAGTTCCAAAATGTTTTCTAGACTATAGCCGATACTTCGAAATTCAAGTAGCTACTCGTGAGATTGAGCATGACCCCATTCCAGAACGACATGTTCACAGAAAAATTTTGGAAGCACAGGGGCCCGAACCCATGACGTTTGGATCTGTAGCCAAGAATTCTGATCACTAGAACACAAGGTGGTCTCATATAATATATATATTATATATATATATATATATCCATACATAAATATATGTATAATTATTTTTTCCCTAAATTTGAGAAATGACACCTAGTCATGGGAGTCAAACCGAGGTTTCTTGGCCTCTAGTGCCAATGCTCAACCACTAAGCTAGCCCAGAACCATCCCGTGCTCATATTATTTCATAGTTGTCATGATAAATTAACTTTGGACAGCAGTGAATTCTTTGTGCCAAGAAATGTTGTCAGGCGCCACTTTGTGAAAACGCATTCGTCAGCACTGATAAACGCAATTCATTTTCAGGACAAACAGCTGAGAAGATTTTATTACTATTAGAGGCCATTAGAGCAATGCATACAAAACATAGTTCACATAATATTCATACAACCACAATATTATGAAGAATGGTTGGGCATTGTGGAAATTATTACATTCTTTTGGTAGCCATTGTTGAAGATTATTTCACATTCATTAAATAATGCATATTTTTTAAGTTTTTTTTATGTCTAATAGCTTTAATCCTTTCAGCTAGTTGTAAACTATGTGAGGAAATTATTAATTATTTTAGCATTTTTCAAACAAATAATATTGCAATTCATTTTATTTATGATATTGATGTTGATATGTTGGAAACCTTTTGCTAGAAATTTGTCTGAGAAAAGTCAAATATGAACTACTGATAGAATGTTGTAAATATAATTGGTTTGTTGTGTAACATTAGTTTATAAACTAATTCATAGCAATGGATATGTTAAGGAACATAGCACATTTTCTAGTCTAATCTTAGTTAATGTTGTATAAAGCTGTTTTTTTGCAAAGATGCCATCTTTTGTAATTATTAACTTATAATACTATTTCATTCAAAGAAAGATCCTGTTGTTTTGTTGTATCATTCTACTAATGTCAACATTCATTTTATATAAACAATGATTATTTAAAAATATATAACTTAAGTTTGAATGCACATAAAAGCATTACTTTAAATCAAATTATATTATATTAAAAATAACAAGAGCATATAGGCATATATAAGATTGCAGCAGCCTCTTACTAA
Organism: Timema cristinae; assembly: GCA_039000515.1. Taxonomy (NCBI): domain Eukaryota; kingdom Metazoa; phylum Arthropoda; class Insecta; order Phasmatodea; family Timematidae; genus Timema; species Timema cristinae. The sequence continues at coordinate 9,501,492 of JBCFYV010000100.1, forward strand.
AAATCTGATAATATTCCATGGGATGGACAAACTTTGAGCCAGTTTATTTGTAGAGGGAATAAACTGATTTTAGTTACTAGAACCTCATGGACTTACAATCTGTGCAACAAAATAAAATATTTGATCTTATTATTAGGTTATTTAAAAATAAAATTGTTACTGTTTTGTATCAATTTGTAAAGAACAAATATTTTAAATTTGTTTGAACCTAAGTTCTGTAATTGGACAATACAAAATATCTTTAAAACTATCTAGGCATTGTTACGGCTACTTTATTTAATGAACAATGAATACACATGAATAAGCTTTTAATAACGAACAATGGAGTTGTATTGGCCAAATATCCCTGTGAGGCCAACATAGATAACGTCATACAATTAATTGTTATTCGAAAGACGTCATTTGACAAAAATGTTAGTATAATTTTTTAATGTGTCATATAAAGCCAAACATTGCTATACTGCTTTCATAACAATGAAGTGTATCTATTGTCTAACGTAGTTTATGAATTTATTAATAATTCATTCAAATAAGCAATGCGCAATTTTAAGTTGTGAATTTATTTTAATTTACATTAATACAACATGCAATTAAAAACTATAATGTGATGATGTATTAATAAAGTTACTTGCAATATTTGTAGTACTATATATGCATTTCTAGGTCATACGCAGGATTTTATTTTGAGGTAATGAATGAGGCTAAACTACAAATAATATTAATATGTATGAGCCTATGTAGTGTTAAGAACCAGGAGTAGCCAAACAGTTGCGAGTTACCAGTGGGTCGTGACATTTTCTGTATATCACCTGAGACCCTTATTCTGCTCTTACAAAAATAACTTATTGTTGAAGAAAGTTGACTCAAATTTAGGATATGTGAGGCCTATTGTCTTGAAGGAAGATTATCCAGTTCTTGTTCATGTTTTACTACAAGTAAAAGCGTCCTATTGTACTAGACTGTATGTCATTATTTTCAGCTGAAACTGGTAAAAAAACAAATATAGAAGTAGGAGCACAAATGAACAATTTGATAACTACAATCTAAGTGAAATGAAAAAAGACAAACAAAAATCAGAAATTAAGGACAAAAGTGAATGTGATTCTTTGATCTTGATGTGGCACACAAAGTTTATAAAATTGATATGTTTGACTATAATTTTGTTTCAAAAATGAATAAACTTTGTATTTTCTAACATTAAAAAGTTCATTTTAGTATGAAATGTACTAACATTTAAACATTATTCCCATTACAATTACGTAGCAAGACAGAGAGAGAGAGAGCTCAGCCCCGACTGAACAAAGGTTTGATGGCAGAAGTTTCTCTAAAGGTTGCAATGCAAACCTCTTGTAAAAATATTAGGAATAGTGACGGGGAAATTAGTTAAGAAATTTATCTAACAATAACAAAGTTTGTTTATTTTATTTAAAACAATCAAAATGGTAAATACATAATCAGAAAAAGATATAATAACATGGCGTGAAGCGCTTATCCTCTCAGAAAAACTCAATTAGATAATGGAATTACAAGACTTTGAAATACCTGAAAAGGAAAAGGGAAACATACAGTAATTAGTTGGTTGTCAGTACAACACTAATATTAATAGTAATCATGGAAGTCTATGGATCAAAGTTGAATATCTTGCGCATTTAAAGAGGAACATAATAACTCCGTTATTACTCCTATCTAATATTTCTGGATTTATTAACATCAAAACTAATATGGGAAATCACCCAAACATGCGCCTTCAACCAAAACGCAATAATCATGATCACATATCATGTTAAATTTGAGATTTACATAGCCCTTACAGAGGGTCAAAAGATTATATTATTATTATTATTATTAGCACCGCGTCTTACTACCCATTCGGGTTATACGCACTTACGCTAATGTGTAATGGCAGGGTGATTGTGAGATGAAATGACCTACAGTTTAACGTGGAATCCGAACCACGGTGGAGGCCTGGCATTCCCCACATTCACAAGATGTCTTGTCAGGTGAAGGAAGGGTTTGGTAATCAGATAAATCTGTGCCGGAACCGAGGATTGAACCCCGGCCGCCAGCACAGAAGTCCCGACACCTTACCCCTAGACCACCAGGTCACCTCAAAAGATTATAGTTCCTTTAGATTGAGTAATAGGCGCAAAAAAGATACTTCATCGTAACCCCAAACAAACATTTAGACTTAGGTAATAATAACAAGAAAAATAAATATGCGCCTTCAAACCCAAAGGAAATCAACATAACGTTGAACGGTAATTTACAAGACTCCTTAGGACCAAGTCCCAAACTAACCTACTAGTGCCCTGTGCTCTACGTTTGACCAGTTAACAAGATAACTGCAAACACTATACATATGCTAAAGAAATCAAGAAAGGACGGGTGGTAAGCCCGAGAGGCAAAGTTTGCCACAGCGTGGTCTGAAAATACATTCATTAAATTAGGTATACAATTAAAGAGAAATTGCCCAGACTAATTGAATTAAATCTCGCATAAGGAGAAAGGCAACCGCATTTGCCACAAGTGGTTAGAAACATTTCAAAGTTAAAGTTTATATAAGTTAAGTCCTAGATAATAATTTTGATAAATATCTCCCCACATTACGTCGAAAAAGAATTTTGAATATTTTAATAATAGATCCCGGCCCCTTAGTTGCCGTCCTCACCTAGGTCAGTCGGTGGTATAATGTGTGACCATTGAAAACCAACGCCCCAATATATACTCATAATTGTATCCACAGAGAGAAGGGGCAAGGGAAGGAGGGGGTAGGTAGAAAGAACAAACATGAGAGAAAAGGAAGGTCCTAGCAACAAGTAGAATGTTCGAGACTATCATAATGACGGAACTGCCGCTGGTGTGGCCATGTGGAACCTCATTCTTTGTTTCCGGCCGGGCGTGGATCGAGCCCCGAGCAGTCAGTCAGTCGAAAGCTCATTCTGTCTGTTGTGTAGAGCGTTGGAGAGCGGAGGTCAGAGCACGTGCTCTAGTGTTGGAGTTCATCAAGGGGATTTGGTGAGTGTTGCCCCATTTGAAATAGCTTTAACTTGTAACTCGTTACAAAAATATATATATATATTAACTATATCCATATTATAATCGCTTATACCATTTCCATTATGAAAAAATTCTTTCCCACTAATAAGGAGGGTACGAAGTAAACCAAATTGGGTGGTTGAACCTACAAAAACGATTTGTATGCACAAATTTACTCTGTTGTTATTAATATTTCGTATATACTAGTCCTTAGGAAGTTAAAGTTGATATTGACTTCTACAGAGTACGGACTTATGGATGAGGACTCTGTAGCCAGAGCAATCCCATAATGTGGAATCGATTTTTTATGGACCACAGACCTATGATACAGACAGGCGCGAATACAGGGGGGTGTCAAAGGGTCAGCTGACCCCCCTGTGGTGTTAAGAAAATTAATTTAAAAATTGTATATTTAGAAAGAAAATACAAAAAATTAAATCATACAAGTTTTTATCTTTCCTAGGGATGTGCGAATGTTCTTTTAGTCTCAGAGAAGCAAAGATTGATGCATGCCAAGAAAGGTTGAAGCTGAAACCAAATACAGTTTTTTTTAATCAAATTAATAGTGTTATTAATTTTTAAATTATCTACTTCTAAATAAAGAGAAAGTTTAGTAGTGAAAAAACACACTATATTATATTATTTTTATGCTGACATATCTGAGTTTATTCCTGCTTGCGTTATAGGTAGATATAATTCAATATCAAGTTAGTGTTAAAATACTTTTTATTGCTGTTATGTGATTATTATAATTTATTTAAATGGGTAGTAATTAGTGATTTTCAAATATTTTCGTTATTTATAGAGGTTTCATTATAACTTCAAGACTTCTCAAGATGCTAAGGTTATAGTGGTTGTCGAAGTGACGAAGTCGAATCGAAGGTGACTTAGGCTTCAACTTTGACTTTGACATTTCGAAGATTTGCACACCCCTACTGAATTCCTTGTGCAGGCTGTTCACCTCATACACCTGTCTTCAACACAAGTAATGGACCGAGTTAAAGAGGGGTGGAGTGTGCTATTTTTAGAAAGACTTACCCCCTTCCAGTGAAAAGTACGCTAATCTTTTTTCAAACCAGTCAGAGGTAGCTGGAAATATTTACTTTTAGTATACTGGAGCGATTCGTTCGAGTGGCCTTAGACGTGGAACATTTTACGTGTCTGTTTCGTTTTGTTAATGCTTATGTGCAATAAAGTGTAATTTATAAATATTTCAGTCTCTTTGTGATTATAATGACCTATGATGGTTTTATTTACTCTTAGTAAACTGTGAGTGTAATATTTGTGTTTTGTTTTTTATGGTTATTGTGCTACTCCCTATTGTCATTGTGATACTGTGACTTTGATACTTCCTCCTGCTATTCAATTTTGTGATACATTATTGTCTTTGCTAGTTATGTGATTTGAATGCAAGTATTGATATAATAATGTCAAAAAGAAAGGGACAGACAGATTTATTTTGTTTTTTCAAGAAAATAATCCTGAATCAACAGGAAACGAAACTGTGGATTTAATTGAAATAGTGTGTCAGTGAACTTTGTTTGTGACTCACCCTAACCAGTGATCTAATTCAAATACTAAAATCTCTATAGAAAGTGTAGGACCAGAAAAATTTGATATTGGCAACTTTGTTGGAGCAGAAACTATTTCCGATGACTAAAAATACCACATGCTAGTAGAACCGTGGTCTCCACCACTAAGCTACAAGTTCCCTAATGTTGAACAATGGCGCTTATGTATTGCATGTGTACTTTTTGGATCAAAGGAAGGAGGTAGGAGTAGAATATCTCTCGGAAGCTTTGTACGGACTCCGTTTCTAAACTACAAAAAAGGAAATGAAATGCTTTGCGGACATTCCTCCAATGAATATCAATAAAAAGCAATTATAAGATTTTCTGAATTTAAGAATACATTTGAAAACAGGACACAATCAGTTGAAGTCAGACTAAATTGTGAAGTGAAAAAAAGAATTGATGAAAATCGAGCACGTTTGATACCCATGATAAAGACAGTTATACTATGTGGCCGACAAAACTTTCCCCTAAGAGGTCATCGTGATGATGGAGAGCTTAGCGAAAACGATAGCACAGAAAATGAGGGAAACTTCCGAGCACTTTTAAGATTCCGTATTGATGCCGGTGATAATGATTTAAAGAATCACATAAAAACAGCACCCAAAAATGCACATTTATTAGTAAAACAACTCAGAACAATTAATTGAAGCTTGTGGAGAAGTTATCCTTAGTAAAATTGTTAAGTCTATTAAAGCAGGGCAATTTTTTTGGTACTACAGATGAAACAACGGATGTTGGAACAGTTGAACAGATGAGTCTTTGTGTTAGATTTCTGGACATACTTTCACTCAAAATTCGAGAAGAATTCTTAGGTTTTGTGGAAGCGAGAAATCTCAGTGGCGAGGCTCTCACAAACTTACTTCTTGAAAAATTAAACAATTTGGGACTTAAAATTGAGAACCTGTGTGGTCAAGTGTCGATGTCTGGTAAAATCAAAGGTGTGCAAGCTCGTATTAGGGAAAAGCAGCCTCTTGCTATATATATGCACTGTGCTTCTCACAAACTAAATCTGTCCATTTCTAAAGCATGTTCTCTAACAAGTGTAAGGAACGCTATTGCTGTGGTCAGTAACGTAACAAATGAAGTAAGAGATTCCAGTAAACGAACAGCTTTAATGAAAGCAAAACTACATGAACAATATCATGAAGAAACAAAGTGCAAACTCAAAACGCTTTGTGAGACGCGTTGGGTAGAACGAACGATGCATTTTTACAATTCTTACATGTTTTTGATGAAGTTGTATGTTTCCTACAAGTATTTGATGTGGAAGCACCATCATCAAAGTCAGCACTTTTACTCACCTCAGTTCTCAGGTTTGACTTTATTATAACTGTTTATCTTCAGTCTAACAGTCACGTGTCTCGTCAGCTTCAAAACCCTTCGTTAGACCTGAAAAACTGCTATAATATGGTAGCAAATGTTTTAGAGACATTGAAAGATTATCGGAATAACCCTAATAAATATACAGAGGTCTATAATGAATCTGTGAATTTGGCTGTAAAACATGAAATTGACATCACTATACCAAGGACCTTTCGGACACAAACTCATGGGCCAAATGTTGCTGCATATAGTCCTGAGGAATATTATAGACTAAATGTTTACCTGCCATTTGTGGACTATCTTATTTCTGAATTGTCAACTAGATTTTCATCAACTGGACATGATAATATTATCACATTATACAGTTTAATACCAAATTTTAAATTTTATTACAAGCAGCTCAAACATATGCTAATGACCTTCCTGGACTGTCAGAACTTCGTGGAGAGATTGACTTGTGGCAACAACGTTTGAAACATAAATCTAAGGCAAAGTGTCCATCTAGTGCGGTTGACAGCTTAATGCATGCTTCAGATGGTTTTTACCCAAACATTAAAGTTCTTCTCCCATTTTGTCTGTTCTTCCCGTGACTACTTGCACTAGTGAGAGATCATTTTCTACCCTAAGAAGGTTAAAGACATACTTAGGTCAAATATGGATGAGGAACGATTAAATGGTTTGGCCATGTTAAATATTCATCGAAGCATAGAAGTTCATCCTGATGAAGTTTTGGAGAAATTTGCTCAAAAGAATAAGAGGAAAATGCAATTAATGCATTTATAAAATATGAGTTACGTTTGAACAATGTTTTGTATAGGTTTTATAGTTTATTATTATTATTAAATTATTACTATTATTATTATTATAGTAGTAGTAGTAGTAGTTATGTTATTTATAATTAGCATGACCCCCCTATGAAAATTTTCTGGATCCGCGCCTGGATACAGTCTGTGTCACATTATCTTACCTTTACCCCAATGAAATCACCACCTTTGTCAAAGCTAGGACATATTAAATGAATTGGTACTAAAAGTGCAGTGAAAGACAGAGTTTTCTATTTAATAGCATACTTTGTTGCAGTAAATTTGTGCATGCACGCTGGGATCCATCTTAAACACCAAAATAATTTGTTTACAATTAGATTTTATTTTGTGATTGGTAATATTCTTGTTAAAGATCAAAACCCATATATAAATAAAGAAAGCCTGAAAATAATATTAAAAGTTCTTGCTTAGTTTACATTTAGAATACTAGTACCTTCATTTGTTTTGCATTTTCAGGCTAATTTATTTTAAGAATGATAGTTAAAATAGAGTTGTAAATATATTTATTGTGATTGTACTACATTTTAAGTATATCCTAAAATTATTCTTGATAAAATTGTTTTTTTAGTCTATTTTGTTGATCAGCAGACAGGCGCTCTCACACCCTTGCTTTAGATGGGTCGCTCGTGAGCGAGTCATTCAAATTGAACGACACTTGAACGAGAGCTGTGAACGAACGACTCTCGCTTCACGAGCGAGTCATTCACGCCACCATTATTCACAACTATTTCGCTCTCGTTCTCCCACTCTGGAAAGAGTCAGGAGTGTTTGTCATTCACGACTCTTCTATCGTTCTTCGTTCGCTACTAAATTACTAGATAGCAGTGCTGCCTACAATATTAAACTAACTATTTTTCTTAACATCACTTAGACAAAATTCTGAGATTTAGACACTAAAGGCTATATGCTAAGGTTAGTTATTATAAGTAAAATGAGTAAGTAATAAAATTAAAAAATCAAACACAATAGGATTCGGATAAATAACACATAAAACTTAATTCGTTCATAAGTTGAAAGGAAAGGGACAGATTTGCACGCTCGGAACGGGAATTGTGAGAACTAGTTAGCGCTCGCTTGTCAAGTTAGGAAGGGGAAGGGGTGAAAGGATTGGGAGCGAGCCCGCCATGTGGTGAACGAAATGACTCATATGAATGACTATTTTGGGTAGTGATGGGCATAATCGAATGATTTTAAGAATCGAATAATCATTCTATTCTTTGAAAAATAATCGAAAGAATCATTCGAATAATTTTGAGAAGTAGTAAAGAGTCAGTAATAATCGAATATTTACTACTTCTAAAAGTAGTTACTTGTTGCTCGTTTTACTTTGTGCTACTATTCTCTTTACTCTGCTGTCCAATCTCCCAACACGCATTCCTTTGCGTTTGCAGCTTATCAAAACTTTTCTATTACTGCATTTAGTTCCTTGTGACAGTGTCAAAGACCAAAGTACAGCCAAAACATAATACTATACAGTGAATAAGTGAACGCATTTCTCGAATAAGTAGCTCGCAATTAATATAAATACTTTTGTGTACGATTAGTAGGCCTAATTAAATAGAGAACATACGTTTCCCATTGTATTTAAAAGAGTCGAAATAATTTACCCTTTAATATTTCCTAAACATAACAAAAATATAACCCGCCTCGGTGGCGTAGTTGGCTAACGCGCTTGTCGTGTTGAGCTCGACTGCTGAGGACGGGGAGATCGAGGATCGAATATCGGTCGGGTGAACTGCGGGTTCACTTCCTCTAATTCAACCTTCCCAATTCCTAATCCATTAGCGTAATTAGTACTTAAAGCATATAACGCGAACGGGTAGTAAGACGCGGTGCTAAGTATTATTATTATTATTAACGAAAATATATAAGCTTACAATCGTAAAATTATAATACGATCTGAATATTACGGCTGGGCAATGTTTTATTAATTACATAAAAAGTATCTACTTATCTACTTAATAAATATAAATCAACGTTAAAAAAAATTATCTCTCAAACCATTCGTTCTATATGCGATTAGTTAGTTAGGAAGGTAAGAATTTAAGGAAATGAAAAAGAACAATCCACGTAGTAATGTAGCAAAATAATAGAATCATTTTGTAATTTTCATTCGAATTATTTTTGGCTGTTATTCGATTGTAAACTGTACAACCACTTAAACTTTGTATTAAATTAGCCTTTGAATCATTCAAATGCATAAGACCTGTATAGAGATAGCCTGGAAAGATTCATAATCATAAGGTCGATTTTCCTCAGCACTTCTGGCCGGGGTGGGGTAAGTGAATGAATCGGCCAGCTCACGCCAAGTCAGCTATGTTTTCATTCGAATGATTTTGAAAGAATCGAATGAATCGATTCTATTCATCCGATTCTGCCCATCACTAATTTTGGGTAAGCGAACTTTATGTCGCGTCAAATAGCTGGTTCGACCCATCACTACCGTATTCCACTGCTCAAGAAATTATATTTACGAATACACAGTCCATATTTGTAATCATATGACCGCTCCGCTCCAACCACTGAGATACTCAAGACTCAAAAACATAGTACAATCAAAAACTTCGAAAGAAAATCGTCTACAGCAAGTAGTGATGGGTCGCTTGTGAACGAATAATTCAAATTAAACGACTCTTGAACGAGAGCTGTGAACGAACGACTCTCACTTCGTGAGCGAGTCGTTCAAGCCACTATTACACACTACATCACGCGTCTGGCACATTGACCAATACGCCCACAGTTTTTGCTAAACATTTCTATTATTATGTGTACAAAATAAATATGCACGTCAATTGTACATTTAAATCAAGAACTTAGATCAATGAAATTAAATAGGCTTATTCCCCTAAATATTAGGCCCTACCACAAGGATGTGTCGGGCACTGATCCCCCATATTCCCCTGATAATTACTTTGTGTCCATGTGACACTTTACGGGAGACATCGTGCATTAGTTTGATGTTTCTTTACATCTTTTTTTTTCACTCGTACGCTATCATTACTATGCCTACTCGCTTTGCGTTTTCGTTCAATGTTCAACTTGATTTAACTAGTCTTTGCTATCAACGCATCGCTTCTGCACCACCCTTTTTCACTGAGTAAAAAGTTGTCATTCACGATTCTCTTTTCGCTCTCGTTGATTCATTCCGGAAAGAGTCAGGAGATTTTGTCATTCACAACTCATTTTTCGCTCTCGTTCATTCATTCTGGTAAGAGTCAGGACAGAGATTAGTTAGAGATTGTTGACAACGAGGTTAGAGGTCTTCCGTGAAACAGCCCACTCCTAGCGGATGGCAGGAGTAATAATTGAACGAGATATCTAGCAGGCGATTTTTAAACTACACATATAAGAGCACTCTATTAGATAGACTAAAAACTAGATTTGTTACTAGCATACTAGCGGAGAAATGCTGCCCTACAAAAAAAAAGACATTTCTTCCCGGAATTTGTGTCTGAATCGTTTTTTCCATGTGATAGAATTTTAGTAGGATAAAAGGCCTCTCAGATTTTCATTCCTATCAGAAATAGGATATACCGTTACACCATTTTAATAATTTTGTTTTATTTTGAATTTTGAATTTTTTTAAGTGCCAAAGTATATTTTATCAGTCTTTCTAAGTATATTTGTTTATTAATTTTGCTAAATGAATTAATCAATCATTCATTTTTTTATAATCATATTAACTTACTCGAGTTTGCCCACGGCTTCGCTCACATTTAAGTTGGGTAAATTATCTTATTTTTAGCAAATCATCTAAACCAGGTTTTCTCAAACTCTATACTCTTGAGCCTTATATGAACATAAAATTAATTGTTAAGACTCTTATTCTTAGAATAAAATAACTTGTTTACGTTAAAATACAAAAATGAGACATTTATTATTTAATTGATTTAATTATTTTCTGATAAGAGCTTTGTAGAAGTTTATAAAAATAGTAAGGTTTTGTAAGATATTAATTAATTTTATTGCTTCATAGGCCAAACAGAATATTAATTTTTTAGTCAATCATAATTTAGGCAAGTCGAAAGAAGTGAGAAATTGGTTCACACCTCATCTGAAATCCCTTCGCGCCTCGCAGTTTGAGAAACCCTGATCTAAACTACCAAAAATACAATTTCAGACACGTATGAGGCGAAAACTTTGTATGTTGATGAAGCCACAAATTAACTACTACCTGTAAGAAGTAAAATCTATTTTATAAATATATATATATATATAATCTATATGCAGTCTTTGCATCAATATTTGCTCGCTTACGCAGATACATTGTTGAAATGAACACCAAAAGAAATAGTTTAAATTTACTAACTAAACATGAATTAATTTGAAAGAATCACTCTAGTACTAAGCACCTCAGCTTATCAAATAAATTGTTCTGTTAGTAATTGTTTCTATTGGTTTTTGAAAATTTTCCCTTCTCCTCCCCAATCATAATTGTTCTAACTCCCATTTAAACACATAGTTTTAAGAATACTTTCTTTATCTATAGTTGTTCTTCTACCTGCCAGCCAAATTTCGATTTTCAACTATAGATAAAAGGTTTTTTTTATAACTCCCCTCGCCCCTCCCTTGATTTCATGGAGTTACGTTTTAAAATGTTCCGACTTATTAGTTATTTGGAGTGGTGCATTTACGGGCATGCCAAAATTCAATTTTTAACGACAATGCACTGAGATGTAGTAGTTTCTATTAATTTTGTAGATTTTGAACCCCCCATTCCCAACCCATTTTGAGAAATTTATAGTCTAATGTTATTTTGGCTATCTGGGATTTGATTTATCTTTATTTATCTGTCAAAATTTTATTTTTTTCCTAATCTCAAAAAGTTTTTTTCTCTATTATACTCCATCACCACTATTTCTCAGAATGCAATATTAAATAATAATAATAATAATAATAATAATAATAATTATTATTATTATTATTATTATTATTATTATTATGTAAATGTCTATTTGTATTGTTTCCCGTACCTAATTAATAAATTTAAATTCTTTACAATACAGAGAAGTAATTAAATATATTAGTTTTTGAAAATGTTGACCTCCAAGCTCCCCTTCCTCCTGCAATTACTCAACTCACTGAGAAATTTCAAATTTTAAGGTTTATTTGGTCATCTTGATGGGTCCTTCCTTATACTAAGGCTACTAGAGTTGTAGGGTAGGCTCGTTCACTTTACCGGCCAGCATTCAGCTCTACCCTAACACGCAGCGCTGCTGTAACGTCAGCTCGTGAACTAGCCAAGCTTGCTTCTGTTCAGATCATGTGACTGTGTAGTGCAGCACTTTTTTTAAATTATTATTCAGCACCACGTCTTACTACCCGTTCGGGTTATACGACTAAGTACTAATTACGCTAATGGATTAGGAATTGGGAAGTTTGAATTAGTGGAAGTGAACCCGCATTTGCGTGGAGGAAGAGTGGAAAAACATTGAGGAAAACACCCCCCCCCCCCCCCCCCCAGTTTTCCCGATCGATATTCAAACCTCGATCTCCCCATCCTCAGCAGTAGATCTCAACACGACTAGCACGTTAGCTATCTACGCCACCGAGGCGGGTGCGCTCGTTACTAACTTCTTATTTATGTCAAGTATGCTTCCAAAGTCAATGTGAATAGTAAATGTTTGTATGTTTATTGTAAGCTTTCTTATTATTTATGCGTGAAGGGTTACGAAAAGTGTCATACCGATACTAAGAAAATGCCGGGTAAGCGTTGTATCGTTGCCGTATGCAATAAAAGTAATCTAAGAGATATGGTGTTATACACCATGACTTCCCTAAAGATTCTGATGTCAGATGAAGATGTATTCCCTTCTGAACGAGATGGAAAATGGAGTCATGATTCGTATTTTATTTGCTCAGAACATTTTTTCACCTAATGAATATGAACGAGACCTTCAGTCCTAATAGCTGTAATTTCCTTAAAAAAGCAAATTAAAATCGCCCTTATTTGTGATGTCTCCGAAAATGTTATCCAAGGGGAAAATATATCACCCGTGAATCTAGGCATTGTATTAGATTTACGAAACAAATAGTAAGTGGTTTCATGGCGTGTAAACATGTCACCCCCAATAGTTTTACTTTATGGAAAAGTCCCCTTCTATAGTGAATTTAATGATTTGTTTAAATAGTTTACTTAACTGCAAGATTTCACATATGCATTTTATAACCTTATTAAACAAATCGATCTTGCTTCATTAATTTGGACAGTAGTCTGTAAGAAATGTATATAGTACGCAAGTTAATGAAAGCATTAAGGTATTTGGTGACGTAAATGTTCACTTAAATTATGTGTTAACTTTTCAATATAAATTTAATAACCCTCTTGTAAGTAGGCCTATTCATAAACCAATTTGTAGTATAGTGAAAATCTTGAATTTATATTAATGTTCAACTGAGTGTGTCAAACTATATATTTAAAGGGTAATATTAGATTCAGCTACATTTGTGTTAGATAAGTTGGTAATAATATATGCCCCCCTCAAAGTTGGAGATAATATGTGTGTCCTCCACCTATATCCCCCACCCGCCCCCCTCAGTTGGAAATAAAGTTGTCCTCTAAGATTGAAGTTCAAATCCCAGCCGGGTGTAACAAGGGTATTTTTCCCTAAAATGGTACCCCACTCTCAATATACGCAAATGTAGGTACATTCAATCTAAAATGTAACAATTCTCATTCCTGGTTCATTAGGGTAAATTGATGTATGTGTACAACTCAAACGGGTAGTAAGTCACAATGAAAAAAAACCTATTGTGATGACTATCAAGAGTATCGGCGAAGCTTTATTAGTGTTGGGCGAGGTAGTTTGTAAAAACACTATTTTTAAGGAGTTTTTAGGTGCTTGACTCCAAGCCAGTGGAAAATATTTGAAAATGGAATGCCACTAAAAGCTATTTGGGGTGTTCCTTAAGCATTTAAAAATAATAATAGATTGTTATATAATCTTTTTGAAGTTTGATGCAAACCATCTTTCAGCTTCAAATTAAAGTATATCAGAGGGAAGTTTAACAAAATGGAGGGAGGCACATTTCGATGGGGGGAGAAAAATTTGGTAATACCCCACCCTATCATCCCTTCCCTCTTTCCCAGTTCACGCTCAATGAGTGACACTCGATATAAAACTAGTGACAGACACACCGTAGAATGTAGATTATTTCCTCAGAATCTGACAAACTAACTTAAATCTAGAACAAATACAACATCCATCCCCTGACAGTTAATTCATAATTGTGAAAGGAGAAAAGCACAGTCAACCAATGATACGTTTTTAGGACATTCCGGGAATCGAACCCGGGACCTTTAGCTCAGTATACAAACACGCTACCAACTGAGATAAAGTGTCGGACTGTGTATTGAAATCAACGTTTAGTACGGTTTATGTGTTGTTATCAAAATAATTCTATATTACGTGATAAAAAAAATTACACCTCTGTACACAAATAAAAAACTGGTACGTTGGTATTAACGCTATAAACTACCTGATCTCATAAGTCATCGCACTCAAAATATAACTTGTTTTTGAGTGACGCGGAGGTCGGGGTGTAGTGTAGTTCTTCTTTTATATTCATTCAAGTATTAAATTATAAAAGACTTGTGAGATTTAAATGTATTTATTGAATGATCATAATACTAGTGTAAATATTTTTATGAGAGTTCGGCCATTCATTTTTTCTGGTACAAAGGCTCCTTCGGTCTAAAATGTGAGAACCCCTGGTCTAAGTCAATATATGTTAATGTGTTGAATAACACGCTCTGGTAGCTTTGTCAGTTCGAAGTACTTTTGTATTAATTTTAACCGAATTTGGGTGGGGTGCGAGTGATTCTGAAGTCTCTATATAAGCGAGGTCCTCGGTGTAATAACCCATATCTTGTGTTAAGAAACTTAAAAACTAAAACGAACTTAATTACCAGAATGGTGGCTACTAGTTATATACATTTTCTTGTATACAATGTATGGAAGCTACTATGGTTGTGCTTTTTTCAAATGAGAATATAAGTGGCACTTTTAATATGTGTGTGTTTTGAATATAAAGTCTTAAACCAAGTCTTAAAAAGGAGCCTATGTATACGACTCATCTTCTGTGTCTAATGTTTTAGTTATAAATTAAATAATTTATGTTTGTATTAAAAATTATTAGGGGTTATGGGGAAGATGCCCCGTTTACTCCACCCCAATGAGTGCGCCACTGGTTCTAAGTAAACGCTTAGTTAGAGGTCATTTTATCATAGATATAATTAATTAATAAATATGATAGTTATTAAAATGGTTTTTATGAACTTATAATGCCCCTTTTTCTCGTCAAATGAAAAAATCAAAAGTATATCCATTAGCTTTTATTTAATTAAAGGGTACCAAACTTTTAGTTCAAAACCCTTTAAAAAAGGTTTAGATTATATATATATATATATATATATATATATATATATAATATATATATATATATATATATATATATATATATAAAGAGAGAGAGAGAGTTAATAATGAATACTTTTTGAGCCAGTGTGTTAAAGGAGTCTCTCATTTTATATTATTAAGTCAACATAGTAAGTATAGTATTTATCTTAAAAATGTTAGATAAAGTTTAAATGTAATTATAATTATACAAAAATGTACATTTGTTATATTTGAATATGATGTATTTTCACTGTCTAAAATCTGTTTTTCAAGTAAATAGAGTAAGCTCTATTAGTGTTGTTTTTTCATTGTATCTTCACGCCAGTCAATGCTTTCCACATTTAATAGCAATTAGAAGGTAGGTATGAGGAAGATAGAATTATGAGAAGTACCCTCGTTTGCGTGGAAAAACGGGAAACCATTTAGGAAAAATTACCTTAAGTACATCGTGTAATTGAGCAGGCGCGGTATGCACATTTTTGTCCTCGATTCATTATTTTATAGTAAAAATCTTTCTTTCAAAAATGAAGATGAAATACATATTTAAAAAAATTAGATATCACTAAACTTTACACAAAAATATACAAATCAATACATTATTTAATCTATATAAAGCAAAGGATGAAGCAAGACAGAGGTACCCGCCAACAACTTGTGAAACTCAAAACAAATTATGTTAGTGGGTTTGAAAAAGAACCAAAGGAAAGTTGCCGGGGAACAATGAATTTTTGTTATGGTTTACTTCAAGCTCGTTTGCTATTATTAGGAATGGAGGGAGGAAAGGACTGCTGCCTAATCCCACCCTTCAAAGTCTCTTGTAGAGTGCGATGGAGAAGAGAGAAAGAGAAGATTTAGCCTGTTTGCCACGTAACTCAAGTTGGCCCGCCACATTGCTGAAAAAACATAATTTTTGTCTAATCGTTTGTGCTCTATTTGTGCTCATATGTGCCCGAACATGAACATTTGTGCTGTGAAACTGGCCAATTTAGAAAATATTTAATGTGGTGGGCCAACTTGAGCTCAAGCTAGCCCACCACATATTGAAAAACGCAACATAACAAAATTTATTAAAGTCAATCCATTGTGCTCCATTTGTGCTCATATGTGCCCGAAAATGAACATTTGTGCTTTAAAATTATAAAATCTAAAGAACAATTAATGTGGCGGGCTAACTTGAGTCTTCCTTATACCATAACCTGTAGAAAAATTGAATTCAAGCAGGCCCGCCATATTTTTAAATATCAATGTAACAAAATTCTGTATTCACCATTCGTTTGTTTTTCGTTTGTGCTCATGTGTGCCCAAAAATGAGTATTTTTGCTCATATGTGCCCAAAAATGAGTATTTGCGCTCTATAATTAGAAAATCTAGAAAACAGTTAATGTGGTGGGCTAGCTTGAGCTCTAGTTGGATCGCCTTCATTAAATGTTATATAAAAGGCCTAGACTCACAGACCTAACGTTAATTTTCGGGCACATATGAGCAAAAACTAAGAACAAACGAATGGTGAATACAGAATTTTGTTACATTGATATTTAAAAATGTGGCTGGCCAGTTTGAACTATATTTTTCTACAGTTTATGATATAGGGAAGGTTCAAGTTAGCCCGCCACATTAAATGTTCTCTAGATTTTCTAATTTTAAAGCACAAATGTTCATTTTCGGGCACATATGAGCACAAATGGAACACAATGGATTGACTTAAATAAATTTGGTTATGTTGTGTTTTTCAATATGTAGCGGGCTAGCTTGAGCTCAAGTTGGCCCACCACATTAAATATTTTCTAAAATGGCCAGTTTAACAGCACAAATGTTCATGTTCGGGCACATATGAGCATAAATAGAGCACAAACGATTAGACAAAAAAAATATATTTTTTCGGCAATGTGGTGGGCTAACTTGAGTCACGTCTGTTTGCATCTAGGCTATAAGAGTGTCACTTTTTGGAATGGGAGAACACAAGCGATCCTAGTGGTGAGATATTTTTACCAACCAAAGCTCGTCAGATTTATCCCTCTGGCCTCTGCTGCAGCCATTGGCATTTCGGAGGTCCACTTGCTTACATCGTACGTTTTTCTTGCCCTAGGAAGTTATCATCCTGTAAAGGCTACCACATTTTGTATTTTTACGTTTTATGAAGACTTAAAAAAAGACCAACGACAATTCCATAAAATCTTTTGTATTTTTTTCACAAGTTGAAATAATTCCTGAGAATGCTTTGCAAATTACTATGAGGGAAATTAGTATATAGTTTTTAAACAAAGGACCTATTGTGTTAACATAGCCCATGTTGTTAATAATATCACCGTAATAAAAATAGTTACACTGTTTGAAAAAAAATAACTGTACTAATTTTATATAATAATAGATATAATAATTCTAACAATAATAATAATAATAGAGTTAAGGATCTAGTCAAAACCATAATTTAAGTTTATATATATATATATATATATATATATATATATATATATATATATATATATATATATATATATATATAATATATGACCATTGTAATATTTACTGTCAAAATTTATTTAATGCGTCACTATTATTTATATATTAATTATTAATACAATAGATAAAAAAATTATGTTCATATATATCTCAGTAGCGCTAAACGAAAATCGGGCGTCCCTTCAGACAAATTTAAAGTGGGTGGGTTGAATTTTGGTTTCCACTTTCATTTTGCCTTTCGGAATAAGTTGTCAAAAGTCCCCATAATTTGAATGTACGCATATAATTTTACCGAGCGTAAACGATGCTGAGAATGGAATTTTCTTATTGTTTTTCGTTAACTTTATGACCGTGAGATATATTAACAAGGAAATAATATCGGAAATCTATATATAAAAAAGGTGATATAGTGTTTTGTGAACTACTGATCTAGTTGTATGTAGGATATTGTCAATGTTTTTAGAAATATTGTAACTACCTTGCATCAGTTGTGCGTCTATATTCAGATGAAACAACTAACAGTACCTTTTACTCTCCGAAGATAACCGAAGGTTTTAAATTTACATTTTAGGCCAAATGACTTTCGGCCAACTGCCTTTTAGGTCAACTGCCTTTAGGCCAAACGCCTTCTAGGCCAACTGCCGTGTCCCCGTTTGCGCTGTGCTGCCTTACCACGTAGGTAGTGATAGTTTTAAAATATCTTAATTTCCAAGAATGCATTTGTATTTTTACCTCTTGTAGCCTTTATCCTAATGACTACCCCTACCTGTGAGAACAATGTTGCTTATTGTTTGGTTTTAGACACTTTAGGGGTTTGGGGGGGGACGCAGAAGTAGATTTGCTGAAAAAGAAAACAACAACTTCTTATCCCGTTATTTCTGCGACCGAGGTCAGCCGAATTCTCCCGATTGTATTGTGTCGTTCAATTCGAACTAGTTCACATCGATAAGGTGAACTAGTTCGACTCGTTCACTTAGAGGATCCGTTCAATTTAAACCATTCGTTCGCGAACGACACATCTCTACTCTCACGTGCGATTCGGTTAAGACGGGCCACTCTGTGCTTGTAACTTTCGAATGTTATCCTACATACGCGTATTTAAAGAAAGAGGGGGCAAGGTTCGTCCCGAAATTGGCAAAATCTGGAAATGTTTTTAGTATTTTACTTTATTTAACTTGTTATGTTTTAATTTCTCTTCAATTTCTTTTTGGGTTGACGCGCTCATTAGTACCAATAGACGAGCTGCCACTGAGAAAAAGTGTAACCAACTAATTGAAATAGTTTCTTCCACTGTTAA
Organism: Timema cristinae; assembly: GCA_039000515.1. NCBI lineage: Eukaryota > Metazoa > Arthropoda > Insecta > Phasmatodea > Timematidae > Timema > Timema cristinae. The sequence continues at coordinate 9,520,405 of JBCFYV010000100.1, forward strand.
GAAATACAGTACATAGTTATTTGAATAGAATATGAACGTAACATTATTATTATTAAGTAGGTGTGCTAGGTAGTGCTCCCGTTTACATTTTACTCAGTACGAAATTATGTTAGTGTCGCAATTTTTAACTATTATTATCCATGCCTTTCTTTTTTTAATACTAATCTATGATTTTAACCTTCGTTGATTTGAATTCAATTAATATCATATTTCAAACTTTAATTTTAACTAAGGATATTATTGGTAAATTATTTAACAGGGCGTTTAAAAATATTGAAAAATAATGAATGTAAAGGTGGACATAGAATTTTGGTAAGTAAAATTGTTAGTTAAATTTTATTTTAGAGCTACCAGTACAAAGCCTATTAGAAATTGTATAATTATTTATTTATTTTGATTTTCACAAATTTAAAATTTTTTCTTTGTTTACATTCTTTTTCTTTACTCGTTTTGTCAAAATATAATAATTATTTTGTGCCCACGAATTTTAGCACCTACTCTTAGATTACGAAGTTTTTTGGTAAAGAGTCAAACCTCAATAATTCTTTAATAAACAAAAAAAAAATACCAAGTTTAACCCTGGAATACTATCCATTGTGTAGTGCTATATTGTTATCGATATGTAAAACTGACTAATAACAGATAAATCTTTCATAAGCTTATAAGATCAGAGTTTGATTTAAAGTTTTTTTGTATTTGATGTGTTTTGTTTTATTTTTGAATTTTTAATGAACTACATCAAAATCAACATAATCCTACATCAAACAAAAGATTAAATACATCACCCTACAAACAAAAAGAATTTCTTGGTCTTTAAAAATCTGTTTGGATACATTTAAATTTAGTATATTTAAATATGTTTTTAAGGGCTTTGACTATTTAGTTTTAGGTAAAAAGAAAGAAATGAACATATTTTGTATTCAAGCAATTTTTAACAGGCTGGTGCATCCTGCAAATCTATCAATAACATACTATTGGTAAATCTGTCTTTCTTCTTCCAAATAACGTAACATCCAAGATGCAACTATCCGTCACAACAGCTAATTTGTGATTGACTGTTTGAGGCATAGTTTGAATGAGAGTAGCCTCACTTGTCGGGGAGGAGAGTGTGTATAAATAATTATTCAGTTCAATGCTATATTGTTTAAGGCTTAGAGGATATTAAAGCAAAGTATCAAACAATGAACAACTGGCTTACTCTATGATAGGAACGCATATTGATAACTCTGTTCATCAGCCAATCGAAGGATTTTAGTGACTTATTACACAACCATCTTCTATTAAATCACCAGTGTAAAACTAGCATATGGCTGCAAACTCGCTTTATATATTGTCATTTTAATAATTTAGTTCCCTGTAGATTCTGTCCATTTTGACCAGGTTTTATGCTATGCTCATGCTCATTTTAAAGTTCATGTAATGTAATCTAACTTATATCACCTTCCTCATGCTTACCTCATGAAACTATATAATTATCATATATGTGTACAACCCGAACATGTAGAAAAATGCTATAACAAAAATATTAGCTTAGTGTGGCTGTTCTCTACTATGCTATTTTATATTGAGTCGTCTAATACCCTGGGAAGTTCTTATTTGATCAAGTACCTATTAAGTCTGTATCTGTTGAGATTAAATAACATACAAGTACATTTTATAATATTTGGTAAGAAATCATTACCTAACAAGCAAAAACATACTCATATACCTCTATTACTTATATTTTACTGTATTTGACTCGAAGAGACACACATAAAATAATACCCAACACAAATAATTGAATACTTAAAGACTGATCTGTCTAAGGCAGGGGTTCTTAACCTATGGGTTGTGACCCAAACGTGGGTTGCCATGGCTTTTGGGACGGGTCACAGTAGCTTCCCAAAATAATCATTTTAGATATTTTTTAGGTGTGTCATATGTGTTGGAGAAGTACTCGGCAATGAACCATTAAAGCAGAACAAGCTAAATAGGCACGTTGACAGTTGAAAGCATAGTGTTTTTAGTTACTAAAGGACAGAGTTTCTTTGAAAGAAAAGAACAGCAGCTGAAGAAGCAACAACAAGGCTGTTTATTCTGTCCAACAAGCCACTCTTGCTTCTTACCATGTTGCTTGGTGTATTGCAAAACAGAAGAAACCACATACAATTGGAGAGGATTTGGTAAAACCACCAGCAATAGACATGGTTCACATTACCTATGGGGATGAATACTACTGTCAAATTATATTATTCGTAAACAAATCCATGATATATCAATTGATATTAAAAGACAAGTGTTTTCAGCCATCAAAACCAGTGGGCAGTTTAGTCTACAATTAAATGAAACAACTGAGGTACGTTACAACGCTCATTGCATAGCCTACATACGTTATGCTGGACTTACTGAAATGTAACAAGAATTTTGGTTTTGCCGTCCACTTACCACATCTACTACAGGAGAAGACATTTTTTACTGAACGAAATCATTTTTAATGGACTCAATGTCACAGAATTTGTACTGACGGTTCGCTAGCATTGCTTGGGGCATGCCAGGGCTTCTGTGCAAGAGTAAAGTAAGTAAATTTACAGGTAAAAGTGTTTCATTGTCTTCTTCATATGGAAAATCTTGCTTCTAAGAGGGTGTCAGAGTCTTTTGATATTGTTATGAAAGAGGTTCAGGTCATCAATTTTATAAAAGCAAGGTCACTTAACAGGATATTTAGCCAGATGTGCTCTGAGCACACCCATTAGTTGTATCAGTCTGAGGTTGGGTGGCCGTCTCAAAGGAATGTTATTCAGAGTCGTATCCCTACTCAAGAAGATTCAAATATTTGTAAGGATTGAATCATCCTTTGACTTCCCGGTTTTCTAAAGATAAGTGGATATTGCATTAAGCCTACTTTTAAGATATATTTGTAGCGTGTGCTAAGTTAAATACCTCATTGGCCTGACAGAGAAATTGACAGCATTCAAAGGAAAATTGAAATTGTGGAAAAAGTAACCACAAGCAAATAAGATGGCTTCTTTCCCGACTTTAACCTGTTTCTGGAAGACGAACGCACTGAGCTGGCAGAGGTTAAAAATGTAATAATTGGGCATCTGCAGAAATTAAATCTTGAGTTTGATCGCTACATTCCACTGCGCACCCAACTGTATTCAGCCGTTGACATTGACGTTGAAGACTCACCTGAACATTTTTCAGACATTGCTAGTCTCCAGGAAGAGCTCATTGAAGTTCAAAGTGATGTAGCTTTGAGTCACAATTTAAAAAAAAAACTGAGTCTACCATCCGGGAAAATCAGGGAAAACGGGAATTTGAAGTGATCGGGAAAAAACGGGAATAAGTCGGGAATTTGGTAAATAACAATAAAAATCCGAGAAAATGATATATAATAATCATTAAATCACTAAATTATGTCATTTTTTTTGTTTGTAGCTATGTAATATATTTTTAATTCCTAGTAAACATTTTTAATACAAATTTTAAAAAATTATTCAAATTTTACAACTTATTATTATTTATAAAAAAGATTAATAGAAAAATGAGGGGGGGGGGGTGAGTTAGAAGGATGTGATATACTTTTTTTTTAGTCGGGAATTTTAGGAAATGATCAGGGAAAAGCCCGGGATTTCATTGGTCAAGTTGAGTAGACACCATGACTAAGTTCATTTTGGATATAACTGAAAAAAGAAAAACCTATTCTAGGGAACAAAGTTTTGAATGTGTTATTTCTGTTTTTGACTACTTACCTTCCACTTTGGTGGGCATCACAATCCTAATAGACTAAATATAAAATATTGGGGTTTTCATAGAAAGATGGTGTTTAATGGGAAGAATACTGTGTCATGAAAAATGCATGACATACTTAGCTGGACTCATTCCAACTCAAACTGATATATTGGACTCATCCTGATATGTGGATTATTATTATTATTATTATTATCATCATCATCATCATCATCATCACCGCGTCTTACTACCCGTTGGGGTTATACACACTTACGCTAATGTGTAATGTTAGGGTGATTGTGAGATGAAATGGAGGACATACAGTTTAACGTGGAATCCGAACCACGGTGGAGGCCTGGCATCCCATACATTCACAAGATGTCTTGTCAGAGGTGAAGGAAGGGTTTGGTAATCAGATAAATCTGTGCCGGGACCGAGGATTGATCCCCGGACCCCAAGCACAGAAGTCTGTCACCTTACCCCTAGACCGCCAGGTCACCCATTTGTGTGTGAACTAAAACTGAACTTCTTGTCACACAAAATTAATTTATGGTTGAGGTGCTCTAGTACCAGGGTATGGCCATTGGATGGTAGGCAGAACTTAAAGGTTTACAGCACTGGTCGCTGACCTTTATGTTATCTTATTTTTATGTATCCGAATTTAACAACTTTTTACATACAGGTAGGTTAATAGAAAATTTATTTTGGTAATACATTAAGTCACACTATCTTAAAAATAAAAAAAAAGTATGTCACTATGTGATTTTTAATGTAATGCTTGCCTTTTGGAAGGAACTGCATTTCACTGATTATTTTTTTTAAAGTCCAGATCATAATGTGATACTGCAGTTCTAAACAGTCCCTTGGATTAGCATCTGAAAGGTTAGATCTATATTTGTATTCACAATTTTCACCATGAAAGACTGATTTAATTTCCATTGCTAAAATATTCAGAATAAGAGATTTTGTGCGATTTACAGAAATTTTTGCCTCTATGGAAAGCCTTTGCAGGATAAGTAGTTCTGTAGTTCTGAAATCTTCGATTCCAATCCTATATCATTTGTTTCATATGTTTTATCAATATATCTGGTAATTATCCACAATATTAAATGGATCTTTAAAAAATATTTCATTGGCTCATTTTCACAAAATTTTGCAAATCTTTGATTGAAAACATCGCCCACCTTTTCTATATGTCCACCATATAATTTGTTTTCAAAACAACAATATTTGCAATTATTTTTGACATGTTTGAAAGATGTGTCAATACATTTTGTCTATTTTTTAATTTTCAAAAGGAGCTAAATTTCAGATGGGTGGTGCGATGAAGGATAATGTTTAGCAACCGTGTACCAGAGGAATTGTGTTATGCTAGAGTGACATAAGTGATAGTAGTGGTAAGGAATCTTGGGAACTACTGCACCTACACCTAAACTTATTAACCAATCGGTTTGTGCTTTAACTGTGTTTGAACAGAGCTAATGTTGAGAAAAAGCTGTAAGATAGCGTTTGTGTCGCTGAGGAAAAGGGAAAGCGGATACTACTGCTCCGTTGAGAACCAAAAAACATATCTTTGTGGTTAGGGAGGGTTAGCAGGTATACCGTCTTCTCTGGCTATTATGAATGAAAACTGTAAGTCATGGACCGAACTAAACCAATTGTTCATTTTTAAAGTTAACCTTAATCTTATTTAAGCACTAAGCTCATTTATTTTATTTTAATGATGAATGGTGGTCAGTGTTCAAATCCCGAATGGGTAAACAAAGGGTGTATCTTTCTAAACGGTTTCCCTTTGTCTCTCCACAAAAATGTGGGTTCATTACCTCTTTTTTAGATATTTCTCATTAGTAACACACTAGTGTAATCAATGTGGGGAATGCCAGGCCGCCACCGTGGTTCGGATTCCACGTTAAACTGTAGGTCCTTCATTTCATCTCACAATCACATTAGTGTAAGTGCGTATAACCCGAACGGGTAGTAAGACGCGGTGCTAATAATCACTAGTGTAATCAATAAAATATAAATATTAATTACACTAAGTGTCCTATATACAGATAAGCCAAGCTAATAGAGTGGAAGGAAAGGGGGAGGGATGTTGTATTTAAAGCATTATCTCTACATAATGTTGAACATGAGTATTTGTTAATTTCAGTTATAGCCTCATCTATGTATTATTTAAATTAAAAAATTACATCTGGACACGGGAATTGAACTTGAGACCTACAAACTATGATTTGATAGTTGTTATAAAACTAATTCATTATGCCTGAACAAAGGGGAGAAAATACATTAGAAAGTAACATTTGATGAGAAAGGACATAAAAAGAGTGATTGAAAATGTAGGCCTATATGTGTGTTATGATTGTGGAGGTGGAATATTGATGTAGACATTCTGTGCACAAATCCACATATGGTTAGTGTCAGTCTGGACATGTATGTAACCTGAACCTAGCTAATACAGTAGTGGCTTGCAAATTATGTTACGTGATGCCATTTTAACGCTGCGTGTCTTACTACCTGTTCACTACTAATTATTCTAATCTTAAATCTAGGACAGACACAAAATCCATCCCCCGGCTGTCAATTCATCACTAAAAGGGTTAACCAACATTCCAACAATGATAAATTTCTCGGCCATGCCAGGAATTGAGCCCAGGGCCCTTAGCTTCGTAGGTGGACACACTACCGACGGAACTAAGCTTAATAATTTTTCTAGCATGATATTTTTTTTTTCTAAGTTATATCCACAATCAAATTTATAGATTTTTTTTACAAAAGGGCTAATTTGTTTTTAAAATAAATGGTACGGAACTCCGCACGGACTTCCTTGTTCTATTGTTTAAAAACGGAGATATTTATCCAAAACTTGTAGTATATCTTATCTTATATAGTAAATCTTATAAATTAAAGTCATAACAAAATGGACTCATAAAATCTAATAAATATATTAGGACCCAGTCCAACCTGAATTGTAGGAGTGGCAACATTGATTAAAGCTTAGACAGACAGTGCAGCCAAACACGCAAACAGTGGTACCTACTCCAAACTACGGAAATCGTTGAGGTGGTATGCCATTCCAAAAGTTTGGGACCCGCTGGTCTACAGAATATAATATTTTTCTCTTTCAGCATGTTTTTCAATCAACTTACTAAGTTCCCCGTATGATTTCAAGGTTTAATTAAAAATCTCAAGTTCAAGTAATTTATAGTAAAAACGATGAAATAAACATAACTAACTATTATGAATAAGTAATAGTCATTGAAAAATAATAATACCAATACAAATTTAATACTTTCCTTTCTTTTATAGAAGAAATATACACGTTTCAAGTAATTTGTGACATTTACCATTGTCAATTCACACTTTTCACATAACACTTTTATTTATTTCCACACGGTAAACTGCTGTGACATTTTGATGTGCACAATTAGTTTGTTTTGTCAAAAGCACACTTTTCGTTGTTGTTTTTTTACTATACAATTACAACTGGCATATCCCTTGCCCCAAACTTTGATTCCTTACTCACAGCTTCACGAACAGTAACATATTTTTCTGGGATGTCTTTATGAGTTTGTGTACCATAAATCTTAGCGGTCACTTCTATTAGACTGGGTTGTAATATATTTATTAGATTTTATGAGTCCATTTTTTTACGACTTTAATGTCTTTGTTTTGTTTGGCTTCCCACGACATACCATCAGGAATAATTGTACGTCCCACAGTTTGGGAACGGCTGCTGTAGACTTTTTAATAAGCCTTCACTAACTCAGGCATATTGCAACAAGCCTGGAACCAACTAGACTGGTTGAGTAAACAAAGGTGCATTTTCTTAATAGCCTAAAGCTGTATGGGCTCATTGCAATAAGCTTAAAAAATATTAGGCTGATAAGCAAGTATAATATTATTTTCCAATTAGTCTGGCTAATTGTAAATTGAGGGTGCCTTATGCAATAGGCTAGGTTTTACAATTCACCTACTATATATATATATATATATAATATAATAATATATATATATATATATATATATATATATATATATATATATATATATATATATATATACACACACTTATAATTCTGAAACTATTGTTTTTATAAAATTATATTTAAATAATGATTTTTATATTTAATGTGCCCTCATTTTTTAAATGATAAGTTATTTCGTATCTCAAAGAGGTGCATAGATACGATAAAAAAACGCAAGTTTCCTTAAGTGTAAATTACCCTTAAAGTTATTTTCATGAGGAAATGAGAACTTTCATTTTGATTTAATACTAAACAATACATATATACTAATTTTAATCGAGTCGAGTTTGATAAATTCTATTTTTTCTCTTCTGCTTTAGAATTACTCCCACTAATTTTAGGGTCGGATAGATTATTTTAAAAAAAACTCTGAGAAATCTTATGAAAACCCCATATCTCAAATTTTATCCGAATTGGTAAAATAGTTTCATCTCTAGTCAGAGCTACAGACTGACATTTTTTTTTTTTTAAAAAGACACCTTTTCGGATTCAGGGGGTTTGATTTTTTTTTACAATTACTATTTTTTCTCAACCAGAAAGGTGCGAGACGGTAAAAAGTAACATTTTTTATTAATATATTAACCTACAAATTTCATCGAATGGCCAATATGACTAAAAAGTAATTTATCTTTATTTATTTAACATATGTACAATTTTGCATACATATTAATGTCTCACACTGTATTCTTTGTTCAAGGTCATTCTTAAAATTATTTTTTAAATTCTTTTGCTAAATAGTTAATAAGTGGTTTACATCGTCTTGGTAAAACATTTATGTGGTCTGCAGCTAAATAAAGGTTGGTGATTTCTGCTTTAAAAATGATATCCAAGAAACCATTTAAAATTAGTAAAAATGGTTCAAACGGCAGCATAAAGCTACCATGGATTAACGATAGAGCGTGTTTCTGATTGTTATTAAATGGCCTGCGATTTTACACATCTATTACCGACCAACCCTTAAAATATGAGCGATAAATGACCCTAACACAGGATTAGCCCTAGATAACTCAGTGGTAAGATATTGACTTGCGAAGATGGAGGTTATGGATTTGGTTCCAGATTTCAAAGGAATTTAAAAAAAAATTATTTAAGTTCAATAACATAATCTAGGTTTGAAGACATTTCACTAACTTAGTAGCGGTTTGGGCTTTCCAAATTTCTTTGTAAAAGCATTTCATTGCCTTGGAATGCTCATTATTTTTGCCTTTTATATCTCTTCTGCCATCTTTAAACTTTTGTGGGGCAATTTTTTTTAAATAATAAAGTATTGTTTTCCTACAACTAATACACTTCACACATCCCTAAAGACATTAAATGCAATTACACTCAGCCACACTGAAAAAAAAATCCTTTCATAAATAGTAGCAATTGCTACACTGACTTGAAAACGGTGGAAAGATGGTGGTAGGTCAGGGCGATGAGCTTTACAAACATGCCAAAACCACTGGTTACATATTTATGGTTTCAAGGACAGACAGCTTGTGACTTGGAGTGAGAAGGGATGAGTTGTCTGCTTTACTCAGACAAGGCCACTCTCTTTCGGCTATTGTGGGGTTGTATCAGATATATTTTCAAAATCCGGGGGCAAAATATGAAGCACTTCAGCTCGTATCAGTTTTCATGAGTGTCTGATTGAATATTAATGTGAATAAAATACCATTATAAAGTTAAAATAAGTCGGCATTAATGGATTTACTTCACCCATTTATTACACACGTTTAAATATACAAAATAATTAATTGAATATCGCATTTATTTGGAAAATTGTATGCAATTAATTGAAGATTCATTGAAATAATATTTATTTCAATTAATAAACCGCAAGTACTTCTAACATTCCAAATATGACATCTTTGCATCATTTGATTTTTCTAAAAATTGTTGCATTAGATGCCAAAATTTCACACTTTGAGTAAATACTGTGCTTAAATTACACATTTAATCTATATTTAATACATAGATCCAAGTTTTGTTTAAGAAGACCTAATATATATAAAAAATAATATTATTAATTTTAGGCCATACACCCTTAATGTTGTTTTTCAGAGGTATTTTATCATAAAATTACAATTTATTTCTGTTATTTTATTAAATACTCTAGTATATAAGCCTGTCATTGTCAAGAAAACTAAATTTAAATTATTAGAATGCAACTTATATGTTAATTAAAAGCTGAAAAGATTAAATTAAGGTCCTAAACATAAATTCCAGGCGGGATGCATAGGAACTCTGATATATATATATAAACATAATTTTCAGATAGTTTTCAGCTGTTTTAAATTAATGCATCCATTTGTGAAAAATAGGTCTACCGATAAAGTTTTCTTTTCGTAGTGGAACTTGTGGCTATCATGAGAAGTTTAACCAATTGGCGGAAAGAATTCAAACCGCCATTCCAACAGCTGACGTGTCTGGCAAGGAAGGACGAAGAGGTATGTTGAAGTAATTAAGTCAGGATTAGTCTGTTTGAAATCTAAACAAATTGGAGGGACACCTGAACAGAATTTACTATCTTTATTAAAGCTTCAAACTAGAATTCACTTAATCTCGACTACTTTGAATAGCTAAATAGCGATGTTGGCAACAACAAAACCTACAACTTTGTAAAATTTGTAAAATTATGCATCTAAACCTTGTGAACTGGTAAGTAGCTATGTGTGTGTTTTCGTGTGAATTTTGGGCTAGTTTGATTGGTCAAACCCCATATCCAAACCTAAAAACAAATTACATGTTAAAAATAATGTATATCTATTAGTTAACAAGTCTGTTGTGTTGAAAATATGGCTAAACAATGCTCATTTTACTGCATTTCATTTGATGACGACTCAGTTGGATATTGTTTCTCACTTCTGGAATTCATGCCTCATGATATTTAATATCTTGCTTTTTAGGTCATGCAACAGCTCAAGATATATTAATGGACTTTATATTTGCACTAAAAAAAGTGGGTTTGGATCTTAGTAAAATGCTTCAAGTTTCGATGGCTGTGACAAATGTAAACTTGTTCTTTACACATGGTCCATTGTGCTTACAAAACTGCACATGCTAACTCTAGTTGGACTATTAACCAATTTTTGTGCTCACTAAATTATTTATTTAAAGATTTTCCAACAAGACATGCAGACTACCAAAAAATAACTGGATCATCTCATTTCCCAGTGATCTATTAGATCGGTAGAGAACTCAAAAGTGTTAGAGAGAGGGAAATGTCAATACTGCCTTATATTTAAAAAAATATGTTTACTCTTCTAACAAGAATCCTGCAAAATTTGTTAGTTTTCAAAATTAAGCAACTTTGTGAGAGATTAACTTTTGACAGCAAAAGTGCAGTTTTCTTTTCCAAAGAATGGATAAAGAAAGACCCTTGGTATATCCAAATCGGTAGTATAATAGATGACACCATAACCGAGGAGCGGTGTACTTCTATAAAGTCCACTTTCCTTTGTTGTATTTATCTTGTTAATTCAATCTTCATCTGGCTATTTCAGTAAATCTGCTGCCAACTCATCAGCACTTCTAAATTTTCTTCTTGTCATATTCTTTATGGTCTTTTCTACCTCATTCTTCAGTATATTATGCCCTTTTTCACTATCTTTGATTTCTTCTTCTAATTCCATATAATCTGTCCTGTTGTCCTTGTCTTACAGTTCCTGTTTTAAGTTTCATATCTACACTAATGGCTGATAAGGTTGGGAGAATTTGTGTGGAGAGAGAGTGGGAATCATTTAGGGAAAAACAACCTGTCAGAACATCTGCCCTCCCCCTCAGCAGCAATTCAGTTTATTACACGTGAGACACTCATTGATGTAGGTTATTATTGGCTAATACTAAGAGCAAACTAATTTGCCACAAAAGCTATATTTGTGTGATCAGTGACGACCTTAAGGGTGCGTGACCTATGTGGACACACAGAGCTCCGAACTTGAGGTGACACACTTATACTCACTTAAAAACATTTTACACCCTGGGTTGGGAGTCTTGAAGTTTTCTGTATGCTCCACTCATGCATAATACAGCAATAAAATGGCCAGCAACGCGATTATGGATCTCTGTGACGTGACACTGCAGTTACATGCCATCCGTTGGGCGTCATATGGCAGAGTTGTGATCATGGATCTTTTTTAATGCATCATATGATCGTCCACGCCACCATCTTGCCGACAATACGATTAAGCCCTCTCATAGTGCATCTGAGCCTTGTCATAGCGTGTGATTCAATTGATAATTTATTCCTGTTTTATAGTTGCTAAACTCTGAAATTCTTGTGATTTACATTCTTGAAGTCATTAAGCTACAATAATATCTATATATATGATTTCTTGAGAGTATAAGTATTTTTTATTTGTCACTGTTTTGGGGGAGGGGAAACTGTCAGTCGGTTTTAGCTCTTTCATAGCTTATGATTTTATAAATATAGTAGAGAGTCAATTATCCAAACTAATAGGGACAAGAATAGTTTGGTAATCAAATTGTTCTGATAATCAAACACAAAACCAAATTTCAGTTTTATATCTTAAATAACACTAAGAATAATCATAAAACAATATAGGAAACAACTATGGCAATAAAAATACAATAAATATTGCAAAAATTATTTTTATTATTAGATTTTTCAATTTGATGCATAGTAGACCTATAATATATCATATCATAATTAATTACTGTATTACATATAAAAAAATTCTTGACAAAATTTCTTTCTGAAGTGGACAGTTAAAATGGTTATTTACAGTACCAAGAAAAGTATGCCTACAAAAGTAATAATTGATTTTACGTTGTACCATTTTTGATTGTTTCTTTTTGGCTGCTAAATCACACAACCTTTTTAAAAAGAAGAAGTTGGGTTGGACAACTTTCTGTCTGCTTTTCGTACCACGCCATTGCAGTAGTTAAGGCTTTATAAGCCTCTTCGTTACTTGGGCCACTTTCATTCTCGCTAGGGATGTTTCCACATTCATCTTCTTCATCTAACATTTTGTCACTGTTTTGGAAATAACTTACTATCTCATCTTCATTCATGATTTAATAACTAGTGTCATCAATATCATTTTGAAGCCAGGATTCGGTATCCTCTTTGTAACATTCAGAAAATCCTGGAATGCTCAGGAACATTTCTACAATTTCTTCCAAATCATTATCAGGATTATCATAGTAAGACACAATGCTAATAATAATAATAATAATAATAATAACAATAACAGCAATAACAACAATAACAATGATGATGATGATGATTATAATAATACATCAGCTGTTTCATTTTGTTCAGGGGTTTTGTTTCTCTCTTCTGGCTGCAGCTTATTCCAAGCCTCCTTTAGGTTGTCTTGTGTCGGCACATTCCACGAGTCTGCCACCATGTAAGCACAGGCTTTAATTGTTAATGCCTTTGCAAATGTTGTGATACTTTCTTAATTTTTTTTGTTGCCAAAAGTAACCGACGTAACTTCCTTCTTGTACATCCGTTTCATTTTTTCTATGAACCCCTTGTCCATCGGCTGCAAAAGTGCAGTTACATTCAGGGGCGAATAAATAACACTAATATTTTCATCAACAGCATTTAAATCCTCTGCCTCTGGGTGGCATGAAAAGCACTTTTCCAGTTTTATTTTCTTTCTTCCTGAAAGCCTTCACATTTGGTATAGACTCTTTTTGTGCCATTCCATGAACAATTTACCCCCCATCCACACATCTTTCTGGGCTTTATAAGAAAGTGGGAGACATGTTACATTTTTGAAACAACAGGGTTTCTTCATCAAAAGTGGCAGCCCTTGGTTTCCAGAAGCATTGGCAGTTACAAGAATCGTAGCCCATGCTTTGCTTGCTTTAAAACCTGTGGCTTTAGCTTCTCGTTTTGAAGCAAGTGATTTACTTGGCAGAGATTTACAGCCCAGCCCAATTTCATCGATGTTAAACACATCATCACGAGGGTATCCTTCTTTCTTAAGAAATTCTGAAAAGGAACTTTTAAACATTTCAGCTGCTGTTGAGTCACCAGACAATGAATGATTCCATGGATCTCTAATTCCCGAATGCCATGGCGAGATTTGAAGTTTTTTAACCAGCCGGTGCTGGCTTTGAAGTCAGGTGGACATTTCAAGTGCTTTTTCGCACAGTAACGGGATAGATATTGGTTCTTCCTTGCTTCTTCTCTGCACAAACCATAAAATCATAGCCTCTTCTAATTTTTCATCTTTGGTTTTTTTTCTAGTTTTAAGTTTTTTAGACCCATCTTCAAAATTCAACAGTACATCTTTCTTACTCTTAATATCGGAAATAGTAGCCTTACCTACATTATAAAATATTTCCAGTGATGAAACTGACTCATCCTTTTGAAATCTGTTTATGATTTCAATTTTATTTTCCATAGTTAACACATTACAACTTCTTTTATTTGTAGACAACATTTCACTCACAAAATACTCAATAAGTCACAAAACTAAAACATTCAACTGTGAACAAAAGATCACAGAACTGTTTGACACAACAACTGACAAAACAAGGAGGGAGGAGCGGAAGTGTAGTGGCGAGCATCATACGATCGGGCGTGGCCCGGTGTGGTGTGCAAGGTCATTGCATGGCACCGCCACCGCGTGGATATTTTTAATGTCTTGCATGGCATTCATTTGCCATGTTACATTATTTAAAACAGGTGTTCAGATAATTGGCGTATGTATAATCAACGCTCTACTGTAATGTATTATTGTGACTGTAAGGACCCTATTACATGGGGCAACCATTGGTGAGAGTCATATCGAGAAAATGGCGTCGAGGAATGAGGGACTATTTCTTCTTACCTCGCTTATAATAAAGAGAATACACACACCAAGAAAGATGTATGTATATACGATGCTATCTTCAAGACTGGATAAGAGTCTCTACTATACCTCAGTTGAGGATCTGTGACAGTAACACTTGTTTTAATTACTTATAATAAAGAGAAGACACAGGCCAAGAAAGATGTATGTATATACGATGCTATCTTCAAGACTGGATAAGGTTCTGTACTATACCTCAGTTGAGGATCTGTGACAGTAACACTTGTTTTAATTACTTATAATAAAGAGAAGACACAGGCCAAGAAAGATGTATGTATATACGATGCTATCTTCAAGACTGGATAAGAGTCTCTACTATACCTCAGTTGAGGATCTGTGGACAGTAACACTTGTTTACATTATTTATAATAAAGAGAAGACACAGGCCAAGAAAGATGTATGTATATACGATACTATCTTCAAGACTGGATAAGAGTCTCTACTATACCTCAGTTGAGGATCTGTGGACAGTAACACTTGTTTACATTATTTATAATAAAGAGAAGACACAGGCCAAGAAAGATGTATGTATATACGATGCTATCTTCAAGACTGGATAAGTGTCTGTACTATACCTCAGTTGAGGATCTGTGACAGTAACACTTGTTTTAATTACTTATAATAAAGAGAAGACACAGGCCAAGAAAGATGTATGTATATACGATGCTATCTTCAAGACTGGATAAGAGTCTCTACTATACCTCAGTTGAGGATCTGTGACAGTAACACTTGTTTTAATTACTTATAATAAAGAGAAGACACAGGCCAAGAAAGATGTATGTATATACGATGCTATCTTCAAGACTGGATAAGAGTCTCTACTATACCTCAGTTGAGGATCTGTGGACAGTAACACTTGTTTACATTATTTATAATAAAGAGAAGACACAGGCCAAGAAAGATGTATGTATATACGATACTATCTTCAAGACTGGATAAGAGTCTCTACTATACCTCAGTTGAGGATCTGTGACAGTAACACTTGTTTTAATTACTTATAATAAAGAGAAGACACAGGCCAAGAAAGATGTATGTATATACGATGCTATCTTCAAGACTGGATAAGAGTCTCTACTATACCTCAGTTGAGGATCTGTGGACAGTAACACTTGTTTACATTATTTATAATAAAGAGAAGACACAGGCCAAGAAAGATGTATGTATATACAATGCAATCTTCAAGACTGGATAAGTGTCTGTACTATACCTCAGTTGAGGATCTGTGACAGTAACACTTGTTTTAATTACTTATAATAAAGAGAAGACACAGGCCAAGAAAGATGTATGTATATACGATGCTATCTTCAAGACTGGATAAGAGTCTCTACTATACCTCAGTTGAGGATCTGTGGACAGTAACACTTGTTTACATTATTTATAATAAAGAGAAGACACAGGCCAAGAAAGATGTATGTATATACGATACTATCTTCAAGACTGGATAAGTGTCTGTACTATACCTCAGTTGAGGATCTGTGGACAGTAACACTTGTTTACATTATTTATAATAAAGAAAAGACACAGGCCAAGTAAGATGTATGTATATACGATGCTATCTTCAAGACTGGATAAGAGTCTCTACTATACCTCAGTTGAGGATCTGTGGACAGTAACACTTGTTTTAATTACTTATAATAAAGAGAAGACACAGGCCAAGTAAGATGTATGTATATACGATACTATCTTCAAGACTGGATAAGAGTCTCTACTATACCTCAGTTGAGGATCTGTGGACAGTAACACTTGTTTACATTATTTATAATAAAGAAAAGACACAGGCCAAGAAAGATGTATGTATATACGATGCTATCTTCAAGACTGGATAAGGTTCTGTACTATACCTCAGTTGAGGATCTGTGGACAGTAACACTTGTTTACATTATTTATAATAAAGAAAAGACACAGGCCAAGAAAGATGTATGTATATACGATGCTATCTTCAAGACTGGATAAGGTTCTGTACTATACCTCAGTTGAGGATCTGTGGACAGTAACACTTGTTTACATTATTTATAATAAAGAGAAGACACAGGCCAAGTAAGATGTATGTATATACGATGCTATCTTCAAGACTGGATAAGAGTCTCTACTATACCTCAGTTGAGGATCTGTGGACAGTAACACTTGTTTTAATTACTTATAATAAAGAGAAGACACAGGCCAAGTAAGATGTATGTATATACGATGCTATCTTCAAGACTGGATAAGGTTCTGTACTATACCTCAGTTGAGGATCTGTGGACAGTAACACTTGTTTACATTATTTATAATAAAGAAAAGACACAGGCCAAGAAAGATGTATGTATATACGATGCTATCTTCAAGACTGGATAAGGTTCTGTACTATACCTCAGTTGAGGATCTGTGGACAGTAACACTTGTTTACATTATTTATAATAAAGAGAAGACACAGGCCAAGTAAGATGTATGTATATACGATGCTATCTTCAAGACTGGATAAGAGTCTCTACTATACCTCAGTTGAGGATCTGTGACAGTAACACTTGTTTTAATTACTTTTGCATGTCTATATCATCATTTGATGAATACTGACGTATATAAAAGAAGACTCAACACACAAATGAGATGGAGTATCCCACCAGAAGTTGCAGTTGTGCATGCAATTAGTTGCATAGTGTAAAATGGTTACATTTAAAACAATACCCCAGCTCGTGTGCGGACAACTAAAAGTTGGCCGTGCAGTTTCATTGCATGGAAACTGTCTGCAACTAATTGCCGACCATGCAACTAAAGTTTCCTCGTGTAATGACTTTCATTTAAACCAATGCTTTCTAACATTCTCGTCAACTAGCTGCCCCATGTAATAGGAGCCTTATAGTGGTTTAAACTGGTTAGTTAGACGTTCTTTCAATCAGCATGTGACGATAATAGTGCTATCTTAATATAATTACTTGTATTATTTGTACTTTTTTTCACTAAATTGTATGACATGTAAACAAACATAAGCCTAACTTTTTTGTTAGATGTTTCACCAAGTATGTATTTGTCTTATGCCAGGCTTAAAAATGCCTGCCTCTTTAAAGGGCTAAATATTCATGAGTATGTAAACACTATATATATATAATATATATATATATATAAAGAATATGGAAGAGTGGAGACGATTATATATTCGAGACATGGAAAGAAGGAAACGCCGGGAAACACTAAGAATGTATCGCAGGCAATTAAGAGATGAACCAAACCCATTTGAGATTTTTGAAATTGAGTTTAAAACCCTCTTTCACATGTCAATAAGATTGTCTCTTGATCTTTGTGATCTTATTTCACATTTTGAATGCCAGCGCGGTAACCGTTAACCTGCCCATATACAGGTAATTAAATATCAACCATATAATGGGTAATAATATGCAAACAGGACTTTTTTTAATATGTCATAAAAAATATTTTTTTTTGACCATCTATACACACGTATGGGAACACGCCGGAATTATTTATTTCTTTTCTCTGTCAAATTATGATAAATTTTACGTTTTATAGCACTCAAACACACAGCAACAAATGTGGGCTCCTGATGATGATGATAAAATAAATATTGTCGAAAACTCAAAGCCATTAAGAAAATTCTTAGAAAACATGTTGTATTCTTTATATAGGGATACTTTTCTGAGGTGTGACACCACTTTTTTTCTTTCTTAAAACAATTTTATAATATTTTATATTCATAACTTTTTTTAAACAAAGCACAACTACAACGATTAAAATATATATTTAAATCTCATGTCTTATGACTGATTTAATTACACATTATTTCATGTCATGTTTATTACTACAAAATTTTAGGCTTAATATATTTAAGTAATAATACTATCGAAACAAAAATTATATTAAGACTAGAGGTTATTTACTCACACCAACTCGCTTGTCAATCATTTGAAGCTTGGCGAAAAGATAATACATTACATTGGTGTTCATTTACATGATAGTGATACCAATCCCATAATATACATAGCTAATCAAGCTGCCGCTGTTACCAACATACTTTATTCCAACAATAGCGCCTGTCATCGTTTACACTTCGTCATACACGCTCTAAAGACTATGATTAGTACTTCCATGGTCTTTGTTTTGTTGTTGCGTCAGAAGAGGGCCATCGTCACACGGGTGTCATGGCGTATGACGTGTTAACATGAAAAGATCCATAATCGCCTTGTTGGTCGCTAAGGATAAAAACTGGTAAACCCCGGTACACTTTATTGCAAGCAATAAAACTGGCTGTTATGGAAAACATTTTGACAAACCTCACTTTCTATCAAAATGTGTATTTCTTGTCTATCTGGCCAGTTTTTAATTCACTGACAACTACCTACTGTTTTACCTTCCACCGAGTTCAGTCTTTCTTTGTTACTTTCACTGATATGGTCATAGAGTTGACCGTGATTACAGTGATATATATGCATCAATACAAATTTAGTGAATAGTTTTATCTAGCACGCAAGACCTGGTTGAAAAATATCTGTTGTTAAACATTGAAGAGGAAGCAAAATGCTGATTCTGGTAAACAAATTCTTTTCCGAATTAAGTATGTCATAAAATAGATATTTTCTCAGTAACCATAATTTATTCATTAACATTACTTTTAAAATGAAGTTAAACATTTATTTATTCTAAATCCTTAAAATAATATGAAATTTAAAATATCACACATTTTAAGAAAATGTATTCACTGTTTTACTAAAAATATTATATATATATATATATATATATATATATATATATATATATATATATATATAAAAATTAAAAAATGAAGTTTAAACCTAATTTTAATAATTCCATTTCATACCATTATTTTAGATTTGTTCCTTTATGTATTTTCATCTGAAATTAGACTCATAACAGCTCATCTTAATAGTATCTCTAATCATCCATCATCAGTTTCCAGTATGTGGCCAGTTCAGTGTTTCATCTTCCTCTATCCTCCCATTCTTCTCCTCTCACTTGCACACTTTCTATTATCTGTTCCTCCCAACTCTTTCTTGGCCTCCCTTGCAGTCTCCATACTTCATTCCCAGCATTTATTCAAATATTTGCAGGGGGAAGACAACTCCGAATAGCATTTACCCTTTTTGGAGGCGTTTTCCACCTGACTTGGCTTGGAGAAAAAGCTTTTTTTTGCCAAAATATGTTTCAACCCAATATAGTTTCCACACCACAGAGTGTAGCACATTTGTATAAATATTAATATTTAACTAGGTATTCTACTTTCTACTTTTAGCTAAGCACACATCACAAGTGCAATAATGACTCTCTGATCCAAAACTTTAAAAATGTAATAAGCAGGCTGACAACCTAAAAATTATCAAAAATGACCTAAAGATTCTAAAAAATAACTTCAAATAAAAAAAAAGACCTAAAGATTTAAACAAAAACTCTCAATGAATGGTCACCACTAACTCAAACATACATTTCACAAATTTAGACCCAAAATATCCATGCACTGAAAACCTTTTAGCAAGTAAACTCTTACTTTATGCTATATAATATTCATTTATAAATAACTTATTATGCTGGAATTTTATGCAAGAGTTTGGCCACCCTAACTTGTTTTGTTAGTAGCTTTCCCTCTTATACCAATATTTTGTCCTCCGAGATATTTTAACTTAAACTATTTAGTGTGTGTTTGTATAGATAATAATTGTCCTTTAGTTTATAACTATATAATAATTTCCCATCACAAACTAGAGACTAACAAAACGTTGCAAGAAATTTATAACTATACTAGATTGAATCTTTTTTTGTAAATACAGTATTGGGATGAATGTTTGAATTAAATCAACACATTTTTTGGCCGCCTTCTATTTATAAGATAAACCCATTTAGAAAATTATTGCCAACTGCTGCTATCAACTATTTTAAAATTTTGCGTTAACATGTAACATGCAAAGACAAAGCTAAAGAAACTGCAATATTGCTCATAATAATCTAAACGCTACATTTTACTTGAAAATGAAACTAACTACCAATTTCTTTAAATGTTGTGTTACAAATTTACTTTACATATTATCATTTCTTTTACGCACTTTTACTATGGATTCTGGATTATTTGTTTACATTTATTTGAACATTAACATTACTTAATTTTCACAATTTATAGTTTTACTAACTATTCCAAGTCATCTGCTTTGCTTTCTTCCTGTTCTGTCATTTCCTTACATGTATCACCATTATTATTTCATTGGGTTTTACATTTTTTTTAGGTTCTTTTGAAGTTCAAGTGAATGGTCAAGTGATTCACTCCAAGCTGTCTACTATGGCATTTCCAGACTTCACTAATGTAATTGATATTGTTGGCGATGCTGCCCAAGGCAAAGAAGTTAAATCTGTGACAGTTCAGCAACCCATAACAGATTGTGACATTATGTAGTGTTATAATAGTGTAATGCATGTATTTATTATACATAAGTTTGAACATTTAGTTGTATATCACGTTATGAAAACTCAAAATTACTAGGAACTTTTGTTACTTTACAAAACACAATGGAAGTGGCAGAGCTGTTAAATGCATTCTACCTGGACCATGTTCAAAGCTATTGGTTTTGTAAGTTTTGGGACAGTGATTTTGAAGATATTGAGGATATTCCATCAGACTATGAAGAATTTATTCACAGTAATGTTGTGGATGAAATTATAAATTCTGCTTGTAATAATATAAAATACTGGTTTGAACGTTCAGAAAAAGATCCTTCAGTTGTAAGTCCTTGCTGGAAAGAGTTGTTAGATGACTACAATGTTAAACTGAAACCATCATTGTGTGTGATAGGCTATGTTTTAACATATTGTCAAACAATGTGGAATGATGAAAATGCTAGAGCAAGATCTTTATCTGCAGCACGTCTTTATTTTTTACTCCTAACTATTGAAGGAAGCAGCGCATTCCAAGTATTTAATTCATGTTTGTTCTCTAAAGCATTGGCAACATTTGAACTATCAAAACATATTGGCTTTAGACACAAAACTGTTGGCAAGGTATCTGCCAACGCTGTGATTTCAGGAACTAATAGTAACATACATCTGAGTGCACCAGAAAGAAAGATTCTTATTATTCAATTAAATACACTGCTACACACACTTTTAAAAACAATCAACACATTTTCTATGCTAGTTGATGTAAATGCTTTGGCTGAAGTGATTCAACAACTTACAAATATGACAAGAATAGAAACTCAAACATTATCTTTCGAAAATGATTCCAGTTCATTCCGTGACGATAGTAACTCTCTTCTTTCATTCAATGCTTTTAAAGGTTTGAAGATGCTGTGCAAGCCAGAACATGGGAATGTGCAAAAAACTGTTCAATTAATCATGAAAGGTCTTCTTCCGACTGCATTGCAATCTGGTGCATATGGCTTTGATGCATCTACTAATGAACTCTCTGCCATGAGAAGTAGTGCAGTTCATTTTATTAATGATTTAATAATAAATGTGGGTGAGCAATCATATAAAGGGGTAAGAGTGCTTTTCCACCATGTTTGCTACAAGATTCCAGATAGAGCTGAGTCTCGTCAGAAAGGAGCACAATTTATTGTTGAAATATTGAAGATTTCACCACCGGATTTATTAGAGGATCTTATTAAATGGCTTTTTGAATTTGCATATGAAGAGCAATCTCATAATCGCCTGTTTGCAGTTGAAGTTATATTTAAGCTATTTAATGAAGGGTTAAATCCTAATGATTCTCCCACCAATAGTTTGAGCCCTGTTCCTAGCAATGTGGCTGAGCCATCTGGTAGTCCTTTGCCGTCCAGACTTAGTCAAGTTGTTGAGGAGAATGAGGTGGAGCAGGAGGGAGATGCGGAGTCACAAAATGATGGTATGTCACTTGAAAGATTTATGCTTGGTGTACTCATTAATCGATGTCGTGATATTACGGGAAAAGTGAGAGCAAAAGCCCTTGAAACTCTTGCAGAAAGTACCAAAACAAACAACCTGTCAATGCGAAAGTTATTAAATGAAATATTTGTATTACCCTATGAATGTGTTGATGCTACCAATGAATTAGGTATTTCCAACTATTATAGTGTTGATTACTTACATCTGATTGAACACATAAATAAGAGCAATAGCATAATTCCCTTACCAACAGGAGAGGAAATATTATCAATTGTGGAAGATTTAATTTTAGATGAAACTGTTATAGTAAGGAAATCAGCCTTGCAAGTTTTGGAAAATATAATGAAAATGAATGTAAATTTAATGAATGAACACCTTTTGAAAATATTTTGTCAAAGCTGCAAAGATCCCTCACTTTTAGTGCGTAAACATGCAATCCAATCTTTAACACTTCTGCTGTGTGAATATCCAGAACATGATATGCTGGCTCAAATGTGGACTAAGAATGTAGTGCCTCAAATTGGTGACCCAGAAGTATCTGTCCAGGAAAAGGTGTTGGAATCTCTTCAAACTACAATGTTGAATAACATTACAGATTGTAAACTGACTTTAATTCCAATGGCTAAACTTCCTTGGAAATTACTCACATGTATACTTAAAATGAAACTAGTTAAATATCTCGATAGCGCGTTTATTGCTTTGTCCAAAAAAAAGGCCCTGCAGCAATCTTTGTTATCAAATGTTAAAACTCACATCGGAACTTGCAATAGTGTGCAAGCTTGGATAGTTATCAGTAACCTAGCGAAAGTTTCAAATATTACTAATCTTGACTTTGTTATAGATTATTACCAAAAAAATGTGTATTCTCAAAACTGTGAAACTGTACACACTCTTGTAATGGCTGTAGAAGTGTTACGCTTCAGTTGGACACATTTAACACGTGTTCAGAAGAAATATTTACTTGAAGATATAACACAAAGGTTAAATAATTTTGAGATCTGCATTGAGCTCATTGGCCCTATGATGGAGTTGTTTTTTGTAATATTAAAAAGAGGTGATTCGTCAATTGCCAATAGTAGTGAAGATAAGGATGATAATCAAACTAATACATTTTTGGAAGATTTAGTAAAGAAGAGTAGTACTCACTTAGAAAGTAGCTTGGAGATTCAAATTATGAATTCAAATGAGTTTGAGAAATGTATTAGGCAAGTTTTAACATTTGGTGAAGCTGTGATGCTTAGCCCCAGGCAACTTAAAGAAGACACATTTAATCTACTGTTTGATTGGACCTTTTGCAACAAAAAAGATTTAGAAACATCTCTTTATGAGAAACGTGTTCAAAGATTACAATCCATAGGAGTTGTGAGCTTAGGGAAAATTAACTTGGTAGAAGAACATTGTGCCAAAAAAGTGATTCCAACAATGGTACAGTTATTGCATTCCACCAAAAATTCTTCTATCAAAGAAAATATCATATGCAGTTTGACAGACATGCACATCAGATATGGTGGTCTAATGCAACCTTACTTACCACATATGATAATTTGCCTCAAAGATCAAGATGTTCTAGTGAAGGAAAGAACTCTTACTTCATTCATTCAGCTACTACAGGAAGACTATTTGAAACCTAAAGGACCATTGTTCTTTTATATCCTAAGTATGATTTGTGACCCTGATAAGAAAGTACAAAGCATTGTCAACAATTATTTCACACAAACCTTACTTCCCAAGCAAAGTAACATCATGTACATTAATTTACCTGAGTGTTTATTCTACTTCAATAAATGCAAAGATTACAAGGATTATGGACAGTTCTCAAATCCTCTGACAGACAAATTATTCAATTTGAGTGGATCAGAAAACAAGCAACATCGTAGAAAGCTTTATTGCTACATGCTAGAGAACATGGATGATGTACAGCGCTTGGAGATCACTTCCAAACTGTGTGATGATATTTTAAATGGTGTGAATGAAGGCAAAGTATCTATTGAGGGCACTGGCCAAGACTTACTTTCTGACACCCTCTATGTCCTATCCTGTGAGGAAATCAGGCTAGACTGCACTAAAGTCCAATCAAATGAGGATAATGATGAACCAGAAGCAAATGTAGCCATTGCCACAATATCAGCATTGCGTAAGGGTTTTAGTAATGTGTTAAAGAAAGCCAAAGTCGAACACATTGTTCCGATTGTTTTGAGAATGAAGAAATTATTGGAAGATAGACATTCTCCCCTTGTGAGAGATATATTGGAGTTCCTTAGAATTTTATGCCACGATTTTAAAAATGAAATGCAAGACATTTTTTCCAATGATTTTGTAACGAAAACACAGGTTTTAGCTGCCATTAATAAACACGAATTAGAGGAAAAAAGAAAAAAACAGTAAAACAAATCAAAAATCGACGAGGAAAACAATGATGAAGTCGAGTCAATTTACAAAGTGCTAACAAAGAAAAGCTGGAATTCTGATCCTATTAAACCTCTTTGTGTAAGTAAATAAAACATTGCATTTACAGGTTTACTTCACGACAAATGTTGATTATAACAAACAATAAACATACTGGTCCTACACACACTTAGAGCCAACACAATTGTAATTGTCTTGATTTTGTATTTATATATTTTAATAGTCTGAAGAAAAATTATATAAATTGTAAAATACTGTGAATAGCAAACTCTGGTCAGTCTATCCAATACTGACATTTTGACACCTTGAAGTTGTATCTTGATGTTCACTAGCTATGGCTTGTATATTATTTGTTAGATTTAGTGTTGCTTATTACCCTTTAGTAATGTTAAACTTAATTCTCTCATAATGTATAGAACTATCAATAATAATTTATTATACATATTCTCTACAGTAAGATTTTGGTAGGAAGGACCTTTTAGAAAATACAAACATGTTTCCATTAACATTTACTATATTATTAGTTTTATTTTAACCCATTCCCTGGAGTGGGTGCGATCGACGTTTCATTGCATTAAGTTATTGTAATGCCACCTATCGATAAACCACTGAACTTTTAGTCAGTCTGAATACTTCATATTGAAGCTAATAGATGGGGCTACCAGTTCACTGCTATACTATGACCACAAATAAAGATCAGCGTATACAAGTAGAGAAATGACTGGCGGGACTACGTGTGACACACATGTGCCAGATCAGAGTATACAAGTAGAGAAATGGCTGGCGGGACTACGTGTGACACACATGTGCCAGATCAGAGTATACAAGTAGAGAAATGACTGGCGGGACTACGTGTGACACACATGTGCCAGATCAGAGTATACAAGTAGAGAAATGGCTGGCGGGACTAACGTGTGACACACATGTGCCAGATCAGAGTATACAAGTAGAGAAATGGCTGGCGGGACTACGTGTGACACACATGTGCCAGATCAGAGTATACAAGTAGAGAAATGACTGGCGGGACTACGTGTGACACACATGTGCCAGATCAGAGTATACAAGTAGAGAAATGGCTGGCGGGACTACGTGTGACATACATGTGCCAGATCAGAGTATACAAGTAGAGAAATGGCTGGCGGGACTACGTGTGACATACATGTGCCAGATCAGAGTATACAAGTAGAGAAATGGCTGGCGGGACTACGTGTGACACACATGTGCCAGATCAGAGTATACAAGTAGAGAAATGGCTGGCGGGACTACGTGTGACACACATGTGCCAGATCAGAGTATACAAGTAGAGAAATGACTGGCGGGACTACGTGTGACACACATGTGCCAGATCAGAGTATACAAGTAGAGAAATGACTGGCGGGACTACGTGTGACATACATGTGCCAGATCAGAGTATACAAGTAGAGAAATGACTGGCGGGACTACGTGTGACATACATGTGCCAGATCAGAGTATACAAGTAGAGAAATGACTGGCGGGACTACGTGTGACATACATGTGCCAGATCAGAGTATACAAGTAGAGAAATGGCTGGCGGGACTACGTGTGACATACATGTGCCAGATCAGAGTATACAAGTAGAGAAATGGCTGGCGGGACTACGTGTGACACACATGTGCCAGATCAGAGTATACAAGTAGAGAAATGGCTGGCGGGACTACGTGTGACACACATGTGCCAGATCAGAGTATACAAGTAGAGAAATGGCTGGCGGGACTACGTGTGACACACATGTGCCAGGGAATGATGATCATCTCTGTAAAGTGACAGTTACAGATCAACTACTTTATGTTTACATACATTAAAACTGTTTTAGTAACATTTATAGTTGTCAAACGTTACTTCCTTTATAAATCAGACTGTATGTAATTGAGGTTGGAGTTTGTGGACTAATCATTAGTAAACCAAAGGTTTGTAATAAAAAGTATATTTTTTTATCTTGTTAACATTTTAAATGTACACTCCGTTTACCCCTAAAAGGTAGCAAATTTGTATGAAATTTGTTTGCTGTCTATTTTCCTCATTCCATCCTAAATCAACTAGAATTTTGTATTCAATTTATTGTTTTTTAATTAATACCTTAAAACATGCTTTTATAACGACTGTTTGACGGAGAGCAAACCTTATTGTCATGCAACAAGTTGTAATGATGATATAAACCTCTATAGTTCAATTATCAAATCCTATTAAATTGTACTGTACCTAATAAAGTTAGAAATGTTTCCTAAAATATTTTAATAAGCCACTGTCCTACTAAAATGTATTCAATTACATTTTTTTTAGGTTTACATAATGAACTCTCGTTAAATTTTTAATCTGCGTAAGTAATGATTGACCTGTTTTCTTATGTTATTTCTGGTTAACATATTACAAAACACCAAACTGAACTAACTACACAAATTAATGAGGGTGAATCTTAAGAAAGTGCACTATAAAAGGAAGTCAACCAATTTAGGAGATAGACAATAGTCCTTCCAATTATTCAAGCATACCACAAATGAGCTAGTAATAGACCTACAGTCATTGGTTTTTATAGTTTAATAAACCCTCTAAGTGCTAGTTATTATTTTTCTGTGTTGAAAGTAAATTAATTCACAATGGTTTTATTTGGTTGTGTAGTTGTAAAAATATTACACTTAGATAATTTTTATTTTGTTTAGGGTAAGGTGTTTGAACACACACAAGTACCAACTAACTTAACCTAAAACAAGAGCTTAATAAGTGCAGGTCCTATTAATCTTCCAGATATACTGCACCACATCCAAGCCAAGGATCTATTTTCTTTTTTTTTAATCCATGAATTACATTAGGACTTTTTTTAGTTTATTATTAGCACCGCGTCTTACTACCCGTTCGGGTTATATGCACTTACACTAATGTGTAATGATAGGGTGATTGTGAGATGAAAATGGAGGACCTACAGTTTAACGTGGAATCCGAACCACGGTGGAGGCCTGTCATTCCCCACATTCACAAGATGTCTTGTCAGAGGTGAAGGAAGGGTTTGGAAATCAGATAAATCCGTGCCGGGACTGAGGATTGAACCCCGAACCCCCAGCACAGAAGTTTGACACATTACCCCTAGACCGCCAGGTCTCTCAACCTTTTTAGTTTTGATTTCATGTATTATTATATGATTCTGTAAGAAATGTCCCTTAGCCCACTCCTATATCTTATTTTGTTGGACAAGTTGGTGCCTCACTTTAGAAATAGTGTGGTTGCAAGTTGTTTAGCAACTATATCATGAGAGTTGAGGATTCTTGTTAAGCATCCTAAGGCTTTCCAAGTTATCAACTGAATGAAAACCATTAAAATCATGTTTGAAAGTAATTATGAGTATTTTTAATTAACATGGAATTTATTTTTATGCAGGTCCTACAAGTTATATATTATGTAAACACTTTAGAGAAATTCAATGCAACTCTGGGGATGTCGAGGTGAAAATGGATTGTTCACAATGTTGTGTATCTTTAGGTCACCTCATGTAACTAACTACACAGTGTCAAGTGACCTGGAAAACAGGGAAAAGTCAAATTTCTGTAATTTTTCTAAATTCACTAAAAATATACACAACTAATTAAAATAACATTTTTCTTCCAGTTAATACTCAACGCGAATCTATTTAAACACAGTTGTCCCAGTTGTGCATACTAATCTCAATTCTCAAAGTTACCATATGATTTTCATGTCATCTATCCACCCTTCTGGCACATAACTTTAGACAAAATTAAGTCATTCTTATGCACATGTGTGAGAATCAGCTTACGTCATAGGAATAATAATTGTGTCTCACAATTATTAAATTGTATTGGTGTAAAGGTGATATATTGATGTCTCAATATGATCTCATAGAACTCTCATACTGCACTACCCAATAACCCATCACTTTAGGCTGAAATCTTTTAACACCTGAATATACTGACATAATTTCAGAATATGTAATGTAGTGACTGGAAAATTTGGAAATTTATGGAATTTTAAAATATAGTTTGGCTGGACATCTTGTGGCTACATGTTCAGGTTGTCCGCATATAATATGATAATTACTATAATCGGGTAGGTCTGAGAATGGATGCATTTTAGAGGTAATCTACTCGCATTTGCATGGAGGAAGAGAGGGAAATCATTTAGGAAAAAAAAACCTAGGTACACCAGACCGAGATTCAAACCCTGATCTCCCCATCATCAGCAGATTTGCAATAAAGAGAATATGTTTAACTTATGTAATTTGAAATCAAGCAGCGTACCCAAGGTGAAAATCATTAAACAAATGTTTGTATATGAAATTGGACTAAACTTACCTAAAAATTATCATCAAGCTGCCATAATTTTAACAACGGATTTATTTCTAAATAAGTAAGATTGATCTACTTCTTCAATAACAAACTACTTTGTTAATGTAATTCAGTAACAAATGTTTAACAGTTTAAACATTTTGCTCTAAAATTGTTTAAAAACATTAACCATTATGTCTGGTCAGTCAACCATAGATAAGTATATTAACAATTCGGTAAAATATACATATTAACAAGAAATACAGTCTGTGAGGTAAACACATTGAAAATATTTTGTCTATTATGCTTAATGTGTTTAATTTTATCGTATGAATTACATTTTTAACTATTGAAAAAAAGAAGCATTATTTGTTTAAAAAAAATTAATTCATTATTTATTGTTTATTTAGCTATGGCTTATCTTCAGAAGGTAAACAATGATAAAGAGTGACATAGCATACCAAGATATTTATAAGAAATATATTTGGTCAGTGTGGTAAAATAGTACATACATTCAGTATGATAAGATACAATAAATTCACAGATCAACGTCCAACGAGATAAATCAGCTAATTGCTTCTAGTGCTGCTGTTGTGAGATCACTCTCCTCAGGGGGCACTCATAAGCTATGCATTATTGTTTGTCCTCTGCCGATGTTCCGCAGTCACACTCCTCCACACTTGTAAAATGTGGCTTTGGTTCTTGCCTGGTCGACTTGGCGACTCCGTAGTTTTGTAGTGTCTAAACATTGTAAATTTATCTTTAATTCAATTTATAAATACATTTAAAGATGATGTAAATTTCAAATAATTTACATAACCCCTATGGGTTGAAACCTTAAACAAAAATTACATTTTTGGCACAATATATTGAACTTAACTTTATTGGTGGCCATCATCTAAGTTTTGGTGTCAAAACAAACTTTTAAAATACTTCTATTAGAAAATTGTTAGATATTAATAAATAATGGGGGAACATTTTTTTCTTTCTTACACCTGTTGTGGAGATTAGAAACTATTTCTATACATAACATTTGTAACATATTATCTAAGGGTGCGATTATAGGCCACACTACAAACTGAATTTAACCTATAAAGCATTAATTTCATTTTAAGAAATGAGTTTTATAGCTTTGTCATTTTGTTTTGTTAACTCATACATATGTAATAATGATTTCTTTGAGCTTGAAATAGCTTTAGCGCTTTTGAAATGGGGTTTTCAAACATTTTGTGAAAAAATAAATTCATGAAAAGTCTTATGTATCAACAAATGGGTATTGAGATGTGGTGACTAAAATAAATTTAAAATACACGACTTTGATATTTACAGAATCCTGGATATTTAACATTTTGCCCCCTTATTCATCATATCCACATCTTTACACAAATGAAGAAGGTTCCAACCCAAGACCAGGCTAGTACCACTGCGGATTATTTCAATGTAATTTCGATAAAAGCTTCATCTTATCATGAATGCTAACAAATCTTGTACCTTCTTACATATTCAATAAGTGAAGAGAGATTCCGTAAAGAATAAATTATGTATGATGGAATTTTTGTCACTTATACAGTTGAAAGATATCTCATTTAATTTTAAATATCAACGCTCAATCATACATTTATTTCAAATGATTGGGAGTAAATAAGATAACCTAGTTTATCCCTTTTTGCAACCTGCTAGCAAACAGCCCAGCACATCTAACTCTTAATCACAGTGTTCTCTATTTATGTCTGACAAAGATGACTTTACATTGGGAGACCATGTTTTCTTGACCAATTATACAAGCTAGACTGATGAACAAGTACAATTTATTAAACAAACCTCTAAATGTGCACACTGCATTGAACACGGGGTACAATTTCATTGTATGTGAATTCAAACAATTCGTATTAAGTGTTTCTTCCTATAAGAACTTACATAATTTATCTAAAATATCAGTTCTTGTCCAAGATAACCCTGCAAAGTAATTAGGGCCAATTTTTTGCGCAACAGTTTACAAGATTCAGGCCCAGCATTGGGATGGAGCTTATAACAGGCAGATGGAGAGTAAACTAAACGACTCACTCTTGAAGGTGTCTGTGGGACTGAATTGTAACAATACCTTGTAACGGGTTAGACTGGTTCAGCCCTTTTTTGGCCCTAAAATTTGAAGCAACTAATCATGGGTAAAATACACTCACATATTATTCTTCCCTAATCTACAAACAAGTTTTGTAATACATAGATGTCTGTGTTACATATCAACGTCTTGGATACTTAATGGAACGACTCCGGCCCCATCAGAAGCAATGCCGTCAGAATGGTGGGGGGACCGTGCCATTCAATTATATCGCACTTGACCGGTCGTTTTTCATGATCAACTGAAGACGGCACTCAACCAGCTCACTAGGCGGAGTCAACCTTCCAGAACCCCGTAGATGGTCATCACCCCTCTTCTCGTCGTCCAGCACGCATGCTTGACGCTATAAAGCTCCGTGCTTCGCTTGGCACATATGATTGCTATTACCCCCTCTTCTCGTCTGTCCCAGCACGCAGTGCATTTGACCGTTATAAAGCTCCGTGCTTCGCATGGCAACAATATGATTGCTATCACCCCCTCTTCTCGTCTGTCCCAGCATGCAGTGCATTTGACCGCTATAAAGCTCCGTGCTTCGCTTGGCAACAATATGATTGCTATTATTCAACGTCTCCTAGACAGTCTTCTCTCAACAAACTTAGCCTACATTTAGCGGTGATAGAGATGTTCTCGCAGAGGGACCGACCGGACCGTAGAAAGTAACCTGGACTTCGATAGATAATAAATGAATCAGGAATAGCCTGTACCATGGCTGGACTCACATAGTAGTTTTTAGGGAATATTAGTTTAGAGGATTAGCCTATTATATAACTTAATGTCTGTCGCAGTTTTTATATCTAATGATATCCTCTCGCGCTTCACACGAGTTTCCTGCTGAGTCTTTGGACCAGCAGTTTCAATGGGAGTGAGTCCCACACCTTAACCTTATGACTATTTTGCAGTCTTCGAGGTGGCTAGCTGAGAAAGAGATAGTTCTGATTGTTCAGGGCCTAGGGGCGGTGCCTAGTTAGGCATATTTAATTTATGTTGTAC
Source organism: Timema cristinae (assembly GCA_039000515.1). Taxonomy (NCBI): domain Eukaryota; kingdom Metazoa; phylum Arthropoda; class Insecta; order Phasmatodea; family Timematidae; genus Timema; species Timema cristinae. Next base: position 9,552,620 of record JBCFYV010000100.1, read on the forward strand.
ACAGCTTGGGTGTTTCAACTTGTGAGCTGCTTCAGCCCTTCTGGCACGGCTCGTAGTATTTAATTTTGTGTCTTTAATTTGCGTTGCTGGTCCTCTTTTTATGGGGTGCCCAACTATTGTATTATTGTTGTCCTACTGGCTTAGACCAATGGGCCGTGTGCCAACCTAAGAAAAGGTAATAGCCGAGAACACAGACTTTGACCTTGCCCGGTACAATTGTCTGCTGAATGTTCATTGTTAATGTATCAAGCAGAGGGATTACTAATATGTAACTTGACACAGCCAAGTTTATAGACCATGTTATTTGAGATGGTGTTACTAAGATGCATTATGTATCTTGTTCTGCCTTATGACTAATTAAATTTATATTTATTCAAACCTACTCTCTTCTTGCTATTTCTTATATTGATATATGTACGTTACGTACTGTCTAAACCCCGAGATGGTACAACCTGCATACATACATTTTCTCCTTTCTACTAGATTTTCAAGAACAGTAAACCTTAAAAGAGGGGGTAGGGGCTATCAAATTATTTATAATAGGGTTCTCCTTACACATAATATATAGTTTCTCTAAAATTAAAGAATTGTAATTTTTATTTTCATTTATTTTAAATATGTAATATAAAATAGATTGAAAATAGACAACATTGACAAATAATAAACATAACATTAAAATTATTAAAACATTACAAAATTCCAAATAAAAGTTTTACAAACAGAAATATTACTAATTTAAGATATAGTGCATAAAATATAGTTACCTCCATAATAATACTGATACTAAACAAGACTATAGTGGCATTATTGTGTGAAATGCAAGACAAACATCTTTATGCCATAATTGTGAATTTAACATGTTAGTGCACATTTTCTCATAAATTTTAATAATAAAAAATTAACATAATAAATGCACAAAACAAGGAAAATAGAACTTTTTCATGTTCATATTATGAAGAATCAACCCCCCACAATCAATACAAATGTATTTAAAAATGCATTTTGGTTTAAATTAGGAGGGACAGTGTAGTAGACATTGTTTTGATAAAACACTATTCAGTTTCAGAGATCAAACCGTCACACTTGGACAATATAATAAATATTTTTGTGTGTTATATAAAAGTATTATTGTGAAATGCAAAAATTAATGGTTAATATCAGGAGGGATAACTAGAACCTCTTTGGGTAATGCTAAAACAAAAATTCCTAGTCAAGGTATACACACAAAAACATTCTAAACAAAGGTGGCTTTCTCACTATATCACAACAGACTGCCTTGTTGAAAGACTTGGTCTTAATACTTCGAAAAAGATGAATATTTATTATTGTTTCTAATTAACTACACTAATAAGATAGGTATGGATAAGGTAGAATACACTTTTGGGTGAAGAGAGCTTAAGAAATAATTTAGGAAAACAACTTCAGTACACCCGGCCCGACGCAAACTCCCCCATCACTGGCAAACCAGAATACATGAAACTGCGCAGGTATATATCAACTTTTCCAAGGCCTGAAATCTATGGGCAAACTTTAAACCTATCTCAGAATTTTAACCGGTTTGACTTTTTCTCATCACTAAACCAACTTTAAAAATCAAATAGCGACAGCTATTATTTATGCTTTTAGTGAGGATTTCTCCATCTAGATATCACATTCTGAACATTGAAAAATGACACCTGGAAATGAGAATTGAACCCGGGACTTTTGGTTTTGTACGTCAATGCTCTAACCACTGAGCTTTCCAGGAATCGTCCAGGGCCATTCTTCACTCATATTTTAAGGCAGAGTCTATGATGGATGTGCGGAAATCGTCGGCTACAAATGTGTGATTTTTTATTAACATCAGAAACTATCAGATAACGCATTGGCATACTAAGCCAAAGGTCCTGGGTTCGATTCCTGTATCCATGTGTCATTTTTCAGAATAAACCACCTTTGTTTGTGTGCGTGCGCACACACACACACATACAGGTCGTGGTCTCATTCATATAGAGACTGCTGTAATTACAACGTGTCAGCATAACAGCCCTTCTGAGTCGTAGGTGGCTGTGCTCTCTAATATCTCATCATACTATTGGTCACTCATATGTAGCTGATTATTCCCACACATCCCTCACAAACTAAGCCTTAAAATATGAGTGAAGAATGACTGTTGGACTAATCTTGAATAGCTCAGTAGTAGAATAGTTCAATTTAGTTCAAGTTGTTATTATAATTATGTTCATCAATAATCAGCACAGTGGTGGCAGAACTGGTGAGGGGCGGGGCATTCCCCCCTTGGAAAAATTCCACCTTCCCTTTCAACCTCTGGAATATATTTCCTCTCTAATAACTTCTAGGTTATTATACTTTTTTTTTTAATTCCAGGCAAGGACCACTCTAAATAGCTTTCAAGAGTCTCCAATGTTTAACATTTTCTATGGTAGGCAGACATTCATTCCCCCTTTGGCTTTGGGCTCCAAGCCCCTAAAAACAACTTTTTTTCATGCTAATCCCCCCCCCCCTCCCTGCAAATTTTAGGTTTTAATGCTAACAACTTGGCTAATTTTCTAAATAAAGTTTAACTAATTTATTGTATGCCTAAGCTTGTTTGAATTTATTCATATATTCACTACTGTACAGCTTATGTTCCCTGAATATGTTTATTCTTCTTCATCGAAACACATTAAAAATTCTTTGCTTATTAATCCTAAATCACTTTCCATTGTGTGTGACATCACAATAGAGACAGTGTTTACGTCACCATTTGAAACCTCTAAAGTAAACCACAGGGGTGGATATTGATAAATTTGTGCATGCGTCATTATGGTTGGCTCTACAAGTTGACTCAATCCTATCCACCCAGTTTAAATCTGGTTTGATGAAGAATCCAAAATCTCAACTTGTCCATTGTGACAAAACATCAAATCTAACATTCAGGTAAGTAAATAAAAAAACTGGGCTTGGATCTCTTCATTTATAGTCAAATTTCATTGGAGTTTTCACTTGTGCGAACAACATTTTTAGATTGATGGGATCAGATTCAAACGTGTATGACCAAATTTAATTTTGTATGTCCCAAGGGGCGAGTGAGGCAGGTGACTCCCCAGGGTGCCGAGCACTTAGGGGTGCCACATTGCTCAGATATATTTAATATTGACATAATTTTCTTTGCCATTTATTACGACTTGTGTCCCTGTTAGAACCAGTGGTGCATTATATTGGTGTTATAGTCCTGCTGTGTGTACCCATTTTAAGATGGAACAAATTTTTAACTTGAAGAACATTATTTGTTCATTTTCCAATAATATTGTGTGTTAAGTAATTCTTCTTCCAAGTGATCTTATCTGTCAGTCTTACAAATTACTAATGACCTTGCACAATGTTTATGGGGTTACAAACCACCTTCCCCTCATCTTTTACAACCCCTAAACACTGGCCAATGAAGTGTGGCTTTTACAACCTATAGACTGTAATAAGCAAGCCATCTAGCTAAGATTGTGCTGTGGACTCAACTCTAGCATGAAGGATTTCTTTGATGTATATCATTTCTTGTGCCATACATTATTGTGAATGTGAATGTTATAGCGGGGAAATAAAGCTGTGCCTAAGGAATGAAAACTAATATTATACTTTAATGTGACGAGGTAAACAATACATATCAGATAACACAGGTACTGGAATGGGAAAAATTGAGATTACAATACGCCTTTAGTACTTGCAAATTATCTATAGTGTGTTCTGTATGTGCGAGATGGGAGGAGATCTCCGCCAGCCCCTTGCATTACACTACTTCTATTACATCTTTAGCCCGAGGCCGGCGTGATACTATATAACATTTTATTTTCTGAAAATGTTTTCCCAAGTCCGAGTTATCAAGGGTTGACTGTAATCCCACTATTTTTAGAAGCTTTAGCAGAAAAGGTAAAAATATTATCTTGTCATATCATTTTACTTCCAGCAAAATATAAATGCTCATGCATGGCTTAGCAATAAACCTTAGCGATTTAGCAATAATGGTGAAAGTAACCCCTTTATTAGACCAAAATATTTGTCAAGGTTCATGCATCTAAACTAAAATAAAAATGATGTTGCTAGAATTTTCGGAGACAGCCATTAGTGATCTGGCCTAAGCAAAGTTGGCGACAAAAAAAGAAAGGCAAAATGAGTGTGACATACTCAGTGCTTGCAGTGATACTTAATTCATTTACATTTCAAATGATATTAGTTTATTTAACAAATCTGGGACAAAAGTCTTATTTTGTGAGTGATTGATATAAGTCTGTAAGGAAAACCTCTTATCGCTTTATGAGGTAATTGTATTATATTTGGTTAAAGGTACAGGAAAGGTACAGAAACATATATAAGGGACGAAAACAATATGGCTCTTACAATGAAAAGAAGGACACAGTTCACACTTTACACTGATGCCAATGGACAAAGAGGTAATGGCTGCCTCTTAAAGAAAGTTGATCGTTACTGCCCAATCCCCTGACCTAGATTTCATTCTATCAGAACTCATCAGTAGGGAGTGTGAAACACGCAACACAACTTTCCAAAAGAGGGAACCAAAAAACACAAAAGGGGAGAAAAAGGAAAATGGTAAAGAATGACAGGACACATTGATAGGAACAAGTAAAAGGTATAACAATAAAGGACAAACACAGGAAAAGGACTGGATGTGAGTGATTGGTAATCTTAATCTAAATAGCAGTGGTGGCTTGTGACTTCTTGGTTCATTATAACTACAGAATAATATTTTAAACTTGAATAACAATAAAGAAAAGCAACAGGTATGATCATAAGAAATTCATCCATCTTGTAATGAGTTCCTTTCATGTTTATAGGACATTAAATCAAGATTCGCCTGGGCTCAAAATTATGCTCGAGGCGGCCGGCCCTGGATGAGTGGAAACAGCAACCTCATCCTCTTGGTTGCCATATTTCACACTGGTGTTTTTATAATCCAATGATTATCACTATATGACATAGCAGAAACATTACTTAAAAGAATGAATGGCCACCAAGATGACATATAAATCATTATAACATGCTGAAGTCTAGAGTATGGGTATACTATGTACAAACAATACAATGATCATGTGATGCGTACATTTTGGTCACCAACAACTGATTGATACCTTCATCTCTGCATGAACAAAGTCAACTGTAACAAGGAAAGGGGGAATGAGGCAAATGACCACTGCACTCAAAATCTATAAGCTTTTCTCTCAATGATCACAAAACATGTGCGATAATATCCAACCCAAGCACGATGCACAAACATGCATGTGCACACAAAATTACTCACAAGTCCACTATATATAATTTACAAGCTGCCTCAAGAGCGAAGGTACAATTCATAACAAAACAAGAAAAGATCAATGCTTCACATCTTAGGATATGAGTGCATATAACCTGAACAGGCAGTAAGACAACGCGATAAAAAGAAAAAGGGGATGTCACTAAATCACAGAAGGTGCCTCAACCTATTTTAAAAAAAACTTTTACATTCCAATCAACGCACTAATTATTTTTCAGTATTTTAATCTCAAAAGATAGACACAGTTATTATTTTATATATTACTACTATTGGAAAACTAGGCGCAACCAAATCAAGTTCTCCGTCGATCAAAGTAAAATACTATATGACTAGTGTGAGAATAAGACAGGAAAGAAATTGTAGAGACTCACTCACCTTAGTTGGGATGTTTTGTACATTTTAAGTTAAACTGTTGTCTTGCCATATTTTTTTAAATAAGTGCAAGTTCTGCCATCCAACACTAAATATCAAATTATAGTTTATCAGAACATTTCTGAATAGCTTCACATTTTGTTATCATATATTATTGGAAAGTAGAATCAAACAAGTAGAAGTAAGAATATGAGTTAAATTCAACCTAATGATTTCTGTGTAATCAGATACATATTTAAGTGATCACTAATTGATTATCTTTTACTGATTATCAGTTATTTTAATACAATGTAATTTTTTTTTTTTTTTTGCTTTAATATCACTAGGCTGGCTAAAGGTGACTTATTCAAACTTAATCTAAAAAACTCAAGACCCTCCCCCAATGATGAAAGAAAACAAACCCATTATTAAAGGGATAAATTTTTGGTCTCTTAATGATTATTACTTGTGCCACTCAGAAAATCCACCAGATGTCCTAATCAATATTTAACATTTCAAAATGGTTGATACAAATAACAATAAATGCTTTGAAGCTCTTTTTAGTAGCTACATACTATAACAACATTTTAAAAATACAGTTTACATCAACTCTTATTATGTTTTTATTGTAAAACCAATACTTTTTCTCCCACACTTATATTAAATGTGTGTGTTTCGTTGTGATGGCTGAAGTACATCCCAAACCTCATCTTGCCCTGGAAACTGGCAGCAATTGTGTGCAAGGGCTCCCGAGTCTTTTCTCCAGTTGATTGGTCGATGCACACCATTTGGCAACGAGTGCACATGCCCTCTGACTGGAATGATACAGTTCATACATAAATTATTAGAATGTTTACTATAAACTCTAGGAATACGGTGACCATAGTGGTAATTGATGAAAAGACTAAAACATCCATAATTGAATTAAAATGTATTGCATGAAGTAGGTATGAGACAGTGATACTATTACGCTTTTGAAGTATCAACGCTTTAGTGTAAACATTATTTTTTTATTTTTACTTTTTAGTTATGAAATACTTTTAAACATAAAATAAAGTATAGGGCTTAGCTAAAAATACTGAATTTTAGGAGGTGTGTGTGTGTGTATTGATCAAAAGCCTGAATACATAATTCTATAAAGAGGGTCCCCAACTTGTGATCACCTGATTTATGAACGGCCACCCAAGTTATTATTCTTGTAACTCTTTCTGCTCTACAAGTACGACTTTCACGGCCATGTGATAATATAGCCAACCCACGCTGCTTGGTCAGCAGATAATGGTGCCTCAGTGTAAATCTGCAGTGTGGTGTGTGGATTATTTCAGATATTTTCATAATAATGGCTTCCCACTGTCTCCTTGAAGTTATTAGTTGGGCTGAGCCAATCAAATGTTTTGCCGATCATGCCAATGCTGTTTATTTGTTGCTGACTAGGCCGATCACAGATGCAGATCGTTTGGTTTATTTATTTTTAAATATTAGAAGGGAGATATGTTCACTAAACATCTTTACAATAGAATAGAATTCAAACATTATGTTGCTCTGAAGTTGGACTTTTTAAACAACCTTTATCTTGTTAAATTAAAGGAAACCACTCAAGCTCTTAAAATAATGGTCCAATCATACGTTCTAGTACATATTTAAATTATTTTCTCACACACATGCAATACAAAATATGTGTATTTAAAACATGTGCATGTGCAATATGTGTATTTAAAAGTGTTTACATTTTTTTAGATTTGAGGAGGAAAAAAAAGTTTTAAATTATTATTCATTATTTTGAAGTTTAACTTTTTGAGCTATTAGTTACTAGGTTGTTGTTATTATTATTATTATTTGTTCTGCCTTACGACAGGTCCATTCCTTTTGTCAGTTAACTTACACCTCCAATGCACCCTTTTCTTTGTCTCCTTCTTGAACTCTCAGAATTTTCTTTCTTCCTTTGCGTCTTCCAATATTTGAATCCTCCTTATATTATAGTTATAATGTTTGTTAAACTTAACTAGATCTGAGACAATTAATTTAAGGTGAATTAACATTATTACAAAAAAGTTATAATTTAATTAAAATTTATATTTCTTATGGCCACAAAAGAATAAATATGAACCAAATAATGGAAAAAATAGTAATATTTTTCTAGATTTGGATTCAGTATTCGTATGTAAAATAAAGATTTTGATTTGATCAGGGGCGGCTCTAGCCAATAGGTGCATGGGCATGTGCCCCACCTCCCCAAAATATATATATATATATATATATATATATATATATATATATGATAACATCTTTATCCCGTTCTATATATAATGACGTCATTTTATGTTTTAATTCCATAAAAGTAACTTATTTAGTGTTTGATAATGCCATTTTATTACTAGCGAGTGATTCTCATTGTGTCAAAGTCAGACAAAGGTTTTTACTTAGATCTGGGGTGCAGAGCACCTACACCCGAAGCCCTGTGTCTTTGTGTTAGGCTGAGCGCGCATGAAACTAGTTGGCACTCAGTTTTGCTTAGAGCATAATGTAACGTCTCTAAAACTTGTGCATTGAATTGTACTTGTACGATAAAAAAAATAGTTTTTTCTGTTTTTAACTAAGTTCAAAGAATGTGTTATGCCAATAATAACTGTAGTGTGTGTTTCTGTTTTTAATTAATATTGATTGTGAGTGCTTATTTTGTGTAATTTATATCAACTAGCGTCCAAACATCAATGAACACTATTAAGGACATAGCAAGCAAACCATTATTCGACTATCAAAAAAAGGCTTGAAATAAAGAAACTTGGCCCTCCAAGACAACTTAACCTGTTACGTACTTATCATAGCCAGTTTTAACCTGATACTGTATGAGAAATATACTTGGATTGCAGGGTGTGTAAAAAAAACTTAGTTTTTTTTTGTTTTTGTTGTACTATTTTTGGCTCTGCAGACACGTGGGCGATTACATGTGTAGTTGATCTCTAACACTGGATGAGAAAATAAAAAATCATTCGGTGATCCAAACACCGAAAAATGAACTTATCATGTGTGTGATTGTGAAAGAGGGCATTAGTTTTTGTCTAATCCATAATATTGCATTTTCTAAAACAGTCTTGATACTGATCATTGCAACAAATGCAACTAGGACTTTTGATTCTATGAAGATATTCATTGCTAAATATCATAGATTTGTTTTTTTTTTAGAAATAATTTGGTATGTAAGCATAATATGTTTTGCTAGAAAAATTATTTATTTAAGTTGAAAAGTATTACTTAGCTAACCCGGCATGGACAATTTATTTTTTGTAAAAAATGCAAGTTAAAATGCATAATTAGGTATGCATAGGTAGGTAGGTATAAGTATATAGGTAGATATATATTTTTGTATGTGATGTTTTTCAGGAAATCATATTAATGTTATGTAAATGAAAATGGTAGCCTATTAATTTTTCTGTAATTAATTAGCTTAATTACTTTTGTGCCCTCCCTGAGAAATTTGTCCGGAGCCGCCACTGGGTTTGCTTCATGCGGTGTCATCTAAATCACAGGCTCTTAAACATTTCCTATTAGTGACTTATTTTCATAAGACAACACTATTGGCAACCTCAGGCAATAATGGTTGAGTTTTTTTATCCTCTACAGTACAGTACAGTTTTGGAGCAGTTTTGGTACAAATTAGAAATACAATGAGCATATTTTTGGTTGGAATTGTGTTTGTGTAATCATGCCAAACTTTTTTTTTCTGGAATAAGCTAAATAAATAGAGAATGAAAGGTTTTACTGTATTTTAATTTCAATAGTTCTATATTTAATTTAAACACATATGCCAATGCTGTGACCTCAGAATATTTTTCACAAGTCGTGGTTTAAGAACCTGTGCTCTAAATGACAAATATAAAAAATAAAATTAAAGAATTCAGTCTTTTTATTGATAATTATAATTATACTGAAAGCTTAGCTATGACATCACATTGGATCCATCAAAGTCCTTCTCGCCTATCTATCATATTATGTCAAGTTCTGTTTCCCACCCAATTTCTTTTTTCACTTGGTCACCATTTCTGAATTAAGTAAACTGGTTTACAATAATGTATTATGAATTTTAAAACATTTTCTGTATAAAATATTGAGATCAAAACAAGGGGCTCTTTAAAAGGTAAATATTGTGTCTAGTAATCCCAATTATGAAATTTGGTTCTATAATGTGCACATTACTTACTTGAAATCTTACTTGGCCAATCTGGATATTTGTCCAATCATTCTCTTCAAATGGTTTTTTACCTTGGACTGCAAGATTGCACCGAAATCGAGCCAGCAGATTACTCTGAAATGAAGAGACAGTTTCAAACTCTAATTGCGACTCCTATGCATACAGGATCAGGAGTACGTCACAGGGTCCCAGTGTTTTATTAATTATTTTGGGTTTTACATTTAATGATATGTTTATTAATTTAATAATGACAAATTAAATAATTAAACAACTTTTTTTATACCACCGTATCCTACTACCTGTTCAGATTATATAAATATACACATTATGCTGTGTTAGGGATGAGAAAGGTTGAATTTTGAGAAAATGTCCTCGCATTTGCATAGATATAGAGTTGAATCAACGCCAGTACAACCAACAAAGATTCACAATCTTCGTAGTCTAAGACCTAGAGGGCTTAGGTACATTTGTTTTGACAACCATTTTCTATGTAAAAAAAAAGTGCTGATTCCAAAAATACCAGTCTTATTCAGGGTTCCTACAGTATTTGTAAAAATATTCTCCTGACTTTTCCCTGACTTTCCCTGACTATTTTTCCCAAGTTCCCTGACCAATTTCTCATAAAATTTCCATTATAACTTTACGGTACTATACACGTGAAAATATTAATTTAAATAAATTTATTTCGGCCTCCTCCCCCCTTACAGCCGACCTTGCCTCACCTCTCATGGAAGAATAAGAAAGCAGACATCTTGCCAATCGGTTGAGGGAAAATGATGGAAAAATAATCCCTATCAAAAATTTGTAACAAACTTGATTCCCTTTGGTATCATGTGCAGAAATACGTATTAAATAACAGGCCACTAAGAACATACTAAAGAGTTTGGTATCATTACAGTTTTATTTTACCTAAACTGTACATTTCCTGAACTGAATAGCTTACAACAGGAACTCTGTCTGCTTTCATATTATTCATGTCTCAAGTCAATTTTATTTTTATTAAAATTATCACTATAGTCATACAATAAGAAACTATGTTATATTTAATAAAGTGAAGCTTGCTTCTTCTTCAGTTCTTGCAACTCCACGTCTATTGCTTCTCGTTTCTCTTCAGTTGCCATCATTAATTTTTTTCTTTCTCCTTCTAAATCTTTAACTTGTATATCTAATTTCCTCTTTTCTGCCTTCTTCTTGTCTTTTTCACTTTTTTCTTGCTTCTTCATCTCTAAGTATTCATGATAGCGTTTCCGAGCACCTCTCACGTAATCCAACATCTTTTTGCTAATGTGTATATTTTTAATCCCTCCTGCTTCTTGTATCTCATCATGAATGTGACGCTGTGCAATGACTGTCTTTTCATGCATGTTTTCAACCAGTAAAGATTTATTGACTGAAAAACCACCTTCAACAGTTGCATTCCCATGCGACAAGACAAGGCAAATCTTTATTACTTCCCAAAGATGTTTGTAGTTTGCTTCTCCTATTAGAAAGCTACCATAAATAGTGTCAAGTCTTACTTCATCACTAAACTGATCACAAGGACGAAATATTTCTTGAAGCTCAGGTTTTTTGAGGTTGCAAAAATGCAAGTATTCTTTCTTGGCATTTTCAGCCAGAACATCATTTATGATGTTGGCATGGTTGAGTTCCTCCAAAAGAAAAGAAAATCTCTTCTGGGCCAGTTGAGGTGAATGTTGAATAACACAAGGATCCAATGAAGACAAACCTCTCACAGCTTTCTGTTTTAAGGGACTTTTTTCTTGTAGTTTTGCAATCATGGTGGTTAACATACTGCGGTACTCATGTATAAATTCTAATTTTTGTCTTTCTGTTACTGTGATCGCAGTTTCTCCTAACAAACGTTTTGTTGCAAATCTTACATCAATATTTTTGCTAAGGATCAAATTTTCTGATTTTTTTGTGTCAATAGACAGTAACTTTGGACCCGTGCACTTCATAAGATCAGGTTTCACACAACGATTCATAAGGTATCTTAGAAGTTTCTCTACAGCTTCAAAAAGATATGGAGTCATTGGTTTTGATGTCTGGAACCGTTGCAGGAAAGGCTGACATTCATCTGCAATTGTCTTGCAGAACGCTAGTTTACACTTTAGGAATGGATCACAGGCTGCTCTTTTCAGTGTCTCTACAGGTTTTGTTTTAGGAAGTTTTGCTTCTTTGAGAAACTTAATAACATGGTCCCAAATTTGTAATGCCCTTTGAAAGCACTTCGCATTCTCTAACCAACGCACACCACAGAACTTCAATGGAAAAGTTGTACACCCTGTCAACTGGGTGAACAATGCTCGACGAGCTGGAGAGTCAGTGAACAGGTAGTACATGTGACGTAATAAGCTACTTATATCCCAATCAACAGACTCTACTCCTGTTCTCAAGGAACCATGAACAACATGAAGCCCACATGTTCCCAGATTTAGCAAACTACATACTTCATTGTCTGTTACAGATTTGAGGTGTTCCTGAAGAAGTGTTATAAACTTTAAATTGACATTTGGGCCATCCATTGACACTTGTATCAACTTAGAGAGTGGAAGAGGAGAAATACCATCCAGAAAATGCTTCAGTAATTCTTCAGCAGTGCTCCTATCGAAAAACACACTGTTTAAGTAACGACTGATGACTTTATGATTTTCCTTGTCCCAGAATCTAATTACAATGTCCATCTGTCCTCTTTGAATAACTTTATTCAATGCCTCATCAAAACAAATTACAAAGTTGTTACATGATTTTAGGCGGTCCAGTAAATTATTATGAAAGAATGGAGCCAAGCCATGCACAATGAAGTATGCAGCCTTGTCTCCACCAAGGGTAAAGGCATTGGCAATGGAACACTCGGGAAACATCAATTGAAAAATTGTACTTAAATTATTGCACGAATTGAAAGACATTTTTTTGTCAACAACTTGCATAGCCCAAATGACTTCCGCCTTAGTTATATCATCTTTTATAACAAAAGTGTTATGGTTTCTTTGAGGCACTACACTAATTTCACTTTTAGCAACAGCTTCCTTCTGCGACGTTACGATTTTCGATGAAACAGAAAAACTCTTCGAGCAACCAGCAGAATCATCACTAGGTAGAATGTCTTTGTGTGCCAGAGATTCTCTTGAAACTGGGGAGCTCGATGAACCTGAATCACTTGACTTTTTTGAAAAAAAAGTCAACAGAGAGCGTTGATTTGTCAAAGTTTCAAGAGTTTTGATATGAGTTGGTCCTTTTGCATGGGAAGCTAATGCTTGCTTTCCCATATTACTTAAGTTTATAATTTTTTTGCACACTTTACAAAATGCCTGCAGCTTATTACTTTCAACACCACTTATCCAGTATGAGAATTCAGGAAAATGGTCTGGGCTTAGCCAGAGCTGGTTAAAAACGGTTTTTTTGTTAGACATTGCTGGTGTAGTCTAATCAGTCCTGGTGCACTGTATCAAACTATAACGATGACAAACCTTGAACAAGAACAAAAACAAGTGATCACTAAAGTTAAAAGAATTGTCATGTGCAGGCTAGGAGACCTCTGCGTTCACATTCTGAAATAAAATGCTACCAAAACTTGTGTTAGGGCAAGTTTGAGCATGGTAAGTGCCCCTCAGCTTTCTTCATTGGGGCAGTGGCTTATGACGCAGTAAATAGAAAAAATATTTTCTTTGTTTTTTCTAAGTGTGACATGAAGACATGAATTGTCATTTCCCTGACTTTCCCTGACCTTTTTAAAGCTTCCCTGACTTTCCCTGACTATTATTTTTTTCCCTGACTTTCCCTGACTTTCCAGAGCGTAGGAACCCTGTTATTATACCACTTAAGACAAAACTGCAATTTTGGCCTATTTTTGACCCCATTTGGCCATAATCCGTATTTCTTTATGAATAAAAAGTACTCTGAAAAGTTATTGTGTAGCATTTCAAATTAAAATGCTCTACATGTACAATACAGATTTTAAGTCAAAATAGAATTAGCTGTGGTCGTTTGGGAGATATTTTGTATTTGGTGGACAAAATCTAAATTTTTTAATGGTTCATATTATACTAGCGAACCTGTGTGAACAAATTCACACGTTAAATTTTATTTAAAAAAAAAAGGCTGATTAATATTTGAAAGTAAAAACATTGCCATAACAGGGAATTAAATGTTGGACTCATAGTTTAATAGCCTATACTCTACCAACTGAGCTATTGAGTATGTGTTTTATTTCTGATGGATGATCGTATAGGGGTGCCGTTGCGGTGTGGTGATGAAGTGGTTTAATTCACTGGAGAGATATGGGGAACAGGAACAGCTGCTGACAAAGTTGCAAGTCACCAAAATTATGCACACGACATGTGCTCGCTTTATCAGAGAGGTTGTTATTCAAGAGCTTTGTCAGACAACCAGTAGATCAAACCTTGAATACAATAAATGCTAATGTAGCTTCCCGACAAACTGAAATAACGTCATTCCATCAAAGTCAAGGAGCAACCAAGAAGAAGTGGAAAGATGAGTTTATCAAGGAATGCTTGGATGATCCTACGAGGTTTGAAAGACTACTGAAGAGAAGAAAATTAAGCAACTTTGCCAGTTCTGTTATCAAGAGCAAAATCCAAGGTAAAGTTGAAAAGTTTATTAAGTTGAAGACAGCATGAAACTTCATGGGAAGATTGGTCCATCTGGCTTGTACCAGGAATATTGAGCTTGAGAATGTGTTTTCTTTTCCACTTATGCCAATTCCTCTGTCCTTGGCCAGCATTTGCGGCACAGTGAATAAGACACCTAAGTACAAACTCTCCAAGCACCTGGAAGATTTTATTACACACACACAGAGCCGACAGTATTTAATGCTGTTCTTTATCATGCCATGTTTATAAGCCAATCATTACACACAATTTTGCGAAGGTAGCAGAAGTGGTTCTGAAGACTATATTGACAGTCGCCGGTCGGGTGTCTTATCGTTCGGCGGCCCGTTGTTTACCTTTTCGTCTGGAGCTATTCCGGCACGGAGTCGAAGGTCGCCTGTAGTTTCCTCATGACCTTTTGGACCTTAGTTGGAGGTACCATGGGGGCGTGGGGTAGTCGGCCCACTCGGGGGTCTCGATGGCTGGCGAAGGGGGTGGAGGTAGGGGAGAAGGAGTAAGGGCGGGGCGGTGTGGCGAGGTCTCAGGTGGTACCCGGTGGGACTGAGTGGGGAGATTGGGGTTGGGGGAGCACGTACGGTGGATGAGTCGCGGGAGTATGGGGAAAGGTAGGCGGGGGATGAGTGGGTGAGCGGGAGGAGTGTTGTGTGGTGATCCCGGGAATCGGGTGGCCGGTGTGCCGTCTTGGTAGTTGGTTGGCCCTTGTGTGGAGTATCCCGTCCGCGAGGTGCTGGGCCCCAGCGGGGCAGGGTCGGTGTTGCTGGACCGGTTTTGCGCGTTGTGCTGTCTTGTCTGCTGGGCCTTTCCGGCGCGATTCGTATATCCCATGTCGTTCCCGCGATGGTTACCCGAGTACTGCCGGAGGCATTGGTGATAAGGGTGAGAAAGGGGGAGATTGCTCGGTGATAAAGGGAATGGTCGAGTGGATGGTTA
This sequence comes from Timema cristinae, assembly GCA_039000515.1. NCBI lineage: Eukaryota > Metazoa > Arthropoda > Insecta > Phasmatodea > Timematidae > Timema > Timema cristinae. Next base: position 9,568,023 of record JBCFYV010000100.1, read on the forward strand.
GGTGGTGGTAGAGGGAGGGAGAGAGACCGGGTTGGTGGAAGAGGGGTTGGGAGAAGAGAGAGAAGGAAGGGGGAAAGAGAGAGAGAGACTGGGTCGTAGGAAGGAAGGGGGGGGAAGACCTCGGCACTCAAGATGGCGCGGTGAGGTTGGAAGGGGGGGAGACCTCGGCACTCAAGATGGCGCGGTGAGGTTGGAAAGGGGGGGGAAGACCTCGGCACTCAAGATGGCGCGGTGAGGTTGGAAAGGGGGGGGAAGACCTCGGCACTCAAGATGGCGCGGTGGGTTTGGAAAGGGGGGGAAGACCTCGGCACTCAAGATGGCGCGGTGAGGTTGGAAAGGGGGGGGAGACCTCGGCACTCAAGATGGCGCGGTGAGGTTGGAAAGGGGGGGAAGACCTCGGCACTCAAGATGGCGCGGTGAGGTTGGAAAGGGGGGGGGAGACCTCGGCACTCTCAAGATGGCGCGGTGAGGCAGGGGAGTGGCAAGGGAGGAGGGATGACGGGGGAACTTGCAGTTGACCGTTCATACTCGTATGTACTTGAATATTCGTTTATTACCATTAGCGAGGTAACTACAAAGGAGCACTGACCGTGCTGGCCCGGCCTCACCACCGGTACTGATGATCTGGGTTGGGAGCCAGCCGCTTTTATTCCCCCAGACCGCCCGTCAAACAGGGTTGGAGGGGTCGTTGGCGCTGCGCGCGCATCCCTTCTCCTGTTGCAGCGTTGGACTGCAGGGGTAGTGTGTGCAAGAGCGTCCTAACTTTGAAATGTAGCGGGTCCGTGGCAAGGATCGGCTATGTTTGAGGTGGTTGAGGTATAACAATATGTAGTACACAGGAAAATGAAATACACCTTGCCTGTGACCGTTCTGTGAATAGTATAAGAATGCTGAGCAAGAGGCAAGAGGTAAAAATGATGGAATGTTTCACATCCCTGCTCAAGATCAGCTATGTCCCAAAGATTTTGGATAGGCCCTGCTTTCACCAAGTATCAAAACTGCACTTATCAAGTTTTTTATCGAATAGTGGAAAATTGAAAGTTATGCAATTATAAAACAGAAGACAGTTGGTGCAAATGAAAATCAGTGTATTCAGTATAAAGCTATGCTAGCAGGAAATGTGGAACACAATAAGCTACCAGACTACATATGCTCGCACGTAGTGTCAGATACTATGCTAGTGCTCCCTCCATCTCAGCATAGTTTCAGAAGCATCACCAGGACAAAATGTTGTTGCCCGTACAACAGAAAGTGATATCATATTTACCCGCCTCTACCATTAAAGCCAACTAAAGGTCAGTGTATGGATGGAACTTGGACATTCGGGTGACAACAGTAGAATATATGCACATATCACTGCACTAACAAACCACATTGCTCCAGTACTGTGCAAGGATATCATGCTCTGACAGGCTGTGATTACATGTCATCCTTCTTGAATTCCACTTAACAAAGCTGAAAAGAGTCCTTTCCATCTTGAAGTCCCAGGCAGATTCAGAGAGAACACTACAGTACTTTTGTTGATGGTGACAGTCTTGTAGAAAAGTATGTCTGTACAATACTGCCAGGAACAAATTACAAGTCTATCAATCCAAACAGTCCATTAGATAAAATAAAAGGAATTGATGCAAGCATTCTCCTACCCTGCAAAGACGTTTGGTACAAAAATTGGTACGTTGCAACTATATTGCATATCTTTTCCTAAAAACAAGAAATATCTAGATTTTAATCAATAAATTCAAAATATTTCCCAAACGATCAGAGTTACCTCTGTTTTGACTTAAAATCTGTATTTTACATGCAAAGTGCTTTAATTTAATATTTTGCACAATAACTTTCAGAAGACTTTTTTTTTATAGAGAAACGCTGATTATGGCCAAATGGGATCAAAATAGGCCAACATTGCAATTTTGTCTTAATTGGGTATAATAAGACTGGTATTTTTTTTAAATCAGCCCCTTTTTTACATAGAAAATTGTTGTAAAAACAAATTTACCTAAAATTCTGATTAAAGCCCTCTATCTCTTGGAGTATCATCAATCTCCTTATCATCAGCAGTTCAGTCTATTGTGAGAATGATGCTTTGGACCAGGGTTGTCAAACATAGAGCCCGCGGGAGTATTTTGAGTTTGAGACTAGATTTGTCACTTTACTAGCCAAATTCATTAGGGAAAACTTGCTAAATAGAAAAGTGAATGGCCGAAACAACACACTTCTTTACACAAGTGAATAATGTCACTTAGTCTGCCATTAGAGCTTATTTTGTAGGGATATGGTATCGAAAGAAAATAATCAATACTGTACTCATTTAAAGTATCGGAATAAAAATATCAATACCGTACTAGTGTCGAAAGAAAATAATCGATACTGTACTCATTTAAAGTATCGAAATAAAAATATCAATACCGTACTAGTGTTGAAAGAAAATAATCAATACTGTACTCATTTAAAGTATCGAAATAAAAATATCAATACCGTACTAGTGTCGAAAGAAAATAATCGATACTGTACTCATTTAAAGTATCGAAATAAAAATATCAATACCGTACTAGTGTTGAAAGAAAAGTATCAATAACACTAAGTATCTATATCAAAATTTTAATCTGGCATGTTTTTTTAATCAAGTAATATTTTCAAATTTTCCTCGTATTAATAATAATAATTGTATTTTTATACTTAGTTAAACATGAAAAATTATAATGATTTAAACATATTACAGTATATTTAGGTCTAATGCGTCTATGTTATGTATTGAAACTTTGGGGGTATGATAGATAGATTGTATGATGAATATTATAAAAGGTTTTACCATAACAGCTTTCAAAATATCTATGAAAATGTAGCTTATGGAAAGTTATTTAATAACTAAATATGATTAGTAAAATATTTTTTCAATTTATTTTGTACCCTTCTTAACCATAGTAAACATTTAAACCAAGCACGGGTGAAGATAGCAAAAAATTGTTTCTTTCAATATCGAGCTGATACCAGAGTGTGAGTATCGAGTACTAATATCAATAAGAGTATCGAGTAAAATAATACTAGTATGAAAGGAAAATAACAACATTAGTAAAGTATTGATACTTTTTCACATCCCTATTAAGTACTTCTACTGCTTCAAAACCGTTTGGTGAGGGAGAGTTTTTAAAAGACTGTTTAGTTACTGTTGCAGAAATGGTATATTCAAATATCATCCTCTCAAAGAATAACATTGCAGCAGGCAACATTAATATCTAAAGTAACATCAAAGAGCTTTAAAAAAAGCTGGAAGTTTTATTGCCTTTCCTATAGTCCTTGATGAAAGTACTGTTATAAAAGATATGGCACAGCGGGCTGTGTTTCTTCGTGGCGTAGACAGTGACTAAATCAGGATTTCTACAATCTGGAAAGTCAGGGAAATGAAAATTCATGCCAAACTTAGAAAAAAAAAAACGAAAATATTTTTGTATTTACTGCGTCATAAGCCACTGCCCCAATGAAGAAAGCCGAGGGGCACTTACCATGCTCAAACTTGCTGTAACACAAGTTTTGGTAGCATTTTATTTCAGAAGGTGAACACAGAAATCTCCTGGCCTGCACATGACAATTCTTTTAGCTTGAGTGATCCATTGTTTTGGTTCTTGTTCAAGGTTTGGCATCGTTATCGTTGGATACAGTGCATTAGGACTGATTCGGCTAAACCAGCAATGTCTAACAAAAAAACAGTATTTAACCAGCTCTGGCTAAGCACAGAGAATTTTCCTGAATTCTCATACTGGATCAGTAGCGTTGAAAGTAATAAGTTGCAAAATTTTGTAAAGTGTGCAAAAAAATTATAAACCTAAGTAATATGGGAAATAAAGCAGTAGCTTCCCATGCAAAAGGACCAACTCATATCAAAACTCTGGAAAGTTTGACAAATCAACGCTCTCTGTTGATTTTTTTTCTCAAAACAGTCAAGTGATTCAGGTTCATTGAGCTCCCCAGTTTCAACAGAATCTCTGACACATAAAGACATTCTACTTAGTGGTGCTTCGGCTGGTTGCTCAAAGAGTTTTTCTGTTTCATCGGAAATCGTAAAGCCGCAGAAGGAAGCTGTTGCCAAAAGTTTTTTATAAAAGATGATTTAACTAAGGCGGAAGTAATTTGGGCTATGCAAGTTGTTGATAAAAAAATGTATTTCAATTCGTGCAATAATTTTAAGTACAATTTTTCGGTTGATATTTACCAAGTGTTCCATTGCCAATGCCTTTACTCTTGGTGTAAATAAGGCTGAATACTTCATTGTGCATGGCACAGAACTATACGTGTCAACAAAGATATATGGGTGAGGGGGAGGGGTGTGAAGGAGAGTACTGACCACATTCCAACGTCAACTCCCCTGTTTCCAAAAACAAAACAACATAGCGCTGCAACTAGAAGTAGCAAAACAATACTGCACAGTACATTAAAACTTACAAAAAGTTTGAACTAAGCAAAACAAAATTAAAATTATCCATGATTTTTTAACATTCTTTTAAAACAAAATTCACAGGACCGGGCGAAAAATTTGAATTAAAGACGATTTCGAACCACGGAAGTTCAAATTAGTAGGTTCCACTGTATAAACTAAATCACAAACAGTATGCCATTTTTTCTTGTGTATGATATAATAGTCAATTCAGCTGGTGACCTTTGTCGGGCAAGAACCACAATTTGATATGTTATTTCAGAGTATTGCGTTTGTTGCAATAAGTTTAACATATCATCAGCTCACCTTTCATTATATTTAACAGTTCATAGTTAAGTTAGTATTTAATATTATTCTGTGTTGTGTGATCATGCCTTATTCTACAAATTAGATGTAAGCATTTTAACAATCAAACCAAAACTAGAAATTATTCCAATGTTAGAAAACAGCTGTGCAGTGAAGAATGCTTCCCTAAATTAAAGGATCAGTGAACAAATGTGTATTAATGTATTTGGAGCGAGATGACTTTCTAGTGGCTAAAAAACTTATGTTATGTAATGGTAGACAATGGTAGCTTGATGGAAACTAGTTGAACCTGACACAAGGAAGGAGAAAACAACAACAAGGGTCAAGAAAGGACTGTAAAAAAATTATCTTAACAGTGAAATCTGCCTTCAACGGAATCACAAGGGCCCAAGATATTTTTACGCTAAGGCTGGGTTTTCATTCAGTCAAGGTGTGTATGAGAATTAAACCAGAGACATGCACATAATTGAGATAAAATAAAATATCATACTCGTTTATTTAAGGCCCTACAGACACACCAGCTTGTTGGCGCAACCGTCGGGACAACAAATTGGAACTAAGCCTCTAAACTGTTCAACTAGGGGTCCAATTTGCCAGTAGCTGTTGTGATCTCAGAACGAGTGCACGCCATGATTCCACCTTATCCAAATAACAAAAAATTGGAATCATAACAACATAATTATCAATTCATAAAAATATTGCAAGGAAAATGTTAGAAAGAACAAAATTTGTACATACAATTTTATTAAACGAGATGGATTTAAATGATTTTCATAATTTTTTAAGAATGAATATTGATTGTTTCTCTGAAATACTCAGTATGGTGACATCATTTTAAAAAGAACAAAAGAATGCACTGTGACTCTATCCACCTAAATGCGTGAAAAGCGGTGAGTGACTAGCGCCAGGTCGGTCGGTTGGTCCAACCAAGCTACAGACACAACAACTTGTCGGGAGTTGGGGGGAAGTTGGCGATTGGGTAGTTTGTACCAACAAACCAAAAAATACTTTGGTCAGACAAGCTTACACACTATAAAATTTATCGGCTTGTTGGCCGGCTGTCCTGACAAAATGGTATGTCTGTAGGGCCCTTTATACATAAATTTTCCCTTATTGAGTATAGCACATAATTCTGTAATCAAGATAACAAAATAACTATGAAGGCGAAAGGAAATATATACCTGACTTAACATTTCAACTCCTCTTAAAATAACGAAAGAGTTAGAAAAAACAAAGTTCTGTAGAATGTATAGGATGCCTAGAATTTTTCTTAACGATGCACTCAAGAACATTGAAAATTCGCTGTTTAAAGGCTTATTTTAATTTATGTTTCCGTGTTAGACAGTTTCCGTTTAATCCAGGGAATTCAGCCCTAACATTATGGGATTGGAAAATATGTCTATTTAATAAAGGGTCTGTTTAAGGCAGATTTCACTGTACAATACATAATTGGTATGTTGAAATAAGTAGACAAGATGTTGAATGTAGAAAAATAAAAACCCATAGAATGCATAACTTTGGCTTTTACTCATATGTAATTTTTGTTCTCTCTTCAGCAAACATCTTTCTCATACAGACACTGAATTGTTTGCGCATAAAATTTGTCACAGGTATTGTAAAAATAGACATATTTGTTGTTTTCCCCATATCATGTGTGGAATATGGGCCAATATAAATGACTACTCAGACATTATTTTTCACCTGAGATGGATCTACGCCAATATCTGCCCTGTTATGAGATCAACTAACTTGTAAGCTAAATGTTGGAGTACCTGAGAGTATTCTGCTGAATCCTCCAACTGTTCTTTGAGCCAGTCTATACTGCAGTCATTTACGAGAAGAAATTGAGCTTGGTTCGACAGAGAAAGAGCAGGTTTCTTGCCAGTCCCTAAACACCACAATCACAATAATAGTTATATGTTGTAAGTGGAGATTTAACCACATGTTTAACTTAATATTTGTGGATAGTAATTAAAATATTACTCTCTTTATTACAAATAAAATAGTTTATTATAAATATAGCTATAATCTTATAATTTTGTATAATTACTGAGCAACTATACAAAAATTGTATTGCAAAATTAACAAAAATAATAACGTTTGAATAATTAAAAAAAATAATGGAGGCATTTTACAAAAATGACATGGACAAAGGCTGGAAACAATTCCTAATGATAATAATGATATAAATAAGATAAAAATGGGGGAGAACAAACTAAGCCAAACCAAAATGTTGCCACAAACTCACACACGGGGAGAAATAGAAAGGAGACATACGGGTACACTCTGTTTACCCTGAGAGGTAGGTAGCAAGCATCTTACTTTGACGGATTACACTATGAATCTAATATTTTTAAGTTCATAATAACAGTTTTAATTGCACTTTACACATTCAAGATAAAACAAAATAGGATATTTTTGATAAATTGACTACTTGGTATTTTATATGCAAATCATGCATCATCAACTGATTCCAGCCTGTGGTCGGGTCAGCTTGGTAAAATACCTCCATCTTCCTTTACTTCCACCAGTCTTTCTCATTTAATTTCTTACATTCTTATCTCACTTGAACACTTTCTGTTATCTGCTCCTCCCATCTCTTTCTTTGCCTCCCTTGTGGTCTTTTTCCTACATACTTCATTTCCAACATTTTCTTTGACATCCTCTCTTTTTCCATCCTCCTTACATGTCCATACAATCTCAGTCTTGCTTCTCTACTATCTCGTGTACTCCCTGTACTCCTACTCTTTCTCGGATATATTCATTACTAATCCTGTTCCTCCTGGTGATGGCTAACATGCTCTCCTAGTCTCTCTTACATTCACTGTCCATGTTTCTGCAGCACACGTGACAATGGGTACTAAGTACGCCCTATACTGTACTTCCTTACACTTCGAGGGTATTTCTCCTCTCCATATCAGGTCTCATACCCACATATAGAACAACTCTCCCTGCTGTCCTCTTCTTATCACATCCTCTTTACTGCCACCTTTCTCCTCAATCACACCTCCAAGATATTTTTACTTATTGTACTTTTCTCAGCTTTACTCCATCCACCCTCATAGTTTTATTAGGCCTTAACCTCTTCCTTTTCATTGCCATCACTTCACACTTTGCTATGCTAAATTTCATTCCAAAGTGTGAAGTCATGCGAATAATGGTTGATTAAGTCAATTATAATCATAATTACTTAATTACTCTATGGCATTAGAAACTCGAAAGTTCATTGCCGCATTTACTAAAGTAGGTCACCTATCCAGGCTATATTAAGCTAGTTATATCCAGTCCACCTCATTACATTGGGAAACATTATCAATTATGTTTGTATTGTCAAAATATATACATTTAACCTTGTATACAGATCATCCGCCCTTGTTGGTATTTTTCAACCAAATCGGCTTACTCCATGATTGCTGTCACCGAGTATGCTAAGGTGGTCACTAACCCTGGTGGCATACTCTTTTGAGCGATGACATTGTCCTGACAAGAAGAATGGCAAATTTGACTACTTAAGCTGCTTAGCGCTGCCCTCTCTGGGTCGGAATGGCCTGATCCAGCCAATGTACTTTTATTGTAAGGTGATTGATATCAGCAGAGGAGATATTGGAGCAGATCAAACAGGACAAGATGTTCGCTTACACAAACATAACATAAGTATGCAACTTATCACAACTGCTGCAACCAACTATTGATGATGAAAGGCTGCCTCCTTAAAAGAAACTGGGTAGTGATTCCGGCCGCACCTAGAGGTGACATGTTAGAAATGCTGCATTCTGCATATGGTGGCATTGGTCAAACCAAGGTACTGGCCACAGTTAGAAGATGACATTGGAACAAAAAAACAAAAGTGAAGTGGTGCCAAGCATGTCACGAGGTTCAGTTCTACCAAAGGCATCCCCTATTGGCCTGGGCAACGACCGTTAACAAGAAGCTTCAGTATTGTAAGGTTTTTGCTCGATGGGGGCTAAAGATGTTGATGGACTCTCACCAGAAGCAACAAATGGCATCAATCCTGAAATTTCTTGAATCATACATTAAAGTATAAAAAAAACTTAAATCATTACTTCCTGAGGTTGCTAATAGTGTTGTCTTATGAAAAGAAGTCACTAATAGAAAAAGTTCAAGAACTTGTGATTTAGATGACATGACACAATTATTTACATTAGAGATGGATTGAAGCTAAAATCTTCCTTTTAAATAGGAATACTAAATCTAAATCTAGGAAAACATTAAAAGTGTAAGATTAGCATGATTGTTTTTACAATTATTTGGTTCACATTTATTCTTTTATGACTGTAAAAAATATAAATTTTATTTAAATTATTACTTTAAAAAAATGTGAATTCACCTTAAATTAATTGTCTCAGATCTTGCTGGTTTTTAAATAGCCTTTTCTTTCTGAACACCCCTTGTATATGATGACACAGAGCACAGATTGAGGACAATAATTTAGAGATAGCTTGGAACCACATATCATTTGACAGGATTAATAATTTTAAATATTTAGCAATAATTTTAACTGGAAATAACAATATTAGATTGGAAATTGGAATAACAATAGTCAGAAAATGGATGTTATAACTTGGCGACAAAGTTGTTGACAACTCTCTCGTCTGCTGTTTAGAAATGTAAAACTATAAATAACTGGTAAAACTAATGTTTATGTATAGTTTTACCAGTTGTTTTCTATTGTTGTGAAACATGGTCTCTTACCATACATGACAGAAACCAATTTATGATGCTTGAAAACAAGGTGATTAGGAAGATATTTGGTCCAAAATAGAATTAAAATACTGGAGAGTTGAGGAGGTTAAAGAATGATGAGTTACCCTGTAATGTTTACAAAACATTGTTAGGATAGTCAAATCTCATAGATTAGGTGGGCAGGACATGCAGCGCGAGTGTAATAATCTAGAACTATGTTCAGGGTAGTGACATTGGGAAGATGTAGAAGCACATAGGAGGTGAACATTAGAATTGACCTGAAAGAGATAGGTTATATTTAGGTGGACTGGATAGAACTAGCTCAAGATAGGGATAGGGTGTATTGAGGTGGACTGGATAGAACTAGCTCAAGATAGGGATAGGTTATATTTAGGTGGACTGGATAGAACTAGCTCAAGATAGGGATAGGGTGTATTGAGGTGGACTGGATAGAACTATCTCAAGATAGGGATAGGTTATATTTAGGTGGACTGGATAGAACTAGCTCAAGATAGGGATAGGGTGTATTGAGGTGGACTGGATAGAACTATCTCAAGATAGGGATAGGGTGTATTGAGGTGGACTGGATAGAACTAGCTCAAGATAGGGATAGGGTGTATTGAGGTGGACTGGATAGAACTAGCTCAAGATAGGGATAGGGTGTATTGAGGTGGACTGGATAGAACTATCTCAAGATAGGGATAGGGTGTATTGAGGTGGACTGGATAGAACTAGCTCAAGATAGGGATAGGGTGTATTGAGGTGGACTGGATAGAACTAGCTCAAGATAGGGATAGGTTATTAGGTGGACTGGATAGAACTATCTCAAGATAGGGATAGGGTGTATTGAGGTGGACTGGATAGAACTAGCTCAAGATAGGGATAGGGTGTATTGAGGTGGACTGGATAGAACTAGCTCAAGATAGGGATAGGGTGTATTGAGGTGGACTGGATAGAACTAGCTCAAGATAGGGATAGGGTGTATTGAGGTGGACTGGATAGAACTAGCTCAAGATAGGGATAGGTTATATTGAGGTGGACTGGATAGAACTAGCTCAAGATAGGGATAGGGTGTATTGAGGTGGACTGGATAGAACTAGCTCAAGATAGGGATAGGTTGTATTGAGGTGGACTGGATAGAACTAGCTCAAGATAGGGATAGGGTGTATTGAGGTGGACTGGATAGAACTATCTCAAGATAGGGATAGGGGTGTATTGAGGTGGACTGGATAAGAACTATCTCAAGATAGGGATAGGGTGTATTGAGGTGGACTGGATAGAACTATCTCAAGATAGGGATAGGGTGTATTGAGGTGGACTGGATAGAACTAGCTCAAGATAGGGATAGGGTGTATTGAGGTGGACTGGATAGAACTAGCTCAAGATAGGGATAGGGTGTATTGAGGTGGACTGGATAGAACTACTCAAGATAGGGATAGGGTGTATTGAGGTGGACTGGATAGAACTAGTCAAGATAGGGATAGGGTGTATTGAGGTGGACTGGATAGAACTAGCTCAAGATAGGGATAGGTTGTATTGAGGTGGACTGGATAGAACTAGCTCAAGATAGGGATAGGTGTATTGAGGTGGACTGGATAGAACTAGCTCAAGATAGGGATAGGTGTATTGAGGTGGACTGGATAGAACTAGCTCAAGATAGGGATAGGGTGTATTGAGGTGGACTGGATAGAACTATCTCAAGATAGGGATAGGGTGTATTGAGGTGGACTGGATAGAACTAGCTCAAGATAGGGATAGGGTGTATTGAGGTGGACTGGATAGAACTAGCTCAAGATAGGGATAGGGTGTATTGAGGTGGACTGGATAGAACTAGCTCAAGATAGGGATAGGTTTGTATTGAGGTGGACTGGATAGAACTATCTCAAGATAGGGATAGGGTGTTATTGAGGTGGACTGGATAGAACTAGCTCAAGATAGGGATAGGGTGTATTGAGGTGGACTGGATAGAACTAGCTCAAGATAGGGATAGGGTGTATTGAGGTGGACTGGATAGAACTATCTCAAGATAGGGATAGTGTATGAGTGACGATAGACTATCAAGAGGTAGGTTATGAGGGACTGGATAGAACTAGCTCAAGATAGGGATAGGTGTGTATTGAGGTGGACTGGAATAGAACTATCTCAAGATAGGGATAGGGTGTATTGAGGTGGACTGGATAGAACTAGCTCAAGATAGGGATAGGTTATTTTGAGGTGGACTGGATAGAACTAGCTCAAGATAGGGATAGGGTGTATTGAGGTGGACTGGATAGAACTAGCTCAAGATAGGGATAGGGTGTATTGAGGTGGACTGAATAGAACTATCTCAAGATAGGGATAGGGTGTATTGAGGTGGACTGGATAGAACTAGCTCAAGATAGGGATAGGTTATATTGAGTGGACTGGATAGAACTAGCTCAAGATAGGGATAGGGTGTATTGAGGTGGACTGGATAGAACTAGCTCAAGATAGGGATAGGGTGTATTGAGGTGGACTGAATAGAACTATCTCAAGATAGGGATAGGGTGTATTGAGGTGGACTGGATAGAACTAGCTCAAGATAGGGATAGGTTATATTTAGGTGGACTGGATAGAACTAGCTCAAGATAGGGATAGGGTGTATTGAGGTGGACTGGAATAGAACTATGCTCAAGATAGGGATAGGGTGGTATTGAGGTGGATGGATAGAAAACTAGCTCAAGATAGGGATAGGTTATATTTAGGTGGACTGGATAGAACTAGCTCAAGATAGGGATAGGGTGTATTGAGGTGGACTGGATAGAACTAGCTCAAAGATAGGGATAGGGATGTAATAGGAGGTGAGTATGAATAGAACTACTCAAGATAGGGATAGGGTGTATTGAGGTGGACTGGATAGAACTAGCTCAAGATATGGGATAGGGTGTATTGAGGTGGACTGGATAGAACTAGCTCAAGATAGGGATAGGGTGTATTGAGGTGGACTGGATAGAACTATTCAAGATAGGGATAGGGTGTATTGAGGTGGACTGGATTAGAACTATCTCAAGATAGGGATAGGGTGTATTGAGGTGGACTGGATAGAACTAGCTCAAGATAGGGATAGGTGTATTGTAGGTGGACTGGATAGAACTATCTCAAGATAGGGATAGGGTGTATTGAGGTGGACTGGATAGAACTATCTCAAGATAGGGATAGGGTGTATTGAGGTGGACTGGATAGAACTAGCTCAAGATAGGGATAGGGTGTATTGAGGTGGACTGGATAGAACTAGCTCAAGATAGGGATAGGGTGTATTGAGGTGGATGGACGATAGAACTAGCTCAAGATAGGGATAGGGTGTATTGAGGTGGACTGGATAGAACTAGCTCAAGATAGGGATAGGGTGTATTGAGGTGGACTGGATAGAACTAGCTCGAAGATAGGGATAGGGTTGTCAATGAGGTGGACTGGATAGAACTAGCTCAAGATAGGGATAGGGTGTATTGAGGTGGACTGGATAGAATATACTCAAGATAGGGATAGGTGTCGTAGTTTTGTAAGTGTGGCCATGAACTTTCGAGTTCCTGGTACCATAAAGTAATTAAGTAAATAAAACTAGAAAATAACAATGATGCTAAGTTTGGATCAATACAACTAATCATATTTATTTGTATATATTTCAATGGTTCATAAAACATGAAAATTCCAAATTACGAATGAAGAGAAGAGATGAAAAAGGAAGAAGGCCCAATTTTAGCTCAAATTAATTTAGTGCTTCCATCTGTTAGGCAATCATGAGACCTTTCTAATACACTTAAGACTATGGTTAAAAGAGGTGTCTGTCATATTTAAATCAGTTTATTAAAGAAGTATTTGCTTGTGGGGTTTGTCACTGTCCTGGAAAAAGTGTATAGTGTGACTTTCCCCTTTACCCTTCAAATGCAAATGGTTTAAGACATGAGAAAGGTTATATTTAGAGGAAGGGTACCCACATTTGTGTGGAGGGAGTAGAAAGCCATTTTGTAAAAAACCACCGTCAGTACACCCGAACATCGATCTCCCTGTCATAGGTAGTTTGGTCTACTACGAGAGTAGCGTGTTATACCACGCGACCAATTATGATAGTCTTTTGTGAATATTTGTCAGAAAAACAACTTTACCTGAGCCCGGGTTGGTTTTCTTATCGGCTTTGACCGCCCTGGTGTCACTGTCCTGCTGTCTGATGAGCCGCAACCCGTCCCGGCAGAGTGCGTCACTGAGCCACTGAGCTACTTCATCCCCACAGTCATAGCCTTGGACTCTGTCCCCACATACCTTGCTTTGACACAGGGACACTTCGCTGCGCTCCTTGCTAACTGATGGTGTGCTCAGAGAGACACGCACCTGGGACATCCCTACACATCATGGCAAGCATGTCACACTCTCTCTTGCACTTTGAACAACTATAATAGTCCACGAGTCAAACCCAAAAATAGACTAATAGGTACCATATGGGTGTCAAATACTGAATATATTATTCTTGAACAGTTTTATATGTGGTACCTTTTTATTCAAATTCTATGAACCAATGACCCAATTGTTTCATGTAAAACTGTGTTTATTTATTAGAAAGCTACTCCTTAGGCATTGATATAACATATTTTGTTGACTCGCATATAAAACTGTATAAGAAAATATAGCCAGCATTTGCCACCCAAGATGGTACCAAAAGGTTGACTGGCTCATGGACTATAATCTCCTCATTAAATTCAAGACTGCCCAGAGAAGTCGACAAATGGGGCTAGCCCAAACATATCTCTCAAACACAATACACACGCATTAAAGGTAGGTAAATAGTAATAATTTTTCTACATATTTTCAGGACCCAGCTATTTTAAAGGCGGTAACAATTATTTTAAAGCTAAGAATATTTAGCTTAATAATGGGAATAACTTGGTTTTTTTTCCAAACACATAATTTAACTATTGTGTTAGTAAATATTAATAGAATAATAAATCATATTACTATTTAATATGAAAGAGGAAACCTCCCAAATTCTATTACCTGAATCCTCTTGGCTGCCTTGACCACCCTTCCAATTACATCCTATTAATTGTTAAAACATACCAATACAAACTCTGCAGGCTATGTGGGGGGCCCTCGGTGGCGTAGTTGGCTAACGCGCTTGTTGTGTTTAGCTCGACTGCTGAGGACGGGGAGATTGAGGTTCGAATCTCGGTCGGGTGAGCTGGGGGTGATTTTTTCTAAATGGTTTTCCACTCTCCCTCCACGCAAATGCGGGTTCACTTCCTCTAATTAAACCTTCCCAATTCCTAATCAATTAGTGTAATTAGTGCTTAAAGCGTATAACCCGAACGGGTAGTAAAACGCGGTGCTAAATATTATTATTATTATTATTATTATGTGGGGGGAGCAAACTATTTAATATCACTACACAAAGTTTTTTTAGTTTGATGTAAAACATTACTTTGTATATGCATCCATTTATAATTTTCGGCTACAATTAAAATGGTTAGTTATTTAAAAAGGGTTTGTATATTTTATTGTGAGATGTGGACTCTGCCATCTCAATAAAAGACAAATATATTAAAGTGTTTTGATTAATTTGGTTGAAAAATTTAAATTCCATTATGATGAAAAATGACTATTAAATTGGCACCCCAATAAATTTCATGTGTTCATAATTTCCATTCCCGAATCTAGATATACAGGTTCAACATTTGTACGAGGACTGGTAAACAAAGCCAATTAGAAATCACAGACTTATCTCAATAACTCTACTTACCTCGGAAGATATATCTACCCTATACACCACCAACATTTTGTGAACTTCACACCACTCTTGGGGCAGTTTTGTTTTAAACAAAATAAGACTCAATAAATTAATTCTTTATTCAATATTATAAAGAATTCATGAGACGTTACATTATAGTATAATGTCACATAATGCCCCCTGAAGAATGAAGAATGGAATCCCCTTCTAACCTTGACCACAACCAGTGCTTGTCACTATATCAGCAACATGTTATGCCCCTGATAGGATGTGTTTTTAAAAACATGCTTCAAGTTGATAAATAATCTTTCTGATTCAATACTTATTGTTTGGTTATTAAAAGTTTCCCTAGCACTGTAATAACCAATTACATAACAAAAGGTGTTCGAAGACAAACATTACCAGGACATTGAAATCAGTGTCCAAAATACATAACTGTCCTATTTAATCAAGGACACCTGAAAACTATCAACAATAGGGACGCAAAAAGCCAAGTGCATCATCCAGCAATCATTCTATATCAACCAAGCAACCACCATCTGTTGGAAAAGATAATGTTAACTTTTGCGCAAACCCTCTGGCTGTTGGTATCAGTTTTCGAGAGCAGAGCCACTACTTTTTCATTCAAGTAGCTCCTCATTTGTCCTCGTTAGTTGACCCCTTTCCCAACCCACTGATTCACAGATACATTTTGGAAGTGCTGGGGATGGAACCCGAGACCTCTGGTCACTAGACTACAGAGACGGTCATTCCAAGGGAAGGAGAGGGAGAAATAAAAGAGAAAAATAAGGTCTCCAGGTATAGGTGATTTAAGGTTAAATTAAACTGTCTCTATCAGCCACTGAGTGTGAATTATAGTTCAGGCGAGTTAGAATCTATTGGCAATATTATTCACAAGGATTGTTGTATTTACCTTCCTTAACAACATATTGAAAGTCCCGATTGATCCGACCTGTGCTAAGTCTGTCGTCTTGGAAAAATGGTGGATCAATGGGTACCTTTCTTCAGTTTTTTGCAATTATCTTGAAAACAGCTAATCTTAGATATAAAATGCAGAGGACCTAATAGAAAGAGCATAAAATTTACTACAAGATAGATATTTTGGTTTTTATTGGTGTATTTTAATCGTCAAGAGGGAAAAAATTGCTTTTAAAATAATTATAGCCAAGAACAAATTATTTTTGCTTGGGATAATAGAATTTCTATTATGATAAGTTAATAATCACAACATTATTTTTCATGTTTATATAATAAGGGACAAGCCCAAGGGCATATGTGGGTGATCCTCAACCATGGAACGGCGATCTCAATGAAAAGTGAATATAGCAATTTCATGTTTTGTGTCATGTATTATACACGTAAACTTGTGCTCAATTCTTCCAAAAAAATACTGTGATTACGCCCATAGACATCACTTTATACCCAATCAGTGTGAAAGTAATTATCTTCTGAATGGGGAGGTGGGGCCAACGCCTTGAAGTAGAAGAACTGAAGTCATTCAAACACTCATTTAACATTAGTATTTACATTTTCACTAATAAGAATACATGTGTAACAGTATTTATTGTATACAATATTACATTTTGAAAAAACCAAATAGATTTTTACTGTATAATCCCAATCACCTTCTTCATTGAATTTTTTCAAGATAAACTTCTTCTAGAATTGGTTTGGGGTAATTACTACATCCCATTCCACTTTAATGGATGCAAGGAATGGTACACAATAGCCCAGCCTTTTTGCAACCCCCTTCAACAAGCGCACAATGACGATATCACTTTAAGTATTTTGTCGGGAGCCGGCGGCAATAGCGTGGGTATGAGTACGAATATGTTTTCCCTTATTTGCCATCCCCAAACCTCTGGTGGCAATTTCCTCCATTCCCACAAATGCACTTAACAATAGACCCTCAAGAAATGTGAATTGTATCTGCTGTATTAGGTAGTGTGTCCAATTTTTCCTCATACTTCAGAGCAACATGTGCACCGATAGTCCTTGAGTGACATTTCGGATTTGTTTGACTCACATAAACCGAGAATGAAATTCTGCCCACTCAGCGTATTTTCTCTTGACTGGCATCTTCATCATTAAATACATTTGCCATGGTATGAATGAAGTCTCTCTTCTCAAAAGAGTTCATCAAAGTGGTTTTTTCCTGTATAACTGAAAGTTGACATGGTGTTGCAGCCACTGACTGTACGTGCAAACAGTAAATGTTTTTTACGCCCTGATGTCTTGCCTGAATACCTCAGTCTACTGGTTTTCCTTTGCCTGGCTGATGTTATTACTCTGTTGAAAATGAGAGTGTTGACATCAGCTGCTGCTTGCAGGATGCTGAGAGAGTTATTTTTTTAATTCCTGTGACAACAAAAAATATCAATCTGGACTTATTCTTTTCATTCATTAGAAAGATTTCCTGACTTAAGGTAATGTGGGTTTCCCCATTAAAATAATGTCAATGCATTTTTTCAAGCCATACAGACAACCCCTTTTGCCAGTTTTTGTATTTAAAATGCTTTCCTCATAGCTATCAAACACAATAGTGAAATTCGGGCCGTAATGTTTTTTTAACTTACTTTGAATATCAACAAACAAAATGCAGATAATTTATGTATGCTTCAAAGATGTCAATGAAGGTTCCTTGACGGGTCCATACCACATGGTGTAGCAGAAAATCTCTGTATATCACAAACTTACACTTTTCAGGGTTTAAGTCTATCTCGTCACTCACTTCAAAAGAAGAAAAGGGTGCATTCACAGTCTGTGTGAATTGTTTGTGAGTTCTTCCCCTCCCACTTTTAAAATCTCTCTTCTCCCAACTCATAGCTTGCTGTTGACAAAATAGGAGGACCGGTTCATACAGGAACAACACAAAGACCTCATCACAGTTCACTTTCATAAACAATAATGTATTGAATCGCAGAAAACTTGTATGGAATAATAAACACTAGTATATATTAACATACGTTGGTGGTTGCATGGTGTAAGGTTGCAGGAGACTAGACTACTGATGACAGGAAGCTAAGGGGTTTGAATCTCGATCAGGTGTAATGAGGGTGAATTTTCATAAATTGCTTTTCACTTTCCCTCCACTCAAATGCAGGTAACTTTCTCTAAACTAAAGCATCCTAATCCCTAACTCATAACGTAATCAGTACATATGTGTACAACCTGAACAGATAGTGAGACGTGGGGATGAAATAGAAAAAAAAGTGTCACTCAATAATTTAAACAAACAGAAGAGTTGAGCACAAATCAAGGGTTTAAGTCTATGAGGAGGAAATACTAATACTCACTCTGCATTCAGATAATTCATTTCAAGGGTAGGGAAAGGGGGGGCAAGGGGTCCTTCACCCAAGTCCATGAGCTTGAACAACATTTTGTCTCTTATAATATAAAAATTAATATTAATTATCAATACATCCCAGGCAAAAATAATTTAAGTATGATTTTTTCTAAATGCCATTTTTTTCTTTGCCAATGCAAGGTCCACCAAGAAAACCCAAAGTAGATATCTTGTAGGAAATTGTATGGTCTTTCTCTTTGGTCCCTTGCATATATTAGTTAAGAGCAATTGTATCATACCTCTGAATACACTTACCAGGGAAGTCGAGACATAGCTGGTCCTTGTCCTCTTGTATGTTTGGTTTAATAAGGCACAGTTTGGTGTCTTGCTTCTGAGTGAGGCTCACACCTGCTGGTGTGGTGATCATCCATTCTCGGTCATACAATAAACCCCGTGGGCCGATGCGCCAACTGGATACAGACAACGCTCCACAGGACTTGACAGGGTACAGGAAGATATGGGTTAACCTCATGGCATTGCTTGCAGATGTTTCCTCTTGAAGTTGTGTGTGATTGGTTCTCTTATGTTCAACATTTAAAACCTTTTCTCTTTTATTTTCAGAGCTATCAACCGTAATTAAATTTAAGTTTTCATAATTTTTATGGAAATTTACCATTTTTGCTGGGGTTTAAGGTAATTATAAAATTTCTTTCTGTACATCTGTACATGTAAAGGCCACCAGTCGGGTAACTTATTTATGACTGGTTCTTCGAGAAAACATGTTGTGATCATAAGGAAGACTCTATCCACATCTTCCTTGGTCGACATATAACCAAATGAAACTCTGACAGATCCGGTAGGTTTCCCGTCAATTAAATCTCTTTCGTCCCCACACACATGACCAGCCTGTTAACAGAGTATTACAAAGCGTCAGAGGAAGCTCACAAACGATCTAATGAAAAGTTATTAAAACAAAGCATCATTTAGATCTTCCCTGAATACCTAAGAATATTTGTTACAGTATAATAATATAACATAATATAATCCAATGTCTGAATTGGTTTAGCTATTTTGTTTGTACTATGCTTACCCTGTAAGGTAGCAAGCTTACCTTGCATTATTAGACTATGGTAGGCTATAAGATAGGGTCATAGTGTTATTTGTCAATGGTAAGACCTCTTAGAGTAAATGGAGTGTACATTAATTAATTTAAAATGAGCAATGAGGATCAATTGACCTTTTATTCATATAAATGATTCCATAAATTTTTAATGTCTGGATTTTCTTTCAAATTTGCATCGATCCCATGATATTCTTCAAAAAGAATTGTTCTCACCTAAATCAAAGATCACTTTTTACAAACTTGAGGTTTAATAAGAATCCTTTCAAGTATAATAAAAAAAAAGTAACAATATTTCTTGGTTGTTTATATTTTGAACACCATGAAATATTCATGTTTATTGAACCAAATTTTTGAAAAAAAAAAAATCTAAGTTGAAATAATGTTGCATCAAAATAAAAGAAATGATTGATTAGTCTGTCTTATAGCTTGTTGCTATTTGTGTTGAAGTAGTAAAATTGCATTTGATAGATTTTGTGACTGAATGGTCCTTTAAAAATGCCAGTGTACACCAACAGCTTTGTATTAAGAGCGTGTTCAGTAATCCTCAAGATCATCAAGAGTTTAACCGCATGGTATAAGTCACTACTCTTGCAGTAAACTAAACTGCTGATGACGGGAAGATCGAGATTTGAATCTCAATCGGGTATAGTGAGGGTGGTTTTCTCTAAATGATTGTCCACTCTCCCTCTATGCAAATGTGGTTACAATTCCTATAAATATAAGATTCCTAATCATTAAAACCATTAGCGTGATTATTACATAAGCGTATAACCCAAATGGGTAGTAAGATGCAGCACTAAAAAAAATTCAAGGAATTTCATTTCAAACAATGACAAACCATTTGTGAGACCTTAGTTCTGATCACAGCAAGGTTGTAAATATGTCTTCAAACAAGAACTGTATGAGTTATTCCAAACACAGTTATATAATGCTATCACATGTCAATAAAATACATTTTAATGATTTAAATTGATGTATGGGTATATTTTATAAAAATGAAAGCATTATGAGCAAAAGCCACCTGGAACTGATGTTTGAGGTCTTGAGAGGAAAGTCCAAGGTGCCTTTGACAAGCTCCAGTGTTACAGAAACACCCTGTACGTAGCTGAATGTCATAGAGGTTAGCCATGTTGAGGACCTACAATTCAGAACGTATAGATTAAAAAGGTTCAATTGGAACCATTTACAAACTACTATAAAATATGTCATTGAAATCAACAATCATATTGTGCGCAGTTTTATAGAATGTAATAATCACCTCTACGAATCCAACATATTCACCATTAGCTCTAAGGAGGTTGAAGTTGACAATTCCACCTTGTGTGTCGATATTTTGATAATCCGTGTCAGTGTATAAAACAACAGCGGGCGCCCCATTTGAATGGTGGAGTGAGATCAAATTGAGAAACAGTCTCTGAGCCAATGAAAAGGTGTGCATGGAAATATCTTCCATGCTTCCACACAACTGCTTCAAGGTGTCAAATCCATGACGGAGCGCCAATATTGACAAGAAAGGGAGTGTTCCATCTTCAAAACTGAAACATACAATACACATCTTTACTAATTATATTTTAGACACTAATACAGCCGGGTTGTTAGTGCCTGGGCCTTTGTTATAATTTATTCTATTATATTATATCTAACCTTAATTTAGCATGTGTGCCTTCATTAGCTCAGACTAACGTGCCTGTCTTCTGAACTAATGGTATTGGGTTCAATTCCTGGTATCGGCAAAGTATTTGTCATTGATCTCCCCTTTTCACATTTATAATTAATGGCTGAAGGCTTGGTTGCTGTGTATGATCTAGAATTGATTTATTTAAAGAAAGACCTCATTTATCATGAATTATGAAATCAATTAAAATAGGTATAAAGGTATAACATCACTAAGAGTCATCAGTAAGATTGCTACAATAATAATGTTCTGGAATTATTAAATTAACAAATAAACAAGGAAAGAATAATAATTTGTGATGATTAATATATTTTAAGCAATAGCAGGTTACAGGATTGGCTGATAAGCAAATTGACTAGTGGATAAATTGGAAATTTGACTAGATGTAGTTATTAATACCTTGAAAATGTTAAAAAAAAAAAACTAATAAATGTTAATAACTTAGACATAAAATATTTTAAAGGCTATATGAAAGGTAGGATTTATCAAATAAGAATATTTATACATATTGGTATGCCATTAATTATTATAATTAACTTATTAGTTGACTTAATTATATATACTAGTAAATTGATTGAAAAACAAGTTAACAAGGCAGGTGTGTTCTGTGATGATTAAAATATTTTAAGCAGTGACCATTATAAAAATTACTAATAGAAAGGTTAATTATCATTTAGACAGATTGTTATTGATATACCTTACAACATAGACAACTAACAGTATAAAATATCAACATGAAACATAATAAAATGAAAGTTATGGCATATCAAGTAACTTCTTTAACAAAATTATTAAAATGAGTATTAATGATCTATTAGTACTGAACTTGTTATTCAAGTCAATCATTTGTATAATTTTGCCTGTGTTAAGTATCGAGATAATTGATTATTTAAGAGATTTATCTGAAAATGCCAGGCCTTTACCGTGGTTCGGATTCCACGTTAAACTGTAGGTCCTCCATTTCATCTCACAATCACCCTACCATTGCACATTAGCGTAAGTGCATATAACCCGAATGGGAAGTAATACGCGGTGCTAATAGTAATAATAGTAATTTTTGGAAATCAACGGATGTGTGTAATCCAGGTTACACTTGTACTCTGTTTTGATTTGTTACAAAGACAGGATTATATAAAACAGTTATGTTAGTCTTGGCCGGGCGACAACATGTTTTGGCGATTACGCCATCTTCAGGTCTTCAAATTGTGACCAGGATGTTATTCCTGATGTTAACACAGTGTGATTTATATTATCGTGTCTTTGTTAGTGCGATTGCACAATTGTATTCCTTGTTTATCTGTTAGTTTAATAATTCCAGAACATTATTATTATAACAATCTTACTGATGACTCTTAGTGATGCCATACCTGTTTTAATTGACTTCATAAGTTATGATGAAATGAGGTCTTTCTTTAAATAAATAATTTTGCGTGTTAGTTTTCTTCTTTTCTTTTTCTTGTTTTAATTGACCAAAATAAGTTATACATATCAATTGAAGTAAATGAAACATCTAAGTGTGTTGCTTATATTAAATTTTCATATTTATCCTTACTACAACTCTAATGAATATTACTAAAATCTTTAAATATAGCTGAATCTTTTGCTAGTGATTATATCTAACAACCATGTAAAGACTATTATTAATTATTTTGTAAGTTAACAAAAATATGTTGTTTTGGTATCTAGAACTCTTTTAAACCTAAAAAAAAATTGTTGTACACCCAAGGAATGTGTTGAAATTGTAAATAATTTTTTTTCACCCCTTTTCACTATAAATTAACCTTTATTTAAATAATTTTCGGACTTTCTTAATTCAATGTCTAAATTCTACCGCATGAATTAAGTTAGTTTGGGGGAAGTTTTAATGTTTAATCACTTCTAATATCATATCAATGCAATCGCTTCCTATGCAAGAGACTCACATGTAACATAGATGTGGTCTCATTTTGACACATAGGCAATTTTGTGGAAATCTTGTCTGCTATTGTTATTATTAACACTGCGTCTTACTACCTGTTCAGGTTATACACACTTACGCTAATGTGTCATGGTAGGCTGATTGTGAGATGAAATGGAGGACCTACAGTTTAACATGGGATTCAAACCAGGGTGTAGACCTGGCATTCCCACATTCACAAGATGTCTTGTCAGAGGTGAAGGAAGGGTTTGGTAATCAGATAAATCTGTGCCGGACCGAGGATTGAACCCTGGACCACCAGCACAGAAGTCTGACACGTTACCTCTAGACCACCAGGTCTCCTACAATCTTGTCTGTTGTTAAGAGGACAAAGAACTAGTTGATAACCGCTATCAAACTCTTTGATTAATGCAGAGAGCCTGGCCTATAATACATGTTGCAAGAACAAAGCTATTAATCAAGGCATGTGTGTCTTTGTATGTGTGACTCTGCCCATTCTTGAAAACTAGTATCAGAGTAACATGGGCATGCGTGTGTTTTGGTTACCAAAGCATTCTAAGTTTGTCAATATATTTTTATTTTATTTACCACCGCGTATTACCGTATTACTATCCGTTCGCGTATTACCGTATTACTATCCGTTCGGGTATTGTCAATATAAAAATGTTTGTCGGTGTTAAGGACAATAAAGTGTATTGGTAATGTGGTAGCACGGATAGCAAGTCTCAACAATGTGTTTATTAAGTGTTATAGATTATTACAAAATACATCTAACAATTCTTAAACAATGTAAATATTATCATGGCTAAGCTCACAGCTATAATGTTTGTGATATCTTGAAGTATATCAAATGCTGCCACAACTTTGGAGCATTATTCCACACCATGTTGTTACATAATATCTTCATGATATTATAAATTATTATATTTGAAATAATTTGATTGGTTATTAAAGTGAAATCTAATAAGACGTTAACACAGGGTCTAGAACCGTCCTAGAGTTGAATAGAAGTTTCGAGGAAGTGTGTCCAGGGATAGCAATCATTGTGAATATTGCACTATTTTGAAAAGTACCACAAAGAAACTGGTCAGTGTATTTGCAGAAAATAAAAATAGAGTCTCGGAGAGCAAGTGTTTCTGTGCTTGGTAAAAATAATTTAAGATGGTAAATACCTCAATAAAATAAAAAACAAGAATCTCTAGAGAATCTATGTAGGCTATGTTATACACTCTTGCAAAGGGGCACATTATTAAACTTTCAACAAAAATTCTACTGAGCAGTAAACAAAAATAAATATCAAAAGTGTGTGTGCTATGTAAGTTAAAACAACTCTTAGAGCGATAAAACTGGCGTAAACTTCATGCAATATTATATTTGATTTTCCCTATTGAGATTAGCCATACGTTGTAGAACTTTTTTTTGTAGTTGTCAACACTTCTTTAGGATTCCCTCCCCTCTTCTCCTACTACATGAGTGCTGCTATTAACCTCAAGAAGAAGCTTGTATCGACAATATTAATTATGTTCATATTAAATTAGTAATATTCTCAATACCAAACAGATATATTGAAAATCTTACACAAGAACTATGAAAAAGGATAGATATAATAAACAGAAAGTAAGTTAAAGATAAAAAAAATGAAGATGAAAATTGACGAAGACAACAGGGAATATTTATTCACTAAAAAATGCTATTAATAAGTGGTTAATATTTGAATGACCTTTAACACAGCAAATTATATGAAATACAGGCAATAAGGAGTCTAAATAAGAATTATGGTTAAACATTAACCATAAGGAGAAGTTCTGACAATTCTATGTATTATCCATGTCCAATTTAACTTCTCCTTACTGATCATAATTCTTATTTAGACTCCTTATTGCCTGTATTTCATATCTCCAAGTACAACAGACATACCTGTGTGGTGACAGATAGAACTGTAAAACCCATTTTTGAGTTTGAGGGCACATGGGACATCAAGATCCATTATAATGAACAAAATGTTCAAGTGTGCTATACTTTCTCTTTACGAGATAGTAAAAATAACAATACAAATCTTAAAGGTTTATCATATAAAAAAAAAGATAGTCAAATTAAAATAAACTATTTTTAAAGAAGTTGAAAATGGTATACCTATATTTATTTTTATAAAAATATTTACATAGACATAATCAATTGTTAGCTTAGGAATTTATCTTTTTGTTATATTACATATTTTCTTTAATATTTTATTAGAGAGCAGAAAAAAAGTGAAAGTAATAACTATAGTAATAATGTTGATGTTTGCTGCACCCACCTGTCACTTAGTGTTGGTCGTGGTACGTGATATCTTTCAGAGCTCAATGCAATCAAAACCGTTCCTCCACCAAAGTAAGACTTCTTCAAAACATCACTACTGCTATTTTTGACTAACAAGGCACCAAGTCCAGTCGGATAGCCAAAAATCTTGTAAAAAGATACACACACAAAATCTGGTTTTATCAATGATAGATCTAATCTGTTAGTTGATACAAATGATGCTGCATCCAACATACAAAACCATTTAGTGCGTTTACTAGACAAAACACTAGCGTTTTTGTTGATGTATTTATTTAATGCGCCATTTTGTGTTTGAGATATCCATTCAAGAGGATATTTAACGCCTGAGAAATTGCACTGGGCGGGATAGACAAAAAGAGAATTGCCGCTATATGTATCAATGTCAATAGAGCTATCTTGTTCTGGTCTGATGTTCAATTCCTGGAAGATGTCATTATGTGAGATACAGTGAGTTTGTTTACACTTGTTTGCAGCTAGCTCTCTCATGCCCAGGACAGATGTGTGGTTGTCTTGGAGATAAACAAACACCCCTGGTGATCCATCGTAGACAGGTTTACCAACATTCAATGACTCATTCTCATCGATTTCCACACACTTATTGTTTTCATCAATGTCTGCATTATGGGTGATTTCTTTCGATTGTTCATAGTTATCTTTAGTTTTCTCAATCTCATCTTGTCCTGTCCAATCAAATGTTTCTGCGACAACTTTCAAGGCGGCTGTTGCACTTGAGGTAAATATTAGACTGTATTCTTCTGGGTTGGTGTTGAAGTGATGGAGAGTACTGAAATAAATTAAACAAATATTTAGCAAACATCAATTTATTTGAATAAAACCTAGTTTTAAAATATCTACGGTAGTCAACTATCAATATTATTAAAAAGAAAATTTTTCTAATACAATTGTTTGGATAGGTTGGTATTAGCTTGTCATGGTGTAGCTCCAGAATAAATACTAAATATTCAAGTCAAAATTATGTGTGGCAAGACTTTTAATAAACTCTTATGTGAGGTAAAAAAAAAAGTTTAAGTTAATTTAAAATGCACCAAAACCGATTTTAATTCATGTTGATGTGATATTTCAATATAAGTTAGTTAAAATAAAAAGGAAACAAGCAGAGATGTTAGTTTTTTTTTGTTTAAGTGGAGAGGAATGGGAGGCAGTGGTGGCTCATTACCAATAAAATAGGTGGTGCACAAATCCAAATATTCTAAACTATCGTATCGACATCTTTTATATAAGCTCAACCTATGTAATCTATATTTATATACGCTTTTACTTATACTAACATTTTACATTAGGACATATTATAATCATATACTTTTAAATAGTTAAGGGTGCAATAATAAAATATCTGAAATTAAAAAAAGTATAAAATTAATAAATGAAAAAAAAATATTTACAAAACACACAATAAGCTAATCTTAAAAGTCTTAAGATATTTAAATAAAAAAAACTTCTTCTTTCATTAGATTTTGCGACTTAATCAATCACTTTATATAATTTTTTTACCACCACATCTTACTCCATTTGGGTTATACCCTTATGTATTAATTATGCTAATAGGTTAGGAATAAATAAGGTTGAATTTAAAGAATGTGTACCCACATTTGCATCAAGAGAGAGAGCGGGAAACCATTTAGTAAAAGCCACACTCAGTACACCTGATGGGGATTGAATCATGACCTCCTCATCCTGGGCAGTCTAGTCTAGTGTGTGAGTAGCGCCACAAAGCATGCAGCCACCTAACAGAGTTAAAGTTTGAAATGTTAGTAAGAGTTTCTTTCTAGAGACAGCATGACAAAATCTGACAACCAAACCTGGTGCATGCTATTTCTTAAAAATGTTTTGACAAATTTGAGTGTAGTAAACATCGTTCTGCTTTGGCCATTGTCGTACGGATTGTTATAGTAATTTAATTTTGATCGGCTTTTCTAGATTAATATTTTATGTCTGTAGTTTTTTAATTTCTAACTTTTCTTCCTGAGTACACAATTTTTTTTTATTTTTTGCAAAATATGTTGCGCAGAGTTCATGTTGATATAAAGAAAAATATTTTAGCAATTATTATGCAATCAAAAACAACTCTTTTATTTGAACTAATTTTTTTACATGATTAATAAGAGCTAAGAAAAAATATCTCTATGTTCACCATAGAGTTGTGCACTATGCTACATGTTAAAAGGATGCTTTAAAACTCGCAAGCTGGGACAACAGCCTCGCTTTGTTTCAATGCACATGCTCAGTTGGGTTGCAGTAGAGGCAGGTCAGCGCTAGTAGTCAAGCTCACAAGTGGAATGATACGTGCAAGAGCACAGCTAATTTAAAGCAATACAATCTATATAAAAATATTGATTCTTTATTAAGTATTATTATTTAATTGGAATAAAATTAAATACTATTTTGTGCAAGACTATGAGCGGTGCACTACCTGCACACTCAAAGAGGAGTCACCACTGAGTGGGAGACAGAATTGAGCATGAAATGATAATCAAACATCCATTAAACTAAGTAGATTCATGTGTAGAGTTCCTCAAGTCTTTCTGTGTCTGATGTTTGTTATGAATAAGTTTTTCAAGATAAAGCAATTAAGAGTTTAACAGAATCTAAGATTTATTAAAACCTTGGACCACATATAGAAGGGAAAATAATAATAAGTTAGAATGATGGATAAAAAGGAAGAACAATGAAAAGAGGAGAATAAGAAAAGAAACTATGTGGGGCGGGGGAAGAGGGGGGAGTGAGCCCCACATGGAAATAGATGCATTAAAGAGAACAAACTGTGGAAAGCATCAGGTGTGGACGAACTAACTATAAAAATGATAAGAGCTGCAGGAAAAGAAGGAATATAATGGTTGTAGAGGGTGCTGAGAGTGATATTTAAAGAGAAGAGGGGAACTATAACACCACTTTTTAAGAAAGTAGACAGGAAGAGGTGTATAAACTTTAGGGGACTAACGCTGATGTGTCACTGTAAAATATATATTATATAATATATATATATATATATAATATATATATATATAAAACATACTGGAAAAGAGAATAAGAAACAGAATTAAAGGAAAGTGGAAAGAGGATCAGCATGGATTTAGGGGACAGAGGTCTATTATAGACTTGATCTTCGCTATACTATAGCTGATAGAAAGAAGTATATATTTGGGAATGACTTGGTAGTGGTATTTATAGATGTGGACAAGGCATGTGATAGTGTGAATAGAAAATAAAATTTGGAAAGCTATGAGGAAGGCTGGATTGCAAAAAGGAGTTTAATGAGAGTGAAGAGTATGTATGATATGAGGAAAACATGAGTTATGTTAAGACAGAGAAAGGGTGGAAAGAGTGGTTCCAAATAAAGCAGAGGACTGCTTGCTCTCTCACCACTACTATTTGTAATAATGGAAATTATCATAAATAAAGTGGCAAGGAAACTTGGGGAGGAAAGAATGAAAGCCACGATGTTTGCTGGTGACTTGATGGTATGGAGAGAAAAGGAAGTATAAAAACAGCTACAGGAATGGAATAAAGTAAAAACGTGCGGAATTAAATTTAATTCGGCGAAGTTTGAATTTATGGTAATGAAAAGGAAGATAACGCTTAGTTAAGCTATGGAAATGGATAGAATAGAGCTGAGAAATTTGATGAGTGTAAAATATATTTAAAGCGTGATTGAGGCAAAGGGTGGGTGTAGAGAGTATAAAAAAATAAGAGGGCAACGCGGGAAGTTGTTTTATAAGTGTGTAAGAGACCTGCAATGGAGAAAAAAGTGCCGTTGAAGTGAAGTATAGGACATACTTTGTAATAATGTTCTCATATGCAGCAGAAACATGGACAATGGATATAAGAGAGACAAGGAAAGTGGAGCCCATAGGAATGAAGTTTGTGAGTAGCATGTTAGCTGTCACGCAGAGAAACAGAATTAGGAATTAAGTTGTCTAGGAAAGACAAAGAGTACATGAGTAGGAGTAGGGTACAAGGAGTACATGAGAAGATGGTGGAAGCAAGGCTGAGCTGGTATGATCATGTAATGAAGATGTAAAAAGAGCGAATATCAAAGAAAATGAAGGAAATAAAGTATGAAGGGAAAAGACCACAAGGAAAGGGATGGGAGGATCAGAAAACAGAAAGTGTGCACATAAGAGGAGAAGAATGGAAGCTATCAAAGGATAACTAAGTAAAATAAATGTATCTTTTCAAATAATAAACTTGACATTGAAATCATAGCAAACTCTATTATAACTTAATGTAAATAAATGTTCTCCTAGAACTAAACAATATCTTGAACTCACACTGTTATTTATTTATTTTACTTAGCATTCGTCTTACTACCCTTTCACCTTTCGAGTTATATACTTAAGTACTCATTATGCTAATAGATTAGGAATTGGGAGGGTTGAATGTAAAGGAAATGAGCCCGTATTTGCATGGAGGGAGAGTGGAAAACCATTTAGGAAAAACCACCCCAGTTCACCCGACGAGACTTGAACCTTGATCTCCCTGTCCTTGGCAGTCAAGCTCAGCACAAAAATAGTGTGTTAGCCAACTATGCTATTGAGGCAGGTAACTTACACTGTTGAATATCTTATACGCTGGACCTACATAAAACACTACTTGTTGATAGGCACCGCTAACTGGATAGTTCCCTCCCTCCATTTCCCTTATTGTATCTATTCTGGCTGCATATTTTGGAGAAATTGCCACCCTTTTTTCGGGTACACTTCGCTTGCAAGTTGTTGTTTTTTGTGTTTAACATAAGTCTGCCAGTGATAATTTGTCCTGGCAAGTCACAGGTCTGCGACCTATGTTACCCCTCTCATTTTTTCGTGTTGAAAAATAGTCTCTAAAGGTCACAGCTTAGTGAACTTACCTCCTTTTTGTTGTTTAACCTTTTCTCTCATGTGTGCAATAGGACAAATTAAGCTCTTATTATAGACCATGTGAAGTGAAGTGTGATGATATTTATATATTAATTAGTTTAAACTTATGTATGTTATATATTATGTATTAATGACAATGTTACTCAAACACACTATCAGTTTAATAGCAGTGCTCCTCTTGTCGTAACTATTGTAACTAAATGTGCACATCAAGGTCATCACTAGTCCGACCTTGGAAATGCTTAAAACTTAATTGTGTTCAAAATTGCTTAATGTAACTTTGTTGTTGTATCAGGTGAGTCATGTCAAATTCTTTCAAAGCCATGTAATGAAATATGAAAGCTTTGGGGCTTCCAACTCTCTCTCTTAACACAAACTTTATTGTTTGTAACTCTCTTTTAGTTTTAATAACTATTTTAGTAATAAGATTTCCTGTTAATTCTCCATCAATTGTGTGGACCAGACCTGACAAAATCAAATCATTCTGTGGGCATCTTTGATGAATTACAAATTTTCACAGGCCACACACAAAATAAAAAGTCAAATGCCATAAACATCTATTATATTAACTCATCTTATTATATATACACATCAATAAGATTTGTTTTTCTTTACAATTATTAAGTTTTTTAAAATATACTTGCACATCTTGATTGATTTTCCATATTTTAATTTGTGCAAAAAATTATAATTTGGGATACTTTAACACTGTCACAAACAAGTTGTGAAGTTGATTGGCGTGAATGTGTTTTGATTCATTACTGTAAATCAAAATTACTTCCATCTGACAGAACTTCTGGTAAAGTATAAATGTCAACATCAAATGGAAAACCAAATATCTAAAAAATCTAACTGTATTTTGCGAGTTCTGAGAAACAACGATCAAAGTGTTGATAAGTTTTTTTAATTTCTTCAGCGTACTTCAATAAATTCCTATGATAACCTTTTTTTTATGTCATTTAACAATGAAATATATTGAACCATGTTACTTCTAAATTGGCACTTGAATAACAATCATTTAGTATGGAATAATTTGACATGATTACAAGCATCGGTAATTAAATTATCTTGCCCCTGCAACTACTTGTTGAATTAGTTAATTTTTCATGACCAAAAAACTTAGATTTGACAACCACTCTTCATACTTTAACTCAGAAATCAGTACTCTCACCTTGTTCATAAGAATGTCAACTACTTCCCGTATCTCAAAAAAGTGTTTTAAACATTTTCTGCGACAGATGTCTTACGTTGTTCAGATACACGATGTCACTGTATTCGAACATAATTTATCAGCTCTTCCTTGAACTGGTGATACTGAAGCACATGCAAGCGAATTTAGTTCACTGTTTTATAGCCACATCCATGACATGGCTCATAGACAACACTTGAGCACATAAGTTTTACTTATGTATCAGACAGATCACTGGTATTAACTGTTCTCGTCTCCAGCTCGTTCATAAACAACTTTAAAACTCCTTTATGTTTCCATATTATAGCCAATCATCCATCTGTTGTTAGTCCGGAAAGCACCTCTAAATGCAAACTGTTGTTAGACAAACACTTTTTTAGGGCTTGAAAAACAACTTCACCCTTAGTGGAGTATTTTTGAGAATACTGTCACCTGAGGACACTTTGTGTTTCAGGTGACACTTTGTGCCATTTGAAATGTTTTTATTAAATATACTAGAATGCTATCTAACAACGCTGCAATGAACTTCTAAAGTGTCAGATAGCAGCACCACCACTTTGCACACATTTTTAATATCTCTTATGTCACTCAGAAAGAATCATTAGCTCTACGAATAAATACTGCAAGTTTAAATGTGTCTGAAATATTCGTACTTTCATCGAATGCTGAAGAATAAACTTTGAATTATTGAATCCAATTTCACAACTGCCCCACTATTTCAGCTAAAATATCATTAATATGATGACATATTGTTTGACATGGTAGATTTATGCTTGAAACTATTTTACTTTTATCAGGCCAAACACTCTTTCACCAATCCTCTATCCGAAGATGGCTTAATTTTCTTTGCAAATAACAGCGTGACATAATTTGACAATGTTAGATGGTTGTTGTAACGATGAACTAAAGATTGTTTGCTGATCCTTTAATTCAGATTCAAGATCAGCCAACTTAAGTTTTTTCAATTCCTTATTGAGTTTCACAAACAGCTATGTTTCGTTTCATGATGTATTTTACCAATGTATTCCTTAAATACAGTGACTGCCTACCAATGGTCACTGAACTGTTTGTTTTCTTCTATAACTTTTAAAAAATTCATTCTGAAGGATCAAATATTAATTAATTAGTATTAAAATATATATTTGATGAGAACACTTACATTTCTACTATTCATTTTATGTATTTCCTTCTCTGCACCTTCTTGCAAATATCATTTCAGCTTATTTTACTTATATTAAAAAAAAAAGTTTTAATCTTTTGAGACATCCAGTCTTCTCTCCACTTGTGCCTTCTGAGAGGCTTACCCAATTGGCGCGAGAAGGTGTAACAACTGAATTAAGGTGGTCATGTCAGAGTCATGTGATGATAACAGGGAGTAGCAAGCAAGCCCCCCCGGGGTTTACGGGATGCAACATGGTTCAAAGAAGAAATTTAGTGGTGGAGATTAGGGGAATAACAGCTTATCTAATATTATATTTAGTCAATGGTTTCCAAATGATGTAGTTGACATTATAAAAATAATCTGAGGGGCCGCAAAGAATAATGTGGCACGGGGCTTGCGGGCTGACCAGGCCTGGTATGGACATTCATTTGTCTGCTTGGTTTTATTACAAATTTTAATTTTTAGTAGCAAATTCAATAAATAATTTTAGATTTTATAAATTTTATCCATATAGTAAAATAATTGCCAAACTTAGAGAGTTATTTGACTGTGTTAATTTCATTTTATAGAAAACTTTTTTTAATATGTAATCCTGTTATTAGAATAAAATATATAGTTACTCTCATTAAACTCTCACTAGCCTATAGGTTTAAGTGACCTAATTTATTTTATCAATTGGTACTTTACTAGGCTCCGCAGTTTCCCAAAATATTGGTTATGATTTTGGCTAATATATTGTGACTGAACTGAATTTATTAAGGGCGGTTCTGGCATAGGATTCAAAGTGTTGGTGAGATTGTCTAACTTGAATTAGATTTAGTGAGTATTTGCTCAATAACGACTTGTTTAAAGTAACTCAAGAGTGAGAGCTTTGAATGAGTAGCACCTATCATATGAATGGATTGTTCATACTACTATTAGATCTTAACCTTCTTACAAAACTGAACAATTGAAATAATTGAATCACTGAAGCTTATCCGACTTTGACTGTATGTTATTACTTCCATACCTTATGACCGCATCAATAGCACACAACCAAAATTAGTTCTGTAATTATTAGTGACATATTTATAGTTGTTGTCTTGGTACTCAAGGATTTATTAATACAAATTGTAATCTATTTAGAATAGGTGTTTATACCTTTTAGTGAATAAATTAGAACATTTTACTAAGAGCAAAACTACTCAAGCTACTAAGATCAGAAATCACTTTATGAATTCCAATGTAATTTGTTGATTGACTTTTAATGACAGCCCACTTTTAATTA
Source organism: Timema cristinae (assembly GCA_039000515.1). Lineage (NCBI taxonomy): Eukaryota > Metazoa > Arthropoda > Insecta > Phasmatodea > Timematidae > Timema > Timema cristinae. The sequence goes on from JBCFYV010000100.1 coordinate 9,602,012, forward strand.
AATAACTTGACAATTATCAACATAATAACCAATATATTAAAATACTCAATATCTTCACAGAAAGAAGGTTGGATACACAATTATATTCTTTCTTCACAAAAAGATTCTCATAAGTGAGAAATTATATTCCACAAAATGAAAAGACCAAAGTACACAGATTTGTAGCCAATTTTCACAAGTGTAGCAAATTGTGAAAAAAAAAACTTTTGAATGTAACAAATGATGCAAGAAGAATCTTCAATAAAGATAAGAGCCCTTTTATTTCTGCCAAAATGAAATACATATATATAGTTAAATAATTATGAAAAAGAAAATCTCATTGCAAATGCTGCTGGTGTTTTAGTGATGTTCTTGTAAAATTATTCTAAAGCCAATAGCATTATAGCTTGGGGCAGAGGACACTGTGAAAGCGGCTGTATGTGCAAAACAGCAATTAACGTGTTCCAAACTCTGTTGATGGTAAGAGAAACTCAAAAGCCCATTATATTTTCTTTATTGATAATCTTGTTTCCTAAATGAGTCTGTATCCATCCCAGTTTTACTCAATAAATAAAATCGAGTTTATACCATCATTTCCCAATACTAAACACTAAAAATGTGGTTATAAAACTTTGAGAATAGATTAAATGAAGATAATTTTGGATCTTTGATGAATATTGTGAGAAGCAGTCCGGTGTCTCATAGAGCAAGTTGTTCAAAACGGTATCTTAGCTTGTGGACTCTGATTGGTGAATGCTGAATATGTTGACGCCAGTAAAATTATTCCTTGAGATTAAGGTATTAAACCCAGCTTTTTTAGTTTGTAATATGTAGAACTTGCCCTAAGAGTAAATCTAAGTAAGCCTCGGCTTATTTACATTGGTTGTAAAATGAAGATGCATAGAAGCTACATGTTGACTTGCACATTATAAAACAATTCAAATTTTTCAATACAAACTTTTATGACTGTTATTTTATTAATAAAAAAATTAATATGTGTAAAATCCAACTAACAAAATCATAAACAAGAGTGGGACTGGCAGCTGTTTATTCCTTGTTGTATGATTTGATATAGAACATGTTCTTTTACCAAGAACGTGTGACTAATAATATAACTATTTGGGTTAGTCATATCACCAAGAACATGTGACCAATAATATAACTATTTGGGTTTGTTGAGGTTAATTGTCGCTCAACTAATGAAAAATATCTTTCCTCCCAACATAAATGAGCCTGAGTCTGTTTTTATTTTCCTTCAGAAAATATGTAAATTGGTAAAGTTGGGAGCTTTCCCTGAAAATGATATTATAAGTGCATCTTTTTCTCTTACATCTGGTATGTTGATGGAACTATGGGGCAAGGCCATGCAAAATGGAGTACCATGGCAGACCTTGAAAGAGAACATCATAAAAAAATGCCTCACTTCACACGATATTTCAATTCTTGCCATGAAGTATTTCAATAGACTTCAAAACCCATTCGAATCCCTCAGGGAATTTGTTTCCGCATGTTTGGACACTGCAGATACACTCAATCTCCCAATCACTGAAAGTGTGTTGGCCCACACAATTATTTCAAATTCTGCACCCCAGGTTAGATTAAGATTGGGTGGAGCAAGGCCACTCACCCTTAGACAATTAGAGACCTTAGTAGAATCAGTGGAGGATGAACTTCTCTCTGATCTTCGTTTCAGTCAACAGTTCTCATCTGGCAAACTTCCTGAACCACCACAACCTTATCTACAGTTCAACCCTAACCTGTCAGTCACCACTAAACCTGAACTAAATTCTGACACTATGTCTAACCTTTTTGTGCCTCAAAATGAGCCTCACAGTTTGTATACTCAACCCATAGTTTCTCTGCCACAAAATCAAAACAGGGCTAATAATTTTCCTAGAAATGATACACAATATGTACCAAAATACAGTAAAAATATCACACATTGCCAGAAGTGTGGGAGAGTAGGGCACTTAAGTCAGGTTTGTCCTTCACGCCCAAATCGTAAAGGCAATTTTCAAAGTCAAAATCAGCCACCTGTTCCTAGGGTCAACAACAAACAGTGCTGGAAGTGTGGGGAATATGGTCACACGAAATTTTACTGTCCAAAAAACTAATTTCGGAGAAGTTACAGAATCGGGATCTTGTCCGTAATAAAAAACCGATTCAAGAAACAAATTTTCACAAAGTTCAAACCAATAGCATTCCTACTTCCGTTCCTATTATTCCCGTCAGATTGGGGAATAATTATTATCCTGCTCTTGTTGACACTGGTGCCAATTGTTCTATTATTTCCACATTTTGTATGGAGGAACTGGCTAAGTCCAAGTGTGTGGTTGAAAAACAAGAGTGTAATGTTCCTATTGCTAATTTTGGCTCCAGTCCTGTAATGGTTAAAGAGTCAATTCTTGTGAGTATAAATATTCAGGGCTTTTCATGGAAATTTAAATTTTATGTTGCTCCCCTGTCTCAATATGCAATTCTATTAGGTTCTGACTTTGTGAATTTCTCATGCATGATTATTTCTCTATGTGACAATGTTTACCATTTTAAATTTCACTATGTAAAATACACTTTCCTGTCAACATTAGACAAAATCTTTGTGGGTTTGGCTGATAGCCACAGCAATCAAAATCTACTGTTAAAACAGTTCAAAAAAGAATTCCCTACAGTTCTAACGGAAAATTTAGGTTCAACCAACTTAGTAAAATATGATATCATGGTCAATTGTGAAAAACCAGTGCGCTGTGCTCCCTATCAATGTAATCCTGTCAAATTGAAAGCCATGAGAGAGATTACTGATAAACTGTTAAGAGAAGATGTGATTTGTAATGTATCTTCTGAATATGCGTCACCATGTTTTCTTGTACCTAAGAAGGATAAAGGTTTTCGGTTAGTAGTGGATTATAGGAAAGTAAATCAACATATTGTTTTTGATTCATATCCTTTACCTAACATTGATAATGTGTTTCAACATCTCTGTGGAGCCAAGTTTATGTCTATTATTGATCTTAATTCAGCATACTATCAATGTCCTCTTACTCAACGGTCTATTAAGTACACTGCATTTGCAACACCTTGGGCTACTTACTGTTTTAAACGCATGCCCTTCGGCTTAACGGTAGGATCGTCCTGTCTCAGTAGGCTTATGGACATTATTTTTGGGGATATTAAATTCAAATATGTTTTCACCTATCTCGATGATCTATTAATTTATTCTGAATCCTGGGAAGAACATCAGATTCATCTTAGAGAAATCTTTACTCGCCTAAAATCTGCTGGCCTCACTGTCAATCCTGACAAAACAACCCTGGGACAAACTTCAATCAATTTCCTGGGACATGTGATCTCTAATGGCACTATTTCTATTGCCTCTGAAAGGACTCAGATCATCACAGACTTTCCTCAACCCAAAAATGTAAAAGAACTGTCTCGATTCCAAGGAATGATTGGTTTTTATTCTAAATTTATCCCAAATTTTTCACATATATCGGCTCCCCTCAATCAACTGAAAAAGAAAAATGTACCTTTTGTCTGGCAAGAACCTCAACAACAAGCTTTCAACAGTATTAAAAAGGCCTTATCTACTCCTCCTGTACTTCATATGCCAAATTTTGATCTTCCCTTCGTACTAGCAGCTGACAGTAGTGATGTAGCTTTAGGAGCTGTCCTTCAACAAAGAATAAATGGAGATCTTGTACCAGTTGCATTTGCTGGAAGAACATTGTCTGTTTTGGAAAGAAAATATTCCATCTACGAGCGGGAGGCCTTAGCTGTAGTTTTTGGTATGGAAAAGTCTCGGTCTTATTTAGAACATAGACGCTTTGAACTTATTACAGATAACCAAGCCTTATCATGGCTTCTTAAACATCCTAAACAACTAGGCCGAATTGGTCGCTGGGTATTGAGAATATCTTCATTTGCTTTTGACGTAACTCATGTAAGAGGATCTGAAAATGCTGTAGCGGATTGTTTGTCACGAATCTTCCAAGAACCAAATTCTGAAATTCCATCTGTAAATATTTTAGAATCTGTACCACAATCCTTCATTTCTATTCAAGAACATCAAAAGTCAGACATACATATAAACAATCTTATTAATCGCATCAAAGGAGGAGAAATTATTCCGGGCTACAAAATTAAGAACAATCTACTTCTTTTCAAACCACCTAAATGTAACAAATTCAAAGTTGTAGTCCCAGAAATATTAATTCCTATGATCATCAAATATTTTCATGCCCTACCAATAAGTGGACACCTTGGTATTCTCAAAACCACAAACAGAATTAAGAATGATTTCTATTGGGATGGACTCCCTGGAGATGTAAGAAAGCATGTCAGATCTTGTGAACTTTGCCAGCGTGCAAAACCGTACCCCAGCAAAACTGGATTTTTGTCTTCTCACACCCCTACCAGGCCATGGGAGAGAATTTTTATTGACTATGTGGGTCCGTTAACTAGGTCTAAGAATGGGAATACTATGCTACTTGTGTTGGTTGATGGATTTTCAAAATGGGTGGAAGTTTTTCCCATGAGGGAAGCGTCATCTGTGAAAACCGTCGAAATTCTTAAAAACTTAGTATTTTCTAGATTAGGATATCCTTGTGAAATTGTAACTGATAATGGGTCTCAATTTAGGTCAGCTGTTTTCAATAATATGTGTTTTGAAGCTGGTATTAAACATATTTTTCATGCACCCTACTATCCACAAAGTTCTCAAGCAGAGAGATTCAATAGAAACTTGAGGGCAGCACTGACCATTTATGCCGGACATCAACACAATCTATGGGATACGTGTATTCCTGCTCTCGTTTTGGCTTTTAATTCTGCTGTACATGAATCAGTAGATTGTACCCCTGCAAGTTTATTTTTGGGTAGAGAATTACAACACCCATTAATGCTACAATGGTCTCTTAATGATGAACTTCTAGAGAGTCCCCCTAACCCTGCCTCTAATGTCAAATGGGCGGCGGCTTTAGAATCTTTACAAAAGGCTCACTCCGCCCTGGCGAAAAGATACGACCAAGGTAGGTCAGAGGTAAAGTATAAAGTAGGGGATAGAGTTCTGTTTAGACTGTACAACAAGACTTAATTCACGTCTAGTCAAGTTAAATTAATTACATTGATAAATTTATATTAAAATCAGTCAGTATGGACACTGTAAGATCTCATTTAGAAACTTTAAGTGAAGATGCTCAAGGAAAAGTCAATTTTGTATCTTGGAAATTTAAATTAATTCTAACATTAAAGTCAAAAGGTTTATATAATATTGTAAGTGGTCTCACTGTAAAGCCAGCAGGTGGCGCTAATGATGAGCAAGATATAGAGTGGGTCAACAAGGACCTTGAGGCTCAGACTTTAATAGGCTTAAATGTTAGTAGTAATATTGCGATCAAAATTGCAAATTGTACAACGTCAAGACAAATGTTAGAGAAATTGACAAGTTTGTATGGTACTGTGACAGATGTCACTGTAGAAGGTCTGCAGAGAAAATTTTTCAGCTTCACTTATGATGAAAACAAGTCAGCCGTGGAAAATTGTATGGAGGTTGTGCAGATTGCCGATGAACTAGCAAGTGAGAATGACCCGATGAGATCTAACTGGATTATCACCAGGATTATCAGCGTACTACCTCAGAAGCTGGCACATTTTAGGACAGCCTGGGATACCGTCACAGGAGCAGATCGAACTGTCGAGAGATTGATTGAACGCTTGAGGATCGAGGATGAGAGAATCAGTTCTGGTGAAAATGCACCGGACCTAACCTCACATAGTGCTCTAGTATCGAAACATCATAAGAAGTCAAATAAGCAACCGGCAAACAAGCAAGAGAAGTCCAAAGTGACTTGCTATAAATGTGGAAAACAAGGACACGTTATTAAATATTGCAGAGGTAAGCCATGTGTGAAATATACTGAGCATTGCAAGAAACTGTATCCGTGCAATACATGCGGAACAAAAGGACATTTCGCAAAAGATTGTCCACAGAGCGATCAGAAGAAAACAACATCAAGCAGCAACAGACCAGCCTTGTTGACAATTGGTTTGTCAAGTGCAGAGATGAAACACGCCAAGCAGAAACAATATAAACGTAACGTCTGGATTCAGGACTGTGGTGCATCGCAGCATATGACTTCACATAGAGAGTGGTTTTCACACCTGACGCATCTTGAAGAACCTGTTACCATTGTTATTGGAGATGCAACTGAATTGGAGGGCGTTGCCATCGGAGATATTGATGTTGAGGCATATGATGGAAACAACTAGAACCCAGTGAGTCTGAAAGATGTACTTTATGTTCCCAATAGGACAGATCTTGGACAAGGGGTACATTCAAATGGCAGACAAAAAGACTTCTAGAATTGCTACTTCAGATGGTCAACACACGAAAGTCATTGCAGAGAGAGAAGGAAATTTGTACAAGATGATGCTACGAAAGGAAGGACAAGGAATCTGTATGATTGCAGACTCTATCAGGATCTGGCACGAACGACTAGCTCACCAGAACGTAAAGTACGTTCGAAACGTTTTGAGCAAGAACAATATCAAGTATGTGGATGATTGGCAAGATTATACATGTGAAGGCTGCATCTATGGCAAACAGCACAGAGTCTCACATCCAATCAACACGAAAGTATCCAAAGAACCTCTGGACTTAATCCATGTGGATCTTGGTGAAATGGAAGTTACGTCGATTGGAGGAGCCAAATATTTTCTGTTATTCAAGGATGACTTTTCACATTTTAGAACGGTCTATTTCTTGAAGTCAAAGAATGAAGCAGCCACAAAACTGGATATCTTCATGAAGCTGGTGGAAAATCAGTTTGACAGGAAAGTCAAAGCTTTGAGATCAGACAACGGATTGGAAATCAAGAACAAAGAAACAAGGAAACTGCTTGAGGAACTTGGAGTTTTTCAAACCTTTACTAATCCATATACGCCAGAACAGAATGGTAGAATCGAGAGGGAGATGAGAACCGTAGTGGAAGCTGCACGTTCAGCTATCCACGCAAATGATTTGAGTAAGACGCTTTGGGCAGAAGCTGTAAACTACGCAGTCTTTACGATCAACCAGACTGGAACGAGTTCAGTACCTGGCAAGAGTCCTGCTGAGCTTTGGTTTGGTCGTAAGATGAATGTGAGCAAGATGAGGATCTTCGGAAGTGAATGTTTTGTACTGAAGCCAAAGAGAAACAAACTAGACAAGAAGTCAGAGAAAGGAATATTCGTAGGATACGATGTAGATTCAACAGGATACAGAGTGTATATACCAAACAGTCGTCGAGTAATTAGTACGGATAATGTTACTTTTAATGAAGCCAAGATGAGAAGCCAGAAGCAGACAGAAGTTGAATCAAGTTTCAAGAAGGAAACAACAAATCAAGATGAAGAAGATGATAGAAAAGAGGAATCAGAAGAATCAGATCATGATGATACGACCAGTAATGCAGAAGAAACACAAGAAGAACAGATTGAAGAGTCAAACGAAGATATTGATGAACAATCAACATCGTCTAAACAAGAAAAGAGAGTATTGAGAGATCGCAAGACACTGAAGAAACCTGCAAGGTTCTCTGATTATGTGATGAGTTACATCAGAGGAGATGGAAATGCAATGATTGGTGAAGTTCAGGACATACCAGTGGATGAGGCATTGAAAGACACAAACTGGTACAATGCAATGAAAGAAGAATATGACTCGCTGATCAGGATGAAGACTTGGGAACTTGTGAAGTGCCCACCGTATGCTAGACCACTCACCTGTCGCTGGGTTTTGAGAGAGAAGACGAATGGAAAATTCAAAGCTCGACTGGTGGCACGTGGATTTGAACAAGAGGAAGGAATTGATTATACTGATACCTTTAGTCCTGTGGCTCGTCACACATCAATTAGATTGCTGTTGAGTCATGCAGCAGCTGAGAAGATGAAAGAAGTGACCTTCGATGTTAAAACGGCATTTCTTCATGGTGACCTGGAGGAGGAGCTATATATGCATCAACCAAAAGGCTTTGAAGACGGATCTGAAAAAGTGTGCAGACTACGGAAAAGTCTGTATGGTCTGAAGCAAGCACCTAGAAAATGGAATGAGAAGATTTCCTCACACTTGGAGAAGATTGGATTCACTAGTACAGATGACGATCCTTGTATATATTATAATGAGAGCAGGACAATCATGATCTCATTATTTGTCGACGATGGTCTAGTTATAGGCAAGAGAGAAGACGCTATTTTCGAAGCCTTGAAGAAGATCAACGAACAATTTGAGATCATGTACGAGAAGAAGATCCAAGACAAGCTATCCTACCTTGGCATGGAATTGAAAATTGAACAGGATGGAATCTTCATAAGTCAGCCAAAGTACACCACAAAAATCCTGAAAAGATTTAATCTTGATCAGTGCAACTCAGCTTCAACACCGATCGAAAAAGGGATGGTGACTGACGAAGAAAACCAGAAGAACGACAAACCAGTACCAGTGGGAACCCCCTACAGTGAGGCTCTCGGATCGCTGCTCTATCTGGCAACAATCTCAAGACCAGATATAAGCTACGCTGTCAATTATCTGAGTCGGTACAGCAGCAGACCAATGAAAAGTCATTGGAAAATGATTAGAAGAGTGTTCATGTATCTGAAGAGTACTGTGAACTATGGCATCAAATTCGATGGAGGATCAAGACTAGTGGCCTACACAGACTCTGATCACGGAGGAGACAGAGAGTCAGGAAAGTCAACGAGTGGAGTACTGCTGATGAGAGGAGGACCTGTAATTTGGTACTCCAAGAAGCAACCAGTGGTAGCAAATTCTACTGCTGAGGCTGAGTACAGAGCTGCTGTTTCTTCGATAGATGATGTCAGCTGGACAAGAAGAATCTGCACGAAATTGAAAATCCTGAAGACTGATGAACCAACTACCTTGTACGTTGATAATAAGTCAGCAATAACTATGCTGCATAACTCACATGAAGGCAAGACAACCAAGGGTAAAAAGCACATAGAAATTTCGAGAAAATTCATTCAACAGAATATAGGTAAGACTGTACTTCCTGAGCATGTTCAAACCAGAAGTCAGCTTGCAGATATTCTGACTAAACCACTTGCTAAAAGCTCATTTGTAAAACTTCGTAGAGCGATAATTAAGGAGGAGTGTTGAGGTTAATTGTCGCTCAACTATTAATTTATTCATTGTTTTGTTGGTAGACATGTAACGCGAAAATTTATCTTTTGTTTTGCATTGTTATTAATTATAAGAACAACTTGAATTCTTTATTGTGATCCTTTTAAGTTCAAGTAAAATATCAGACACAACATAGATAGACAAGAATTAAATGACGTGTAGAATATTTGTTATTTACCGGCATAGACAAACAAAAGTTATTAATTTGTTCAATAAACTTTGTAAAATCAACAACCTGTGTCTTTGCTGTCCCAAAAATCAATAGGGTTGTCATATCACCAAGAACATGTGACCAATAATATAACTATTTGGGTTAGTCATATCATCAAGAACATGTGACCAATAATATTACTCAAGTTAGTTTTATCAACAATAACATGTGACTGATAATATAACTACTAAAGTTAGTCATATCAACAAAGACATGCAACTAATATTATAACTACTAAAGTTAGTTTTATCATCAAGAACATAATGTGACTATTAAAATAGCTACTCAAGTTAGTTCTATCACCAAGAATATGTGACTAATAAAATAGCTACTCAAGATAGTTATGTAATGTATTAGATACTTTCTAACACTTACAATTAATGAAGCTCTATAATAGATTTACAACTATTACTACCAGATCTAATAAGTTCTAACAATGTGTATCAGATAGACTCGCTGCGACATCACAAGCGGGAGACGCCCAATTCTCTTCAAAAATACCCCAGTGAACGAGGAAACTCTGCTTTCAAGACCAACACACAAACATCTAACACCTGGTCCAGACGATGAGTAAATGAGAGAGAGGCTTCATTCAGGGTGTTACCAACAACCGTCGTCGAGCGCTAGTGGTAGGGTGGCGTGATTCGTGAAGATTACCACCCCTCTTCGCACTTGAAGAAAACCTTGCCAAATTTTATTAGTCCCACTGGTAAAAATAGGCCTGTCCTCGGTTCATGTATATTTATTCTATTGTAACCACTCATCAAAGGAACAGCTGGAAGATATTTACGAGCATCTGCTAAGACCACGTATTGAAGACCGCGATGGTTGAGGTGTTTGTCTCACCGCAGAGCAAGCTACGGCAGATACTATAAGTACTGAGGAATGTTATCTTTATTGAATTTTGAGCTCTATTATTCTATGTCCATATGCCAAAATTTTTGTATGTCAGTACTACTGACTTGTTTCCCTATATCCATAAGTCATAGTTTATAGCTTTATGCACTATCTTTCTAAGTCTATTAGGCTTAGTTGTAAATATTAGGGTCCTTAGACTATATGCCCATGCTGTGGCTAGTTTAAAGAATATAATAAAATAATGGAGGATACCAGGCTATCTATTGCTTTGTTCCACAACCTGACACTTGTCTCTGATGTGTCTAACTGTTTACTGGTATGCGGTTCACAACCTGTGGAAGTGCTACTTGTCCATAGTAATGGCCCGCTGGGTTTTGTTTGTTGTGGCACCTTTAGTGTTAGTCGAAAATTATCACTATTTTGTCTAGTATTATTGTCCCTTTTCCAGGGTAAAATAATAAATATACTATTGATTGTTCAGACAGTACTAATTATGAAGTGTCCGGCTATAGTATCTGTAGCGTATATATTCCTGGTAGTTCACCATTTACTAGTTGTATAATAATAAATATACTATTGATTGCTCAGACAGTACTAATTATGAAGTGTCCGGCCATAGTATCTGTAGCGTATATATTCCTGGTAGTTCACCATTTACTAGTTGTATAATAATAAATATACTATTGATTGCTCAGACAGTACTAATTATGAAGTGTCCGGCCATAGTATCTGTAGCGTATATATTCCTGGTAAGTTCACCATTTACTAGTTGTAAAATAATACTTTCTCTTCTAGGAGCTTATAACAATGTATTGTCTAACTCTCTATGGAGTTAACTCAAGCTAGCTAGCTCATGTTAATTACCTCCCTTGTAGCTCCTTAAACTGGGCTTAGTTCTTTATATTTTAAATTATGTGTTGTAGTTGGAAGCCTCGCAGTCAGCTGGCTGGAGTAGAAATATCTATGATAATTTTATAATTAGTTTTGATTACCACCACTTATTAATATTGTCTTAGAGTTGCTGCCTGTCATCCTATTAGTAATTGTCCTGCTTTAACGAGTTACAAGCTTTCTTATTTACACCTATGACCTATATCACCTATGACCAATATGTGTGGGCTATAGAGTGCACCTAGGTGCTTCACACCTGATGCTCCTTTGTCATTATTATTATTATTAGCACCGCGTCTTACTACCCGTTCGGGTTATACGCACTTACGCTAATGTGTAATGGTAGGGTGATTGTGAGATGAAATGAAGGACCTACAGTTTAACGTGGAATCCGAACCACGGTGGAGGCCTGGCATTCCCCACATTCACAAGATATCTTGTCAGAGGTGAAGGAAGGGTTTGGAAATCAGATAAATCTGTGCCGGGACCGAGGATTGAACCCCGGCCGCCAGCACAGAAGTCTGACACCTTACCCCTAGACCGCCAGGTCACCTGCTCCTTTGTCGAGCTATTTATATTATTGTAACCGTTTGTTTATATTCTCATGTTTAAACAATGGATGGTTTGAATAATTTCTACCTATAGTTCATTGTACTTCCTTTTGAATTGTTTGAATATTAATAAATGGATTAGTTAAACTTGTAAATCATTCATATACTTTGTTCCGTCCAATCAACATTTATAAGGATATGAATGTTGTAGTTCTATCACCAAGAACATGTGACTAATAATATAGCTACTCAGTGGCGTCACTAAGGGCAGGGTGTGGGGGTTAGACCGCCAAGAGTGATACCATCAGAGGAGCTAACACCAAAATGATTGTCTACATGTGGTGTTTCAACAGAAATTTTGCATACATTTCAGTAGAAATTTTGATTAATTATCCAACATTATTATATATTTCAAATATATTTCTGCCTAATCCTAAATTCGTTCCTGTGCTTCCTCTACCTCGCTGCAAGCGAGCTATTAGTTTTGGAAGCGACACTTGGCCTTGGGCGCCAGCTAACCACACTTGTCTGCTTGAAGACACTAACACATGCACTTTTTGAACGTTCTTATGCGCGGTGGCTCGCCAGCCGTCAGAGCTTGTCATTACTTGTCCAGCGTCACATTTACAATATCATTCTAATCTCGCTGTTGTGTTTTAATGTGCTACAAGTACTTGTTGTTTTATTTGCTGCCGGCATTTCTATAGTTGATGATTGTGTAAAATTGTCTGGTATGTTAGCTACTTTATTGTAATAATTAGTATTTGTGAACTATATTTATAAATAACATTTTTCTTGTTCTTGCCCGATTTGGCGGTCGATAGTTCTAACATCAGTATCAGTCTCATGTTAGACTTGACTGTCAAGGACGGGGAGATCGAGGTTTGAATCTAATTTGGGTTAAATGATGCGGGTTTTTTCTTAAATGGTTTTTCACTTTCCCTCCACACAAATGTGGGTTTACTTTCTCTAAAACTCATTCTTCCACATCCTAACCCATTAGTGTAATTAGTACTTAGGTGTATAGCCTGAATGGGTAGTAAAATTAAGTGCTAAACAAGCAATTTACCAAATTTTATTATTTCAATGATAAAATTTATAATAAACTTTAATCACAATTAATGAATAAATACCTTTTTTTAGCATCACATCTAAATATCTGCCCCAGTTAGACGCTTATGTACTAATTATGCAAATGGGCTAAGGAAGCAAAAGGGTGAGTTTTAGAGGAAGTGAACCCACATTTGATAGGAGGGAGAAGTAAAGCCATTTTAGAAAAAAAAGCTTCAGTTCCTGTTCACCAAAACGATATCCGAACCTCAATATTCCTGTCCTCCACAGTTAAGTCTGACACTAAACTAGCGCGTTAAGACCACTTAGCCCCTCAGTTTCAAACATATAGTGCCAGTGGGAAATGCTATGTCCCTTGATACATGCTAAGTTTTTAAAATTACATTTATTCTTTAACGTTTTGAACCATAGTAACGCATAAAAATTTACATTTGATAGAACTAACATAGCCTATGAATTGAGCTTTTACATTATTTTTTTACAGTGGTATCATGCGACGTGCAAAGCATAAATCAAAGCGGCAAAGTGGATTACAGCAAAGGAAAGAAAAAGAGTCAAGAAATAAATCACTCAAAACATGCTTCAATATGTCAAAAGACCGAATGATGGTCAGGGTTCATCAAAAGACACTGCCATTGATAAAGCTAATTATTCTGAGACTAACATGCATTCGGCAGAACAGCAAGTACTTGAAATGACAGAATTTGAAGCAGAATAACCAGGCGTGGCAGTGGAAATGGAAGAATTTGAAGCAGAAGAGAGTGCTAAAGTGATTTTAACCATGATACTGTAAACGAGATGAATGACATTAAGGAGAAAAATTCAAAAATGTTATGTGATGTTTCTTTCTGGGAGATAACCAGTTCCAGATAATTTTCGGGTTGAAATAATAAAAAGGGCAAGTACTTCTTTCCAGAACAAAGATGGGCCTTTCAGTGCTGCGGCAAGGCAAGGTGCAAAAACAAAGGGAGATGTGCGGCAATTTTCAAAAGAGTGGTTTTACAAGATTATGCCAAATGATGATAAAATTATCTTGTCATGGATGGTTTACTCAAGTGCCAGCAATAATTTATACGGTTGTTGTTAGGGCCACGGATACAATATCCAAATTAATGACTGGGTTTCAGATGTGGTGGAAACTAAACCCAAAAGTACATATTCACAAGACATCTGAATAGCACCTATGTTGACTTGAAAAGTGGGAAAACTTTGGCAGCAGGACTTAGGCTGAACAAAACCAATGACGCCGAAACTTGCTTTTACAGAAATGGAACATAAGTGGAGAGACATCATGCATAGATTGCTTGATATCACATTGTTTCTTGCCAAACAGAATTTACCATTCCGTGGCCACAACGAAATTTAATCTTCATTGAATAAAGGAAACTTTCTTGAGATTGTTAAGATGCTTTCAAAATATGATTCAATTCTAAAAGAGCACCTAATGTGATTAAAGCAGAGCATATGTAAACTTAAAGTATCAGTCTCTTAACTTGCACACAAAACTCAGAATGAGTTTATAGGTGTCCTGGCAAATCACGTGAATGAGATACTTGTCACAGACATAAAGTTTGTGAATTACTTTGGGATCATGTTTGACAGTACACCTGACATATCACATACCTACCAGATGTCCAAAGTAATCAGATATGATGAATTGAAAGAAATATTTCTAGGATTTTTTCCTTTAAAGGGGAAAAAGGCTGACAACCTCAGTTCTTATATTCTTAAAAATCTGGAACAGGATGGACTGGACATAATGATGTGCCACGCTCAAGGTTATGATAATGCTGCCACTATGGTTGGAATCCATGGAGGTGTACAGGCTTTTCTTAAGGCAAAGAACAAGAAAGCTATTTTTAATGGATTTGTGGACCATTCGCTTAACTTGTGCGGTCAACACTCTTTTGCTGAAAATACATCGTGTGTGGTATTTTTTTAGAACTCTTGAGACAATGTTTTCTTTATTTTCTACTTCCACCCATTGATGGGATGTATTAATCAACCATACTGGAGCGCCAATGAAATGGCTATCAAGAACATGCTTGAATGCTCATCATAATGCAGTTAAGACAGTTAAAGAAAAGTTTGCTATGTTTGTGGCAGCTATTGCTGCTTTTTGTAATCTACATGAAAGTTTGGACACAAGATGTGCAGCACAATGTATTTTTCCTGCGGTCTGTGATTTCACTTTTCTGTGCTGCCTGTACTTTTGGTCTGATGTACTTCAGGAAGTTAATCTTTCAAAGCATTACCTGCAGACTAAAGGCTTAACTCTCGGCAATGTGGTGACAAAGCTGGAGACACTAAGACTTTCTCTGCACGAGGAGCGCAGTCACCTAGTGGAGGAAGCAATTGAACAAGCACTTTTAAAGTCAAACGAATATGGAATTTCTGTAGAGAGATTAGCCAGGTTCAAGTGGTAGGGGAGCAAGTAAGTGATGCTAGACTCACACTGCAAGAAGAAAAGAAGAGGACAATGCTTGAGTGTGTTGATAAATTTCTTTCTGAACTAAAGATCTGGGAATACCAGATTTGCCCCAGATATGGGTATATCTAGCCCATATATGGACAAGTTCTGGCCAGATATGATCTTTCTAAATGGGGAGGATGAAGTTCTCAATGAACTTTCTATGAGGTCGAGGAAAATCAACATAAGACTAAAGTGAATTGGTTCAAAAGTGATTTTGTGAGTTAAGAAATAGTGCAAAGTTTCTTATTTGAATTTTAAGATTTTAGCTCATAAAATAATTTAGAAATCAAATTTCCAACATACGATTTATTGAAACTTGCATGTTTGTATATTCTAGCAATATGCATGAATAAAATGGTGTTTATAAAAACTTAATAGTCATAATAATTACAGAATTATAAGCATTTTTATGAATTTTAAATTATTTTGGATATTATTGTATTTCTTTTGATTCATTTGCAATTTGCAGTACTTAAATTTTCAAATTTTCCCACGGAAAAAACCAATGGACCACGCTTAGTTGGTCAGTGAAACTAAACACCCCAACAAACGAATCCTGGCTGCACCAGTGGTGACACCAATGTAGCTACTCAAGTTAGTTCTATCACCAAGAACATGTGAGTAATAATATAACTACTCAAGATAGTTCTATCACCAATAATATGTGAGTAATAATATAACTACTAAAGTTAGTTCTATCGCCAAGAACATGTGAGTAATAATATAACTACTCAAGATAGTTCTATCATCAAGAACCTGGGGCAAATAATATAACTACTCAAGATAGTTCTATCATCAAGAACATGTGAGTAATAATATAACTACTAAAGTTAGTTCTATCGCCAAGAACATGTGAGTAATAATATAACTACTCAAGATAGTTCTATCATCAAGAACATGTGAGTAATAATATAACTACTCAAGATAGTTCTATCATCAAGAACATGTGAGTAATAATATAACTACTCAAGATAGTTCTATCATCAAGAACATGTGAGTAATAATATAACTACTAAAGTTAGTTCTATCGCCAAGAACATGTGAGTAATAATATAACTACTCAAGATAGTTCTATCATCAAGAACATGTGAGTAATAATATAACTACTCAAGATAGTTCTGTCATCAAGAACATGTGAGTAATAATATAACTACTCAAGATAGTTCTATCGCCAAAAACATGTGAGTAATAATATAACTACTAAAGTTAGTTTTATTGCCAAGAACATGTGAGTAAAATATAACTACTCAAGATAGTTCTATCGCCAAGAACATGTGAGTAATAATATAACTACTCAAGATTGTTCTATCATCAAGAACATGTGAGTAATAATATAACTACTAAAGTTAGTTCTATCGCCAAGAACATGTGAGTAATAATATAACTACTCAAGATAGTTTTATCATCAAGAACATGTGAGTAATAATATAGCTACTCAAGTTAGTTCTATCGCCAAGAACATGTGAGTAATAATATAACTACTCAAGATAGTTCTATCATCAAGAACATGTGAGTAATAATATAACTACTAAAGTTAGTTCTATCGCCAAGAAGATGTGAGTAATAATATAACTACTCAAGATAGTTCTGTCACCAAGAACATGTGAGTAATAATATAACTACTCAAGATAGTTCTATCATCAAGAACATGTGAGTAATAATATAACTACTCAAGATAGTTCTATCATCAAGAACATGTGAGTAATAATATAACTACTAAAGTTAGTTCTATCGCCAAGAACATGTGAGTAATAATATAACTACTAAAGTTAGTTCTATCGCCAAGAACATGTGAGTAATAATATAACTACTCAAGATAGTTCTATCATCAAGAACATGTGAGTAATAATATAACTATTCAAGATAGTTCTATCGCCAAGAACATGTGAGTAATAATATAACTACTCAAGATAGTTCTATCATCAAGAACATGTGAGTAATAATATAACTACTAAAGTTAGTTCTATCGCCAAGAACATGTGAGTAATAATATAACTACTCAAGATAGTTCTATCATCAAGAACATGTGAGTAATAATATAGCTACTCAAGTTAGTTCTATCGCCAAGAACATGTGAGTAATAATATAACTACTCAAGATAGTTCTATCATCAAGAACATTTGAGTAATAATATAACTACTAAAGTTAGTTCTATCGCCAAGAAGATGTGAGTAATAATATAACTACTCAAGATAGTTCTATCATCAAGAACATGTGAGTAATAATATAACTACTCAAGATAGTTCTATCTTCAAGAACATGTGGAGTAATAATATAACTACTCAAGATAGTTCTATCATCAAGAACATGTGAGTAATAATATAACTACTCAAGATAGTTCTATCATCAAGAACATGTGAGTAATAATATAACTACTAAAGTTAGTTCTATCGCCAAGAACATGTGAGTAATAATATAACTACTCAAGATAGTTCTATCGCCAAGAACATGTGAGTAATAATATAACTACTCAAGATAGTTATATCGCCAAGAACATGTGAGTAATAATATAAATACTCAAGATAGTTCTATCATCGTGAACATGTGAGTAATAATATAACTACTCAAGATAGTTCTATCATAAAAACATGTGAGTAATAATATAACTACTAAAGTTAGTTCTATCGCCAAGAACATGTGAGTAATAATATAACTACTAAAGTTAGTTCTATCATCAAGATCATATTAGTAATAATATAACTACTCAAGATAGTTCTATCGCCAAGAGCATGTGAGTAATAATATAACTACTCAAGATAGTTATATCGCCAAGAACATTTGAGTAATAATATAACTACTCAAGATAGTTCTATCATCAAGAACATGTGAGTAATAATATAACTACTCAAGATAGTTCTATCATCAAGAACCTGTGAGTAATAATATAACTACTAAAGTTAGTTCTATTGCCAAGAACATGTGAGTAATAATATAACTACTAAAGTTAGTTCTATCATCAAGAACATGTGAGTAATAATATAACTACTAAAGTTAGTTCTATCGCCAAGAACATGTGAGTAATAATATAACTACTCAAGATAGTTCTATCGCCAAGAACATGTGAGTAATAATATAACTACTCAAGATAGTTCTATCATCAAGAACATGTGAGTAATAATATAACTACTCAAGATAGTTCTATCATCAAGAACCTGGGGCAAATAATATAGCTACTCAAGTTAGTTCTATCACCAAGAACATGTGAGTAATATATAAACTACTCAAGATAGTTATATCATCAAGAACCTGTGGTAAATAATATAACTACTCAAGATAGTTCTATCATCAAGAACCTGAGGCAAATAATATAACTACTCAAGATAGTTCTATCATCAAGAACCTTGGGCAAATAATATAGCTACTCAAGTTAGTTCTATCACCAAGAACATGTGAGTAATAATATAACTACTCAAGATAGTTCTATCATCGAGAACCTTGGGCAAATAATATAGCTACTCAAGTTAGTTCTATCACCAAAAACATGTGAGTAATAATATAACTACTAAAGATAGTTCTATCATCAAGAACCTGGGGCAAATAATATAGCTACTCAAGTTAGTTCTATCACCAAAAACATGTGAGTAATAATATAACTACCTAAGATAGTTCTATCATCAAGAACCTGGGGCAAATAATATAGCTACTCAAGTTAGTTCTATCACCAAAAACATGTGAGTAGTAATATAACTACTCAAGATCATCAAGAACCTTGGGCAAATAATATAGCTACTCAAGTTAGTTCTATCACCAAGAAAATGTGAGTAATAATATAACTACTCAAGATAGTTCTATCATCAAGAACCTGGGGCAAATAATATAGCTACTCAAGTTAGTTCTATCACTAAGAACATGTGAGTAATAATATAACTACTCAAGTTAGTCATATCACCAATAATATGACTAATAATATAACTACTAAAGTTAGTCCTATAACCATGTACACGGGACTAATAATTGACCCAAAATATCTTTAGTAATTTCTACAGCAAACTAAGTACCTGTATCTAATTTGGTCAATAACATCCGTGGCATAGCGGCTACTCAAACTAAGGGAATGTGGGTTCCCATACACATTGTTACAAAGATCTTGAGACACAGCTTCTATTTGAGACTCTGCATATAGCGTAGCTCCTGCATGATCCAAATAGCACACATCTGAAACATTCCAATTGTTCACTTGAACTAACACTGCATACAGCTTCATCATTTGAGTATTGGTAATATTACCAGAGAACCTTGTGAAACCAAATCATGTACATGTGAAACAATTACACTTTGTTTTAAGATAATATTACCTTATTTATCAATATTATTATTAGCACCGCGTCTTACTACCCGTTCGGGTTATACGCACTTACGCTAATGTGTAATGGTAGGGTGATTGTGAGATGAAATGAAGGACCTACAGTTTAACGTGGAATCCGAACCACGGTGGCGGCCTGGCATTCCCCACATTCACAAGATGTCTTGTCAGAGGTGAAGGAAGAGTTTGGTAATCAGATAAATCTGTGCCGGGACCGAGGATTGAACCCCGGCCGCCAGCACAGAAGTCTGACACCTTACCCCTAGACCACCAGGTCACCGCTATTTATCAATAACAAGTTGGTTTATTTAATTATCAGAAGATTTATTTCATACGTGCATTTTCTTTTGGGGGGAGAAGGTAAAACATATTTTTGATCAATAAACATTACATTTATTTAACTCAATTGATACACAACACTTTATCTTTGTGTGACAGCTATCAAAAGATTGTATTACAATTTTAAAGTTAAACTTGATTAATTGATTAAGGAAATGAGTTGGAAATATTTTCTACGTAGAATATACTTGTAAAGATAATACTTTGAGAATATTGAGCATTTGTCTCACACATACACGCACACACACACACAAGCACCGCATTTTACTACCTGTTCAAGATACACATATACTACTAACAGCGCTAATTAGGTAGGAATAAGGAAGGTTGAATTCATAAACGTACCTCCATTTGTGTGGAAGAAGAGAATAAAAACCACCCTCAGTACACCCAACCAGGATTCGAACCTCGATTTCTCTCTCATTGTCAGTCCAAACTTAACATGAGAGTGACGCCTTATACCATGTGGCCAATAAAGCAGGTGTCAAAATATTGTTTTTCAAGTAATACAAACATGAAATACAGTTGTTCACTTTTGTGACAGAGTTTTAAGGAAATTTCCAAATGAGTTAAGAGGGTTTGAAAATTTCCAGGGAGATATATAATAACATATGAGCAGCTCCTGTCTAAGAGGATATTTGCCAAGGAAAAGGAAGTGTTTGTTAATCTAGAGAGAAAAAGCCACACATGACAGGTGAAAGTAGGCAGAGAATTCAGTGAGTTGGAAAAAGGGGGTAATTGAACCTATTACAATATCAGAATAAGCATCAAGATTGGTTTGAGGTTGTATGTTGGTTTCAAGAACATAGATGTAGCGTACTAATGTGAGACTTGACATTGCAGAAGCACCTTTATACTGATAGTTGTTGAGAAGAGAAGACGGTGTGAGCGACTCTATAGACACGGTGTTCTTGTGGACCTTGTGCAGGCGCATGTTTATATTTGTAAACAGCAGCATAATCATGCGTGGTCATGCATGACTTTTAACAAAATAGTTAAGTTCTTGAGGAACTAAATCATCGCATTTGCGTGAGTTAATCACCAGGACTAGGTTATGTTTCCTTTTTGATATGTGTATGGTCCTTTTGTAAACAATGGGATCAGCTTTATATATGTATTCTGATTAGACTCAGCAAGTCAAATACATATTTGCAGCAGTGAAAAATTCAATAGTTAGTTTGTTAGAATATTGTGTGCCTTGCCTATTATTAAGTATAACTTGTGAAGTTCTCATTATGTGCACAATTTGCCTCTTATTTATGGTGGTGCAAAGCGCCTTAAGGCGGGGTGCTGGTGAGCGCGAGTTTAGTGCATTAATTTTGCAGTTTTTATAGCACAAACATTTTCTGGCCAAATCAAATCAAATATTTCTTCTATAGAATCATAGAGTTTAGTTTTCTGCACATGCTAATCTCAACAGTTGTTGAATATCTATCATGAGCATGGCAGCATTTGGTGACAAACTTTTTAAATAAAGAGAAAAGTTTGTCACCAAATGCCGCCATGCTCATGACAGATATTCAACAACTGTTGAGATTAGCATGTGCAGAAAACTAAACTCTATGTTTCTATAGAAGAAATATTTGATTTGATTTGGCCAGAAAATGTTTGTGCTATAAAAACTGCAAAATTAATGCACTAAACTCGCGCTCACTAGCACCCCACCTTAAGTTTGTTTCTTTTGACTCCTAATATCAGGCTGTTAACAATGCTCTGGTAAGTAGGGTGTGGCACCACAACGTACCTAAGTTTGCTTACTGTACATACAATTATAGACTAGGATTTGTGGGTCCCATCAATGTTATCTTTTAAAATGTATATAAATCTTGTTCTTTCTGTGAGTTTGTGCATGAACACATTTTTTTTTTATGGCCTGGTTTTTCTATCCACATAATTTGAGGTGCGCCCTTAAGGCCGTCTACTTTTTAAAGAGTGTTTCTACTCATATTCAAACAATGGTTAAGTCATGCGTCCTTTAACAGGCATGTTTGTAAATCTTTCTAAACTCCATGTGTGTACTACCAAACATTCAAGGTAAAAGGCCAACTCTGGGTAATTACCTTGCATACTGTGTTTATTAAAACGTTACTAAGTCTTATAATCTTCTTAGTATTTAATTTATTTATGTGTTTCGTAACTTTTAACCAACTCTTTTCTAATTTTTTGGCTTAAAAGACAATAAATAGAATGTTAAAATTAGATCAGTGCTCATTACCCAAAAATTGAGAATTTTTTTTTACATCATTGTCTGGGCAGAAAGATTTTACCATTCTTGATTTATCACAAGCAAGAAATGGGGAGTGGCAAAATGGCCACCTTCCCAGGACGGTGGGTTTCATGAGCCGGCAAACTGAATTAAAATAAAAGTAAACTTGATAATATAGCGTCAGATTTCCAGCCCATGTGGAGAATTTTGTCGCAGCATGGGGGATAAAACCTGCACGGTAACGCTGGTCAATTGTTGCAGCATTTGAAATAATACAACATGAGGCGCAAAGGAGTCAGAGTTATCGCTGGTTGTTGTTCGTTGGAGCCGACCGATGTGTTTTCCGTGTTGTTCATTCACAGCTTGCAGGGCGAATTCATTTGTACAGCTGGTTTGATCGCTTTATTAGGGAATGCTTGATATTATTTAATTTTTCTTGATGTTGGTGAAGCTAAGTAAGTAACTTGTAAGTTGTCTCCTTCCCTATAATATCAGTTGTGTGTTTGAATGAGATATTCAAAGTTGTTGTATTCTTGTAAGTGTTTTCAATCATAGTTTTGTTATTAATATTCTGTATGAAGATAATAATTTTGAAAAAGTGGTGATTTTTGTTCATTTTAAATAATCAGAAAATGTTCTTGTTCAATATTTGTTTCATAGTGTGAATGGTGGTTGTTAATCTTAAGTTTATGCTATTAATGCTGTAGCTCAGGTTTGGATTTAAATAGCATGCTTTATGTAACAATATGGATGGAAGAAGAGCTTGGTGAGACTCAGTATTGACCTTGACCAAACCAAGTAGAAGTACTTTCCACAACAAGAAATGTTCATTAAATCTGCTTCTAAGAAATTAGACGACCAAGAGGAAACTCTTCCCCCAAATAAAAGTACAGATAAACCTCCCAAAATTCTTGCTAAAGAAGAAATGTTCACACCCAGTACTGATTTGTTTCATGGGGAAAAAATTATATCACTCGAGACTACTTTGCCATAAATGGGATCAAACAAAATCAGGAAATCAGCTTTTAAAAATCAAAACGACAATCAAATGATGGTACTAAGAACTACTGTACAAGCATATTTTTTCAGAGAAACTTGGAAAATACTGATATTATTAATAGAGACTACCATATTTCTTTGATTATAAGACACCATTTATTGTAAGAAACACCTTAATTTCTCAGTACCACCAACAGAAAAAAATCTTTTATTCTTAGAAAACCAATAAAAATAAAAAGCTTAATACCCTATATTGCAGAAATATTTTTATTACAGAATTCAATTTATGAACAACATTAGTACCTTATTTTTCAGTAGGTATGTTATTCATCCCTCCCTTCTGAATCAATATCAGTCTGATTCTTCTGAGCCATCTTTATCTTCATTATCCAGAGCACATGTTCTGAGCATCTTATCTCTATCAAAAATTGTCTTCTGAGCCATCTTTATCTTCATTATTCCATAAAAAATTGTCTTCTGAGCCATCGATAGTGTGGGTAAAATAAGAACTGTGATTCTAAGATGCCATCGATTCTGTTTTTAGAGATGTTCAAAGGAAAACAAACTGTGTCTTAGAATCAAAGAAACACGGTGTTAGTGTATTCTGAGATTCAGGATTCATTATTTTGTGCACCAAGCCCTCTATTTGGGGGGTATATCAGACCTGGCAGGACCCCACGGGTACTCAGACTGGAAGCACCCACAGCTGATTAGAGCCCATGAAAACAGTTTGAGACTGTGTTCTTAGTTTTAAAAATAGTAGTAGTGTTCTGACCAGGATAGAAAGGATGCTAATCACACAGTTTGAAAATGAAGGACAATATTGGCTCAATGTTCTACAAAGAATTATTGCTGTTGTAATAACGATTTCTTCTCGAGGAATGCCTTTTTACCGTGACAAAGTTTTTGGAAATGTACATAATGGGAACTTTTTTAATGCATTTAATGTGCAATAAAATGATTGCTATTTCGACCCATTTCTAGCTAGTAACATATCACAGTATGGGGACTCTAGTAAGGGAAAAAGTAATACCTACAAGGAAATGATCAAGATAATGGGGAGAGTTGTTGAAGAAATAGTCAAACAAGTTGTTGCAGCTAAATATTACTCTACTATTGTTAACTCAAGCCCTGATATTTCTCACAGTGACCAGGTAAGTTGTCCTGCGTTATGTTAATAAAATGAGGTTGATAGAAGAGCGTTTTTTTTTTTAATTTGTAACAAATCAAGGTCCTGGCAGAGGCAGTTTCCCAATTTCTGGAGACTCATTAATTGGATATTGGTAACTGTGGAGGTCAGAGCTATGATAATGCACCAAATATGTCAGGTATTTATTAAGTCTTACAAGCTAGAATTAAAGATGTCAATATTCATGCCTACTATGATCCTTTCTCAGCACACGCTGAATTTGGTGGCTTCAACAAGCACATCTTGTCTCCAAGCAACTTTTTTTTTTTTTAATTTTGCAAGAAATTTTCAACTTTTTCACTGCTTCTAGTCAGTGTTGGAATTATCTAAATAAATTTTTCAGTAAATATAACTTAAGTATCAAGTCACTCTCTGTAACATCATGGTCTGCTATAGAAGAAGCTTGTAGAAGCTTGAACAAGGATGGCAAGGCAATCATCAAGAGCTTTCCTGTCAATCATAGAGAATGAAAGTGAAAAATCTCTGCTCAAATGTGAAAAGTCTGGTCAAATATGATATTAGAGGTCAAATGAAGAAACTTTATAGTCTTGAAAATTTTGATAACTATAGTTTGAGACTTCATTCTGCAAAGATCCAATGCTATTAGTAAACAGTTGCAATCAGCAGACAGGTATATCAATGCCAATGTTGTCAACTTGTACACTTCTTTACTGTATTTGGGTTCTTCTTGAAAGAAATGAAAATGGGATATGAGGTTTTCAAGAATCTGGGCCAGAAAAAACTTAAATCTCCTTGTAACCTAGCTAAAGATGTGCTTAGTGAAGTTCAGGAGGAGAAATGTGTCAGTGTCAGGAAATGCAAGAAATTCATTGATGAATCTGATTCAAACTACGAGAAAACTTAGGAATCAGAGTTTGATCCTCTACAGAGCTGCTTTCTACTGATTATGGACAAGTTAATCTTGGAAGTGAACAAGAGAGTTTCTTCCTACCAAGACTTCAGTGAGTCATTTAAGTTTTTGTCAAACCTGAAGCAGCGCAGCCCATCTAAAATCCAAGAGGAATCATCCAAACTTCAGCGAGTCTACAATTCAGACAGTGAGGAGTCAGGGTTTGTACTTGAGTGCCTATAATTCAGAGTTTCCTTTCTTATCAAGATCTGCAAGATGATACAAACCAAAACCCTAGAGAGTGTCTACCCAAACTTGGACATGAGTACTCTAGCTTCCGACTGCTCAGCAAAAAGGTCATTTTCTGATATTAGGTGCATAAGAACTATTTAAGAACATCACAAACAAAAGATCGCCAAAGTCACTTTTCTACCTTTGCAATTGAGTCTGTTCTCACAGTGAAACTGGACTATGAAGAAGTGATAAAGTTGTTTGGCGATACAAAACAAGGCGGAAGCATCTTGTGATTGAAAGTGGTGTTCTGCCTTTTGGTAGTATAAGAAACTCTTTAAAGTTAATTGAAGTTCTTTGCATTCATCTACATTCGTTATTTCAATTTAAAAACTTAAAAAATAACACATAACTATGGTACACACACACACACACACAAGAAAGGGTGAGACAAAAGATCCCTGTATTGTTTTAGATAAGCGTAAGAAGTTATTGAAATAAAATAAAAAATCCCAAGTAATTTTTTTTTGAGGAGGGGCAGCAAAAATTTGTTTGTCCAGGTGTGTCAAGATGCCTTAATATGGGGCTGATCACAAGCCAATAAATAAACAGTTAGAACTCTTTGAAGAGTCAAAAAGTTACGATACCTAGTTAACTCATTTAGGGTTGTGTGAATTAAAAAGGTCAATTGAACGAATAACTTCGGCGCCTGTGATTTTTCAATCTATTAGTGGTCTTGGAAACCAATTTTAGTTAACTTAACATAAAGGTATTTGTTGTTACATTCATGACATTCTCATTTCAAGTAAAAATATGGAATATTGTGAAACTAAAGTAAGTAAGTAAAGTTTCAAGTTAGAATAAATCTTTCAAAATGTAAATTTTTGGAGGAGGAAAGTACTGACTACTCGGGTCAAAGGATTGATAAATTTGATATTCATCCCTCTGATGATAAATTGAAGACAATTAAAAATTGTCCAGCATCTACAAGAGGTTACTTGGGTTTGTCAAATTTTTATGCTAACTTTTTACCTAGTAAATCTTCTCAATTGAAGCCTGTGTATGAACTTTATGGGGAAATGGAAATTATGGTTGTTTGTCTGTTTAATTCCAGAATTTTATGTAGTAAGGAATTGTTAGGAGAGAAATCAACTTCTTGTTCCATTCAATACAGAGTTAGCTATGTATGGTAATAGTTTATGATGAATCACCTTATGGTATATGGGCTCTATTGTAATGTTGTTCTGAGTAAAGAGCAGTAATGTTTTCAAGTTCAACACTCAGAAAAACTAAGTATAATAAGAAGCAAGTCTGCTAATTTCACAAATATTTGTATGGCTATAAGTTTACAATTGTTACAAATGTACAACTATTACAGAAGCTATGTTGAAGAACCATTGCAAAGTCTAGCTACTGCTCAAAGAACAAAATCTGATGATGTGTTGTCAAAAGTCTATGATTTAACAGTGTGTGGCAGGCTTATGTAAAAGATGTACATTTCTAACCTTATTTCAGTAGAATAAATTAGCTACCTAGGCCTGTGTGTTAATAATGGAATAATGGATCTGTAACATGTGGTAGCAGGGTCATTGTTCCTAAAAGCTTAAGAGATAATGTTTTACATGGTAGGTTACACGCAAATCACCCCTGTTGTGATTCAAATGAAAATGTAAGCTAGAAGTATTTTGTGATGGCCAAATATAGATGCAGCTAAATCAGAATGTAAGGAGAAACAACAAAACCGTTAGTTGGAAAAGTTTGTAGCATTTATCGACATAAAGCTACAATAAATAATAAACCTACAAGACTGAATTAACACATGATTAAACTCACCAAGCCCCATTCATCAGTGGCCCCTCCCCAGTAAACTTCGCGCACAACCTTCAGCGAACAACAACAACATCAAACTAACCAAGCGAGCCGTGTGGAGACTCGCACCAAGAATTAGCGTGAGGCATGCTGGGAAAAGTATGATGTATAAAATGGTGATGTGGCCGGAAACTATTGTTTGCTAGAATAATCCACGCCCGTCTAGTTACCCCTTCCCACCCCTCTTGTGTATGTTCACCTCTGTGTTGTGTTTCCGAGCTAGAATTGAAATCATATATAATCATGTAACTTGTACTAGCGTTTTACTCTTGTTAGGATAGCGTCCTTGGACACATCAGGTGTCGAGGATGAACAAAAGGTATAAAATCATATTTCGGCTTTTATACTGTCAAAATTACGTTAGGTTATTATTACTGTTAGTTAAAATTAGAATTATATAAATCATGGTTAGGGACAGCATATTTAATTTTGGTTTGATTAGTGATAGTAAATCACTTTTTGCAAGTTGTTAAGTTGGCAAAATGAATGAATAGTTCTATTTATTTGAACTCAGGAATTCAGATGTGTATTTTTGAACTGATATCAAAAATAGGTAATGGACATATTCCTTGGCACACAAAATGTATACCCCGTGTGGTGTAAAATGTTTAGGTGTTACAAAGGTTAGGTTTTGGAAGAATATGAAACTTAGAGCCCATTTGGCCGTAAAGTTAAATTATTACTTCTCAATATTTCGGGAATTATCCCCTTTTGTAAATGGTCGTAATGACTAATTTGTTTACTTTTATGAAAGTCTGTAATTCTATTGAAAACGGTCGAGTGAGACCATTGAGCTAAGTTTCTAATGTTATACATTAGTATTCAAATCTGGGTGACCCATTGTTGTAAATTTTCTAATTGTAGCTATGTGTTGATAGTTAGCTTGGGATGTCAAGTGAGGCATATTGTTGTAATAGTTATGATATACTATATTATATATATATATCCATTATATTTCTCCCTTGTAAATCATGAGAGATTGTTAATTGTAAACGATTGGATATATCCTTATGATATACAGAAATGTTCATGAATCTATCCCACTATTTAACTTTAACATTTTTATATGTTTATTTATCTACTGTTTATCTAAATAAACTATTTAATATCAAATGTGAATCTCTATCTTCTCATAGGTATGAAAATATCACGTCCTCTATCCAGTATCTTGGCTAACCTCCAAGTCCTACAAATAATGTTTGTAGAGTAAGTTCATGGAAGCAGAATGATCTATATGCCGGAGTCGGCTTATTTGTCATATGATATCCTATTGGCTCCTCTGCAATTATTGTCTGTTTTTTGTACTTATATTGTGTACCCGCCTTTATTTATTCTTGGGAAAATAAGGGCGAGGTTACAAGTTGGGCTAAAGTTCACATTGATTTTTAAGAAAGTGGATATTTTGCTATTGCTAAAAGAATTTCCTGAATACATAAATGCTTGGGTAGTGGAAAGATTAACTTGTAACGTAACAGTTGAAGTAGAGGGTACATTTGGTCATTTTTGAACTACCTATGGAATTATTTTATGACGATAGGCTGCCTTTTTATTTAAATGAGTTTATTGAATTTTTATGTAAAAAATGGGGTAAATGTTAGTAAGTCTCCACCTTATCACTAGATATCTAGAGGTCTTGTGGAGATATGGATACCAACACTTTAAAAGAAGTCTTATGAATTCTTAGTACGAAGACAATAACATCACTATGAAACTTGGGTTAAGTAATTTTTTATTTGCCTAAAATAATACCCCCAGTTCCACAACAGGTCTTTGCACAGGAGTAGTTTTTATATATAAACCCACGACAAAATTACTAATGTTGAAGCCTAATTTTTGTAAAATTCACAAACCTGCAACCAAAAGAGTTGACACTGGTTAAGTGGTTGATGCTCAGGGCAAAAGTTAATAATTAGAGCTGTGAAACAAAAACAGGGAAATTTCCCAATTTACAAACGTTAAGTTCAGTTTGGTTTTCTGTTTAGATAAATGGGAAAATGCAATGTGTACATATATATAATTAAAAACAAAATTAGTATATGTAAAGACCAAAGACTTAAGAAATAATGTTTGATTTGGAGTCTGCAAGTACAAATCCATTTTATGTTACGGGAATACCTTGTTCTTATGAAAATGTCGCTCCACGAGTGATTTATACTACTATTATAAAGAGATAACAGAAAGTGTTCAAGTGAGATAAGAATGTAAGAAATTAAATGTAGAAAGAATGGTGGAAGTAAAGGAAGATGGAGGTATTTTACTAAACTGACCCGGCCACAGGCTGGAAACTGGTGGTGGTGGTGGTAGTGGTGGTGGTGGTGGTGGTGGTGGTGGTGGTAGTGGTAGTGGTGGTGGTGGTGGTAGTGGTGGTAGTGGTGTGGTGGTAGATGGTGGTAGGTGGTGTGATGGTGGTGGTGGTGGTGGTAGTGGTGGGTGGTGGGTGATGTGTGGTGGTAGTGAGTGGTGTGGTGTGTGGGTGTGGTGTGTGAGTGGTGGTGATGGTGGTGGTAGTGGTGGTATGGTGGAGGTGGTGTTGGTGGTGTAGTGGTGGTAGTGGTGGTAGGTGGTGATGGTGGTGGTGGATGGTGGTGTGGTGATGGTGGTGGTGATGGTGTGTGGTGGTGTGGTTGAGTGGTGGTGGTGGTGGGTGGTGGTGTGGTTGTGGGTGGTGGTGTAGTGTGGTGTAGGTGGTGTGGTGGTGTATGTGGTGGTATGGTGGTGTGATGGTGGTGGTGGTGGTGTGTATGGTGGTGTGGTGAGTGGTGTGTGTGGTATGGTGGGGGTGGTAGGTGGTGGTGGTGTGGTGGTAGTGTGGTGAGTGTGGTGGTGGTGGTGGTTGATGTAGTGGTGGTAGTGGTGGTGGGTGGTGTGGTGGTAGGTGTGGTGGTGGGTGGTGGTAGTGGTGGTGTGGTGTGTGGTGGTGTGTGGTGAGTGAGTGGTGTGGTGATGGTGGTGGTAGGTGGTTGGTGTGGTGGTGGTGTGGTGTGGTGGTAGTGGTGTGGTGTGTGGTGTGGTGGTAGTGGTGGTGGTGTGTGGTGGTAGTGGTGGTAGTGTGGTGTTGGTGGTATGGTGGTGTGTGGTGAGTGGTGGTGTGTGGTGGTAGGTGGTGGTGGTGGTAGTGTGGTAGTGGTGTGGTGGTGGTGGGTGGTAGGTGGTAGTGGTGGTGGTGTGGTGGTGGTGGTGGGTGGTGGTGGTAGGGTGGTGGTGATGGTGGTGGTGTGGTGGTGTGGGTGGTGGTGGTAGTGGTGGTGGTGGTGTGGTGGTGGTGTGGTTAGTGGGTGGTGTGGTGAGTGGTGGTGTATGGTGGGTGGTGGTGGTAGTGGTGGTATGGGGTGGTGTGGTGTGGTGTGGTGGTGTGGTGGTGGTGAGGTAGTGTGGTGTGGTGTGTGAGTGGTGGTGTGTGTGGGGTGGTGTGTGGTAGTGGTGGTGGTGGTGTGGTGTGGTGGTGGTAGTGGTGGTTGGTGGTGTGGTAGTGGTGGTGTGGTGTGGGTGGTGTGTGGTGTGGTAGTGGTGTGGTGGTGGTAGTGGTGGGGGTGGTGGTATGGTGGTGGTGGTGGTGTGGTGGTGTAGTGGTGGGTGGTGGTGGTGTGGTGGTAGTGGTGGTGGTGGATGGTGTGGTGTGGTGTGGTGGATGTGGTGTGGTGTGTGGTGATGTGGATGGGTTGGTGTGTGGTGGTGGTATGGGTGGTGGTGTGTGGTGTGGTGGTGGTAGTGGTGGTGGTAGTGGTGGTGGTGGTGTGGATGATGGTGGGTGGTAGGTGTGAGTGGTGGTGGTAGTGGTGTGTGGTGATGGTGTGTGGATGGTGTGGTGTGTGGTGATGTGTGGTGGTGGTGTGGTGGTGATGAGTGGGTGGTGTGGTGGTGGGTAGTGTGGTGGTGTGGTGGTGGAGTGTGTGATGGTGTGTGGTGGAGGTGTGATGGTGTGTAGGTGGGTGGTGTGGTGTGGTGGTGTGATGTGGTGGGTGGTAGTGGTGGTGTGTGGTGTGTGGTGGTTGTGGTGTGGGTGGTGGTGGTGGGGTATGGTGGTGTGTAGTGGTGTGGTGGTAGGTGTGGTGTGTTGATGGTGTGGTGGTTGGTGTTGTGGTGTGAGTGAGTGTGGTGAGTGGTGTGATGGGTGGTGGTGTGGGTGGTGGTATGGTGTGTTGGTGGAGGGTGTGGTGTGTATGGTGGTGAGTGTTGGTGGTGGTGATGGTGGTGGTGGGTGAGTGGTGGTGGATGGGTGAGTGTGGTTGTGTGGTGAGGTAGTGGTGGATGTGGGTTGGTGGTATGGTGGTGGGTGAGTGTTGGTGGGTGGTGGAGGTGGTGTGGTTGGGGTGTGGTGGAGGTAGTGGTGTGGGTAGTGGTGGTGGTGTGGATGGTGGTGATGGTGTGTGTGGTGGTGTGGTGGTGGTGGTGGTAGTGGTGTGATGGTGGGTGGTTGGTGAGTGGTGATGTGGTGTGTGGTGGTGAGTGGTGGTGTGTGTGGTGGTGGTAGGTGGAGTGGTGATGGTGTGGGTGGTGGTGGTGATGGATGTGGTGGTGGTGGATGGTGAGTGTGGTGGGGGTGGTGTGTGGTGTGGAGTGGTGGTGTGGGTTGGTGGTGGTGGTGGTGGTGGTGGTGAGAAACCTAAGATGATTACAAAACCATGATAAAGATTAATTCTGTAAGTTAAAATGGTTGAATGGGTTTCTAGGATAAGTTTACCTAGCAATTAGCTGGGTACTTATGTTAGTTATGTTGTAAATGCATAAATAGCTGGAGAGGGTTTCGTTGAGAGGGGATAGCTATTACTTCTGAAACAGATATTTGTAAATCAGCAGAATAGTTTAGTTGTTCAAAGCTTTTAATAGCATATATACTAGAAAATGTATGTCAGGTACAAAGGGTGGGAAAAAAATGAGTTATTTAAAAAAAATGGGTTATATTGGTTTTTTGTTGTTTAATTAAAGATAGTTTGTATGTTATCTTACTAAACCAATCATTCAAATATATTAATTATTCAGGATCCAGAGAAACATATTTGATTTTAATTTTTAATATAGTAAGGAAAGGAATAATAAGAGACATAATAAGGGCAAACAATAATGCAACAATGTAATTCTGCAGAACAATACTGTATAAGCTAGCAGGTTTTTTTTTATAAAAAAGATTGTTGGTGTAGAAGGAATAGAAAGAGGTGTTAGGGGAGGGGAGACCATGCATCAAATTACTGGCAAGCCAGCTGTAGAATTGATTTGTAACTTTCTTACAAAAGTTAAAGAAAAGGTAGTAACTTTTGTTATCTCATTTGCTTTTTTGACAAAGTATTATTTCTAGAGCCTAGCATTAATACAGTGTAGGTAGCTTAAAATGATATTATCCCAAGTGAGTTTCTACATATTATTTTGTTCAACCAATTAAAACATATTTTACAGCTTAGTCTATTGTATAAAATCTTTAATTTCAAAAATGGTGTATAATACCAAATACAAATCAATGTATCATTATTATTATTATTATTATTATTATTATTATTATTATTATCATGGGGTTTGAACAAAAAGGTTTTCATCAGAATGACCAACCATGCTCAAAAATTAGACAATTGATTTGTAGAAGGTGACCTGGCGTTCTAGAGGTAAGATGTCAAGACTTCTGTGCTGGGAGTCCCGGGTTCAATTATTGGTCCCAGCACAGATTTAACTGATTGCCAAACCCTTCCTCCACCTCTGACAAGACGTGTATTAATCACAACTTGTGAATGTGTGGAATGCCTGGCCTCCACCGTGGTTCGGATCCCATGTTAAACTGTAGGTCTTCCATTTCATTTAACAATCACCCTACCATTACACATTAGCGTACATGCGTACAACCTGAACAGGTAGTAAGCCGCGGTGCTAATAATAATAATAATAATAATAATAATAATAATAATAATAATAATATATAAATGAAAGTAACATTATATATTAAGATGGAAGGGTAATGCGATCTATGACATTCAGATTGCAGAATAAAGAAGATGGACACTTATAATTTAAATTGGTTTTATTATACGATATCCTGAACACCCCAAAGTGTTATGAATGAAATAAACAACAGGTAAGCCAACTGGTTTGTCTTTTAAAATGGGGTATTTTTGCTATTTAATTCAATCAGATATGTGACGATTGTCCACAGGACTAGTCCTGAGAGGTGAATCAGGTTCCATTTGTGAAATATGACAAAGTTAATACAAGAATGAAACAGAGGATCTCTGATGTTGCTCTAACACGGAGTCATCTTGTATACTGGGCCACTTTTAGTTGTTGTATTTTGTGTTATCAGGACTGATCCTGTTGGTAATATTCAGATATCATTTTGTTATTTACATTAATCCAATAACCGCGTGGCAACATTAATGTCTGATAATTGCCGTGGTGGCTGTGATTGTGGAGAGTGATGAGTGGCTGATAATATCATGAGCAAACCCTGACTTGTAGTTTCCTTCTGGTAGATGTAACTATTACCTAGACCAGCGTTGTCAAACATAACAAACAACTCGCGACTGGTTTCCTTCTGGTAGATGTAACTATTATCTAGACCAGCGTTGTCAAACATAACAAACAACTCGCGATTGGTTTCCTTCTGGTAGATGTAACTATTATCTAGACAAGCGTTGTCGAACATAACAAACAACTCGCGACTGGTTTCCTTCTGGTAGATGTAACTATTATCTAGACAAGCATTGTCGAACATAACAAACAACTCGCGACTGGTTTCCTTCTGGTAGATGTAACTATTATCTAGACAAGCGTTGTCGAACATAACAAACAACTCGCGACTGGTTTCCTTCTGGTAGATGTAACTATTATCTAGACCAGCGTTGTCAAACATAACAAACAACTCGCGAGTGGTAGATAATATTTATCACCGCGTCTTACTACCTGTTCGGGTTATACGCTTTAAGTACTAATTACGCTAATGGATTAGAAATTGGTAGGGTTGAATTAGAGGAAGTGAACCCGCATTTGCGTGGAGGGAGAGTGGAAAACCATTTAGGAAAAACCACCCCCAGTTCACCCGACCGAGATTCGAACCTCGATCTCCCCGTCCTCAGCAGTCGAGCTCAACACGACAAGCGCGTTAGCCAACTACGCCACCGAGGCGGGTGCGACTGGTAGACCTCTCAGTTAAGTTTCCACGAGGACATCAGTTCACATTCACTGATACCAAGTTCAGACAAGTGTAGTGTTAGGGGTCAGAGTTTCTCACTACACATCCAGAGGTTCTGGGTTCGATCCTCAGTGCTTCCAGGTTTTCTGTCAAGTAGTGGATCTGGAAATCAACTCTGCATCGTGAGGACATATGAGGAACTACTTGAATTAAAAAAAGTGGTTGATCCAGTCTAGAAAACTGAAATTAACTGTTGCAGGGTTCATTGTGCTGACCCCATGATACCCTTTGTGTAAGCTGGTGCTATCTTCACCAACAAACCGCGGCAGCTCGGTCAATATGGCTCGCTGATGCCACGGAGTAGAGGCAGTATTGTACTCTGTGAAACCGATTAGAGTTGAAGTCGAGCTACATGCTCTGCGACTTCAAAATGCCCCACACATAAATAGGGGACCCTTTTGAGGCTTGTTTTAGCTAAAAATAAATTTTAACATTTTTTTATAATTTCTTTAACAGAATATAAATATGTTAAATCAATATAAAAAAAGTTTAGTTCTAACAAGTACCCTTTTTCATGTTTTAAATATTTCAATAAATAGCCCATTAAAATTATGTTTTCTAATCTCTTGTAAAAGAGATCCATTTCAGACTTTACAGGCCTTGCGCATCATGACTCTTACTAGCCATCATAACAGCAATGGTTTACCCACACATTTGGAACAAGAAGTGTGATATATTGGGGACCTCGTGAAACTGAAATCTAATGTTTATTTTCATATTAAAAAAATTAAATTATTTAAAATTTGTTTTGGTAGTTTATATAGCTTTCACTAGATGTGTTAGTGAATGTTAATAATAAAGTGTGCTCATTTCATAAAAAAAATGTTCATTTTTAAGATACAAAGTGACAGCTCTGCTAGGTAGATAGGACAGAGTTAATGGGGAAACTAATGGTTTAGAAAGAGATGGTCAAGTGTCCATAATTCATGTACTGCATTTTAAGATTTAAGAGTAGAACACTCTACCTGACATAATTATGATTTAACTGCAGTGAAAGGTATAGTTAGGTTGGGGTTACTACTGAGTGTTAAAGAAATCTTGTACAGGGCTTATTTTGTACCCAGGGTCACATATGCAGCAGAAACATGGACAATGAATGTAAGAAAGATTAGGAAAATGGAGGCCATGGGAATGAAGTTATCCGGGAAAGAGTGGGAGTACATGAGATTAGTAGAGGAAGCAAGACTGAGATGGTATGGGCATGGAAGGAGGATGAAAAAAGAGAGGATGCCGAAGAAAATGTTGTAAATGAAGTTATGTGGGGAAAAGACAGCAGGGGAGGCCAAAAAAGGATTGGAGGAGCAGATAACAAAAGTGTTCAAGTAAGAGGAGAATAATGGAAGAAATTAAATGAGGAAGAGTGGTGAAAGAATAGGGAAAGATGGAGGCGTGTTACTAAACTGACCCAGGCACAAGCTGGAAACAGTTGTTGTTGATGATGATAATAACTAGAGAGTGATGTGGATAGGAAATACTTTCCAAAAATGATGGCAATTGAGAGAGTGGAGAGGATAGAGCTGGATCAAGATAGCTAAGGGTTGGGGAGGGAAGTTTAATATTGATACATTGCACGAGCATCATGAACAAACAGTGCGAGTTCTGGTAAAATTGGTAGCAACTGAAGCATGGATGGATGTTTCTATATTATATAGTGACACTGAAAGAAACAAGCAGGCCTATACCCTGATGTATAGAGACAGAACTATACAGGCTGCCGATGGCTATATATTGTGTGTGCACTTCACAGGGTGAACAAGGGCTCTGCCTAGGGAACGTATCTGGGTGACAGAGGGATTTATTTTTCACCAGCTGGGGGCTTACTGACGGGGAGGTTGTATGTTGTCAGGCCTGGTCCAAGTTAGAGCTTACTTGACACTGCGTAGGTCCTCACCATAAAGGCTGATTCACACAGTAAGCTAAGCTAAGCTATACCTTGCTAAGTCGTGCTATGGTTTTTCCGATTGCTGGCCAGGCAATTTTTCCATTTCCCATCTTGAGCCATCTTAGTTGCATGGCATAATCAACTTGGGCTCTGTGTTGAACAGACGCAGTGCTGGTTTGGTGAAAATAACTAAAGAAGTGTTGAAGTTTTGTTTTCAGTTTGTTTCGAGTGTATTTAAGTAATATTTAATTTAGGTTTTATATTTAATAAATGTGTTTATATTAAAATGGAAGTGTTAGTTGAACAAGTCAAACCTCCACCCCCTAAATTTATTCTTCTATTCAAAACAGCAGCATTTTTCTTCCTCAGTACTAACATCTGAACTCAAACAAAACATTTTGGAGAACGCCATCATAACTAAGCTTCACTGGAGCTGATAGAAAGAAACAACACTGAATTCGGGAGGGAAAAGAGGGACCATTGCTAGCTTAGCAATGAGTGTGAAACCAAATTGGCAAAGTCTTAGCAGAGGACAGCACAGCACAGCATAGCATAACTTAGCTTAGCATTCTGTGTGTATCAGCCTTGAGTGTAGTATGCCGGCTGCAGCACAGGGGAGTGTGGAATACAGAAGTCTGCCCCTTTTCCCTCTTTTTTTTTTTAAACTAGACATGGAGAACTATGATCCTTGCTGGGCTGAAGAAAGGGGTTACATGAAGTGAACAATGGGTAGGTCGAGTAGATGATGGTCGAAATGGGGAGGAAAGGTAGGTATTTAAACACAGCATCATATTGGCCTTCAATAAATGAAAGGTTTTTTGTTGATGGAAATGAGAAAGGCAGTTGATCCTTTAAGATAAAATGCCAGTAATCGCAAGGCACTTAGCACTTTATCCCCCCCCCCCCCCCCCCCCCAATGTGACTTAATACCTGTTCGGGTTATACCCATACATGAATTATGCTGATGAAATAGGGATGATGAAGGTAGAATATTATAGAGGAAATGTACCCCATTTGTGTGAAGGGAGCTGAACAGCCACCTGAACAGGATTTTAACACCAATCCCCTCATCACCACCAATCCAGTCTCATACGAGTGTTATACGTTAAGACCATGTGACAATGTAGGTCTTATATCTATTAATGGGGAGGTTGACATAACGGAGGTGGTATAAGGGTTGATATTAGTTGGTGAGAGAAGGGATGACCAGGTGGGTTAGAGAACTAGAGGTAAAACTACTGGATACAATGTCTGTTAGGCTTAGTCAAATGGCGTCTAGATTATAAATAATCGAGAGAACTAGTGACCATAAAATAATGGTGGTGGAGTTTATAAAGTTTAAAAGCTTGAGGAAAATGCACGCTTAAGATAAACATAATGAAACCACTATTGTGTGAAATGTTGTTAGTTGCGCAAAGTGCCAGCTGGAGGAAATGTGTGGTCAGCACAAGTCTTGATATTCTTTCAATAACGTCAGCAATGACAAGTAACTAACAAGAAGACTTGGCGAAGGGGCATTACTAGCACACAATAAAATGTTTTGGTAAAAAGTAAAAGGGAATAAAAAAAGAGTGATATAATGGAGGTCGATAATTTAAGCCCTTGCAGTTAAAGGGACTGGTACTTTTATGATCCTACATAGGGAAGTTAGATAGGAAAAAGGTTATAGGCCTGAAAGGAACCATCAACAAGGTGTTAAAGTATATCAAGGAAGCAGTGGTGCTATAGATCTACTTGAAAACATTGTTTGAATTAAGTTAACTTTAAGTAGGTACAGGGTATGGGGTTGACAGAAGTGGGGGAGTGGTCTTCAAGGAATGACACCTGGGGAATACCTACTGCAGGGTACCTGGTATGATAGCCCAACTGCTCTCTTCATAATAACAATAAATAACATCATGGAAGGAGGCTTATCTCAGATTTAACTATGGTATTTGTGGATTGTTTCGGAATGGAAGATCCATATTTAATGGGATAGATACAATTTGCTACATTTTTTTACATTCCAAATATGTAGCTTTCATTTAGCTCCCTTGGGTTAGGCTATATGCTTTTAATTGATAAGAGAATCAAAACAGGTTCTTGGCTAAACAAATCATCTAAATGCAATTAATAGGATAGTGGTAATAATTCCTTTGGTTATTAACGAAACCT
This sequence comes from Timema cristinae, assembly GCA_039000515.1. NCBI lineage: Eukaryota > Metazoa > Arthropoda > Insecta > Phasmatodea > Timematidae > Timema > Timema cristinae. The sequence continues at coordinate 9,640,411 of JBCFYV010000100.1, forward strand.
TACAATGCCATATTAATGTATAGAATGATTTAGGCTGTTATAAACATACATATTATTACCCGTATTCAACTATTTGTTAGGAAAAAACCTAATTGAAGCATGTAAACTTATAAATAGCTCTAAAAAGAGTACCAGAGGTGGGGCATATTTATGTCAGCAAAGATTTTTTTTAAATGCTGGTGGGCCTGGTTTGGAAAAACTACCATACTTAGCAAACAATTTAAACTTTATATTTCTCTTATACTAGGATTAATTAGTTATTAGTCTTGTTATATGAACACGATAATTGTTTATTGCTAAATCTTTTGTTGGCCATAAAAACTCATTCGGTGGGGGAGGTTGGGCTACAGATCCGGCCGAGCCATATTTTGCACACTGGTGGAGTGTACAATCAACTTAAAACTGTCTAGAATTCTAATGAATTGTGTATATTGAGATTTAACTGAAATTGATACCCTGAATAAGTTACTCACTTTTCAATCTTGTAAATTGATTTGAAATTCGATCTTGCTTCTCTTTAGAGAACATGAGTTAACTTTAAATTTGCCTATGTCAAAAATATGTGTGCAATTGAAGCAACGACAGTTGTAGGGGCTTGAAAATCCTAACTGAAGTAATTTCCACATCATTACTTAAAAGTTATATTATGTAATCGCCCACAAGGTTATCTATCGGAAATAGTGATTTATTTAAGTAGATATAATTTTCTAATATTTAAATCAATAATAAAAACATTATTTTAAATAAATAAATTTCGAATTAAAAGCTTTTTTTACTACCATATCTACAATACAAAATGTATTTCTCATTTATATCTTGAAATAAAGGAGAAATAATTATATCATTTATTGCAGTATTGAACAATAGTACTCCTCAAGAGTGACACGTAAAATAAATTCGATTTGAATACAAATACAATCTCTGGCAAAGGGGGGAGGGATGGAGATAGTAACAGGCAACATAAGATAAAAATAACTAGAATCTAGAATGATTTTTATTTTAATATTTCTGAGAGGCAAAGATTTTAAAGTTGATTACAAAACAAAACGTTATTTTATTAAATAAAGCACTATTTATTTAACAAGTACATTAAAATAATACTACTGTAAAAATATAACTTAAAAGTTTGTTGATCGACTTGTAGTATCATATTTTAATATAAACTACCATAAAACATAAAAGAAGAAGAAATTAAAAATTATGGAAGAGTCTGTTTAAACAGTAAAATAGCCTATGGGATTGTGATAACTGTTGCCAAGAACCAAAATTAAGGCAAAATAAAAGTGGCTTCTGCCATGGGATGTGGCTGGAGCCAAAATGATCGGTATAATGGCTGCTTACACGTGAAAGGCCTATGTTAATGACCCAACACCGATGTTTTGTGACTTGGCGTATGGTTAATTCTGGACAAAGGGAAGCATTAAGGCTACAATAAATTGGTCTGATGGACCCTAGTTTAATTTGAAGGTCACATTAATTCTTCCTTGTGTTTTATTTTATAATTAAAAGTATTATGTAGAATAAAGGAAGGGTGGTGGAAAGAGACACAAAATATTAATGGAATAAAAGGAAATAACTGGTTATTTTAGAAATATTACTCAATCATTAAATAATTATATATATCTTACTATAATAATAATAATAATAATAATATAATGGGCCATTTAGGACTGTCAATATTTTCACTTGGGTTGTGGTTTGCAAAATATGAGTATGACGTTTGGCATGCCTTTTAATAGCCTTTCAAATATTTTTAATATTATTGAATCTGAATTTATTCTACATGCCATGATCGTTAGTAAATAGTAAGGTCAACTATATAATTTTCCACCAACCTAACACCCCGATAATTACTAAACACTTTAATAAAATTGACTCTTGAAATGTTAAATTTTTTTATAGGTTGTCCAAAGATTGAGTAGGTCTGTCTGTCTAATTTATTTTCTTCTTCTTGTCAATAGACCGGGACGAAGAACTATGCTTCAAAATATTACTTTGAGTTTTGTCACAGCAGCCCTCCTCTTCCACTGCTGCACTCCACTCGTTGACGCACTCGTCATTCTACTATTCTACTACTTTACTACTACTATTCAACTACCGTTTTCATTGGAGGATCAAACAAGCATTAACAATCTTGTTAAACAAAACCAAACTTAAGGCATTATTGAAACCAAGTTTTGTGTGAGTCTTATTGACACGGAGTTTTGTATGAGTCTTAATGACATGTAGTTTAGTGTGAGTGTAATCGACACGGGGATTTGTGTAGGACTTATTGACAAGGGTATTGTGTGACACTTATGGACACAGAGTTTTTTGTAAGACTTATTGACACGGAGTTTTGTGTGCGCATTATTGTCACGGGTATTTTTCGGATTTTGTTTTAGCGTTATTGACATGAAGATTTGTGTTGGCGTTAATAACATGGGGTTTTGTATGAGCGTTATTGAAATGGGTTTTTAAGCTTTACCAATTTCTGTTTTGTATAAGTGTTATTTATACGGACTTTTTCTTCTTAGCGTTATTGACACGGAGTTTTGTGGCGCCTCATTGACAAGGGGTATTGAGGGAGCTTTGTTAACACAGAGATTTTCTTAGCGTTATTGACATGAAATTTTCGTGAGCCTTATTGACATGGAATGTGATGTAAGCCTTAGTGACATGGGGTTTGTTTTAGGGTTTTTAACACGCGGTTTTGTATAAACCTTCTTGTCAAGTAGTTTTGTCTGATACTTATTGACACTTTTTTAAGCCATTTTTGAAACTTATTTTTTGTGAGTCTTTATTGACTCGTGGTCTTGTGTAAAAATGTTGGTACGTTTTGTGTGAGATCAATTAACACGGTGCTTTGTCTGAGCCTTTTTAAATTGCGTTTTTTATTGGCATTATTGGCGTGTAGTTTTATGTGAGACTCTCTGACACGGGCCTTTGTTTGGGCCTTTAAAAACGGAATTATTGTGAAACTTGTTGACAAGTGATTCTGTTTGACCCTTTTTGAAACGGGGTTAATTTAGCCTTATTTACACAAGATTTTGGTGTGAGCCTTATTGATACAAAATTAATCAAAATTAATTAACTATTTCACCTATTCCAATTATATTGTTGTTAAGTAATGAATTTACAAAACACCTTGACCATTAGTTCTTTGAACGTAAATGTGTGCTTAATATCCTAATAAATCCTATGTGAGCTGGCTGACAAGAGACATTACTAAGTATCAATAATTTATTTTTTTGTTAAATGGCACTTCAACACAAAATACCATATTTGCATCTGGGGTAAGATAATGAATATATGACGTTTATCATAATAAATTTCCGGTAGCAAGATGGTGGACTGATTTTGGTTAAGGATGAATAATAAGAAGCTATATTGGTAGGCTGACGGACTCCTCACTGTGATACTGGTTAGAGCAGAGAAAATCTAAAGAAAGTTCACCACAAGTAGGTAATTAAAGTATCTCCTATACATACAGAATTGTCTTGGCATTTAAATAAACAAATATTTTTAGATAGTATTATTATGAAGGAATTGTGTAAGTCCCACTGTTAGCTGATGTAGAAAACAATGCAGTGTTACTGTAATGTGATTTACTCTTGTATGTGAGCAATTAATGGTACTACTATTTACTATTGCTATAAACCTCTAATAATTTTAAAAGGATAATAGTAAAACACAATAAATTAATAACACTTTGATGGAGAGACGATTAAAAGACACAATCTATAGTGTAGCGTCTCAGGACAACTCTGCTGTTGCAGACAAGAAGAATGCTTGCTAATTATTCATTTACTTTGTTCTAATACAGTTGTGATTTAAGTTCTTGGTAGGCTTATTGAGTGAAATAGTCCCATATTGTGTCTCCGTTTTAGGTCCAGTAGAATTCTTCAAGTCTTTTAGTGTTCTTACAAAAATTACCACAATTTGAAATAATGTTTCATGGGCAAAATCAGTGTGGGGCTAAGTGAGATTAACAATAAACGGATATATATTGGAAATGGTGTGAAAACATCAGTTAATGGTTTGAGTGCACTGTACATATTTTAAACAAAAAGCAAAACTGTTCGTGATTGTTATTACACCATTTTAAATAGGGTATAGGCCCAGAAACGTTTTTAAAGTTCAAGTGAAAGTTCAAACAGAACTTTTGAATGTAATTCGTGATCGTTTGTCTGCAACACTTCATCAGATCGTGTTGGTTAGCTTTTGATTCTATTGGACTCAATATTGTGTTCGAAATGTCATTAGCTAATGTCAGTAATTATGAAATAGAGCCATTAAATAAAAATAATTATGATACATGGGAAATACAGACAAAAGCAGTCCTCATTCGTAGTGGACTTTGGTGTTACGTGAGTGGTGAAACACCGATACCTACAGAAGAAGCAGATAAGAAGAAATGGCAGGAATACGACTCACATAAAAGGTCAGATCTAATATTGATAATATCCCCTAACGAACTAAAACAGATGAAAATTGTGACACATCTAAGTCATTATGGAACAAATTGAAAAGTGTATACCGATGTCGAGGTCCTGGTCGTAAAACACATTACTAAAACGACTCGTTCTGCACAAGATGAAGGACAACGATGATATGAGTACCCACCTAGATAAATTCACAGATGCTGTGGATAAGCTACAAGATATGGGAATAGAGATAACCACTGATTTGTTGAGCATCTTCCCGTCCTACGAAAATTTTCGTATAGCAATTGAAAGTATGGACAATTTGCCAACTCCTAGTGAATTAAAAATCAAGATTATGTAAGAATCAAATGCTAGAAACAAGGATGACCGCAAAGATAAGCATGAGGATGCAATTTTTGAAAAAAACAAACAAAAAACACCAACGTAAAAATTTTAATTCCGGTCCAAATCACAAATATTTTTGATCTGGTCAAATTCAATAAAATAATAATAATAGTAGTAAAATGAAATGCCAAAGATGCAAAAAGTCTAATCATAGGACGGAGGATCACGTGTAAAAGAAAAAAAGTAATCCCCGAAAAAGTCTGTAACTTCGGGTCACATTCCTATTCTTCATGAATATTTAGGCACGGGCTGGTTCAAACTCGCCCACGGGTCGTATGTTTTGCACCATTAATCTAGACCGTAACACCAGTTGCCTCCTGTTTTGTTCAAAAAGTTTGTTTTTATGGGTGTTTATAAACTAGACATTTTTCTTTTTTGAGAGCTACTTATGTTAAAAATATATTATAACATTGAAAAAGTGTTTACTTTATTCAACACTTAATTAGTATTCATTGTTAATAATTCAAAATTCGGACCATGACACTTGTTGCCACCTATTTTATATATACAAAAATGTTTTAATGGGGATCTATAAGCCAAATAGATTTCCATATTTGAAACCTTCATATATGTTATGCGGGCCTTACACGATCAATAATATTGACAATACCTGTTCATATTGTCAATAATATTGACCGTGTAAAGTGAAAAACTGGATTGACGGTCGATATTGATGGAGTATAGAAGAAAATCAGGATTTTCTGTTTTTCGGGCATCAATACTGGAAAGTGGAGGGGATATTGTCAGTATTAATGACCGTATAGGGGCGAGCGTCAATATTTCCATCAATACTCAGTTCACTCCTCTCAATCCTGTGAAGGTAACAATGACCGACCCCATTACAGACGATTTAGTCCTTGGGAACTATGAATATATTGTTGGAAGAGGATGGTACACAGAGTCAAGAAATAAGTGGACGCACTCATCAGATTTCTGCTAATTCCATAGCTTCAACATCTTCAATGCTTCCCCCACCATCACCTCTTTAAACTCCCCGAAACAAAAACAAAAAAAGAATGCAAGGTCCAATCTCGAAGCAAAACGAGCTTTTACAAAAAGCAACATTCCGACTATTGCTAAAGTTTGGGGAGAAAAATTGCCGACTTTAGAGTCCAGACAAAGACCTTTCGCAGAGAAAGCAATAAATGACATCCTTTTTGAGACAAGCTTGGGACTCTTCATCGTGACTTCGTTAAAATAAATATGGAACATGAACCTCCAAGAAGCTCAGATAATTCGCAGAGTACTAGTTCCTCATCATTCTCAACATTCAACTACAGTACTTCTTCCCCACCTGTGACGACCCTACCATTCGAAATTAACTTACAAACAGAGGGCATCTCCTCACTTTTTCAGAACTTTAAAGGGGGAGTGTTGGCGGTTCTGAAGTATTTGCTCAAGTTTTTTCATTAACTTCAGTTTTTTAATGTGTAAGTTATTTCAATTTTTGAGACAAATGTTTACTTTGTACTGTCTGTTATATTCAATATACATACTTATTTTTCTAGCAGTTAATGCATATCCCTATTTCTTTCATTTTATTAACTACGTACCAAGTATGTACCACCTGCTCACTTTCAATTACAAAGTGAAGAGAGCCATTAAACTGGCGCATTTCTGTACCTATGTAGGGAGGAATTCCAACCAGCCAATATATTGGTATCCTTCGATTTTGTAGTGAAAGTAAGCAGGTACGTAACAAAAACTAGATGAGAATATTCTTCTCTTTTTTTCAAACATCCCTACATCCAGCTTTTGCGTTTCACTTGACGAGTAGTTCCAAGCGCCAAAATAATAGCTATGCAACCTTTTGTGTGGCTATCCATGTTTTGGAAGGACAAAACTCAGAAACAACAGAATAAAACCACACAGATTCCACCCGCTCGTACGCATAAAGAGAGGTACTGTGCAAATTTATTGACAAAAATATTGTCAATAACATTGATCGTGTAAGTAGGGCAAGTTTGAGACTGGTTGGCACGAGTATTGACGGTTGTATTGTCAATACAAATACTGTCAATATTATTGATTATTGATTAAAATAAAATAAGAATCTTCAAAAAAATATTTATTTTATAAGATTTAAATCAATACTAATTATTCCTTTATAATTCTAAACCTTACTTTCACAGCTGCTTTTATTGCTGTTTGGATATCATTTATTATTTAAAAATAGCTATTAAAATTGAACTATTATATCTGCTTTCTCTTGACCTCTTATATTATATATAAATAATAAAAAAATCACTTAAGAAATAAAGAAACTAGAATCATATGTAGCTACTTATATATTTTTTTTTATAGGTTTGTACCAGTTTTTACTGTACTCGAACTTAACTTACCAGTTTTTTGAAATAGTAATATTTATTCTAAGATACCCAACTTTCAAAATTACTTCCTACATTTGCAACAATTTGAGGGAAATTAGGTTGTTAATTTTGGGTAACTTTAAAAAAAAAAATTAACTTTGGATTATCATTATATTTTTATTTTGTAAAACATAATCTATATTTATAAAAGTGTTTATTAAAATTATATTAATTTATTGTTTAAAAAGACTAAAAGTAAAATTCAAGGTTATTGGCCTTCTAATAATCTAACGCGGAATGATATATTTTAATATTCGGATTTCGCCATTTTGAAATCAAACGGCGGCCTATCTTTCATCCATTCCACATATCTTCTTCGTCCTTGAAGCTTTGCTACTAGGCCGCCTCTCCAGTGTTCCTTCATATTGTGACCTGTTATTTCCCAGAAAGAATCCTCGTTATTCCTGGACCCGTCAGCCTTATCCTGAGTGTATTAAGGTATGTTAAATAGCATTTCCTTCTTCCACACATGTGATTTGTTTCTTAAAATTCCTACAAAGCTTCTTACTGATCAAGCAATATCCATTCCTTCAATCCAAAACTTACCGGTGGATCTATTCCGTATTTGAGAATGGATTGACTGCTACGTCCCGTTATATAAGCCTGCATAGTATGATTAAATTGCACATATATTAGTAGAAAAAAAGATAACTTACTTGCTTCACGTGGTGACGCTAAACACTTTCTGTAGGCCCAAAGCTGGTTGGTTGAGTGGCAAAGAGCTTAATTTTTTAGATCACTATTCATATCTAACTACGTGGTTTGTTTAGTATCGTCTGATTAATTAAGTGAATAAAGTACATCTGCATTAACTAATTGTAATAGGGTTAAAAAAAATTGTCTTACGGGTAGAGAGGCATGTTTGCATTTATTATAATTCGTTTTAATAAAATTAATTTAGGTTCGATATTATGTTAAACTGAAAATCAACCACGTACTGTACCATGGAATTATTAATATATTTGGTAGAGTTTCTAATAAAATAAAGTTATTAATATATTCGCCTAAGTGATAAGATTAGGAAGCTATCGTTTAAAGGAAATGGACACATTGTATAATGTGGAAAATTCACCCAACTGAACCTGGTTTGAGACTAGGACCATATCTGAATAGTCCTTCCAGGGTCCTTAGAAACCAAGCACATTTGAAAGTTGCGTTGACCTCAACTTAAAAGGCGGAAGTAATTTTTGATGTTAATTGATATCTCTTTAAAGTGGGCTGATGCACCCCTAACACTTTCAATAAAGGGAAGATATGATTTTACCTTTATAGCGCACAAATGTTGTTTTTATTAAATAAAAGCATTAAGAATCATATATTTTGTGGAAATAGAATAGCATACATACAGACTGTTAAAACTATGTTGTGTGATGTTTGTCATACTGTAGATATGTCTTTATCACCCCTTCTTACTACGGTTTGGGCTATACACTTTATTAATCACACTCATGATTTTAGGGACTAGAAAGGTTATATTAAGAGGAAGTGTACCTACACTGGCATGAAGAGCTAGTGCAAAGCCATTTTAGAAAAACCACCCTCGATGCACCCGATCGAGATTCATTCCTCGAACTCCTCATTATTGGCAGTCTAATCTGCTGCAAGAATAGCGTGTTGGACCACTGGACCGCTGAAGCAGGTATTAAAAATATAAACTAAATTCTTGCAAATGAGACCCCCACAATTATCTTTTTATCTAGTTTGAAGAAATATTGAACATCTACAAATGAAACTCAAGCTAAAATCCATCCAAATTAAACCAATTACAGCTGCACCATCCATTAAATGACATATTTATAGAAGTCCAAAGTAATGTATAAAATAATATGATGATACAAACATAATTTTCAAACCTTTATAATCGAGCTCTCCAGAAATGGGTCAAACGGCTTTAATATTGTGTGTGCTTCAACTGGCTACAGTATGTTTTACTACACCATCTCTGAATGAGACAGGAAATTAATATATTCACAATATGGAGGAAGAAGTGAAGGTGTTACTTACGGTAAACTAGATTGCCAATGACGGGTAGATGGAGGTTTGAATCACTTTTGCCATACTGAGGCTTTTTTTCCCCAAAATTGTTTTCCACTTTCCCTCCACACAAATGTGAGTAATTTTTCTCTAAATATATCTTTCCGAGTAGTAAGACACGGTGCTATAAAACCTGAATCTCTAAATTCAATCTTTGGGGGGAAAAAAAGACCCATGAGACCACGTGCTCATTTTTCAAAGACTCAATTTATATACATATAATTTTGATTCCTTCCCAACCAAACAACCTAAACTTTGGTGAATTAATTAGTTTAAATTATGAATAATAATGATCTAATAAAGATGACGCCATACAACGCAAAGGGCCATTGGTCAACATTATAATACAAATAACACCAGGTCAACAAAATTGTAAGGTTTAGTCTTAGTCAATTTATGTTTATATATTTCACTTGTGATTTTATTGAGTTGTGTTGCCATTCATTTTCAAGGGATATTTTACAAACTACGGAATCTTTATGTAGCCTGCCATTAAGCCACTTTAATCCGCCTCTGTGCGTATTTACCTAACATGCTAGTTTTGTGTTGAGCTAGACTGCAGAGGACGAGAAGATGAGGTTCTAATCTTGGTTAGGCGAACTGGGGGTGTTTTTTTCTAAATGGTTTTCCATTCTCCCTCCATACAAATGTGGGTTCACTTCCTCTATGTTCAACCTTACCAATTCCTAACCCATTAGCGAAATTAGTACTTAAGCATACAGCCCAAACGGATAGTAAGATGCGGTGCTATGATTAATTAAATGTAAGCCACTTTGACTATAACTTATTTTAGCTTACATTAAACTTTACATACAATTGGACTAATTTTTGATTTGGAAACCGGTTTGAACTTATGAGTATGAAAAAAAATTCCTTGAATTGTTAGCAAACTATAAAAATATATTTTATCTCTACACTATTAAATCTCTCCTTCTTTTCTATTAAAGGTCTGTATGGCTTGCTCAGTAATTTGCTTGAACCTTATCCATGTTTTAATTTAAACCAGCATCTTTTCTTTCTTTTAAAACAGCACCTTAAACCATTCCTGGTTTTCTGTTTTAATCCTCTTTTTACATTTTGTTTAAAGGTTTGAGCTCCAACTAGGCTGTATGTTTTTAGGTTCAAAGCCTAGTGTGACCAGGGATGAGGTTTTACATATGTGATACAAAACCAACTTCACAACGTGTCACGTGTCACGTGTCCATTTACTTGAGCCTTCTCTGTTTTTTGTAAATATGAATTGGGCCCCCTGCGATAGTTAAAACATGTAGCCTACTCGAGTAAGTTTTAATGCACTGGCTGTTTTCTTTGCAAGCTCAGCTCTACTCAACGGTCATTACAACATTTTGGTTAAATTCACAACTTCATGATTACATAGAAAGACTGATCCAATATTTTGAAAGTAGCCTAGGCCTAACTTAAATTTTTTAAACATAAATTGAATTTTGATTGCTTTTAAATTTAATATGGTGCTCTGGTGCTGTGGTAGTACTGGTTAACGCTGTATAAAGATATAATTGTTTATGTCTAGTTAAGTTTTCAGTAAATAACTCTAAATAAGACCAAGTTTGTAGTTTTGTTCATAACATAAAGCTTATGTTGGAGTATTCAAAACTGTAAGGTGTATTGAATGCATTCACTTTTCAAATCTAAGCCTCTTTTCACAGTTTCTCTGTCAAGTTCCTGGTTCCAATCAACCCTTGTGCCCTTTTGTACCCCTCAATAGCTATCACCAGAATAGTCATTGTATGGCTTCTCCGGACGCATTTCCAAGCCCTGTCCACCTTGTCCAAATTGTAACCGAAGATGACATTAACATAATTACCGTACTCGTTTGTTCTTTCCATCTAATCTGGTTCCCCGTGTCCTTTCTGTTGACATCTACGCACACCCTAATTTCCACAAATACCCACCCATAAGGAATCAATGTTTTTGACAAATAAATTTCTTAAAAGATATTAAAATTGTTGTTTATTTCAACCAATCCCAAACAAATATATACTGTTTTAGAGGGAAAAACACACATTTAAGGAGTTTACTTGGCTCGGCCATAGCTCTATACATTTCTTGTTGAGATATTGGAATATTAATTGAAGGTTGTGATCATGGGATATGGAAATAGTTGTGGGTTTATTGAGGTGAGTAATGATTTCATGCCCCACGCTGCACAAAGGACCAAGGGTTCATTGGACCAGGATTGTGTGGACTGCTTTGTATTCATATTTCAGCTGTTTGATAATATAATTCAACAAATGGATAGGTCCTTTGCCGGTTTTACTAAAGGTAGGTTATATGTAATATATGTTCTGTATAATTTTCATAGAACTGTGTAACTAGAACAAATAGACCCTATGGAGCAAGAATGACAATGTTTACATATCAAATTCCCCAAATGCAGCTGAAGCTGTGTGTGATTTTATTGAAACTTTGCGGCAGTTGGTACAAATAAACATTTATCTTGTATAAGCTTGGAACACGTGCTGAAGATATTGAGGGTTGCATTTATAATTTATTCACAACCTTAGTTTACTTGGACGACAGCTCAAAAAGTTACTAGGAACAGACCAGAATATATCCCTACGCCAACAGCTGGCATCTGTCACTTTGGATGACTGTAATGAAAACAAATGGTAATATATTAATGTGATAGTTAACCACAGTAATTTAGGCCAATATTATTTATATATTTATTTGAGGTCAGACACAATGCTTATTTATAGTTTTATTCCCTTAAAAAAATTATTTATAGCTCTTTTACAAAGGGTCTAACGAACATAGTTTTCAAAATGGCGACCGACGAATTTAAACCATGTGGTTGAACATGACGGTAACAATTTCTTTACAATGATGCAGACACACAGTGGGGGAAAAAAAAAAAAATTCAGTGAAATATTTGACATACAATAAAATAATCATAAAATACCTAATTATATATAAAAAAATACATATATTTTTTATTTTCCAAGTAAATACGATGCCTGTATTAAAAGGTATTATTAAGGTATGCACTATATTACACATTGTCACTTACATTCCAAAACAAAGAATAAGTACTTTTAATTATGTTTAAAATAGTGTTTCGAGTTGGATAAAAAGAAATTATTAAAAGTAATAAAATAGTATGAGAAAACTTAAGTTTACATTATTCTAAATGTAAAATATAACATGTATTTAAAAAACTTAACATTTATAAACAAAACAGTGATCTTTTACATGTGTTGGCAACCTAAAACCTAAACATATGATTTTCAAACTGTCATCCGAGTAAAAACCTATCATGAATAAACTCTAGATGTGTTTCATTATTTTACACTACACTTGTTTGTTAAGAAACTAATCTAGTTACATCATATGTAAAAAAGGCCTAACCTTGTTTTTGGTTTTATTCATAAGCCCAAAGCCTCTTTCTTTTGAGCTTATCACCCTTTTTGTTAATAAAAATTAGTGTTATCTTGATAAGGTTATTTGGGTAAAATGTAATAAATATGAATATTTGTAGCTGTTTTATTATCACATACAAATTAACTTTCTGACATAATCAGCAATTTCAAGACGTCTCATTTTCATAAAGTACAAGATATGAATGAATTGTATATGAAGGTTATAAATATATCCATGTTAGAACAAACACTAAAAGTATCATACACAGTGAGGCCAACTGACCAACAAAATCAACCCTCAGCTGAGTTAGGCACTACTATACAAATTATTAAACAATAGCCACCAAAATAAATTGTTGCAGTCCACACATTATATGTTTCATATTTAGATACTTTCTGTACAACAATTGATTAAAAATATGTGTAGTGGTTAATTTTTTCTGGATAATCTTTGGAATTATGATCTGTGGACTTTTGTAACTGTTGCATTGTTGATTGAGTTTCTAATAAACTAATGAGTGTAACATTTCCATAACAAGCTCGTTTGCAGCAGAAATGTTACTTTGTGCTATATTAACAAATTAGGCTTCACATGCATTTTATTGTTAAGAGACAACATCTTTCATTTATGTAAAGAAATCTAGTTAAATGTTTTAAACTTTTAATAGTAAATACTTCAAATATTAATGTAAGTTCTAATTAGGTTTAATTATAAAGGCCATATTGAAGAAAATTTGTTAGTTGATGGTGCTTAAAGCTTTGCTGCCATATAGCCACATGAAACCACTGATACACATTTGATCCCATGCTGCTGTCCTTTTGCATCGTCAAACAATAGCAACTATTTTACTTTTTAAAATATACAATGTTAAAAGGACTAGTCTCTACCCCCCCCCCCCCCCCCCTCCCTCGCCTCTTCCTGGAGGGCCAGCAACTCTCGCGTCCCTTCATCTTATATCCTCTACAATATATATATATATATATATATAATTTGTTAGAGTTCAACCACTTATGAATTTCATTATGAACGTTTTAGAACTATCTGTAGCTGAATACTTATTTTATGTGACTAAAAAAGATTCAATGAAAAATGGTTTCTTTAAAGTTGAGTTGAATTGTTTAATTCTTAAGTTTGATACAGTTGATTGGGAAGAGGCTGAAAGCGCCATCTTTATTAAACTTTTATAACACATTTTAAACACTTATTCAAAAATCTAATTAAAACCAATTCTTCCCCAATGATGCGAGAAAAAAAATAAGGGTTAAGTATTGAATTTAGACTATCATAGTAAATATCTTAGATATTACACATGTTGAATTAATCCTGGGGGAATTTTGTCTTAAAATACAATAAACAATAACATATGGTATAATAAACAAGCATTTTATTTAAAAAAAATTGTTTGTGAGGCTAGAAGTAGACTCAAGGCTTTAAATTAAAGAGGATTCAATAACTGTATTTTTTTTAAAGACTGATGAAAATTTACTAATAATAGTTTTCAAAATCATTTACCTCACCGATAGATTTTTTAACTTTGTTAGGATTCAATTTATTTCTCTTGAATGGTGTAATAAAAAAATACAAATCAAAACTTAAAATTTTTCCATATTTCTATCACCTTTTTATTTATTTAATCAATTAATATTTTTACCATTAACACACTTTTTTGGACACTATTTACAGAATGTAGCTAAAAATGCCGCACAGAAGGGTGCAGGGAGTAGAAAACTGTACTCAAGGTTGAAGAGTAAAAAATAGCAAGTTAAAAAATACAGGAACATGCTTATTATTTAAGGAACTCGAAATATTAAAAAAAATATTATTTAGAGTTAAAACCAGGGCTGTGGAGTCTGTAGGCTAAACCTTCTACTCCTACCTGTTCTACTGTCCGACTCTCGACTCCTACCTGTTCTACTGTCTGACTCTACTCCTACCTGTTCTACTGTCCAACTCTCGGCTCCTTTAATAATAGCAAATTTATAATAATAATAATAGTAACAATTATAATGGGCATTATGCCCATGACAAACATTAAAATATGGATATCACCTTGTGTAGAAAATTAAAATAAATGTTTAGACCATGTTGCTCCAGTCGAAATATTTATGTATTAATTCATAATAATATTTTTTTATAATAACATGATTTGACTACAGTAAAATTATAATTAATTAATAAACATTAAAATGCTAAGTACTAACATGGTAGTACAAGACATCTAGTCACCAACACACAGATCATCAGATTAGTTCTTAGTGTAATTTAACTTAATATAATATTTATTTTATTACAATTTATGGATAAGTAAATTTCCTAAATTCCTATGAGAGTAAATATGCTATGATAAATTAATACTACTAATAATCACAATTCAAAATCATCCAATTCTGAATGTTCTCTTTTTGTTTTTATGCCCTCATAATTTTGGTAGTTAAGAATAATGATATTAATATCGATACTTGATTATGTCTATATCAGTAAGACTCGAGTTTGACACTTATAAGTTTTTTTAAGTTGGAGTCTGTACCTTCCCACTGACTCCAACTCCGACTCCACCCAAAATATCTACCAACTTTGAAGCCACTGCCTTGGGTAAAACAATAATTTTCTTTGGAGAGTCACATTCAAATATAAAATGCCATTTTAATAATTGTGTAGTTCATCATTTAGTTGATTTGATATAGACATAGAGTGAAAATATTTAGTGTTAACAAGAACTTTTTATACAGCTATATCGTTTGTACTATATATTTATTTCCCGCTTCATGTCTTATTGGAGAGTCGTGGACTTAATTTGGGGGTTTTGCATGAAAGAAAAAGTGAGCTCAAGAAATGAGCACATTGATTTGTACACGTATCTTATCTGCCCACTTCCACCCCTTGTATCTCATATCCCCACTTCCACCCCTTGTATCTTATCTCCCCACTTCCACCCCTTTTATCTTATCTCCCCACTTCCACCCATTGTATCTCATCTCCCCACTTCCACCTCTTGTATCTCATCTCCCCACTTCCACCTCTTGTATCTCATCTCCCCACTTCCACCCCTTGTATCTCATCTCCCCACTTCCACCCCTTGTATCTCATCTCCCCACTTCCACCCCTTGTATCTCATATCCCCACTTCCACCCTTGTATCTCATCTCCCCACTTCCACCCCTTGTATCTCATATCCCCACTTCCACCCCTTGTATCTTATCTCCCCACTTCCACCCTTGTATCTCATCTCCCTCCCACTACTCCACCCCTTGTATCTTATCTCCCCACTTCCACCCCTTGTATCTTATCTCCCCACTTCCACCCCTTGTATCTTATCTCCCCACTTCCACCCTTGCATCTTATCCTCCCCATCACTTCCACCCACTTGTATCTCATCTCCCCACTTCCACCCCTTGTATCTCATCTCCCCACTTCCACCTCTTGTATCTCATCTCCCCACTTCCACCCCTTGTATCTCATCTCCCCACTTCCACCTCTTGTATCTCATCTCCCCACTTCCACCCCTTGTATCTTATCTCCCCACTTCCACCCCTTGTATCTTATCTCCCCACTTCCACCCTTGTATCTCATATCCCCACTTCCACCCCTTGTATCTCATCTCCCCACTTCCACCTCTTGTATCTCATCTCCCCACTTCCACCTCTTGTATCTTATCTCCCCACTTCCACCCCTTGTATCTATATCCCCACTTCCACCCCTTGTATCTTATCTCCCCACTTCCACCTCTTGTATCTTATCTCCCTCTTCCACCCCTTGTATCTTATCTCCCCACTTCCACCCCTTGTATCTCATCTCCCCACTTCCACCCCTTGTATCTCATTCCCCACTTCCACCCTTGTATCTCATCTCCCCACTTCCACCCCTTGTATCTCATCTCCCACTTCCACCCTTGTATCTCATCTCCCCACTTCCACCCCTTGTATTCATCTCCCCACTTCCACCCCTTTATCTTATCTCCCACTTCCACCCATTGTATCATTCATCTCCCACTTCCACCCCTTGTATCTTATCTCCCCACTTCCACCCTTGTATCTTCATCTCCCCACTTCCACCCTTGTATCTTATCTCCCACTTCCACCCTTGTATCTTCATTCCCCACTTCTCACCCTTGTATCTATCTCCCCACTTCCACCCTTGTATCTTATCTCCCCACTTCACCCCTTGTATCTCATCTCCCACTTCCACCCTTGTATCTTATCTCCCACTTCCACCCCTTGTATCTATCTCCCCACTTCCACACCTTGTATCTCATCTCCCCACTTCCACCCCTTGTATCTATCTCCCCACTTCCACCCTTGTATCTCATCTCCCCAACTTCCACCCCTTGTATCTTACTCCCCACTTCCACCCCTTGTATCTTATCTCCCCACTTCCACCCCTTGTATCTTATCTCCCCACTTCCACCCTTTGTATCTTATCTCCCCCACTTCCACCCTCTTGTATCTTATCTCCCCACTTCCACCCCTTGTATCTCTATCCCCACTTCCACCCTTGTATCTCATCTCCCCACTTCCACCCTTGTATCTCATCTCCCCACTTCCACCCTTGTATCTCATCTCCCCACTTCCACCCCTTGTATCTCATCTCCCACTTCCACCCTTGTATCTTATTCCCCCACTTCCACCCTTGTATCTTATCTCCCCACTTCCACCCTTGTATCTTATCTCCCCACTTCCACCCTTGTATCTTATCTCCCCACTTCCACCCTTGTATCTTATCTCCCCACTTCCACCCCTTGTATCTCTATCTCCCCACTTCCACCCTTGTATCTTATCTCCCCACTTCCACCCTTGTATCTATCTCCCCACTTCCACCCCTTGTATTCATCTCCCCACTTCCACCCTTGTATCTATCTCCCACTTCCACCCTGTATCTATCTCCCACTTCCACTTTGTATCTTCATCTCCCCACTTCCACCCTTGTATCTCATCTCCCCACTTCCACCCCTTGTATCTCATCTCCCCACTGTCCACCCCTTGTATCTCATCTCCCCACTTCCACCTCTTGTATCTCCATCTCCCCACTTCCACCCCTTGTATCTTATCTCCCCACTTCCACCCCTTGTATCTCATCTCCCACTTCCACTTTTATACTTATCTCCCCACTTCCACCCTTGTATCTATCTCCCCACTTCCACCCTTGTATCTCATCTCCCCACTTCCACCCTTGTATCTTCATCTCCCCACTTCCACCCCTTGTATCTTATCTCCCCACTTCACCCTTGTATCTATCTCCCCACTTCCACCCTATGTTCTCATCTCCCCACTTCCACCCCTTGTATCTTATCTCCCCTACTTTCCACCCTCTTGTATCTCATCTCCCCACTTCCACCCCTTGTATCTATCTCCCCACTTCCACCCCTTGTATTCTATCTCCCCACTTCCACCCCTTGTATCTTATCTCCCCACTTCCACCCTTGTATCTTATCATCTCCCCACTTCCACACCCTTGTATCTTATCTCCCCACTTCCACCCCTTGTATCTTATCTCCCACTTCCACCCCTTGTATCTTATCTCCCCACTTCCACCCCTTGTATCTCATCTCCCACTTTCCACCTCTTGTATACTATCTCCCCACTTCCACCCCTTGTATCTCATCTCCCCACTTCACCCTTGTATCTTATCTCCCACTTCCACCCTTGTACTTATCTCCCCACTTCCACCCTTGTATTTCATCTCCCCACTTCCACCCCTTGTATCTTATCTCCCCACTTCCACCACTTGTATCTCTATCTCCCCACTTCCACCCCTTGTATCTTATCTCCCCACTTCCACCCCTTGTATCTTATCTCCCCACTTCCACCTTGTATTCATCTCCCACTTCCACCCTTGTATCTTATCTCCCCACTTCTACCCCTTGTAACTTATCTGCCCACTTCCACCCTCCACCCCTTGTATCTCATCTCCCCACTTCCACCCCTTGTATCTTATCTCCCCACTTCCACCCCTTGTAACTTATCTCCCCACTTCCACCCTTGTATTCTATCTCCCCACTTCCACCCCTTGTATCTTATCTCCCCACTTCCACCCTTGTATCTTATCTCCCCACTTCCACCCTTGTATCTTATCTCCCCACTTCACCACCCCTTGTATCTTATTCCCCACTCACTTTATCTTATCCCCCACTTCACCTTGTATCTCATCTCCCCACTTCCACCCCTTGTATCTATCTCCCCACTTCCACCCTTGTATCTATCTCCCACACTTCCACCCTTGTACTTATCTCCCCACTTCCACCCTGGGGGGGGGGGGGGGGGGGGGGGGGGGGGGGGGGGGGGGGCCCCCCCCCCCCCCCCCCCCCCCCCCCCCCCCCCCCCCCCCCCCCCCCCCCCCCCCCCCCCCCCCCCCCCCCCCCCCCCCCCCCCCCCCCCCCCCCCCCCCCCCCCCCCCCCCCCCCCCCCCCCCCCCCCCCCCCCCCCCCCCCCCCCCCCCCCCCCCCCCCCCCCCCCCCCCCCCCCCCCCCCCCCCCCCCCCCCCCCCCCCCCCCCCCCCCCCCCCCCCCCCCCCCCCCCCCCCCCCCTTGTATCTTATCTCCCCACTTCCACACCATTGTATCTTATCTCCCTACTTCCACCTCTTGTATTTCATCTCCCCACTTCCACCCCTTGTATCTTATCTCCCCACTTCTACCCCTTGTAACTTATCTGCCCACTCCCACCCTTGTATCTTACTCCCACTTCCACCCTTGTATCTTATCTCCTACTTCCACCACTTGTATCATCTCCCCACTTCCACCCTTGTATCTCATCTCCCACTTCCACCCCTTGTATCTTATCTCCCCACTTCCACCCTTGTATCTCATCTCCCCACTTCCACCTCTTGTATCTTATCTCCCCACTTACACCCCTTTGGGTATTAGGTATTATTAATACAATTATGGCGACCCTGTCTTACTACATGTTTAGGCTATCCACATATTTACACTAATAGCGTTGGGATAGGGAAGATATTATTGAAAGAAACATACCGGAGAAACGACCCTCACTTTATGGTGATCTAGTCTATCGAAAGAGTGACATCTTAGACCATGTAACCATCATTCAGACATGCTGCTAATTACACTAATAGTTAATTATAAATCTATAGCATTGCACGGGGTTGATCCTCTGATCCGTATAAAATTAAACATGCTACTAAATGAACCAAGAAATTGCCCGGTGACTGCATGGTCTAAGGTGTCACTCTTTCAATATACTGTACTGCTGTGATGTGATGGGGATATTGAAGTGCGAATCCTGGTCGTGTTTACTGAGGGTGAATCTATTTTTAAATGCTTGTCAACTCTCCCACTTCCTCAAAATTCAACTTTCCAAAGACCTAACATAACACATTAGTGTAATTAGAATATATATGTGTGCACCCTGAGTTGTAAACTAAATGTGAACGTGGCAACTCTATTTGAATATCATTTATCTGAAACTAGTGATAAAGTTTCAGGTTATGGCTGTCAGTCAGGGATGTAGCATTAGGGTAAACTCCTAAGGGCGATATAGTGGTCCCGAGCACACTTTTAACCTAGGATGACGCAAGCAAACCCACGCTAGTCAAGCTCTTGCAAACCTTTCTGGAACATTTAAATAAATAGCTAAGTTGTTGCTGTAATAAGTTTCAAACCATTCCCAAATAATAAAACTAACCAAAGTGTTTCTTGCATAGAGAAAATGTCATTTTCTCTTTCTGTTCTCCTATTAAGATTAGAGGACACACTTTATAGCAAATTTAATTCTTCCAAGCTGTCATCACTTCTTTAGGATTCCCTCCCCTCTTCCTCTAGTTAAGGGGTGGGGTACTGCTATTTACCTCGAGATGAAGCTAGTCACGGGGACGAGGGAGTTGAGGGGTAAATTTTTGAGAAAATATGCTAAATTAAGTCAAATTTTCATTTGATTCACCTTTTCAAATAAAATATGTCACTATATTTTAACTCACATAGGACAGGAGTGTTTATTTCATGTACACAAAAAAGACAATATTACGAGCTAGACAATACAGCTAGCATTTTTCTTTAAATCTAGCATTAAATGCTATAACGATTCTGTAGTTGTGGGAATCTTGCCTGTTTGCACACTAGAGCGATACCTTTCTAAACATTATTGTAAGTTAGAAAGTTTTGACCTTGAAGATATTGGGTTATTTTCTGTGCACATTTAAAATGTTAGTCCACATATCGATCTGTCTGTACCTCTTGCAAGATAGACAGACATCCATGATATTTGTCTGCAGAAACAAGTGAAAGCTTAAGGATACCTATGCCCATGTATTGCTTAGTTTCAATTGTGCAGGGCATCATTGTTTGTTTATTAATTAAAAATATAATTATTATTTCACTTGAGCTTTTTCAAACATAAAAGCTCTTTGCCATCCACACTTGGGTGTCTTTGTTCTGGGTATTTGCACCAACGCTTGCAGCTCTTGATACCTTTCGTTATATTTTCCATTAGACTGGGTATTTGAAGTATGAGGGGCGTTTAACGGCTGACCGGTCAAAACGCGGAGTGACAGCACGATACAAGGCTTCGATAGCGCTGATTAGTTTTAGTTCACTGGGATTATACTCGGCTGCGATGAGGTAAGTTGAACAGGGATGGTCAAATGGACATTTTATTGAATTGATCAACGGGGAGGAACTAAGGCTCAACTCTCAACTTTGGTTTAAAATTGACTGGGTTCTACGAGCAAACATTTACTAGTGTGAAATCTTTTTGATAGTCAGTAAACTATCTATATATCTCTGGTTCCCAGAAGTTTGTTTAAAATACAACATTCCACTTCGTTTATTAAGTGCTAATACTGTACTTATTTCTGATATAGGGTCAGTAATAAATAAAACCAGTTTTGGTGATCGCATGGTCTAAGACATCACACTCGCATTATACTAGATTGTTGATGGAGAGATCGAGGTTTGAATCTTGCTCGGGTGTGCTGAGAGTGGCTTTTACAAAATGGTTTTCCACACTCCTTGCACACATGTGTTGGTACACTTCCTCAAATATAACCTTTCCCATCCTTAAGACCATTAGTGTAATTAGTACACAAGGGATGTAAACAATACCCACAGTTATTTTAAATTAACATATTTTCTCACAATTTTTATATAGGATCTTAGGTGTTTGTTAGAAGATACATAATCACAGCCTTCAAGAAAATACAATATTTTGTGGCCAACACATTACATTTTACTATTATAAGGGTTATTTATTAGGAATTGAAAATATCTATCAAAATTGACAGCTGGGGTTAACATGACTTGACATGAATAATGAAATCAGATCTCAACATTTTTGTAGATGTCAAATAAACCTATTCTTGTGAAAATTGAACTCTAAAAATTTGTTTTGTTTGAAATAAATGGCTGTGTTTGTTCTTGAAATATTTTTAATTTTTATACTGAATCACACAATGTAACAAGAAAGTGTATCATATTTGTTGCTATGGGACGATCACTTTCATCTAAAGGAGAGTATAGAGCAGGGGTGGATACTTTTTCATAAACACCATTTAAAAAAAAGTTGTTGAATCACACACACACCATGTGTGTGTATGTATATATATACATACACATGCACATATATACATACACATGCACATATATACATACACACGTTTGTACATGTCTACAAACATGCACATGTATACACACATGCACATGCTTGCACATGTTTACATACACATGCACATGTTTGTACATGTCTACACACATGCACATGTTTGTACATGTCTACACACATGCACATGTTTGTACATGTCTACACACATGCACATGTTTGTACATGTCTACACACATGCACATGTTTGTACATGTATATACAATGTACATGCTTGCACATGTATACACACACATGTTTGCACATGCTTGCACATATATACACACATGCACATGTGAGCACATACATACCCACATGGTAAATTTACATTAAATTTTAGCAACATGAATAATTTTACATAATTTATACAATTTATTGAAAATTACAACCTAAGTGTTTTGGCGAGATACATTAAAAGTTCTAAAAAATTCGGACCAGTTTTACAATTCAAAAAGTAACCAATATTTAATATTGGGGGAGAACGTTATACACAAACACATACACACAATATAACATTTTCCCACAAGAATACAGAACACAACACAAAAATGAAACAAAATACATATTAATCAAATAATAAACAAAACACTTTGACTACGATCAGAGCCTGGAAGTTGATGCTGTTAAAACCTAAAACATGCACATAAAAATTGTGTTTTAATGCTCTATAAAACCCTTAAAATACAGGTAAATCCTCAAAAATACAAAATATGTTCTTAAAATCAAATAATACTTTTAAAACTCAATTGGTATTCTTGTTTGTTTTGTAATGGCTGTGGAAACCTGCCAAGGAGATAATAAATTGTATGGGCAATGTAGCTATTAAAAATAATCTTATTTAGTTAGCACTGTTCTGTCGGAAGATCTTAGGCTATGGTAATTGTTTCATGATTGGTCATACTAATAATTACACGAAAAAATGAATACTCCAAGTAATTGGAAATAATTAATTTATGCATTAAAATATTACTCTTGTGTTACAATTTTTATGTAATGATTCTAAAAATATCAGAAAATAAACAATAAGAGTAAAAACAAGAAAAAATGCCACAAATGCTAAAATCCTTCAAGTATGAAAAACAAAAAAATAAAACACTAAAAATCATGTTTTCAATATCAAGGTGTCATAAAATGTGTTAAATATGGTACAAGTTTCCATTAGGATTGACTTCACAGAAAAATATGTAATGTCATTAACTTACGGGTCCTGATTATGAATGTAAAAATTAACACAATAGGCTATAACATATAACACTTAAACATGAAGTAAATATGCAACATACTGGCCCCTTGAACAAATTGTTATTTGAGAGGTAGGGGGAATGCCTTAAATAATGACAGGTTGTTTATTATAAATTTTTGAGTTAATTTTGATGACATTTTTCGATGATGAATGGTCAGAACAGGCGTGGTTGACTACTATTATTGTTCACAAGACATAAAAATAGGTGAGTACATTATTGTGAGTTGAGTTCATGGCAAAATCTTGTAGACTCTTTGAGTCGGGTTCGAGATAAATACGTTGAATGACAAAAGGTTTTAGCTCAATGAGATTTTCATTAAGGCCCTGCCTACCCATAAATGCACGGTTCTAAACAAAAGAATTTAAAACAAAATATATTTAATAATTCAACATTGTTGTTTTTTATTTATTTTAGTAACATATCTGGGCAACTTTCATAATTCTTATGGAATTTTCAAACCATGCTAAAAATCGTTATTGAAATATTTTCATTAAAATGTTTCCATTTCAATGCATTTTAAATGGGAAAACAAAAATTATTAATGGATTTATTTATTTTCTTTGTACAATTAAGCTAGAGTGTTTGTTTATAACATACTATTTAATGAATAATTTCTTTTTCTTTTTAGACATATTTTTTAATTTGGGTTAGCTTCAATAATCACGACGATATTGAGCTCTAACGACTCCCAAGTCGACTCTCTAGTCAAAATACATGGTTTTAAATACAACTTTTCCTTCTGCAACTAGTTGTCATAGCTGATAATAGGTGCCGTTAGTATGATCTTTACCCATTTACAAGCTAGTATCATTTTGCAAGCGTTGGCTAACCTGCTGTATCGGAATGCAGGCGGCAATGGAGGGTTAAACTAATCTCTGTGACCTTCTTGAGTCAAAGAAACATTAATACCATGTACGTTAGGATAAGAAGGGCCAATGTCCAATTATGAAAATTTGCGTAATTAAATATAAACAATTAAACATCTTAATATATTCAGTAACTAAAATACTCACAAAGTGTTAACTGCTGTGTGAATAAATATAGTTGGTCCCTACTTACTTCAATGAGAGTATTACTCTAGTGATACATTATTTTAAAAGAAAAAGCCACATGCTTTTCCATACACAAAGTTTTATGACATTAGCCTTTATTTAACTGAGACAGTAAAACATGTAAAATTCTTCACTCTTATCTTATATTCTTTCTTGAGTTTTCTCATTCTTGAGCACTACACGTTGTAATAATAAGTGTTAATATTCAGAGTATATGAAAACTTCTGTACATTGAATTTTTAATCCACTATTATAATAAATAAAAATAAACATTCCTGCTCATATCAAACATAGTTATTTTAAATAAAATTTGGTTTAAATGTAATTTGGAGACGTTCTCAGTATAATTTTATATACTAGTTTTTGTTTTACGGTCTAGGATTTTACTCTCATTGGACTTTGGAATAAGTTATTTTTCAAAAAGTTAATGAACAAAGTTTTTGGTAGTCAAGATGTGAATATGTTAATTTTATTTTATTAGCGTGTTAAATGTGATTACTTTTAATTTGAACCTGTTGCATTCTCGCAGTTTGTGCGCTCGTTTCGGAAGAAATGTATCGAATCCCGAACAATAAGTACCCACGGTGATTACTTTTTATATAATTAACAATATGTGACCTTTGTTGCTTTCGAACAAAATCCAAGGGATTGTATAAATTTTGAGGTGGAGAAGTATTTACAAAATATTATTTTATATCCTTGTGAATAACAAGTTTATGAAGAAAGGGCGCACAAAGAAAATCAAAGATATAATTGATTATTTAACTTATTGTAGTAAAGGGTAAGTTTTTTTAATGGTATGCATATTACTGGCGCTTAGGCTATCTGTATCTACTAATTTAAGTACAATGGATGAGCAGCGATACTATTTTATTTACTGTAGAAATAATATCAAAATTAAGATACAAATAAATATTTCTATATAACAATGCAGCGATTATTCTGATATTTCAAGTACTTTTTTTTTTAAAGAAAAGCTCTTAGCTGAAAGTAAATGTTACTAACACTCTGTAACACACTTATTGTATGTTCAAAATCTCTTGTGCCTTGGCCGAGTTCGTATCACGCTAGTACTAAGTAAT
The DNA here is from genome assembly GCA_039000515.1 of Timema cristinae. Taxonomy (NCBI): domain Eukaryota; kingdom Metazoa; phylum Arthropoda; class Insecta; order Phasmatodea; family Timematidae; genus Timema; species Timema cristinae. Next base: position 9,665,967 of record JBCFYV010000100.1, read on the forward strand.
TTCAACCTAACAGGGAATCGAACTAGTCAAGTTATTGAGCTGATTAATTTACGCACTCAGTGCTCAGTCATAGCACTTTAGAAATATTGACCACGACATGAAGCCGATGATAAGTAAAATATATTTAAAACCATTAGAGTTAATGAACTTTTGTGTTCCCTATGCCATAAAGTAAATAAGTAAGTATTTGATAACCGATTAAATAACAGATACCCACTTCAGTGGCTGAGTGGTCTAAGGTGTCACTAGTGTTAAATTGGCCTGCTGATAGCGGAGCACTTGGGGTGCAAATCCTGGTCGAGTCTATTGAGGGTAGTTTTTCCTAAATTGTTTCCCCATCTTCCAAAATAAAAATGCTGGTAGATAACCTCTCAAATGCTTCTTTCCTCATTACCACCCAATTAGATTATCATATATGCGTATAACATGACGTGGTAATATCAGTAATAAAAATAACATATATTTATAGTCAAAATTGTTATAGTCTTCGAAATGAAACTGCTTTTAAAATATGTTATTGCCTCCTTAGCCTTTAAATTTTAAAAATTAGCCAAAGCACAGTGGCCAAATTTAGCACATTAAATTTTAGTTATTTTTTATTTTACCTGCTTACTAATAAACTCAAATAAATGGTACAACAAAATCGTAGGCTACATACTCTCTCATATAGGTTATTTATTATAGTTAGTGACAAAACCTTCAAAAATAAGTTATCTCTAATTTTACCTTAAATAAATTTTTCTCCGATAAATAAGTGTACATTATTATTTATCACTACCCTCACCAGATATTTATTTGAAAAAATTTCAATAGTAGTACCACAGCATTAACCTGGAGTCACGTGACACTTTGATATGCTAATTACTCAAAATGGGTACGGGTACAAAACTTTCTCTTTGTGGTACAAAACGGTACAGAACTAGTATAAAACTTTGGCATGAAAAAATTCAAAAGTGGTACAACAGCATTAACCTGGAGTCACCACTTTGATATGCTAATTACTGAAAATGAGTACGGGTACAAAACTTATTTGAGTTACAAAACGGTACAAAACTATTATAAAACTTTGGCATCAAAAAAAGTTCAAAATCAAAAGGGGTACAACCGCATTTACCTCGAGTACCTCGAGTACGTGGAGTACTCACTTTGATATGCTAATTACTCAAAACGGGTACGGGTACAATACTTTTTCTTTCTGGTACAAAACGGTACAAAACTAGTACAAAACTAGTACAAAACTTTGGCATCAAAAAAAGTTCAAAATTAAAAAGTAGTAAAACAGCATTAACCTTGAGTCACCACTTTGATATGCTAATTACTCAAAACGGGCACGGGTACAAAACGGTACAAAACTAGTACAAAACTTTGGTATAAAAAAAATTCAAAAGTGGTACAACAGCATTAACCTGGAGTCACCACGTTGATAAGCTAATTACTCAAAACGGGCACGGGTACAAAACGGTACTAAACTAGTACTAAACTTTGGCATCAAAAAGGTTCTAAATTCAAAAGTGGTACTACAGGTTAATGGACGTCTAGCTGACTGGAATGAATAAGCTAATTTTTCTGCTCGAGAGTGTGATTGTATTTTGACGTTATATCTCCCCACTCCCCACGTTTAGTCAAACTTGGTCGCCTACACACTTTATGGTCCGGCACTACACTTCTTATCTCTCTCAATTCTTGGAAAAAAGTTTTCTTGCTGCCTTTACTGATTACCGGTCGCCAGTCTCCCAATTGTTTAAACAAACCAGTAATTCTGCCAACCTGATGGCTGGAATCCACCAGTTTGTATAACGTTAGCAACGCCATCTATTTTAGAGCTGAAAGTTCAACACACCGCCAGAGAGGGTAGGCAGGGCCTTAACCACAGGTGTTAATTGGGGTGAAAGGAAATACCATAGTGGACCATGCCACCATAGAGGGTGGACACATACAAATATGGGGGCCACTGGAGACCAAAAAGGCAATAATGAACTTGTTTTTGCTTCTTTTTGAGAGAGTTCAATCCATCTCATCAGTGATGTCTGACATTCCATGAGAAAGGGGATTTTCTTTGAGAGGTGACCATGCTTACATACCTTCCTATGTTATCCTGTGACTGCTCCAATGAATATATCGACTGGACTGGTTGGGTCTGAGAGTTCCAATCAATATGGTTACATGGCCAGTACATTGTGAACACATATCATACCTTTGATTTTACCTGAACAGAGAACCAGTTGAGCTGTACCCTTGAGAGGGGGTTTCTCTTGACTTATTAGGATTGAGATGTGCAATCGTAGATGAGTAGGTGCTAATGAGGCAATTATTGCCCAATTTACTTGATATACACTATTTAAATGTTTTTGAACTTTTTTTATCACATTAGATGTTCAGGTTATACACATTGAGTGGTTTTGTTTTGGAACGAGATATGTTGGTATGATTTGACTGATTACAAAATCCACAATTCTTTCCATTGTTATTGGCATAAGTCAAAATATTATCTGTAAGTGACTCACCATATTAATCATCATGAACTGTTTCTAGCCTGTGGCAGAGTCTGTTTAGTAAAATGCCTCCATCTCCCTCTTCCTCCTCCACTTTCCTCCACACTCCTCTCACTTGCACTTCTTTGCAGTCTCTTACCTAGCTTCCTCTACTGTACCAACCATATTGATGTTTATAGACGAGGGTGAGTTCTGCACATTATTTGGTTGACCTTTGGAATCTGTGGAGGTATTGCCTAAATGCTGGAATACCATTTCTAAATAATATATTATATTAACTCAGACAATTTGTCATATCTCTGTTGTGGCCACAAGAGTCTTCAAATCGTTTGTTTTTCTTAGTCCAATTTTTATTTTAGTAAAAAGGCAATTTAGAGTGTCTTTGATAATATCTTGTTTTAGTTCAATAAGAACTTGAGGGTTTTCTGAACAGTTAGCCAAAAAGTGTCTTAAAGTGTTCATAGGACTGTGAGAAATGTTTGGAAAATCCAACATGTTGTACTAAGTGACAAACGTAATGATATTGTTTCTGTAAAAGTCCCCAGACTTGTGTATATGTAATTGGAGGGGGGTAAGCCTTGAAGAGAACTTAACAAATACTCACATTTCTCTACTGGATTAAAGTGGCTCTAAAAAGGTTAATAAAAACCATCCAATGTTGTAAGTTTTTTTTTGAAAGTAGGTGAATTTAATTTTGGTAACCTTAATGTGGTGATTGCTGTGTAGAGCTGAGTGGTAGGAATTAACACATTAGTTTGACTTTTAATCATTGTGTGGCAACCAATGCATTCTTCATCACATTCCTAGAGGTTGGTGTCGATAAACTTTTCGAGTAGGTTACTAAATTCTAACGATCTGACATAATTTTCCTTTTGAATGGAATGGAGTCTCTGAATATGAACATCATACATTTGAGGGAGTTCTTATATAGTGTCAAGGTTGATGTTAACCTAGTACTAATCAAGCTGCCTTAGCATTGGAAGATAGTAATTACTTTTTAAACTTAAATGTTATAATTATTTACAATGGTGAAGAGTATTTACCAGTAGGCTTGAAATGAAGATGAAAATAAAGCATGTAACACATTTTTTATCAGTACCATAGAAATGAAAATAGTAATGTTTATGTTCTCTCTCAGGTCCAGTCAGTTGCATCCCCCTGGTCCCTCACTTGAATGCTTGGGACTTTCTGGGGGTGGGGGTACATAAAGTTTAGCGTACTTGTTTCCAATGATTAATTTAACAGACATACAAAAGTGAGTTGAAAATGGTTGTCAAGACAATTTAAATGAATCACCACTTTGATTCTGAGATGTGAGCTTTGTATGTAAATATAGTGTACTCTGTAAATAATCTAATTCTACAATGGATAAAGATAATCTAGTTCACCATAGTGCTTTAAAGGGCACTGATTTAACACATCACTATTGGAATACAAGAAATCGAGTATGGTGGCCATTAACAATCAACCAACATTTGAGAAATATTGTAAAATGCATGCGGGGCAACCTTGGAGGATGCTTCACACTTCACTGTGTGAACCCACAAGGTATACTGCTGATTAGACACGATTGAAAATGTACACAGAAGATTCAAGGTCAAGGGTCTGTTTATTAAAAATAAAACAACACATACACTGTTATAATTAACTACACTCAAACAAATCACTGAATTAAATAATTTAACATTTGTCATGACTAAGTTTGCAAATTAATAAATGAAGAGACACATAAAATAGAATTTAATTAAATAGACACCTTAATTAGTATATAAAACATAATAATTATTCAAATATTTATATAGTAATTAATAATATTTATTATTAACATATTTCACAAGCTAACAGTCAATATCTAATTCACCCATGTCATTCACCTAAAATCCTTCAATGGTATCTGCGCACGATGTGTTGACTGAGATGCACGAACACCCAGACATGTAGATCCACTCACTGGACATGTAGATCCACTCACTGGACATGTAGGTCCACTCACCGGACATGCTAGCCTGGACACACCGGCCCACTCATTTGGCTAGCCCCTAGTCGTCTGTGTGTCACAGTTGAAAGAGAGTAGAATCCTCTATTTATAGACTACTAGATTCGAAGAAAATGATCGTCACTTTCCCTTCAATTACGCGCTCACCTATTCTCAATTATTCCCCTGTGAGGCTGGCATGCTACCTGCTAAACAACAATGGAAAGAGAGTGAGGGTGAGAGTGAGAGTGCAGATAAATGACTAAAAGAGTGCCAGCCCCACACTGCTAGCACTCGGACACTAATCTTACTACAAGATTGTACCAATATTATGATTAGAGACAGGATTTTTATGTATACTAAAATATATAGTAAACTCGGTAAAAGTATGTAGTGAAATAAGTACAATGTGAAAATATGTAACATTGGATAAACCTTTCCCCCCACTTTATTACATACATATATTATTGAAACAAAATTTAATTTTATGGCTTCAAATTTCTGAAGGAAGTAATATAAAAACACTTCCAAATAAACATTTGAATGTCTGACCACTCCAGTTATTTTAAGTTCAGTTTCCTAGCATCCCCCACCCCTCCCCCAGTCTGACGTAAACTGTTTCGTTTCAACATATTAGTCTGTATTAATAATATACTTAGCTACACATATAGACAGGGATGCTCTTAGTACATTTCTACGTGCCTTATTAATGTGACATCAAGTCCATTCACCGTAGGAATTGTTTTCTGAAAGGCCTTTTTCCCTACCAGAAATCTATTATATAGTAGGATATTTATAGGAAAAAAGACCTTTCAGAGAGTAATTCCTACCGTGAATGGAGTATACTTGTAATTGTATTTCCTTGAGTGATTTTGAGTTCTATTTTTGTCATCTGTTATTTTCCTTACCACTTTACATCTGTTTCTTCTCCAGACCAAAGAACAAAGGGAAAATGAACCAATCAAATCTAAGAGTTATTCTTCCTTTCACAGCACGATAAGACATAAAGCCGCCATATTAGGCGACTGTAATCCTTTCTGATGAGCCAGCATACATGACTTGGACTTTAGGGGAAAAAACCGGTTGCCTGAAAATTGCTGACAAATTATTTAAAAGTATTTATTTCCCCAAAAAAAACTTAAAAATTGCACTACAATATAAAAATACACAAAATTGTAATTGTATATAATAGCATTGACAAATGTAGAATTCAGTAAAATCTGTAAAATTAGTCACTTGTAAATATGGAAGAAATGAAAGGAGTAATAGTGGTGGAAAGATAGAGGAAGATAGAGCCACCGTCCTATCCTGGGTCTTCCTCCCCAATCCCGTAACTCTGAGATCCACACTGGGTCGGGATTGACACCTCTTGATTTCATTCTGCACCAGTGGACAGATACCACAACTCAGACAATCCTCTTATCAGAACCAGAGGGCCCTGCTTGCCCTCATCGCCACCTCCAATTGTAGTGGAGCTTCTCTGAGCCCAAGTTATTGCTACCTAACCGGACAATTAACTCTTATGATAATATAGCTCTCAAAGTTTAATTAAATTTATTCCTGAGTGCAGCAGGGTCTTTTTGAAAAAATTTCCCTGCATCTTTCAGTTAATTTTTCTCTATGTATTATAGGTCAAGCTTACATTTTAGAACTTTAATGTTGGTATTTTTATTCTCTTTATCCATGAAAATCTTTATTATGTCTTTTTAACGATTAAACTAAACTAAACTTAAAACTCGTAAGATATGTGAAACCAAATCATATACATTGTTGCAGATGAAATAATATACACTGATGTATAAACATATTGAGAAAAACTCTAAAAAATCTAAAAAAATCTCTTCAGCAAAGTGCATAACAATTTCCTAGATGGGTGACCTGGTGGTCTAGGGGTACGGTGTCAGACTTCTATGCTGGCGGCCAGGGTTCGATCCTCGGTCCCGGCACAGATTTATCTGATTTCCAAACCCTTCCTACACCTCTGACAAGACATCTTGTGAATGTGGGGAATGCCAGGCCGCCACCGTGGTTCGGATTCCACGTTAAACTGTAGGTCCTTCATTTCATCTCACAATCACCCTAACCCTTACACATTAGCGTAAGTGCGTATAACCCGAACGGGTAGTAAGACGCGGTGCTAATAATAATAATTTCCTAGACCTCAACATGTACTGCCAAGCGGATTAACCAAAACTTTGATGTACAGAAGTTTGATATCTGCAGATCCACTGTTTCTTTTAGATGAGCTGGATTAATATTTTTGAAGATAATGATTCAGTGGTGCATCCAGAAATCTACTTTAGGGGAGGGTGGGCATGTGTCAAAGCTATTATTTCTGTCCCCTGAAAATATCACATTATTTTGGTTTAAGGTTTTATTAAAAAAACACACACACACGTATATTATACAGGCTGTTAGAAAAAAGAGTACAGAATTTATGGATCTTGTTGTACACATTAAAATGAGTAAAATAATTTTAATGAAGTTACATAACCTCTGTGTTGTTGGTAAACTCCATTAATAATAATAATAATAATGTATTTTAGTAATACAAAATAAATGGTATGGTGCACCACACAGACTTTCTCCTTTTTCTAAAAATATACATTTACTAAAGATTTGTGGAACGAAATAATAGGTATACATATTGTTGTAGATACACTACACCAAAAATCTTAAGAAAAATAATATACACTGTTACTTACTCTATGGCATTAGGAACTAGGAACACTGTTACAGAAAAATTGAGAAAATAGAAACATCTTCGTCCACCAAAGAGCATAAGAATCAAATTAATTATCACAATCTTGTATTAAAAAGTATAATTATTTTCTTATATATCAGAACTTATTGGTTTTATAAAAATATATTTTAAATAACATATTTTTATCTTTAATAGAACTACAACTTTACAATGATAAGGTATTACGTATCTCAACTAGTTGCGGAAAAATTTAAGAAAATTGGAAAATCATTCCTATGTAAAGTACCCTCAAAGTCATGTTCATTAGAAAATTAAAATTTCCATCGTGTTTATAATGATAAACAGTGCTTGGATAAAAATTTAATCAAAATCGTTAAGCAAATTTTGAAAAAATAGATTTTCTTTTGTCTTTCAATAAACTACCCTTAAATTTTGGGTTAGATATTTAGTGCCAAAAACCCCTCGTTGGGACATTATCATTCTGGTTTTCCCATATTCACTCCACACACATGCGGGTTCACTTCCTCTTAGCTACCCTCCTCATATCTACCCAAGCAGACTAAGCTGTTAATAACCTTTATAATGAATGAAACAAAAAACAACTTAATTTAAGATGGTTTTATAGTTATATTATAGTAATAAGTTAATGATTTTAAATAGAAACGTGGTTTACCGAGTTTTATTTAATTCAGATAATTTTTTTTAGATCTTAGAATATGTGTTCAGAAAAAGTTAACAGTAGGGCCCATTTGTTAAGTAAAGTAGGCGTACAGTGTGTAAATTCTATTTAATTGAAATAACGTTTTAAAAATGACAATTTTTCACCAACTGTGGCCATCTTGTTCTGACTCAATAAATTTTTATATAAGATATATCCCTTATTTTTAACTGAACAAAGTGTGGTTTTCGTTTTGGTTTCTCTATATTCTGTACAAACGAATTGTGGTGCACTTATTTTCATCATAACCTTATACCATGTATTTAAATAGTTTGCGCAAGTAGCGGCTGTAAAAACTTTGTCACTGAAAAAAAAAATTGGCAATATTTTTTAAATATAGGAAAGAAAATATATTTTTATATATTCCTACAGTAATAGATAAACTAAATAAAAATGTTTTGTGAATTCATTATGAATTTCTAAGTAATTTTTAGGTCATCAAATTAGTGATGATAAATAATAAATTTAGATATGTTTATGTATTTATTTAAATTAATAGACACCCCAACACATACTATATCTTATTACTAATAATTTTAAAAATACCCACCAAAAATTAAAATCTTCTTTAGTAATTATATTTATTTAACTTTCACTTTCATCATTAATCTTTTTTTTGTATTTATATTTTTTATATATAATTATTTGCAATTTCGAGTCGCACACAATTGCCTGGGGGGCCAGAGTTTCTTTCTCATTGCTTTATGAAAGGAGTTCAAGGTCAAACCCTTGCAACATTTTTATACTTGGTTATGGACAATGGTTAATTAATTTTATTGACTTCTTTACATCAAAGTGTTTAGTGTGTGGTATCCTAGTAAAAGTCTTACCTTGCCCTGGCTACTAACATAGGAAAACTATTGATTTGAACGTGAATGTTCGTTTGTAAAATGTATTTGTAAACATTCTGAAACTCTGATGTTTTGGCACTGGTTGAGGACACGTCGAAGATTGTTGGACCTTTTTTTAGCATGCCTATAAAGACTTGCCTTGATGTTCTTTCAAGCTTATTCTGTGTTTGTGGTCAAAGAGACAAAGTAAGATCATTTAGGTTTTTTTTTATCATTTTCGCAGTATATGAAGACATTGGTGAGTAGTGTCTCATATATGTAATAAACAAATTGAACATGTGACATGATACTTATGACTGAACTCCTGTTCTCTTGTAAACCATTACAAATAATTTTGTCTGAGATATACTCAGTTTTCTCGTTCTTTGAAACTTCTTTTGTTTTCTCATGCCTAGCAAATAAATATAGGTTGCGGCACTTGCAAGAAAAATTTCAAATATTGACTAAAAGTGTGCACAGATCCTCTACGCGAGGATACCCAAACCCTATGCCCTCGGGTGCCATGGCGCCCACTGAGCCTTTTACGTCCACTAGTCACATTTTGACCATAACTGAAAAGTTCTTGACTAAAAGTTTCAATTTATCACTTTTCTGACAAAAATCAAGTTTGTGCTTATCTCCATGTACGCTGTTCTCAAGAAGTTGGTGATTGAAAGCCCCCTCTCATTCCTCTTTCTTTGCTGGCTCATTTACAAAGTGTACTTTTACTTGGAACCAATCTAAGTTTCAAGCTGAATGGTTTTTCTTTTCCCTAATCTTAAAGACCTACCCCCTTCCATCATTCTCTTCACACTCACTAATACCATCCTAATACTTCCTATTTCCTTGTAAATATCTTAACATGGGTCTACCGAGCTTTTTAGCCTTATTAACACACATTAAATATATATTTTAAAAATGGTGGTGAGTAGTTAAATAGTTTCTTGTGTTTTTAAAACCACAAATAAAGCAGTATTTTTTATTTTATTTTTTGTCAAGTTGGAGGGGGTTGAAAGCCCCTCCCCTCCTACGGCCCTGAGTATTACCCACAACCACATGTAACGTCACAATCGCGACGCTGTTGGAAAATTAACGTGGCAGTGCGGCGTTGAGGCTGACCTCGGAGCCTGGCGGGAGTTAGTAAATTTGGTGCCCGCCGCACTATTGTTAAATTGTAATGTGCTCTAAGGTACAAAAAGGTTGGGTACCTCTGCTCTACACCATTTTTAGTTTACAATATATGACTTATCATTAAAGGGCCATTTCCTAATTGATCCAATGAAAAAACCAGTAGACTCTGGATTCTAACGAAATTTGGCATAATTGCTATTCCCACAAAGTATGGTTATAATTTTACCCAGGCAGAAAACTCCACCCGGATTTTATTAAAACAAACCACATAAATAAAACTCTTACTACAGGTATTTTATATACAAAACAATCGTCTAATTGAGTTTTGGAAATGGCTAGCCAATTTCCATTTAATAATGAAATAATTAATTAATTTAAATATGTAACAGGTAGAATAGAAATTGAACCACGCAACCTTAGCAGAAGCTTAGATGAAACAAATGCTACCCGCTTTGATGACCAAATGGTCTCTGAAATCGCTTTTGCAATAGAAACACATTTTAGAAAAAAATATTTCATTCAAAGATGCTTGGTATTGAAATGCTGACAAACTGACATAATTTATTTTTGATTTAGTGAATGTCTTCAAGGTCATCTCAATGTCAACTATTTATTTCAAATGGGACCCTGTATTTTTTGTTATTGTAGAATATATTTTAAGAATTTTTTTTTTACTCTAGGTCTCTTTTTGATGATATTTAATAAACAAACAATTTTTTTGGGACATTATGTTTTTAATTTTATTGCCTAGTAGAATCTGTAAAGTTTAAACATATACAAGCTAAACACACTCGCAAACAAAACGCAAATGTTCTTTCATAAGGATTGAAATGTTAAACTGGTTTTCTGATCATGTTGTCATATTTGCTTACCCTCAAAATTTTCTATTAGGCAATAAAAAAAAGTTTCAAAAACATCAAACATATTTCTTTACTTCATTAAATGAAGTGTGCGGCAGAATAAGGGTCTATGTTACAGTTTCTAAGTTTAGGGCAAATACATTTTCAAACTTTTGAGCTTAACAATTATTGTCTGTGGCATCCAGGCAGATTACAATGAAAACACTTTAGTGCAAGAAAATATTGTCTTCTGTTAAATTACTTAAAATAATCACATTCAGGGTGCCAGGTTTGCATTAATGAATGACTAGAGGGCAGGATCAAACCAATGTCATGCCTTCCTTTCACATTCTAAATACTATACTATGGTGTTATTGTAACATAAGAAAATGAAAATATATGGTACACTAATGCAATATCTTGCTTTGTCACCAAACTAAAATATTCCAACAGCAATAATAACCAATAATAATAATAATTAACTTTAAACTTTTTATTCTTACAAAAAGTCAAATAAAATAATAATAATGCCAAAATATTAATTTTCTCAGTTTAATTTGTCTGAGCAGCAGCAAATAGTGATATTCACGCACTAACGTTTTAATTGAAGCAGTACAGTACCAAAAAGTACTGAACGTTTTGTGTACAAATTAATAAAGGAAAAAACGCTGGGAAAATATGACAACCTGCCCGGGGCACACGACGTGACTACTGCACATAGACTTTTATTCCAGAGCTCTGAAGACAAACACAGGTTTGTGCTGACATCTCGTGGAAAATAATACAACTACCTGGGCGGGAAGAGGACTTTATGTAGACACCTTTTCCATAAAAAACTCAACATGTGTTTAAATGTAACATAGACCCTTATTCGGTTGCACACTTAAAATATCACAAAAAATAGGCCTCAGGTCAGTGTCTCAAAACTATGCAATTTTGTATGAAACTATTTTCTTAAATGCTCCCTCCAAAGAAATTTTACTTTGCCGACTTTGAAAAACCATCCTGTATATTGATTATTAAATAAAAATCATACAATTTAAACTTAGAACATTCTCTTACTAAGTACCAAAGAATTTACTACTTTGATTAAATAAAAAAAAACCTTTAAAAGAATTTTACTGATCACTGCTTATTGTTTGTATTTCTTAATATCATCGTTTCCAAGAAATATATTGTTTTCCTTTTTTCTTTCCTTAATATATTAAAATTAAAATATGTGCTTAGCTTAATCCTGAATAATTACTGTATTTGAATGATTGGTTAATTTAAATATCATACATAGTAAATTAAGTTAAAACCATATAACCAAACAGGGTTGAGTTTTTTTTAAAAAAAAATATCAATAAACTGTGCTACAACGATAAATTAAAAATCTGAAATTTCATAACTTTCCCTACATTTGTTTTTGGGCTGCGATTTAAAAAAATTCCAAATAAGGGGTTTTTGAGTTTCACCACACATCATGTTTTATTTAATTTCTTCAGCTAGAAATAAGAAAAGAGACATTATATAAAACTATTTTGTAAAGTTTTTATTGAGATCTAAAATGATAAATCACATGATCACACTCAGAATCTTAAAAGTTACAGTTCACCAACAAATTTTGAATTTGAACTTCTCAAAAAGAAAATGTTTTAAGCTTAAAAACAATAACAAATCCATATACAGACAATGCTTATGTGTATGGTACATACATTCTTTTTATGATCCCTTGGTTGTGGAAATGTGGTTTTATGGGTCAATTTTTCTTTGCATTATTTTTGCGCCATTTTTAGGCATGTTGGGTATTTATGTTGAATAAATATATTTTTAAGTTCCTTTAATATCTAATAAAGGTATAAATACTATAATCTCTTTTTACAACACACATTTGTTAATTATAGCAGAATGCAAGAGTTTAGGTGATAAAGGCTTTTCATTTTGAATATTAATTTTTAATTTCCAAATTGTGTTTGATCTAATCGTGTGCATCCACTACAAGTTTTTGTGTATATCTTTTAGGCTTACCATATTTAGTATATTTGAAGTAATTTTTAGAATATTTAGATAATTTTATAGATCATTTTCTGGATTTAAAGTCTGGCTCCTGGGGATTACATTGAAATAAGAGTGTGGGAACGTCTTATGGATTCATTTTTTTTTATTAAGCCATGTGGTGTGTGATTTGATGAGTGATAGGGAAAAGGTAGGATTCTTAAAGCCGCTTGTACACTAGGCAAAAGAGAGTGAACGAAGCGTATTCAGTCAAATTTGTTCGACATTTGGTTCAAAATTGGCCTTGCCGTCCACATTTAGTGAACCGAAGGTTTTCATGGAGGTTCACTCACTTTCGTTGGTTGTCTAGTTGAAGTTTTGGTGTTTCTTTATTTTTCATTATGTCTGATGATTTAATTATAATGCTAGTGTATCATATATAATAATTAGTGAAGAAACTGTCCAGCCTAGTAGAAGATACAGAAAACAGTTAGTTTTTTATTCTGCTCTTATAATCACATTGTGTTGGATTCCAGAGACACTCAAGCTATCGGTATAAATTGACGAATTTGTTCGCTACTCTTTGTTTGCCTGGCTTAAGATGAGGGGTGGATGGAATGTTTGGTGTGATTACAATACGTAAGGTGCTCTCAAGGGTTTGATCGATATAGGATTTTTCTGGGGGATGGAAATATGGGACCAAGGGCAGCGGCCAAAATTTTGTCTTCCCAGAGGTTTTGATAGGGACAAAGGTAACTTTTTATAGGTTGACATGAGTGATATGTGAAAAATCTGTTAAAGGTTTGGGGGAAGTATTTATTTTTATTGCAATGTTTGTAAGGAAGGTCAAGAAATATTCAAGACTGTTTTTCTACATAGCTGTCAATGGAATTTTCCATAGATTTGTTTTAATCTTTTTATCTAGAATCTTACACTAGGTCTTTTTTGTAATTTTTTGTATGATTTTGTTTTTAATTTTTCTTTTTATCAATGTGATGTTAATGGTTAACTCAACCAGTTAAAAAAGATAGAATATGTCTTTTAGTAGGGTTCTTTCACTATTATGTTTGATGTGTGTTCATCTGTTTGATTCTTTAGTTTTGGTCTGTGTACATATCTTGATGTTGTCTTCATTTAGTTAATTTAAAGATGAGAGACACTCTAAATACCTGACTGAATGAAAACACATCAATTTTTAAAATCTAATATCCATCCATTTATTAGATTGCGTCTTACTACCCGACCAAGCTAACCTAATATTTTCATTAATAGGGTACAATTGAGGGAGTTTAAATTGAGGGGAAGTGCACCTGAACCTAATTGGAATGAGAGTGGTAAACTAAGGTAAAGCGTTGATGACTCTGACCAGGATTCAAACCCTAACCTCCCCATAACCATCTGACCAAACTAGATGAGGTGAGACTGACGCCTTTGTCTGCATACACATTGGTGAGTAGTGTAACATAACAATGTAACTCAAATAGACAATGATGTTAGTTAGTATTATATAGTCTGCCCTGTGATTGAGAGGTCGAGGTTTAAATTCCGAATGCACTGATGGTATTTTCTCACTTTCATTCTTCATTATTGCGGTTACATTTCCTCTATTTTACCTTTCTCATCCATCTCACTTTAATAGAATATGTGGGTAGCCTGTATTGGTAGTAAGGCTAAATAAAAGTTGTAGGTATTGCTGAGAGATTATTAACAAAACGTGAACTACTCCCTCATAAGTCAAGCTCATTATTTATGTGCACCTTAAAACCTAAGAATTGTCGCCTTAATTGCCTAACTTACAACAATGTGTCTGGCCGGTATCTGGATCATCACATTATAATATTGTTTCATGTTGTCTTCTTGATTGTTATTTTTAGCTGTAATCCAGGGGTCTCTCTTGTCTGGCCGTGGACCAGAGATGTTTGGGGAGTTTTGTCAACCAATTCTTTCTCAAGATAGACTTCCCTTTCAGATCGGGAGCCCTGGGCGCACTTCACAAACGGCCAGTCTGATCAAGTGTGATCTAGCCCAAACAAAATATGTATATCTCAAAGCGTCTATCTCTCGTCTGTCTCTGATAGTATGCCGGGATCACGATCAACGTGTGGTCAGAATTCACGTAACTTAACATCTCGAGCAAAAAACATACAATGGATTTGAAATGTTTGAGAACAAATTGTTCACTAAAATCAAACTCTTATCATTTAGAGGCTGATTAGACTACAAGTACTTGCAATACAAGCTTACTTGATTTACAAAATAAAGTTAACAAGAAGTTATGACGTTTTAGAGTCGGGAAACGTGGGAAAAAATGTACCGAAGAATTAATTCGTTGGCATATCATAAACAAACAGGTTTAAATACTAAATAGACCTTTTGACGTCACTTGCAACATGATTGGCTATCTAGAACACGTGGTGGTACCTTCACTTAAAGTGAAAGATTTCCTCGAGACAAAGTCCAAGTTTAGTGAACGTTAAAGCCTACTGCATCGTGCTAGCTTCCATTTAAAAACCCAGGACGGTAACGCTAGGTTACGTTACGTAACGTGATCCCGGCATTATAGGTTTTCCATTTACTTTCAATCAAAACCCATACAAAAGTCATTGTTTGGGAGCCATTGTAGAATAGCCTACTCTGATTCGTGGGTGTACAATGTTCAAACAAATGTACACACATTCGCGTGAAATAGTCTGTTCTGACCATACGGACACTCCGTTTACTCTGAGATTTAACAATTACACTATGCAACTTGTGCTATCTTTCAGGGGGAACTGAGTGTACTAAGCGATGTTTCCTCTACAATTCTTCGACGTTTTTAAAACATTCATTTACATCTACCTGTACAGTGGAACCTAAATAAAGTAGGATCTTTGTAGTAAAAATATTATTTAACATTCACTAACGTTTTTACAACAATTTTAATATATTCACGCGTTGACTCAACCGGAGACTTCCGGGGATCATCATTTCAGAAGTGCCCAAGTCGTCTTGCAATTGACGATATTGTGAGTGATAATATAAGAATAATATTCCAACAGAGGCTCATTTGACTTGGGAAAGTCAACAGAACAGCCAATCAAGTAAACAAGGAACCATTTGGCCTTTAGTCCAACGAAGATAGAATTTTTGCGCAAAACTGGTGCCATGTGACGAAATATTAAAATGAAAAAAAAACCTTTTCTTTCTATGCCTAAAACCACCAAAGAGATTGCCGAAATAGACTACTATCGCTGTATCAGGATTTTGAATATTAATAGCACCGCGTCTTTCTACCCGTTTGGGCTATACGCACTTACGCTAATGTGCTATGGTAGGGTGATTGTGATATGAAATGGAGGACCTACAGTTTAACGTGGAATCCGAACCACAGTGGAGGCCTGGCATTCCCCACATTCACAAGTTGTGATTAATACACATCTTGTCAGAGGTGAAGGAAGGGTTTGGTAATCAGATAAATCTATGCCGGGACCGAGGATTGAACCTCGGACCCCCAGTACAGAAGTCCGACACATTACCGCTAGGTTACCGATAGAACGTAAGATAATTTTAGCTAGTTACCAAACTGAATCTAGTACAAAAGATAAGCTAGCAACAAATTTAATTCACCTTAAAACTATCAGAATATATATAACGTATTCAATCGGCTCAAATTTACTGGTTTCGCTGAACATCTGAAACTATCTCACAAAATTGAAAAAATAGTTATTTTAAAATATGGTTTTGCCCAAAATTAACCTAAAGATACCAACAGTATTTTATACTATAAACCACGTTTTATTTTGAGCTGAATACATATACAAAAATGTGTGTGAACATGTAAAATTACCTCAAATTCAACGGCGTTTTTGTAAATCGCCGCAGTTCTGGAATTTAAGATGAAGGGCTCATGAAACTAAATATAGCCTTAAACATATTACGTTAATTTTAGTTAGTTTAGTTAGATGTACCACACTCCTACCCATAGCAACTCAAATGGTGGGCAACTATGTCTCTCAGATGACATGTGACCGATGTCGGCTTAAAAGCTCCACATAATAACTCAGAAGGGAAGCAATTGGCCCTTTTTTGGACGTCAACGATACTACACCTAATTTAATAGCTGAGGGAACTGCACGTCTTATGGAGAAAAGATTTATCTTCTCTCTCTGTTACCGGTTGCCAAACCTTCAAGCTTTCGTTTGTTGGGAAGTGAAGGGGGAAGGGTTTACTTGGAAATCCTTAATTATAAACAATGCGGTATGGGTAGGTTGGGGGGTTCAAATGACAGGCAAACATATTTTCTCTCGGTGTACAGCCCTTTCTAAAAACATTAACTATTTCTACAATAGTACTTTTTTCAAGATTGAAGTATATTAACGTTTCTTTATTCCCCACGTAATTATGCTTAAACAATTTATGTATAGAGCTTTTTTCCTCATAATTAATATACAAACAATATTCATTGCCACTTGAGTTACTGAACAAGTTCCGTCTTTACGAATTTAGGTGTAGACTCACAACACCATTGCTCTTTCTGTACTACTTAATAATTTCCTCTTGGAATTTAATTGCTTGTAACAAGCCGGAAACTCCATCATTTTTGCTATATTTTAACTGTTACAATACACTATTGTTCAAATAAATATATACACATAAAATTATAATTTCGCAACCTTACAGCAAAAAAAAAACAAAAAACACACAACCAGCACATACACACAATCTGAACATGATGAATAAAAAAAAAATTCTACACAGAGTACTAATAAAATGTGTTTATTTAGTGAATGTTTTTGAGCTAGTTATTAGGAACACGAGACTTGGACTACTGTAACTTTATAAGACTGTACAACGACAGCCCAGCATTGCCAAATTTAATATACATTCGAAGGAAGACTGATCACGGAAAACAAAAGAATGACAACGCTGTTTCTCAAAAAGCTACATATATTTTAATAAATATAATCTGTTAGGGGTAAATCTCCCTAGTTTTACACACAGAGATACATCTTTTACTACACTTTTATTAAGTAATGTTGCATTGATAAATACGTACAAAATTGACTTCACTATTTTTTGTACCTCGTCTGCAAACCCGTCCGGGAAATCCTCTTATTTACACAGATGCGCTAGAAATGGGGATGTTAGAATTTAGAGGAAATGTATGTCTGAAAACATTTATGAAAAACCATCCTCAGAACACCCGTCGCGGAGTGATACTTGGGACCATGGGAACTTTTATATAAACGAATTATTTTGCGTCGCCCTTAGGAAAAAAAAAGTAAGAAACAAACATCATTTCATTATAATCACATAGTTTTAGAGAGGATAATTATAATTGGAAAATAATTCAAACAAAAGTTATTGTCATCCTGTTTTTTCCTTCGTTATTTATGAAAAGTACTCGTTGCCTTTTAAAGTAAGCTGTAGAGAATCACTATCGCTTTCTCCTTTGCTGTTCGATTGTAAACCTAATAGTTTGATAATATTTACATCGTTCATCTACACTCATTAGTAGGGCCCTTGATCGTAAAACATAGACAGTTTATATAAACAATACATATATAAAGCCTATGTTTTACGATCATGTATATACATGCATTTCATGCTATTACGAGTTCAATAGGTTTGTTTTTTCCCCTATTTGATGATTAAGCGCCTCTTTGGGCTTTGATCTTTCTCTTTTTCATACAATGTGGATTTTTATCTGAAAGAGAGTCTCCAGTTTCTTATAAATTGTAAGTTGCGGCTTGTTTGGAGTAGGTTTTAAAAATCGACAGTTAAATAAACAGCTTTCAATGAGCGTAGAGCGGGTGGAGGCACGGCCGCCGGAATACTGACGTTTGGTAACAAAGACACGTTTCTCGAATAATCTACTGGGTTTGGAATTTAGCGTTCACGCTTCCATTGCATTATGTTTTCGGTGATATTACATATAGCAAAACATATAACATATGCACATTTTGTGGATGTGATAAGTGACTGACATGATTACAGAATCCTGTTTTGTGTATCTGTGGTTATGCTTACTACATAGTTATTAAATGTTCGTTTGGAACGCAGTTGTTGCTTTGATGTTTTAGTTGGGCGTAACACAGATGATAACTATTTAAATATTCTTACTATAGGAAGAATATCTAGTCCATAAACAACAGCTTTGAGGATTGGAGTTAATGGGCATAAAAATAATGACGATTTTAATAACAGAAACATTTGAAAATAACATTCTCGAGGACAAAACTGAGAAGCAATTTTCCTGTGCACCCACTTCGGTGGCTGCATGATCTAAGGTGCTGCTCTCTCAGTAGACTAGCACCGATGACGGGGAGATTGAGTTTCTAATCTCGGTATTGACGGCAGTTTTCCTTTCCACGCAAATGCGGAAACACTTAATCTAAATATAACCTTACTCATCCCTGAAACCACTAGCGTAATTAGTGCAAGTGTGTAACCTGAACGGATAGTAAGACGCAGTGCAAAAAATATTTCCTGGTTTTGATTTATAAATAAATACACTACTAGCAATCCCACACAGCGTTGCCCGTGACCCATTATGGTATAACCCCCCCCCCCCCCACCAAAAACACAAAAAAAATTTAGAATTACGGTCAATTTCGTAAACTTTTTTCCGAGGAGGATGGGCATATTCTTATCACAGTTATCTCTGAAACGTAATTCTAAACAAGATTAACAACATTTTCTTCGAAAATTTGTTAAAAATAGCCTAATAAAAAAAATAAAAAAACCTGCTTCGAGGTGCAATACAAATACAAATTATTTTCATCATTTACGTCTTAGTCAAAGTGTGCGTGTCTTGAGTAAACTTGTTTCAACAGAGAGTGTTATTTTAAATGTTCGTTTGAGTTTTGTGGAGAATTTCACTTGGCATTCGCCACACCTATGGCTACATTGAAAAATATGTTGCCCACCTCTGTGCTAAGGCGTCACTCTAGCACCAGACTGGACTGCCGTTGAAGGATACATTTCAATTTAATTATATCTTCCTCAACTCTAACATACAACGTAATTAGTACAACGTATGATTGTAAAACACAATCGAGTATTGGGAGTTGGCTTGAGGTAATAAAATAGTGGGAGGTAAAATATATTTTACACCATTGCCTAAACTAAGTAGGATGGACACTAACATTGTCTGTCAGGTAACACGGTCTGTGTTGTTTTCTGGAACTATATCTTGTCTAAGTTTATCTCGCCCTTCACCTACAACAACCCTTTGTATATCAATAAGAAAGAGGGGAAAGAAAACAACGAAACTTTTTATCTCCAGGCAAGTTCTCAAATATCTTAAAACTTACTGTTTTAGCCAATCAAAAAATTACTGTATTTGCTATATCATAGTATCAGAACTCCTTAAATATTATGCTTAGAAAGTCGTTGAGAATGACCTAATGTCACATTTTCACATCCCCCCCCTGTCAGTAACACACTAACTATAGGGATCGTTCGGCTTTATTTTGTCGTGAACCATATTTTGAAATAACGTATTGTAGATTTAAATTTGGCGTTAGAACTGAAAGTTTGCGCGGTAATTTCTAGCTTAGGCCTACCGAGGCTTACAAACTTCTGAAAGTATTTATATTCGTGTTAGGCGTTGCGTTTGGGCTATTCACATTTTCGTTAAACTTAATATTGTACAAGAGATAACATAACATTATTTTGAAGTCATCTTTTAAAATCTGGATATTATATTGTTGCAAAAGGTAAACTATCGATCAGAAGCTGCTTACACGTTCATTCGAAAAGAACCAAATTTGTATTTGTAACTATCATACTCATCATTTGATGGTTTGAATCATTCACAATGCACGTCACTCACGAGTCTGATTACAACATTATTCTTACGTTCTCGCCGGTTGCGACTGGTAATCTCCGCTTCGAGCTGCTTCTCACTTTCCAAAGGAAATGGAGGAAATATATTTCAATAATAGTACCTTTTTTTTGGCCATATTAAAGTGGTAACTTTGTTGTACTTTCTGTTTGGCGAGTGGATATGAGCCAGCGGTGTTCCGACATGTAGGTACTTATTTCCGTCGGTTGTTTGGTGGGCAATGGCCGGGGGAGGATGGGGGGTTGTAGTCACGTACTATTGATCTAGTATCCAGGCAGAGGTAGAGAGCGAGCTACCCCGGATACAGCACGCAGCATCCCTACCTACCTGGACCGGCCAACATCACTGTTTATTCGCACTTATTAACATTAACTATCATTCCCCGTTTTTTAACGCAACAAGCTTAGTTTCTAACACATTTTTTGGTTTTGCATAGTCCACAATAGTGGGCTTCTAAATTAAAGTAATCCTATTTTAATTGTTTCCTTACTTCTTTTTTTGTAATTTCAACACGCACGAATATTCGAAGCTACAAAATCATTTAAAAACACTTAATTTGGTTTTTATTTAATTTGTTTGGTTTCGTGATGCATTAGATTTACTCAATCAAAGTTTTGAACGTATTTAAAAGTACGAAACTGGGAAATATAAATGAATAATTCATAAACAGTTCATGGACTCTTTTATGTCTAGATATTAGTAAATTCCGATTAGTCATTTCGTGAGAAATTAATATCCAACGAGACCCTTATCTGTGATTGCATGGACTAATACGTCACTGTAGGATTAGTTTGGAAGATCGGAGCCGGGTGTTCTGAGGGTTGGTTTTCTATCCTCGCTACACGCTAATGTGGGTACGTTTTATATACAGTTCTACCTTCATTCTTACCCCGCTACTATAAATATGCTGGCATTCCGGAAGATTGTAAGACTAGGTGCTCATAAATAAAACGAACATTGTAAAGGCTAAGACATAGATACTATATCGATAATTAAATTTTATAGAAATGTATGGCTTAAATTAACAATTAAAGATGTGATATTTGAATTATGTTTGAACTTCTTATAATATCCCAAGTCTCAGCCTTTACTATATTCTACACTCCTTACGGAAGATTCTTTTAGATTGTTTTCTAAAATGTTGTTAAAACGAACATTGCTGAATATGTAACTTGTGTTGTCCTGAACTAAAATATTTAATTTTTTCCTATCTATTGCAGCTTAATAATTTAAACAAACCACCCAAACTTTTAATATATGCATTAGGACAACATATTTCACTATCTCTATCACAAACAACACAACATTATTCTCCAGAAAGTCCTCGAACGTGCTAGAACTTCGCTTAGCGATCGACACTTTAGCGTCTAAGATATGTCTGTGCAACAAAATATCTTCCTTTCGTTTCGTACAAGTGTCCGTGGCTTCGTTTAATTTGAGGAAACGGCATTCTTTAATCGACGATAGAACAATGCTCATGGCTACACGTCTACACAGGAGTTCTGATTGGAAGATTGATTTAATCTTGCTGCTGGAGATGACACATACTTCAAGTAGATCTAGTAAACTTTTTGGCTGTGATTATGGGTTTGTAGCCAAGAGGCTGGATGAAACGTGTGACCAAGATTCCCGGTATTCGAATTGAAGCCTTCTTTTCCCACCGTCGTTGTGTACAATTGGCTCTACACAAGTAAGAACACAACTCTGCATGAGGCCATGACGAGCTTATTCAGTCCGCTCCGTGCGAGTTGAAATAGTTTTAAGACTGGTCCGCTCTGCGCGGATAGGATCTGCTTGTGGGGAAACTCCAGCGAGATACTAGTTTACAGGGTTCGTACGGTCCTTGTTTAAGGCCTGGAAAAGTCCTTAAATTACTCTGGGCCTTGAAAAGTCCTGGAATTTCCAGGTTTCAATATTAATTTTGGAAAGTGTTGTAAAGACCGTGTTGTCTGCTGTTTACTTTACTCTCCGCTACTCTTCCCGCTTCTTTTGTTTTATTTATTATCTTATCGCGTCATCAACCCATGGATTTTGATTTCTATAGCGGCAAGGGGAAACAGTGTTAACTTCTCTGGCAAACACATTAGCGCTACAGTCGAAATACGTTTTCTCTAATTTCCTATATTTAAAAACACAATTCCTGTGCATTTGCCAGTTTTTTATAAGTTAATTTAAAACCATAATTTGTAATAATTCTTTGAAGATTTGCGACTACCTATTAACACTTTAAGTACCTATAATTACAGTTTTGCACTAAAATGCCCGCCGATAGCTATTAGTTCATCTTTCAACGACCTTAGCACTCAAATTCCTGTTCTAGATATACTACAGGGAGTTGCCATTCTATAACTCTATTATCTATGGTCGCGCCATTTTGGTGTCTGTAAACATTATCCCGTGAAATTTTGTGTTTATATGGTAGCTGTGTAGTGAGTTTTATCTTAATGCGTTTTATTTCTATGGAAATCCTTTAGTACTGGTTCAGTTTGCTTCGTTACCGCTGTGTTTATTTCCACACGAAAGTTTGATTAAAGTGTGATAGCAAGTAATCTGCCATGGATAAATAAACCGTTGTTTCATTATTCTGGAATATATTTTTTTTAACTTTTAATACCGTGTGTTACGTAAAGGCAGAAAATCGCCTTTTGCTTTGTTTGTTTTTATTTACTTGCCAATATGCCGGGGAATTGTACTTTCAATGATTTTGTGGTTACATAACCCCAAATTTAATAAATGGCTTGTAAAAGTGCCAGACAGGAACAAAACCAGATGTAGCAGATGCTCTTCCGTATTTGACATTGCCAAAATGGGGGTGTCTGCTTTAACAAGTCACACGAATGGGAAATAAACATTGTAGTCTTGCATGTAAAAAAACCTTTAGGAATTCACTATTTTTTCGGTGCTACACAACCAGAGCAATCTTCGAGCTCTGCGGTTCCTGATTCAGAACCACTACCACAAGGACAGCAGATAGTAAGCTCCTTCTTAACTGGACAGGAAACTCTAACGGCCGAAATTATTTGGGCCTTGAAAGTATGCAGCAGTCATTATTCATACAGATCATGTGAAGATAGTGGACTATTATTTAAAAAAAATGTTTTTCGACAGTGGAATTGCAAAAAGTTTTTCATTGGGAGAGACAAAATGTGAATATATATGTTGTTTTGGCATAGCTCTTTATTTTCAGTCTGCACTCATGGAGAAACTTAAGAAACAAGATTCATATGTTTTGTTATTCGATGAAAGCCTCAACAGAAAGCTTCAGGAGAAGCAGTTAGATTACCATATTCGTCACTGGGAAGCAGATAAAGTGCAGGCTTGTTAAATCCATTCAGATTTCCCGGGCCATGCTACCTCAGACGATATGTTCACTTCCTTTGAAAAGTTGATTTCTGAAATTGGTCTTCCGAAACAGTCTCTACTGCAACTATCCATGGATGGTCCAAATGTCAACTGGAAATTTTATGACCTGGTGTGTGATCATTTGAAGAGAGAGACAAAAATGGCAGTAATTCATTCCGGCAGTTGTGGGCTTCATATCATTCATGGTGCTTTTAAACATCAACCTGGGATGTGGAGCGAGTTTTATCTAGCCTCTATTACTTATTTAAGGACACACCAGCGAGAAGAGAAGATTACATGAAAGTAACTGATAGCAGTGTCGTTCCCAAAAAATGTTGTGCCATAAGGTGATTTGAAAATTCAACTGTTGTAACACGCGCTCTTGAAATGTGGCCTCATGTAACTAAATATGTGCTGTTGTTACTGACAAGAAACTTCCCAATCCAAACACCAAATCCTTTACAGTTGTGAAAGAAGCGACCAGTGAAGCATTGACTCCTATAAAGCTATTAATATTTCAGTCAATTGCAAAAAAGTAGAACCTTTTTTGACAATGTACCAAACTGATACGCCAATGCTTCCATTTATGGAAAGAGACATGTTGAAAAGGCTTAGAAACTTAATGGAGAGATTCATTAAAGAAGATGAAATAAATAAAGCAACTACCAGTAACAAACTGGTTAAAGTTGAAGTAAGGAAAAAAGAAAACCAGCTGCCAGTAACCAAAATAAACTTGGGATTCGCCGCAGAAAACAGAGTCAAGAATTTGCTCCACAAAAAAAATTGTTAAAGAAAAGGATGTTCTTCAAGTGCGAATGGAATGTCGTGATTTTCTTATTTAATCAGTAAAGAAAATCTTGCATAAGTGCCCATTACAGTACTCAATTGTGAGAAACCTTAGTTGTATGGATCCTCGAGATATGAATGCGGATACTAACTGTGCAACCAAGTTTGTGTCAGTGCTTTAGATACTAGTAGAGGCTATAAGACTTCAGGAAACTGAATGTGATGCATTAATTTAATCATATAAATAATTTATTGCAGAGTTTGACTTCTCTTCTGAATTTCAAAATTTTAAGCCTGGGACAATCTGTTATGTGCTTGTGCAAAGCCTAGAACAAAATATGACAAATTGTGGTCTGTGATGAAAATGGTACTTAATCTATCACATGGCCAAGCAGCAGTTGAGAGAAGTTTTTCTGTAAACAAGCAAATAGAAGTGGAAAATATGCAACAGCGCACACTCATTGCACAGAGAATAATTTGTCAACAAATTGCATCAGTTGGTGGTCTTGCTAATATTGAAATCACCAAAGACATGGTTATCTCAGTTGCTGGTGCACGACAACAGTGGCAAAGCTATTTGGGAAAGAAACTGCACAGAAGAATTCAAAAAGGAAAAGTTCCACAGAAAAAATAGATGAACTCAAATCAAAAAAACAAAGGCTTCAGGCTGATGTAGACACACTTAACGAATCTGCTGATAGAGTGTCAGAGCAAGTAGAAACAACAGGAAGTCTAACAGTTTCAGAAGAACAGCAAGAGAAAAAACTGCTGCACTGGCTGACATCAACAAGCAGCTCTCTAATAGATTAAATGGATATAAAAACATTTAAATGTTATTTGGCCCGATATTTTTTTGTTTAAACCATTTGTTACTCGTTCTGCTGATCCTAGGACCTATAAAAAACTGATGTTTTAATTATTGTTAGTACAAACATTCATGCTTAGACTCCTGTATATAAAATACCGGAAATGAAAAGCATGTGCCAGCAGAAAAAAAAATTAAATTATGAAATCGATACTCAACTTATTTAATACTGAATCTAGAATGACTGCACTAAGCAATAAACCAAGGAGAGTGAAGTAAGTGACAACAAAGTTAGATTTCTATTTTTATAGTCATATCTATTCATTAAATTTGGTGAAAAGTTATTGTTTCCCATCTATTACAAATTTGGTATGGTTTATATATTTTTTTTATTGACGTGTTTAGCTTTTGGCATGGTAATGGAGAAATAACAGGTTTTGTGCCTTAAATTTATTGTTCATAGTTGTAAGAACCGGTAGTTAACAGTCCGCGGATTGTGAACACTTTCTGATAAATGAGCAAAGCTGTGGGAGAAAGGGAAGCTGACCGCTCTGGTGTTGGGTTGGAGGAGGGTGAACACCGATGGGTGAAAAGAAGGAACATGCTTCACCATTCCTAGGGAACTACCGTTATGGGTTCTGGGTGTGTAATGGTTGGAAAGGTGAGGGAGGCTTCGAGTGAGAGGAAAGAAATGGGACATGATTGCATAACCTAACAAGGAATATAGTTATCAAACTAGTTCAATTTCATATATACATATAAAAATCTATCAATTCTCCACCATTTTTAATCATTTTATTTTTTCTACACATAACGGTAATCCCCTAGAAATGGTGAAGCATTTCTCCTTCTTTTAACCTCATTGGTGAATCCCCCCCCCACAGAACATATATATATATATATATATATATTTATATTTATTATTTATAATGTTTATTTTAGGATACTCACCCAGCTTTAAAAATATTTCAACATACATTAATAGGCTTCAACAGAATCCAAGATATAGCAACAGGCTTAAAAACCTGCTTTTGGGCCACATGGCATAGTCACTCTCTTGTTATACTAGATTGTCGATGACCGGTAGATTTGGGTTTTAATTCCGGTTGGGTGTAATGAGGTTTTTTTTTAAAGTCCACTCAAATGCTGGTATACTTGCTCTAAATTCAAAAAGCGTAGTTAGTACAGAGGCTTATTACCTGAACAGGAAGTAAAACTACAAAAGACCTCCAACAGACTTGGACCAACATCCACTGGATAAGATGAACTCAGGGTCGTACTTTCCTGGCTGGCTACACTCAATTCATTACAATTAGTTTTTTAAAATCTATTTTTAGGTTCTAGGCATTTTAGCGCACATTTTGACTATCCTTGTTTATATTGTTGCGTCTAACCTCAAAATTATCTAAATAAATTAATATATGCCTCTAAAAGAGTATTTATAAATTGATCATATATATATAACTGCATACATGTATCATTTTATAATAAAACAAATTGATAGCAAGTTAATGAAATACAATGAATGGGACCTCATCTATTAGCTTAGTAAAATCCATCATTCAGTAATATTATTATATTTAACATAAGGTGATTTGTCTGGATAAATATATAGGCCCTATATATTGTGAAGCTTAAAATAAAATTAGACTTTTATACGCCGTATTAGCTACAATCTCTCTCGGATTTTTCATCAGGTAAAAGTTTCGTGGTTAGTATAAAATATACTAACGGGAATATAATTGTACCATACATACAGTATTTACAAATTTAGGATTTATACTTTTCAAACCACCCCGATCAAGTTGGTTTCTTGATTTGTATAGCTGACTTAGGTTAAGTTAAATCAATCTATAGGTTTTCTTTACAATAAAAGCATCCAGATTTTTTCAAAATTCAATAACAGTTTCCGACAAGTTTGTTTAAACACTTGCACAAGTATTCTTGAACACGATCAACTCCTCGACATTAATGTGCTTTTGGTTCACATTTTCTGTCAATCAGACTTTTTCTAGACTAGAGTGGAAGTATTTTCTAAAGGATCAATAGGTAAGCTACAATTCTATTATTAAAATTGTATTCGTAACTTCTAACGATACTGAGCTCACGGCAACTACCAATATCGTTTGTTTTAATCTTGAAAGATATTCAACATACCTCCCCTGGTTCCACTAGGATGTATCTTATAACTTTATAAGTGAGGGCCATTGTGTAATAAAGAGTTGGGCAACATGTTTTTCAATGTAGCCACAGGGGTGGCGATTGACCACCATGTTTGATAAATTGAGAAATTAAGTTGTTTAATTCAACATTTAAAATATACACCGTTTGGACACTTTGAATACTCAAGTTACGACCGCCCGACACCCGCATTGATGGAAATGATTCAGATTGAAAATGTAAGATAATTTAATTGAAAATTAGTCCTTTCATTTTAAAAGCTGGGTAAACATTTGCTCCAATATCTGAGCTCAATGCACACGTGGAGAATGCTTCCGAAAATATGCAGGAAATATCAATTTACAACCAGCACAAACTCATCGGGAAAGAGTTTATTTTATTGTGACAGCTGGGAAACTCAAACTCGCCACACTTTTATGGCCAGCTCGCCACTGTAATCAAAATAGGGCTCAAAGATGAAATTTGTCAACCATACAAATGACTATTAAACGAGTATACAATCATACTTGAAAGCACGATAAGATATACATAAAAACATTCTTAATTGATCACTATTTGGGGGCAAATTTGCAAATTGCTACAAGCTTTGTGCAGTTCTATTTTATCATAGTATGAAATAATTACAACTCTTTAAAAACATAATCGTATGATGGTTGTAGCAAATACTATTATGTAGATAATATTATCTAAAGTTTTTTTGGACGCTAGTAATTTCAACTCTTGCTGTCGTTTCCTTATTATTTTTCTTCAATATTTAATTTTTAGCAACTAGAAAAAGTGATATTTGGGGATATACTCGTATGGTGTAGTTTACCTTTGCACAAGAGAATACAACATCTTGATGGCATTGTTTTGATTTGACAACAACAATTTGAATTTAAATCAAGCGTCAAAGAAGCATAATATTCCAGAGCAAGACAGGGTGGTTCGACCTGGTCTAATGACGTCAGACATCTCCTCCCCCCCCCCCCGAGCGCGCTCAGGCTTTCTTATCAAGTACTTGTTCAATCAACTTGACCTAACTCAAACATAATTCACAAACTTCACCAGACTTATACATACATGTCCAGCGACCTGGGAAACAGGGGATTCTATCGAATTTCTTGAATGTTCACATATTCACTAAAAAAACAACGCAACTTTAATTAAAATTATCTAAATAACATTTTTCTTCCAGTTAATACACACTATAAATCTCTTTAAACACTGTTGAGCATACAAATCTCACGTCTCAAAAGTCAACATGCGATTTTATTGTCTTCTTTCCCCTCCGCACCGCACGTCTTTAGACAGAGTTGAGTCGTGGCTATGCGTATGCGGGACATTTTTACCACGTTATAGGAAAAAGATACTGATTAATAATGTGTCACAGCATTTTTAAAGCTGAATTTGTGTAAGTCGATTTTTTAATGTCTCAATATGATCTCTTAATAAAATAATGTTTGTAATATTTTGGTAACGGGAAATTATTTTGCATGCATTTTTAAGGTAAAATGCATATTTTACTCGTAACTGTCGTACTTATACCCTTTCTGTCATCGGCTAGTTACTAATCAAATAATTAATACTATAAAACAACACTAGCGCGTGTTCATGCCTGTGTGTGTGTTCTGAAGATGACACCAAGTACATCTATACCCACTTCTCTAAATTACCTGGAATTATAACACAGTTGAAGGCTCGAAGTAATTCCGTCCAGTTCTCACCTTCTCTGACGGAGCATTGTTTTCAGAAACTCACGGTGCTGCTAAAATGGCCTTCGATAAGTTTGACCAGGTATAAAATAAAAACACTGGTTACAAAACATTGTCAAATTAGAAAAAACTGATCTACAAGAGGAATTCACCGAAGAATTATTATTATTAGCAGCGCGTCTTACTACCCGTTCGGGTTATATGCACTTACGCTAATGTGTAATGGTAGGGTGATTGGGAGATGAAATGGAGGACCTACAGTTTAACATGGAATCCGAACCACGGTGGAGGCCTGACATTCCCCACATTCACAAGATGTCCTGTCATAGGTGAAGGAAGGGTTTGGGAATCAGATAAATCTGTGCCGGAACCGAGGATTGAACCCCGGACCCCAGCACAGACCGCCAGGTCACCTCACAGAAGAAGAATTGAGGTGTTTTTCACATGTACCTATGTATGACATCATGCGAGGTTGAAAGACATCTCATTGTATAAAACATTCGTCATTGACAGACGTAAGAGCTTCACAGTAGAAAATCTCAGTATAACGTTCCTTTTAAACAAGATTTTCCACAAATTAAATAGTTCATTTGTTTTTGCACATTATGGTGTATATTTTTTACATTTTTTGTGCATAGTTTACTACAGTCAACTTCTCGCGTACATTGGAACCATACTTAACATCTGGCGTGCCCTGAGTGATTCTAACTTATATAAATATCTGATTTACCGTATCCAGGTGACCGTGACTTCGCTACTGGTTATACCCTTAACCATGATAAGAAACTGGTGGTCTTGTACGACCGAGCCAGGGATAGAACCCGTGACTTGACTATCATGATACAAGGAATCTGGTTCGATAACAAGTCATGCTACTTTCTCTAAACATCGCGAGCGCTTTTTATTGGAAATGGGGACAGTTACAACATTCAAATACCTTTTTTTTAACAATCTTTAAACAGAATTAAGGAAAATAAGATAATTAAATAAATTTGGCGTGTATTTATAATCCCAAGTCATTCTTTGTCTGATGGTGACCTGTGTGTGTGTGTTGTGTGTGTGTGTGATAGAAGATCAAGAATCTGGACACACATCGAGCCATCATTTATGTGTGGGTTTTATGTCCCGCGTCTTGGCGCAAAGAAATAATGACTGAACAATAGCACAAAGAAACTGTCGAAAGTATCTCCGATTCGTACGCGGAACAAACTCGTGAGATTGATGAGAAACTATTTGAAGTACGGCCAAACGACATTATGGCATTTTGATAGGGTTGGGAGGGTCCCACCACATTGCTGTCATATATTAGTGTTTGTTCGGGTCCTGGTATTTAATAGTTTTTTAAATTGCTCGATATTTAATGCCCATTTATTACGTCATATACAGGACAATTCCCGGTAAAACACGGATTAAGATTTATATAGACTTTACCTATCGGGCTCCTTGTCAGGAAGGAAATTAGGGGATGCGCACCCTGAAGGGACTTACAAGTGGCATTTCTTTCTCGAAGCTTCCTAGAAAAAAACCCTGCGGTCATCCAGGTGCGTTTCTGTTGACAAAACTGCGTTGTTTTTATAAACAGAGACGAAGAGAGAGTCGCCATTCCTTGCAACTTAACAACTTGAAACAATCTAATCTATAATGTCGTGATTTTGAATACAAATGCGAATAATATATAATTGGAATGTATAATTCCATATCATGACAACATGTAATATTCGTCAGATAACGGGAACACACCACTAAACACTAGAACATACACGATAGTACACCCAGTTCCAGCCTTGTCGGGCCGCCAGATGCGCTATCGATTGATCTAAGGGCTCGGACTTTACTTATTACCCGCAGCAATGGTCGCATGGTCTGATAGTGGTAGGGATACAGGGGTTTAAATCCCTGTAGGAAATAGTTCCTCTAAAAATTACCTTCCTAATCTCTATTCCATTAGTGTAACTGATGTTAAAATTGTATGTGTTTAACCTGAACAGATACCAAGATCCGGTAAAAATAAATAATTGGTTTCTCCTTGTATGGCCACATTCACAATGCAGCATATATTCCGTTCACAATAGGTTTTTACCTGGATGACAGTTCGAAAATATATGTTTAGGTTTTGGGTGCCAACACTTGTAAAAGATCACGGTTTTGTCATAAATGTAAAGATCTTTAATTACCTGTTTATATATTACATTTAAAATAACGTAAACTTAAGTTTTCTCATACTATTTCATTTTTTTTAAATAATTTCTTTTTATACAACTCGAAACAATATTTTAAACATAATTAAAAGTACTTATTTTTCGTTTTGGAACATTACTGATTTTGTTTAATATAGTTCACACATCAATATCTTTTAATACAGGCATCGTATTTACTTGGAAAAGAGAAAATTGTTGTCTTTTTTTTACATACAATAAATGATTTTATGATTATTTTATCGTATTTTGAAATATTTAACTGAATAAAATATTTTCATCAACTGCGTGTCTGCATCATTGTAAAAAACCTGTTTACCGTTATGTTCAATCACATGGTTTAGATTCGTCAGTCGCCATTTTGAAGCTATGTTCGTTAGAAGTTTTTGTAAAAGTGGTGTTAATATATTTTTAAGGGGAATAAAACTATAAATAAACTTTGTGTCCGACTTCAAATAAATATATAAATAATATTGGCCTAAATTACTGTGGTTAATTATCACATCAATATATTACCATCTGTTTTCATTACAGTCACCCAAAGTGATAGATGTCAGCTGGTGGCGTAGTGATATATCAGGGATTACTTCTAGTAACATTTCGAGCTGTCATCTAGGTAAACTTAGCTCGTGAATGCCTTATACTTGACCCACGTCCGTCATTTCCTCTGGCGCTCTCATGGACCACAAGTATTCACACACACCATTTCCTCTGGCGCTCTCATGGACCACAAGTATTCACACACATCATTTCCTCTGGCGCTCTCATGGACCACAAGTATTCACACACATCATTTCCTCTGGCGCTCTCACGGACCACAAGTATTCACACACATCATTTCCTCTGGCGCTCTCACGGACCACAAGTATTCACACACATCATCATTTCCTCTGGCGCTCTCATGGACCACACGTATTCACACACATCATCATTTCCTCTGGCGCTCTCACGGACCACAAGTATTCACACATCATTATTATTCCGGGTGTCCAGCGACCTGGAAAACTTGACGAACATTATCAAATTTCTGTAATTTTCACATATTTATTAAAAATCTGCTAATTAAAACGTTTTTCTTGTAGTTAATTCTCCACGCGAATCTATTTAATAACAGTTGTTCTTGTTAAGCACTCCACCTCAATTCACAAAGTCAACACCTCTCCTCTCTACTGCGCGTCTTTGACCAAC
The DNA here is from genome assembly GCA_039000515.1 of Timema cristinae. Taxonomy (NCBI): domain Eukaryota; kingdom Metazoa; phylum Arthropoda; class Insecta; order Phasmatodea; family Timematidae; genus Timema; species Timema cristinae. Next base: position 9,698,652 of record JBCFYV010000100.1, read on the forward strand.
TTGAGTAATGTCTATGCGCATGCGTGATAATTTGATTGCATTAAAGGGAGAATAAACCAAAAAATGATGTGTCTAGTAACAATTTTAAACTGTACTGATGTAAGGTGATATTTTAATTTCTCAATATGAATAAACTGAAATCTAACTTAGAGCTCACTACCCGATATCCAACCTATGGCTTTAGACTGAAATCCTTAAACCCCTTCATTGAGTGACGTAATTTCAGAATGTGTGGGTCTACAAGTTGCGAGCTTAGTAAAATATTGTTTGTATTATAACTATAGTAACTCGAAAAAACCTGTAAAAATATAGTTTGGCTGTACTACTATAATCACCCGGTTGAACTTGTGAAAGTAACGGCCGTGACGGGGGAGCGGGGGATGGCAAATCTGATCTTATTCTCATTATCTATACTTATAAAATAACATGTCCTGACTGATTGACTGACTGATTCATCATCGCCGAGCGCAAACTATCAAGGCTACAAGCATGAAATTCGGACTGTATATTCATTTTGTTATGTAGGCACCCACTAAGAAAGGATTTTATAAAATTCCACCCCAAAGGGGTCAAATAGGGGATGATAATATGTATGATAATATGTTTGAAAGTCCGTCATTTTGAAAGTTACATAAACAAAATTTTGTATTTCGGTTATTGACGTAAAACAAATAAATACGTGTTTCAGGAATTTTGGAAATTTTATTTAATAAGGGATGAAAAAAGGGGGTGAAAGTTTGTATCGGACTTGCATTATTTTTGATCTGAGGTCAAGTTATGGTCATCAACGTAACGTAATATTTTAAATTAATCTGTAAATACATATGTATATTTTCGTATTTGTATATAATCAACTTCCACGCGAGCAAAGCCGCGGGCAGCAGCTATCTAGTTAATTTATAAACTATTTAAACAACATCAAATAAAGGTATTAAATAGTAGCCGCCATTCCTTTTGCTTATTACATAACAGTTTTTAAGCTATAAAACAAGCTAAGGGAGATAATTGAGAATTCCTCGTACCGCCTGATTTTGCTTTAAGTTAGGACTACATAATTTCGAGCTGGACCTGTCACAGTGGCCACATTTAAAAATGGTTAATATTGAAAATAAAGCGAATTCCAACATAATATTACAGATAGAAAATAGTAGGCTTCTATACGAAACAACCCGCCTCAGTGGCGTAGTTGGCTAACGCGCTTGTCGTGTTAAGCTCGACTTCTGAGGACGGGGAGATCGAGGTTCGTATCTCAGTCGGGTGAACTGGGGGTGGTTTTTCCTAAATTGTTTTCCACTCTACCTCCACGCAAATGCGGGTTCACTTCCTTTAATTCAACCTTCCTAATTCCTAATCCATTAGCGTAATTAATACTTAAAGCGTATAACCCGAACGGATAGTAAGACGCGGTGCTAAATATTATTATTATTATTATTATTATTATTATTATTATTATTATTATACGAAACAATAAATATCTTAGGTTTTTTTTTGTACCAGAAAGTTTAACACCCTAGCTCAGTCGGTAGTGTCGCCCTCATGGCAGGGGGGGGGGGGGTTGAACAAAATTAACATACACATACAAATTAGGGGGCTGTTTTACAATAAAAAACAAAGGTGTTAAATATCCAGAAATTTTCCAAGTCTTGGGCAGCCAGGTGATTATTCTACCATGAAAAAAAACCCACTTCATATAGCCTCTAGAAATTGGGGGATGTGCCCGCCAACCCCCCACCTCCCCTCTGAAATTATTGGCTGGCCACGGCCTTTATTTCCCAGCTAAGATAAGGTTACCGGGTTTGATTCCTGACATGGTCAAAAACGTATCATTGATTAAATGTGGGTTTCCCCTTTCACGCCGATAAATTAACGGCCTGGAGCTGAATGTTGTTTGGTGATATAACCACTCGGTTCATTAAGTGCACTTTAACCCTAGAATGGTAAGGGGGGTACTGCACACCCCCGCTTATATTCTATTTGTTTCCAGGCTTGAGTGGTGGGGGTATCTTTTGTTTCAACCCATGTAAATTCAGTCTGGAGCTTGACCTTCACACTGGATGACGTGCTGAGCCCTGACTTCTTGCTATAAGGTAGGGGGAACTATTTTTGTAAACAAATTACCATCTTGGGGTGTATTATACCCCACCTTACCATTTAAGAAACACATTTTTCCTCGTATTTATTTTTCTTTTACTTACTATATGTAATATAAAAACACTAATTAGGGTTTATTCATATTATCCATATATATTATACTCTAGCTAATTAATATACTCTCAGAAGACATGGCGCTTAGACTGAATGTCGATGAAATCCGAGAGTTGTTGGAAAGAAATGAAGATGATGAGTTCTTTCCCCGACATCAGCTCACTGATGAAGAACCAGAAACTGTTATGGAGCAACAAATTGATGAAGACGATGAACAGCCTGCAGATCCAGTAGGAGATGTGGAAGAACAAGTAGCAGAGCTAGCACCAAGGAATACAGACCTTTTGTCTCTGGACGGAATGGGTTCCGTTGGAGCTGTACACGTCCAAGCAGACGAGGTAGACCTGATATAGTAAAAGCGTACAAAATAAATAAAGGAGGAACTGACTGTTTTGACAAACTATGTGCTACATTTACGACATCCAGAAAAAAATAAGAGATGGCCTCTGCAGATGTTATTTGCCATGGTTGATCATTGTGGTGTAAATTGCTATATATTGTTTGTACTGGCTAATCCAAACTGGAAAGATAATCCAAAACCTAACCGACGTTACTTTTTGAAAGAGCTAAGTGCAAACCTGACAAGAGATCATCTAGTAATGAGAGTAAATCTGGAAACATTCCTCGAGCCATCAAGATCCACATCAGGGAGATACTAAATCTACCAGAGGCTAAAATCAGGCCACAAGTAGATCATGAACAATCAATGACAATGAAAAAGTGTCATATTTGTTCACGAAGCAAAGACAGAAAACAAAACTTAAGTGTAAATATTGCAGGAAGACTATGTGTTTGGAACATAGGCAATGTTGTGCCAGGATTGTGTTGAGTTAGCTATTCATGTAAGAACTACCCTAAAGAAACTTTATATTTAGTATGATTCCTAACTTAACATAGCAACTATATTTAAAATATTTTACCATAATAAAGAAATCATATATATCTGTAATAGGCCTACATGATGCATATTAAACGAAAAATATTGAAAAAAATTATTTGTATTATTTTAATGACCTATTTCTAACTGGGTATGGCATACCCCACCTTACCATTTAAGGCCAAAATATTCACCTTACCATTCTAGGGTTAAATACCTCAAATACATTAAATGGAAAATTAAAATTACCAGAATTTTTTTTGCAGCACTGGTGTGGTTGTCGATGTCACTTTCACGGTAAAATCTCGCTAGACCCAAGCCCGGCAGTCCGAACACACTTTTCGGAAAACGGAGGAAAAAAGAAGTAAAATGAAATATTTTTTATTGGTTAACAAGCTCAAAGTTAAAAGAATTTTAAGAAACACTGATCTTATACTAAGTGTTTAATATTTACATGTTGTGGTCAACACAGTGTGTTTTCCTGTACATACCACATGTTGTACATCAGTTTGACTAAACTCATTCAACTGTTTCAAATTCAGGAAAATATGTTATTCCTCTTCTCCCGGTCAATCCGACCACGCTTAGGTTCCAAATAACGAGGTTCTGGTGTAGTTGACACATGTCTGTGTGTTGTAAACCTTTCTGTTCTTTTTCATGTGAGGAGAAAATAATAATAATAATAATAATAATGATTATTATTATTATTATTATTAACACCGCGTCTTACTACCCGTTCGGGTTATATTCACTTACGCTAATGTGTAATGGTAGGGTGATTATGAGATGAAATGAAGGACCTACAGTTTAACGTGGAATCCGAACCACGGTGGAGGCCTGGCATTCCCCACATTCACAAGATATCTTGTCAGAGGTGAAGGAAGGGTTTGGAAATCAGATAAATCTGTGCCGGGACCGAGGATTGAACCCCGGCCGCCAGCACAGAAGTCTGACACCTTACCCCTAAACCACCAGGTCACCGAGAAAATTGTTAACATGCGTGTGTGCTGGACAGATTGATGCGTAAACTCGACAGTTATTTTGCAACTAATCACTATTGAAGAAACAATTTATATTGGATACATCAATCTTACATGTCTGATTGCTCTAAATTATATGAATTGGCCAAACTTTATTTTTCTATGAAGTTTACAAAAAGAAGAAAAGGGCCGCATTGTGCGTTGTCCCGACCAGCGATAGGACCACGGGCCTTAGCGCTCTTGATCATGGGATGGAGCCGATCATGAAATAGTTTATATTTCAAACAAGTAAAACTATTATTTAAATGAAAAATTGCGTCGATTTTGGAATTAATAGTGGTCTGGAAGCTAACCTGTCGTATGCCTGTGCCTTTATACTGTTATAGTTCTGTGAAATCTGTAGTCCCTGTAATCCAGGGCTGGTGAAACTATGGCACGTGGTTGTCAGTTGGTTGTAATCGGTACGCCACCCCTCCCCCCTCATCAGCAGCTTCGGAATGAAACGCAGGGTGTTTTCTCTCATTCGCCATGTTGAATCACAATGGTATCGACTTATCGTAACCGGAGCTTCAGACCTCGAGTAACGTCATCGCTTGAATGCCACAACAAACATCTGGAGATAAGACACAGGCTTTCAGCGGGACTTTTCCGCTTGGCTTTATTCATTTTGATTAAAAAATAAAACTCGCGTTTCTTTCCATCCCTACTTGAAAGGTGGCTAAAATGTAAGTTGTAACTTGACAGAGACTTGTAACACTGACAGAAGAGTAACAACTAACGAACAAGAGATAGATGTAACAACTATACGAACAGAGAGATAAGAAGATGTAACAACTATACGAACAGAGAGATAAGAAGATGTAACAACTATACGAACAGAGAGATAAGAAGATGTA
>JBCFYV010000100.1:9706109-9868809 GCA_039000515.1 Timema cristinae
GGGAGGTCCTTCAGGAAATTAGTTCTGTACTGAAGACAGTAGAGTTGCGCGCTTATTCGGGAGAGACTTGCAATGGTCCAGGTGTGTACACTATGTTTCTCTGTTTCCTTGGGGTACGAGGGCAATGATACAGGTGTGTACACAATGTCTCTGTTTCCTTGGGGTACACGGGCAATGATACAGGTGTATACACTATGTACACAATGTACACTATGTTTCTCTGTTTCCTTGGGGTACAAGGGCAATGATACAGGTGTGTACACATCGTTTCACTGTTTCCTTGGGGTGGATGGGCAATGGTCCAGGTGTGTACACAATGTTTCTGTTTCCTTGGGTGGATGGGCAATGGTCCAGGTGTGTACACAATGTTTCTGTTTCCTTGGGGTGGATGGGCAATGGTCCAGGTGTGTACACAATGTTTCTGTTTCCTTGGGGTGGATGGGCAATGATCCAGGTGTGTACACAATGTTTCTGTTTCCTTGGGGTGGATGGGCAATGGTCCAGGTGTGTACACAATGTCTCTGTTTCCTTGGGTGGATGGGCAATGATCCAGGTGTATACACAATGTCTCTGTTTCCTTGGGGTGGATGGGCAATGGTCCAGGTGTGTACACAATGTCTCTGTTTCCTTGGGGTGGATGGGCAATGATCCAGGTGTGTACACAATGTTTCTGTTTCCTTGGGGTGGATGGGCAATGGTCCAGGTGTGTACACAATGTTTCTGTTTCCTTGGGGTGGATGGGCAATGGTCCAGGTGTGTACACAATGTTTCTCTGTTTCCTTGGGGTACAAGGGCAATGATACAGGTGTGTACACAATGTCTCTGTTTCCTTGGGGTGGATGGGCAATGATCCAGGTGTGTACACAATGTTTCTGTTTCCTTGGGGTGGATGGGCAATGGTCCAGGTGTGTACACAATGTCTCTTTCCTTGGGGTGGATGGGCAATGGTCCAGGTGTGTACACAATGTCTCTGTTTCCTTGGGGTGGATGGGCAATGATCCAGGTGTGTACACAATGTTTCTGTTTCCTTGGGGTGGATGGGCAATGGTCCAGGTGTGTACACAATGTTTCTGTTTCCTTGGGTGGATGGGCAATGATCCAGGTGTGTACACAATGTTTCTGTTTCCTTGGGGTGGATGGGCAATGGTCCAGGTGTGTACACAATGTTTCTGTTTCCTTGGGGTGGATGGGCAATGGTCCAGGTGTGTACACAATGTTTCTCTGTTTCCTTGGGGTACAAGGGCAATGATACAGGTGTGTACACAATGTCTCTGTTTCCTTGGGGTGGATGGGCAATGATCCAGGTGTGTACACAATGTTTCTGTTTCCATGGGGTGGATGGGCAATGGTCCAGGTGTGTACACAATGTCTCTGTTTCCTTGGGGTGGATGGGCAATGGTCCAGGTGTGTACACAATGTTTCTGTTTCCTTGGGGTGGATGGGCAATGGTCCAGGTGTGTACACAATGTCTCTGTTTCCTTGGGGTGGATGGGCAATGGTCCAGGTGTGTACACAATGTTTCTGTTTCCTTGGTGTGGATGGGCAATGGTCCAGGTGTGTACACAATGTTTCTGTTTCCTTGGGGTGGATGGGCAATGGTCCAGGTGTGTACACAATGTTTCTGTTTCCTTGGGGTGGATGGGCAATGGTCCAGGTGTGTACACAATGTCTCTGTTTCCTTGGGGTGGATGGGCAATGGTCCAGGTGTGTACACAATGTTTCTGTTTCCTTGGTGTGGATGGGCAATGGTCCAGGTGTGTACACAATGTTTCTGTTTCCTTGGGGTGGATGGGCAATGGTCCAGGTGTGTACACAATGTTTCTGTTTCCTTGGGGTGGATGGGCAATGGTCCAGGTGTGTACACAATGTCTCTGTTTCCTTGGGGTGGATGGGCAATGGTCCAGGTGTGTACACAATGTTTCTGTTTCCTTGGGGTGGATGGGCAATGCTCCAGGTGTGTACACAATGTTTCTGTTTCCTTGGGGTGGATGGGCAATGGTCCAGGTGTGTACACAATGTTTCTCTGTTTCCTTGGGGTGGATGGGCAATGGTCCAGGTGTGTACACAATGTTTCTGTTTCCTTGGGGTGGATGGGCAATGGTCCAGGTGTGTACACAATGTTTCTCTGTTTCCTTGGGGTGGATGGGCAATGGTCCAGGTGTGTACACAATGTTTCTGTTTCCTTGGGGTGGATGGGCAATGGTCCAGGTGTGTACACAATGTTTCTCTGTTTCCTTGGGGTGGATGGGCAATGGTCCAGGTGTGTACACAATGTTTCTCTGTTTCCTTGTGGTGGATGGGCAATGGTCCAGGTGTGTACACAATGTTTCTGTTTCCTTGGGGTGGATGGGCAATGGTCCAGGTGTGTACACAATGTTTCTCTGTTTTCTTGGGGTGGATGGGCAATGATCCAGGTGTGTACACAATGTTTCTGTTTCCTTGGGGTGGACGGGCAATGGTCCAGGTGTGTGTGTTATACTGTCCATGCAGGGAGATCAATACTTTGTGCGGCGGGCATGGACCACGGCATTTTCTGACACACAGGTCACTACACTCCTTATCTGTCACACAAGTCACTAAACTCCTTATCTGCCACACAAGTCACTACACTCCTTATCTGACACACAAGTCACTACACTCCTTATCTGACACACAAGTCACTACACTCCTTATCTGACACACAAGTCACTACACTCCTTATCTGACACACAAGTCACTACACTCCTTATCTGACACACAAGTCACTACACTCCTTATCTGACACACAAGTCACTACACTCCTTATCTGCCACATAAGTCACTACACTCCTTATCTGACACACAAGTCACTACACTCCTTATCTGCCACACAAGTCACTACACTCCTTATCTGACACACAAGTCACTACACTCCTTATCTGACACACAAGTCACTACACTCCTTATCTGACACACAAGTCACTACACTCCTTATCTGTCACACAAGTCACTACACTCCTTATCTGTCACACAAGTCACTACACTCCTTATCTGACACACAAGTCACTACACTCCTTATCTGACACACAAGTCACACTACACTCCTTATCTGACACAAAGTCACTACACTCCTTATCTGACACACAAGTCACTACACTCCTTATCTGTCACACAAGTCACTACACTCCTTATCTGACACACAAGTCACTACACTCCTTATCTGACACACAAGTCACTACACTCCTTATCTGCACACAAGTCACTACACTCCTTATCTGTCACACAAGTCACTACACTCCTTATCTGACACACAGTCACTACACTCCTTATCTGACACACAAGTCACTACACTCCTTATCTGTCACACAAGTCACTACACTCCTTATCTGACACACAAGTCACTACACTCCTTATCTGACACACAAGTCACTACACTCCTTATCTGTCACACAAGTCACTACACTCCTTATCTGACACACAAGTCACTACACTCCTTATCTGTCACACAAGTCACTACACTCCTTATCTGTACACACAAGTCACTACACTCCTTATCTGTCACACAAGTCACTACACTCCTTATCTGACACACAAGTCACTACACTCCTTATCTGACACACAAGTCACTACACTCCTTATCTGACACACAAGTCACTACACTCCTTATCTGACACACAAGTCACTACACTCCTTATCTGTCACACAAAGTCACTACACTCCTTATCTGACACACAAGTCACTACACTCCTTATCTGCACACAAGTCACTACACTCCTTATCTGTCACACAAGGTCACTTACAACTCCTTATCTGTCACACAGCTCACTACACTCCTTATCTGACACACAAGTCATACACTCCTTATCTGTCACACAAGTCACTACACTCCTTATCTGCACACAAGTCACTACACTCCTTATCTGACACACAAGTCACTACACTCCTTATCTGTCACACAAGTCACTACACTCCTTATCTGACACACAAGTCACTACACTCCTTATCTGTCACACAAGTCACTACACTCCTTATCTGACACACAAGTCACTACACTCCTTATCTGTCACACAAGTCACTACACTCTTATCTGTCACACAAGTCATTTACACTCCTTATCTGTCACACAAGTCACTACACTCCTTATCTGTCACACAAGTCACTACACTCCTTATCTGACACACAAGTCACTACACTCCTTATCTGACACACAAGTCACTACACTCCTTATCTGCACACAAGTCACTACACTCCTTATCTGACACACAAGTCACTACACTCCTTATCTGTCACACAGGTCACTACACTCCTTATCTGTCACACAGCTCACTACACTCCTTATCTGTCACACAAGCTCACTACACTCCTTATCTGACACACAAGCTCACTACACTCCTTATCTGTCACACAAGTCACTACACTCCTTATCTGACACACAAGTCACTACACTCCTTATCTACACACAAGTCACTACACTCCTTATCTGTCACACAAGTCACTACACTCCTTATCTGTCACACAAGTCACTACACTCCTTATCTGACACACAAGTCACTACACTCCTTATCTGTCACACAAGTCACTACACTCCTTATCTGTCACACAAGTCACTACACTCCTTATCTGTCACACAAGTCACTACACTCCTTATTGCACACAAGTCACTACACTCCTTATCTGTCACACAAGTCACTACACTCCTTATCTGTCACACAGGTCACTACACTCCTTATCTGTCACACAGTCACTACACTCCTTATCTGTCACAACAGTATCCATTAACACTCCTTATCTGTCACACAGTCACTACTCCTTATCTGTCACACAAGTCACTACTCCTTATCTGTCACACAAGTCACTACACTCCTTATCTGACACACAAGTCACTACACTCCTTATCTGTCACACAAGTCACTACACTCCTTATCTGTCACACAGGTCACTACACTCCTTATCTGTCACACAAGTCACTACACTCCTTATCTGTCACACAAGTCACTACACTCCTTATCTGACACACAAGTCACTACACTCCTTATCTACAACAAGTCACTACACTCCTTATCTGTCACACAAGTCACTACACTCCTATCTGTCACACAAGTCACTACACTCCTTATCTGCACACAAGTCACTACACTCCTTATCTGTCACACAAGTCACTACACTCCTTATCTGTCAACAAGTCACTACACTCCTTATCTGTCACACAGGTCACTACACTCCTTATCTGCACACAAGTCACTACACTCCTTATCTGTCACACAAGTCACTACACTCCTTATCTGTCACACAAGTCACTACACTCCTTATCTGTCACACAAGTCACTACTCCTTATCTGTCACACAGTCACTACACTCCTTATCTGTACAACAGGTCACTACACTCCTTATCTGTCACACAGTCACTACACTCCTTATCTGCCACACAAGTCACTACATCCTTATCTGTCACACAAGTCACTCCTCCTTATCTGTCCAGTTACAATCCACGACAGAAAGTCACTACACTCCTTTCTGTCACGCAGCACTACATCTCCTTATCTGTCACACAGTCACTACACTCCTTCTGCACACAAGTCATACACTCTTATCTGACCACAGTCATACACTCCTTATCTGCACACAAGTCACTACACCTTATTGCACACAAGTCACTACACTCCTTATCTGACACACAAGTCACTACACTCCTTATCTGTCACACAGCTCACTACACTACTTATCTGTCACACAGGTCACTACACTCCTTATCTGTCACACAGGTCACTACACTCCTTATCTGTCACACAAGTCACTACACTCCTTATCAATCACACAAGTCACTACACTCCTTATCTGTCACACAAGTTACTACAATCCTTATCTGTCACACAGGTCACTACACTCCTTATCTGTCACACAAGTCACTACACTCCTTATCTGTCACACAAGTCACTACACTCCTTATATGTCACAAAGTCACTACACTCCTTATCTGTCACACAGGTCACTACACTCCTTATCTGTCACACAGGTCACTACACTCCTTATCTGTCACACAGGTCACTACACTCCTTATCTGTCACACAGCTCACTTTACTCCTTATCTGTCACACAGCTCACTTTACTCCTTATCTGTCACACAGCTCACTTTACTGCTTATCTGTCACACAAGTCACTACACTCCTTATCTGACACACAAGTCACTACACTCCTTATCTGTCACACAAGTCACTACACTCCTTATGTCACAAAAGTCACTACACTCCTTATGTCACACAAGTCACTACACTCCTTATATGTCACACAAGTCACTACACTCCTTATCTGTCACACAGGTCACTACACTCCTTATCTGTCACACAGGTCACTACACTCCTTATCTGTCACACAGGTCACTACACTCCTTATCTGTCACACAAGTCACTACACTCCTTATGTCACACAGGTCACTACACTCCTTATCTGTCACACAGCTCACTTTACTCCTTATATGTCACACAGCTCACTTTACTCCTTATCTGTCACACAAGTCACTACACTCCTTATCTGACACACAAGTCACTACACTCCTTATCTGTCACACAGCTCACTATACTCCTTATCTGTCACACAGGTCACTACACTCCTTATCTGTCACACAGCTCACTTTACTCCTTATCTGTCACACAAGTCACTACACTCCTTATCTGTCACACAAGTCACTACACTCCTTATCTGACACACAAGTCACTACACTCCTTATCTGACACACAAGTCACTACACTCCTTATCTGACACACAAGTCACTACACTCCTTATCTGTCACACAAGACACTACACTCCTTATCTGTCACACAAGACACTACCCTCCTTATCTGTCACACAGGTCACTACACTCCTTATCTGTCACACAGGTCACTACACTCCTTATCTGTCACACAGGTCACTACACTCCTTATCTGACACACAAGTCACTACACTCCTTATCTGTCACACAAGTCACTACACTCCTTATCTGACACACAAGTCACTACACTCCTTATCTGACACACAAGTCACTACACTCCTTATCTGTCACACAAGTCACTACACTCCTTATCTGTCACACAAGTCACTACACTCCTTATCTAACACACAGGTCACTACACTCCTTATCTAACACACAAGCCTACTGATCTAATTTTACGTACCAATCTGTCAAGTCATGTTATTATACTCCATTCACGGTGGGAAGTACTCTCTAAAAGGTAATTTTTCCTTCCAATATCCTAATATTTAATATATATCTGGCAAGGTAAAAGGCCTTTCAGAAAACAATTCAAACGCTGAACAGACTCTAGAGCTGTCACTTTTAGTAGATTTTATCAATACCCATAAAATAAACCTAGCAATATGTTATGAATTAAAAAAAAATATATATGTTATAAAAGCATCTTTCAATGAAAATAGGACTGTACCTAATGGAACCCACATTTTAAGTACACACATTAAAATTTATCTTAATAAATTTATGGCATTAGATTTCAACCTCGTTTTAGTTTACGACATTTTCCTTTTAGTTTTTAACACAACAACTTCATGCTAAATTTAAATATCCCTTAAACTTTATCGATCACGAATATTAATATGATTGGACTAAAACATGGTTTATTAATATTTCCTAGTATTTTAGTGTACTTAGGAAAAATGTAAGAATTATTACCGTTACCATCGATATAAATCGTTCTTAAATTATCTTAATAGCTAATTTCTATATATTTGAATATCAATGAATTGATAATCAGCTTTTTTTTTACAACTATATTTGTAATACTCTCACTGAGTATAGGACTGCTGATAGATACATCCTATCTACTGTAGTACTGTGGTACTGTAGTGCTCTTAGAGCTCCCTCCAGCAGTGGAGTGTTTGAGGAGGGCAGGGTCGATGAATGTGTTACCATGTGATTAGTGGGTTACGTGGGCAAGCGCTGACGCTTGATTGGTCTGTTCGTCGGGGTCAGAGAGTGCGCGCGCACTTGGAGCGAGGCTCCACGATTGGTCGAGCTTCAATCGACAATTCTGGTAGGATAAATACTCTTTTTTACTATTGTATATGTTTGTTTCAAAGGAGTGGTAAAAGCACCCTTTCTAAAATTTAACAACAAAAGCCTTTTTGAGTCGTACACACATTTTTCTTTGCTCTCAGGAAGATTATTTTTGGGAAACTATTGCTCCACGCATTAGCTTGGTTTTAAAATATAATTAGATGTTAAATAAAATTCTTAATAAAAAAGACTAACTAAACCGTCTTAATAAACGCACAAAGATACAATTTTTTTTATAATCTTAGAATTTCACTTATTGAAGTTAATTACAAATTAATTACTAAAACATAGAACTACCTGCAACTTACTAACTAACTTAAACAACTGCTGGAATCAACAAAGGCTCAAACAGAAACAACAATGGACAACTCCTCCACGAGCATTCTTGTTGGCAAGCTTCTCTTGGAAAACATTTCCACTTCCTGACTTGTGATTGAAAAAAACCCAAAATAAAGTCACTACTTACAAGTTACAAACTATAGAACACAGACATAAACTCCGCGTCAAGACTCAAGTGGCTCGTAGCCGAAAGCACTTGTTTTTATGAAGACGCCTTTTAAATCAACTCATTTGTTTTCTGATGTACCTTGTACAATATGGCCACAACAGTGGTGCACCTTAAACACACTACTTGGCTCCGATAATACCTGCGACCAAAGTTTGACTAATTCTCTCTAATTCTCTTCATACTACTTGGCTCCGATAATACCTGCGACCAAAGTTTGACTAATTCTCTCTAATTCTCTTCATACTACTTGGCTCCGATAATACCTGCGACCAAAGTTTGACTAATTCTCTCCAATTCTCTTCATACTACTTGGCTCCGATAATACCTGCGACCAAAGTTTGACTAATTCTCTCTAATTCTCTTCATACTACTTGGCTCCGATAATACCTGCGACCAAAGTTTGACTAATTCTCTCTAATTCTCTTCATACTACTTGGCTCCGATAATACCTGCGACCAAAGTTTGACTAATTCTCTCTAATTCTCTTCATACTACTTGGCTCCGATAATACCTGCGACCAAAGTTTGACTAATTCTCTCTAATTCTCTTCATACTACCTGGCTCCGATAATACCTGCGACCAAAGTTTGACTAATTCTCTCTAATTCTCTTCATACTACCTGGCTCCGATAATACCTGCGACCAAAGTTTGACTAATTCTCTCTAATTCTCTTCATACTACCTGGCTCCGATAATACCTGCGACCAAAGTTTGACTAATTCTCTCTAATTCTCTTCATACTACTTGGCTCCGATAATACCTGCGACCAAATTGACTTTTCTCTCTATGACCTTTAATCAACCTGCTCGATATACTGCGACCAATGTTGACTAATTCCCAACATTGCACCTTAACACTACTTGGCTCCGATAATACCTGCGACCAAAGTTTGACTAATTCTCTCTAATTCTCTTCATACTACTGGCTCCGATAATACCTGCGACATAGTTTGACTAATTTCTCTCTAATTCTCTTCATACTACTTGGCTCCGATAATACCTGCGACCAAAGTTTGACTAATTCTCTCCAATTCTCTTCATACTACTTGGCTCCGATAATACCTGCGACCAAAGTTTGACTAATTCTCTCTAATTCTCTTCATACTACTTGGCTCCGATAATACCTGCGACCAAAGTTTGACTAATTCTCTCTAATTCTCTTCATACTACTGGCTCCGATAATACCTGCGACCAAGTTTGACTAATTCTCTCTAATTCTCTTCATACTACTTGGCTCCGATAATACCTGCGACCAAAGTTTGACTAATTCTCTCAATTCTCTTCATACTACTGGCTCCGATAATACCTGCGACCAAAGTTTGACTAATTCTCTCAATTCTCTTCATACTACTTGGCTCCGATAATACCTGCGACCAAGTTTGACTAATTCTCTCTAATTCTCTTCATACTACTTGGCTCCGATAATACCTGCACCAAAGTTTGACTAATTCTCTCTTTTTTAATTCTTCTTCTATTACTACTTGGCTCCGATAATACCTGCGACCAAAGTTTGATAATTCTCTCTAATTCTCTTCAATACTACTGGCTCGATAATACCTGCGACAAGTTTGACTAATATCTCTAATCTCTTCATACTACTGGCTCGATAATACTGCGACCAAGTTGACTAATTCTCTCCAATTCTCTTCATATATGCTCCGTAAACTGACAAATTTATATTCTCTCAATCTCTTCATAATGCTGAAATACCTGCGACAAGTTTGACTAATTCCTCCAATTTTTACTTGGCTCGATAAATGCGACCAAGTTTGAATAATCTCTTATATCATATTTGGTCGAACTGAGAATTCTCTTTCATTCGATATACATTAATTCAATTTTATCTACGAGTTATTTTAATGTTTAGGTTAGTTCACTTAATAAGTGTTGAAAATCGAAACTCGAAAAATAAAAACATGATCGAACTTGACCTCCTTAAGTGTAAAATAATTATAATGTAATGATGAATACAAAGGTTGTCTCACTTAATTCACTTATAATCTTTTATAAGCTACTTGATATGAATTATGAAGTAAAGTCTCAATCCAAAATGACAAATGATCGTAGGGCTTAGCATAAGGTCAATTTTTACAAACATTTCGATTGTCAATTCTTGTAACTAACATTGACATCTACTTTCGGTTAATATTTAAGTTTCGGTTAACTTACGTCCTGACATTGCCGTACGACATGACGTTGGTAGTTCATTAATCCCAAGCACCTTATTTTATTATTTGGGCTAGTCTACAGGTTTTTTACATTTTCGGGGACAATTCTTCGTTAGTTAACTAATACTTGTTAATATTTGTTATCGTTAACCGTGTACTGACTTCGCCGTAAGGGCCCGTGGTTTTGTATTTGTCACAACTGTATTAATTTAGGCTAATTGAAGTTTACTATTCACAATTTGTAGTATGTTATCTATCTCGGTTACTGGTAACTACGTGGTAAAGGTCACTGAATGGTTGCCACCCTTGGGTAACAGAAACTCTGTGGTGTTTGGGGCCCCTCCCAGTCACTAATTACAACGATACAAAAGAAAGTTTGAATTTCTATTGGCTTGAATGGGCCAATATGGGATGTGTTTCTTCTTACGTCCATGGCTAATTAAGAGTGGCTTTTATTTGAATTTTAAATGATATGTTTAACCTGTCGAATCCACCCCCTAGATATTGTCCTCTAACTACCCCTTATATATATATGTTTAATTTATTGATTTTTTAAAATACATTCCGTTCATATATTTAAAAGTTGGCTTTGACTTTACTGTTTGGATATTGAATTATTTTGAAGTTTAAAAATAGCGTCAAAATACACGCCTGTTTGAAATAAGGATGGTTTCTTCACCGTTTTATCCAAGTATTGAGTAGACGCCACGATGTCATTGTCATTGTCAGTTTCCCTCAACAATGTTGGCAATACCTCGACCCGTATGCTCCTGAAGCTCTTCATCCGCCCAGCACTTTAACGTGACATTGGAGCTGTCATACGGCCTTTCCTGTGAAAATTGGACACTGGTTCACTCGCCTGGAAAACCTGGAATCCTCTAGAAACTTCTCTTTGCATGGAACACCAGGGTAATGAGGAGCTATTCGGGGAATTTTGATACTACCCAGCCGTTACCCTTGCAATAGACTAGACTGCCGGTGACAGGGCGATCTGGTTTCAGGTTGGGTGAAATAGTTTTCCACTCTCCTTCCACGCAAGTGCGTGTACACTTCCTCTAATTTAAACTTTCCTCATCACTAACACACTAACGTAATTAGTATACTATGCGTATAACCGGAACTGGTAGGGAGGTGGCTACTATCGTTACAGATAAATATTTCTAGTAAGCATGGTTCCGACAAACGCGCAAACTACAGGCAAAATGACGTCATTCGGCAGGGCAGCGTTGATTATTATTAAATTCAATAACAGTTATTATTCTAAATTTCGTATCAAATAATTAATAGCAATAAATATTAGCTTAGTGATAGGATTCCATCCCAGATTCCTGAAAACACCAACTCTACGAACTTTAAGATCTACTCTATTCGAGTACAGTAGAATACGTCACCACTGTGCTACCGATGTCGGTCCACACACAACTAACAGTGGAATTTACTTTTGTTAACTTAATATGATTGGTTGTTTGCATTTAATAAAGTACACTCGTTTAATGGATTGATCACTATTCCATAAAACATGATAAATGGTTAAGAGACACACATACCGAGTACGTATCACTATATTATAACGGCCTGAAAAAGTGCCGTACAAAGGGGGGCCTCACATTTTCTTAAAACGGCCCTGCGTCATTGAAAATGTACCAAAGCTCTGTTTGAAACAACATAACAGTTTCGTACCAGTAAGCCGGTCAAGTGCTTCGGATAAATCATATTGTTGTTTTAAAATATTAAGCTAAGATAAAGTTATTTTGCAAAAGTCCATTCACAAACATGAACTGAAACTGTATTTCAATTTTAGGTTTGGATTACCTTAAGAGAAGTTTATGCATTTTTATAGATAGCCAAGTTAAGAAACTTTGAGTCTGGCATACAGATTTTTTTTTTAATAATTAAAATTTAATAAAAACCAATTGAAAAATATATTAGTATTTAAAAAAATATTTTAGAGAAACTTAGTTACAAGCTTTGTCAATGATTTTTTACGACGATTATAAAACAAATTAAGAATGTTTTTGGTTAAGCCTGTTTCAGCAACACTTTTTTTACCTATGGCCTTATGGTTTAAAAAAGTAAGATATTCTTGTCTGTTTATTTGTGTAATTTTAATTTAAATAAAATCGAAGTCCATCAAACTAGTTCAAGTCCTGCATGTCCAGACAACGTAGCCTATAACAGAGGAATGTGCGACTGCAAGACATTATACCGTAACATATTGATTGCCGTGCCCGTTATGGGGAAAACGTAAACTAGGCAGGTAGTGGGACTGTCTACACATCCAAGGGTCATTTAGTGAGATTAGGAAATGTATAGTTAGAAGGAGAAGGGTGGGCGATGTGGCCGGTCAAGTTAGTTTATAAGTAGCTGATACTTAAATAAATACGATTAAACTAGCTATAAAGATGAATCCGATATTGAGAAGTGTCTCTAAAAGAAGATTTTACTGTAAAAGTTTTTTAAAAACAGTTGAATGCAGACATGCTTACTAGCAAAGTCTACCTCTTTTAGTTTTTCCTTCCTCATCCACACCCCATTAGAGTATTGTCATGTGTTTAACCTGAACAGGTAGTAAGACGAGCTGATAAACACATTAATATTATTAACGGATTAATCTAAAGCCGGTCACATGCTCTGGAGTATTTCACGGTAACGTAACAACCATGGGAATACATCACTGTTCGGTAACCGGCCTTACTTCTGGTGTCTTTTTCTAACCTGAGCCCAACCCCAAACTGTTTCAATTAATCACCAAAACAAGCGAGCCCAAATTCATCTTTTTCCGTTTCTACTGTTCTCATCTTTGTCTTCTCACGTTGGAAATAACCAACTGCAATCCTTTGGGCTCCTATAATTTCAGCGGCCAATTCATTGGTAGTGAAACTGATTGATGTGTTAGCTCCCATAGCAGTGGCCTCTTCTTGTTAGTTCCTCAGGCCACTCCATGATGTGAAACTTGCAATACACACAAAGGCAGGTAGTATCCGCTCGAAGCGCTGTTACGGGTAGTCCACACACTGACAAGACAGTCGAACATCGCAGTGATGTTTCGTAGAGGAACACACTTTGGACGGATTGGCCTCCGAATGATATGCTCGTTGTAAAGGAGCGTCTCCACCTGAGCATGTGTGACGCATGGTCGTTCCCATATTCACGGTGAACAGTCAACAGTTCCCTCTGGTTTATGTTCACTATACAAATTAAAACAGAGTGAAACGCTCATATGTAAATCGCTGTAAGACTTCGTTGTTAAACATACTGGATTGCGAACATTTTACAATGTACACCAGAATGGCCCTTGAAGTATTGTTTTTAATAAACAAGGTTTGGGAGAAGGATACGACATTCGTGACTACAGGCGTCATGATTCGTACTCTTGTATTAGCTCGAGACACCTGTCAGTGTTTCATTTCATGTTGAGCGCCACGGACCCACGCCGGTACAAACATCAACATAAACTGTCAACAAGAGACGGGAAAACACGTGCGAGCTACTACATCACATCTCTTTTAATCTAGCTGTATATGTTGGGAATAGCGGAACACCACACTGAGAAAATACACTTTTTATAACACAGCTACCATTTTTATTTTAATTTATTAGATTAAAGCTATACTATTTCGTAATCATCTCTCATCTTGTAAATGGTCTGTAATAAGTTTTCGTTTGCGAGTCAGCTTTCTGACTCATCAAGTCCACGATAATTTACGAACCACCGACATCGTTTCAGTTTCAGTTTGGACCAGCTGGCGTGGCGTATTGATCTATTTTCTCATACAATTTGAGGACGTACGCTACTGCTGGCCTGTTTTCTTCTCACACCGCTAGCCAATGTTTTCCAACTCCCTCTTTCCACCTTATTCTCGCTAAAAACCCTTTAACCCCTCTTTACATTTTCCCCCGTGCAGCAGCATGTTCCGCCCCCTCCAAGTTTGTCGCTCATCCCACGCGCGTCGTTCCCCCCCCCTCCCCCCCTCCTCCCAGGGACATGAGTTCAGTCCTCGGCGCTCGCTCGACCCAGACAATACCTCTCTACCTTGCATGATCTTCTGCTAGCCTGCCTGCCTGCCTTGCTTTATATTTTTAGTCCCTCCCGGCGACACGAGGTGAGGTGTCCGTCTGTCTGTCTGTCCGGGCGCACTCACGAGTCACACACATACACGCGAGGTGAGGTGTCCGTCTGTCTGTCTGTCCGGGCGCACTCACATACACGCGGCGTGTCTCACAAGTGTTATCGGTTCGGTTGATTGATTTACGGGGTGTTGCTTCTTTAAGATACGAAGTGGTTTTATCAGTACATGGTGAGTACAATTCTGAGGTGTTTGTAGCGAGTGTGTTGCTATGCCGAGGGGGAAATGGTGTTTGTAGCGAGTGTTGCTTTGATGGTGGGTAGAAAGTGTTTGTAGTGAGTTTGTTGCTATGACGGGGGTAGACGATGTTTGTAATGAGTGTGTTGTTATGACGGGAGGTGTTTGTAGAGTGTTATGACGGGAGGTGTTTGTAGTGTGTTGCTATGACGGAGAGAAGGTGTTTGTAGCGAGTGTGTTGCTATGACGGGAGGTGTTTGTAGCGAGTGTTGCTTTGATGGTGGGTAGAAAGTGTTTGTAGTGAGTGTGTTGTGATGACGGGGGTAGATGGTGTTTGTAGTGAGTGTGTTGCTATGAAGGGGGGGAGAAGGAAGATATTTGTAGTGAGTGTTTCTATGAGATGGTGTTTGTAGTGAGTGTGTTGCTATGACGGGGGGAGAAGGAAGATATTTGTAGTGAGTTTCTATGATATGGTGTTTGTAGTGAGTGTGTTGCTATGACGGGGGGAGAAGGAAGATATTTGTAGTGAGTGTTTCTATGAGATGGTGTTTGTAGTGAGTGTGTTGCTATGACGGGGGAGAAGGAAGATATTTGTAGTGAGTTTCTATGAGATGGTGTTTGTAGCGAGTGTGTTGCTATGACGGGGGGAGAAGGAAGATATTTGTAGTGTTTCTATGAGATGGTGTTTGTAGCGAGTGTGTTGCTATGACGGGGGGAGAAGGAAGATATTTGTAGTGAGTGTTTCTATGAGATGGTGTTTGTAGTGAGTGTGTTGCTATCACGGGGGAGAAGGAAGATATTTGTAGTGAGTGTTTCTATGAGATGGTGTATGTAGCGAGTGTGTTGCTATCACGGGGGAGAAGGAAGATATTTGTAGTGAGTGTTTCTATGAGATGGTGTTTGTAGCGAGTGTGTTGCTATCACGGGGGAGAAGGAAGATATTTGTAGTGAGTGTTTCTATGAGATGGTGTTTGTAGTGAGTGTGTTGCTATCACGGGGGGAGAAGGAAGATATTTGTAGTGAGTGTTTCTATGAGATGGTGTTTGTAGCGAGTGTGTTGCTATCACGGGGGAGAAGGAAGATATTTGTAGTGAGTGTTTCTATGAGATGGTGTTTGTAGTGAGTGTGTTGCTATGACGGGGGGAGAAGGAAGACATTTGTAGTGAGTGTATCTATGAGATGGTGTTTGTAGCGAGTGTGTTGCTATCACGGGGGGAGAAGGAAGATATTTGTAGTGAGTGTTTCTATGAGATGGTGTTTGTAGCGAGTGTGTTGCTATCACGGGGGAGAAGGAAGATATTTGTAGTGAGTGTTTCTATGAGATGGTGTTTGTAGTGAGTGTGTTGCTATGACGGGGGGAGAAGGAAGATATTTGTAGTGAGTTTCTATGAGATGGTGTTTGTAGTGAGTGTGTTGCTATGACGGGGGGGTGGTGGCGGACTAGAGCGCTTGTCGCTTAGCGCCCAAGCTCGACTGGAGCAACAGTCACACATGGTGAAATCCCCAGATAACTACATACACACAAACACAATTATTTTCGCTTACAAGGACGTGTCATACCTTTTATCAGGACTATTGCAGTACATTGTGTCTCATGATCACATTTTAATCAGTTATTTTCCGCCTACATTCACTACTATCGACTAAACAGCTTCGAGACACTTGTTCTAATCCTGGGGGTGCAATTATCTTCGAAACTTGAACCATGTCTCTAAATACTTTGCGTCCTTGTCACGTTGAGTATCTTAATAGGATCCTCAAGGCTAAATCCCTTTACAAAGCCATTGTTTAATATATTATAATCCTGAATTTCTTATAGAAAGCTTGGGTGATGCATTTGCAAGTTCTTAGATATGTTATACTAGATATTTTAAGATTATTCTACGGTATTTAATATGCACTTTCTGAACTGACTGATTATTATCAACAAGTGGGAATTTCTATGAGCGAGAGTGAAAGGGTCTACCAATTTTGCTGGAAAGGTATTTTCCCATACCTTCCAGCATTCTTTTACACGCCACAATCGGCATGGGATCAAAGGTTTTGCTTCCCCTTCGAAGGAAGTTGTGCTATGGATTTTTATTGCTCAAGAAAAATACATCAACCCTGACTGGGTTTGAACCCACAAACATTGGTTCTTGAGGCGAGCACTTTGCTCCAAGACCACTGAGGTTGATTTTAGTCCACTGAAAACATTGGTTTCTTTTTTTCGAATGATAAGAGTAAAAGTGCTTTTAAACTGTTAGACAATAGCTTGGAGTCTAGTTTTGATAAATTGAAGGTGACAAAATGATGTTTCACCAACTCACTACTAGTGTAGATTAAACAACTGCTTTTATGTTTGGTTAACGACTTTTATTATGAACAACAAGAAACAACAAAGGGAAAGGTTTTTTTTATGTAATGCCATCAAATATCTTCACAAATTAACTACTCTGGGCACCCTGGGACTTACTCACTGGAACCTTTATTTAAAACTTTAAAAAATATCAAACTAGCCCTCTGGGACACCCCCCAATGTCTCAGCAGCCCAATCCACCCCTGGACACCCCTGCCCAGTCCGTAGCATGTCTGCCCACTGTGCCCAGGTTTGATTCCCAGCATGGCCAGAATAAAACAATATCATTGTTGAAATTAAGGCTTCCTCTTTCACATTGTTGGACAGGGTGATCATGTTTGTGCTAGACTTAAGCTAGTAGGAATCATTTTGCTTCAGAAATTCTACATTAAATATCCCAAATACAATTTAGAAAAAATATATTTGTGGAAAACATTTTCACTCCTTGCTAGGGTTTAAATTCACAACCCTAGTATATAATAATGCATTGCATTATCAATTAGATTGCATTCAAGGTTAGGATCTCCCCGCGATGCTCCAATCCTCCCTTAGTACTGATAATATAAGATATTAACAACCCAGGGCAGTAAGTCATGGTGTTAATTCCTTGTATCTAAGACTAGCCTTGAGTACGGTGTCATGCTTAAGGAAACACACATTGAGAGCATTTCACCAGCCTGCGAATTATAGCCAGTCTAAAGCTCACTACACTAACTTTATGGCCACCATTGCCAAGACATGAATTTGTGCTGAATGCATCAATACACTCTGATAATGATTATAGTCCAAATGGGGTAAACAATGTCACAGTTGATTTATCAAACTTGCACTTGATATTAGTCCTATTTAGTAAAGCACCAGCTATATGATCAATTTGTAATGGTGAAAATTGAGTAATATGTGTTGAAAACAAAGCCCTACTTCCTCTGCCACAACAGGCGCAATGCCACACCTCCATACTCGAATTTGGGCTTTGGTATGATTTTTATTTGGGGGGATGAATGGTGTCTTGTCGCGATTACAGAACTGTTTTGTCCGCATTGCTCTTGGTCCGCTTAGAGCAACACCATAAAGTTATTTATGTGGAGTGGGTCCTTTGGCTCGCGGAGTATTCTAATTGGCAATAGTTCCAAGTTGAATACAGACAAGACACTTTTCAAATACTTTTACCACACTCTCTCTTGGTAGTAAAATGGAAACCACACATACACAACAGAATAGTAATAATGATAATAAAACATAGGGTTATTATATCAGCACATGATTTGATATTAAAACAGAGAACTCACAAGGTCAACAAACTCAACTTTATTAGGTACCAACAGTTCAAACTCGATCACACACATTAGACATGGTATACATCTCTTAATATTTGAGCATGCCACCCAACATTTTTTGTTAATGTAACTTATACAAATCCATTAAGGTGGGTGGACAGGAATGCGAGAAAAAGTCAAATAAAATATAACTCCACTACAAACATAGAATTTAATTTTCTTCAAAATTTATTAAATATCTATCAAGGGGTTTCAAGAATTTAATGACAACTTCTAACTTAATTTAAAAAGATGGTCATCTAATGCCACCATGCTTATTACAGATATTCAGGAACTGTTGATATAAACTTGTAAAGACAATTAAATTCTATGTTTGTACTGGAGCAATATTTTATTTGTTTTGCCATGAAAAAAAAAAAAAAAACACTGACCTTTTCTCACGTTCTCGTCTACCCTACCTTAACATTTAGTCTTTGGTCTAAATATTGGTCAAGGGGTAGTGGTTGTTTTAAAACCCCCACTATGTTGATTTACTGACCCAGCAGTAACACCTGTAAGCAGCGTTTGTACGGTCTTTGAAAGACTTGGAATTTAATGTGTCTGTTAAAGCCCTAAAAAAAGTCCCTTGATTGCTCTGGGCCTTGGAAAGTCCTGGAATCTACATGTTTCAATATTTATTTTTGAAATGGTTGTGAAAAATGTCTCTAAAGACTGTGATTTAAGATGCACTGGAGCGTGGAATATCTAGCTTAGAGATATAGAGGCAAGGGGATACAATGTTAACTTCTCTTACAAACGCATTATCGCTACTCTCGATATAATACCATGTTGATTTCTTTAATTTCCTATATTTAAAAATCATAATTCATGTGCATTCACAATTTTTTTGTAAGTTGCTTTAAAACTGTCATTTGTAATAATTACTTTAAGATATTTTACTACCTACCAATACTCTAAGTACTTAAAGTTACATTGTGTCTACCATTCGGGAAAATCAGGGAAAACGGGAATTAGCCGGGTATTTGAAGTGATTGGGAAAATACGGGAATAAGTCGGGAATTTGGTAAATTACAACAAAAATCCGGGAAAATGTTGTTTTACTTAAAATATGAAATATAATAATCATTAAATCAGTAAATAATGTTATTCAAATTTTAGTTGTTTTTCTGTAGTTGTGTAATGTTTTATAATTCCCAGTAAACAATATTAATACCCATTTTAAAAATAGTTTATTTAAATTTTAAAACTTATCATTAATAAAAAAAGATTAGTAGAAAAATGAGCGGGGAAGTCATCAAATTGTAAACAAAATCCTTTTACTGTATTTATTTGTAAATTTCCACCTCCTGGACAAAAAAAAATGCTTTCACCACTGCTTGCTATCATTGACTTAAATGCTAATAAATACATGTATACAACTGTTTTAGTCCAGTAATATGGCTGGCTTGGATACATAGCCATTGTTGCTTGAACGCCTTGCAACTTTTGTTGTTTAACAGTACCTATATCATTTATGTACATCCCAATAAAAAAACAACTCATATCACAATTCCCACCAATCTGGCGCCGGTTATGTTCACTACCACTAATTATCCACTTAACCCATTTGACCACTTTGGCATAAATATGGTCTCATTTGCATCTCAACTTGCAGTTATTGATACTTTACTTAATTTCCTTAGTTTTCCCATTCATTACTATTTCACTACCTAGTATTTTTTTAATTTTATTTAGCATCGTGTCTTAAAACATGTTTGGGTTACATGCATGTGTACTAGTTACACTAATGTGTACCGCTCAAAAGGTTTTTTGTTTGATAGTTTACCTCGTGTTGTGAATTTAAAATTCTAAGCGATTCACTAAGTACTTGGGGTGTATTTTTGTAATTTTGATATACTACGAGACCATTATATTAAACCCTGTTAAGAACTGTTATTCTTTATGAATATAATATACTTTTAAATACAATATTAGTTTTTTAATCTCTAAGTTGATCACCAAGGCATAATATCAACTGGAAAACAAAGACAAATCTTAAACTGTAGTAATGAAAAAGACATATATATATTTAGTATATTTTTATGGAGGGAGTGAGGTCTTCTGTTAACAGAACTACTAGCAATCTATGTTTAAAATCTATACATCAATATATATATCTATATTTAGTTGTAAGAACTTATTTTGCTCGGTTAGTTTTTTTGTTGTTGCGAGCTTTGCTAGAAGCTTGTTGTGGTTAACTGAGTATGCACGCTCCTTGCCTGTACGCAATTGCATAATACTTGGTCCATCCAAGCGCGTACTCCTCCCTCCATATCACTGTAAAGTTCCCTCCTTTGATCATCCAGCCATGAGGCAGCTTCACATATAGACACATAACTTTACCACAATTTTACTTACACATCATCTTGTCAATGGTTCATTCTACATTTAAAAAACATTTTAAAGCACACATTGACAATATTTAAATTTACTCTACTTCCAACCATTATACACATCAATATTTCTTCACATATTAGGATATATATATATATATATATATATATATATATATATAAAAGCTTGAAAAATCACACTACTGACATATTTAGTATCAATGTGAATGCCAGCATGTTTTTTCTACAAATCAAAAATTGTTTAGCAATCATCTTTGTTGCAGTAGCATGACACGTACAGTCATATTCAAATAGGAAGACACTTTCTTTCTTACAGAAATCTACCAAATTAATTTTAATAAGTTCATATTTCAAGTCATTTGATTTGCTGCTGTTACATTTGATATAATTATCACTAGACAATACCTATAAAGTAACACAAATAATAAAACAATATCAGTGTTGACCACATAAATATGTTTGTATTTTCTAAACATTCTTCCCGCTGAAATCCTACTTTAGTTTTTGTTCCATTGTGAGGTGCAGCACATATGTATAGAGAACATATTTTGTAAACATACTACAGTAATGCTTATCTTGTTTACTACTCTCTGTGCTATAACCAGAATGGGTAGTAGGGTAGTAATACGCGGTGCCAATAATAATAATAATAAAAATACTACTCTCTGCTCTCAGAGAGCACACATCACCAGTGGAATAATGATTTTTATGATCCTGAACTTAGGATCTAGTGTAGTATCAAGAATTTAGCTTATATTTTTAGGGGGTTTGGGAGGGTTTCGCATGTAGTGGTGCATGGGGAAGTCTTCCTACAGGAGAAGGTATTGAGGAAAAAAAATAACAATTTAATCTAGTCCTACATAACTATACTTATGATTTTTGTAGACCTTTTATGGAAACATAAGTATGCAACTAGACACAATAAACACACATTCTGTTAAAAATAAAATAAAATATGGCATGTTCCGCCAAATTACAATACATGTAAGATTACATAAACTAAACTACCAGCTATTATATCATTTCCATCCCACCCACCATATTTGTTTACAAAAAACAAATCAAAATACATTTTCACCCTCCACCTTAGTCAAAACCACTTGGCCGATAACACTTTACACAAGACACAACCAATTCAATCGTGAAAACTAACCTTACAATAAAACATTAATTTTAATTGCTCCATGTGCTGACAAACTGAATGCTTTGAGTTAATTTAGAGGCAACTAAGCAAGTTTATTTATTGCTCCACACTATTGTGGTAGGGACAAGGGAAAATATGCCGACTTTGTGTTGGTAAAATCACTCGCAGAATACTCAGCTGGGATTCAATCCCGAGCCTTTCTGTCACTCGGTAACCGGACCAAGGAAGCTTGACGTTTATTCTGTGTGCTTACAAATATGAGTAACAAGTATGTTATTCTTAAGATAATTCATCTAGTCTGTTTTCACTAAATTCAAAGTTTATATTATTGCGCATAGATCCAACCACAGCAAATGTTTCAACATGAAGTAGTAATTCCCTGTTTTAGGAAGGGAAGGGGTTATTCTACCATATTTACTCATTTGAAAATCTATTCAGCCCATGACCAATTTATAACGTGCATGATTCCCCTTAGTAATAATACTTGTTCATGTACTAAAATTTGGTGATTTGTTTACATCTTTTACAAAACATTTTAATTCACAATTTTTTGTTCAAAGTCCTACAAGATGAAAAAAAAATTGTTTTAAAAATTAAGATTAAAATATATAATTTTTGTTAGGAAAATCAGGAAGTATCCTGTAATTTTATTCTTGAGTTTGTGCAGACACGCGGGCTAAGATATCCAAATTATATTTTAGCCATACTTCTAAGTTTCTTAAGTTAGAAAGCTATGTGCAACTCTTCTTCAACATTTCTCATAGTTGCTCATTTTGTTTTAAATGCTGTGTATACAAATATAAGCTTTGTAATTAATAAGTCTAATAGTAACTAAACCAAATCCATTCTTATGTCTTCTTGAATGTGCTAATAAAGTAGACGGGGAAAGTAGTAAGGTCAATCACCAAAGTCCTCTTCAATTACATTGAAAAAAATTGGCATTTTTTTCATTTAATAAACCTAGTCAACTTAAAAAACTTATTTCTTGCATGGGACATTTCTTTTTTTGTTTTGCAAATTTCTTTCTATGATAATTTTTTATATATTTTTTATATTAATAAAAAGGTACAATGTCACACTTGATTAATACCAATCAACTTTCATGCAGGCAAGTTCAGTATTAAGCAAAATGGATTCTATACCTTTGGTTGGGCACAAGTTTCTTAGTCTTACTGTGAAACTAGCTATATTTGCACTGGTTGATAAAAAATTCACTTACTAAAAAACTTTCAATCTTATGTTAAAAGAGGATACTAAAATCCTCTTTTAACATAAGATTGGTTTTTGTTAAAATTTCTTCGAAAATATCACAAAACAATTTGCTCTTATTACTTTAAAAATGATTTTTCCTCGCCACTACTAATTATGTATCATAGCACTATTTTATTTATGATGTTTTGCTAGATACAATTTTATGGAATCGCATTATTGGCAAAAATACTAATTTATATAGTACCAATTTTGTATATTTGCTTTTAAAAAAATACGAAACAATCAGTAATAATTAACTTAAACCAAACCTCAAACATGGAAACATTTTAAAACAGTTCAGCTCTTATACACACTTGTACTGTTTATTGTACATTAAAATGGCGGCATATTATCATAATATCTCGGAATAATATTAGTACTCCAATTAATGCTAAATGGTAAACAAAAATACATCTTGCAAGCACACAATTTGTTTCAATTTAGATATTGGTAACAAAGCTACTTACTACCTTTTAAAAACTGTGGCCTTTCTAGATCCAAAAAGGTTTGTATTCCTCTAACTCCAAAGACATCGTCACTAAATATGGTGTGTAAGTGAAGTTTTAAGATTTCTATAAACATTTTATTAATGGAACTAAAGTTTTAAACCAATGATATAAGTAAGTACTAAATAATGACTAATTTTGTTTTGAAAAGCACCCAAAAATAGGACCATTCTAATTTAATTGTTAGCTTACAAGAAACACGTTTAAAAATATTTATATTTGCTGCCATTTTTTTATTAGAGATTTAAAATAAACTAGCATTCACTTTGAAAGTAAATTTTTCACACTGATTGGTAAAAAACATGTTATTGTGACATCATAACTGTTCTTGCCACCAGTTTGCTCCTTGTTTATTGAATAGAGTAATGGGCACATTTCTAGACTTCCACCGGGGCAGATTGGCACCATTTAGTCACTCCAGGCCCTGCACAGCCATCGAGAGTAATTCCCTTCCATTTACATTGGCCCTATTTAAATAATTCAATGGCATATTTTTTCTTGCTTAGATGATTTCTGTTTATAAAATAAATGCTATCTCACTCAAAGGATAATTAAAAATATTTCTTTTCTTAAAGGCTTGCTAAAGTATGAATTTGAAATGTTAAAAGCCATCATGATAGTTACATACAACACAGCAGGCATGTTAAATTCGTTGGCCACATGCTGCACCAATTTTGTGTGAACTTTGGTCCTTTTTATGAACAACTTGCAATGCTGCCCCATTATTATTCTTTTATACATTTCAAGGAATTGTGATGACATGTCCAAACATCACATTTTGATTTACCAAATCTGTACGCTTTCTTAGACATGGATCATTTACCAAAAATTGAAGTTGTATTAACATCATTGTTACAGCATTAGCATGATGTTGCAAATTGTTGGTGAAACAATGTAGGTTTATTGTTTAATTTAGTGTACTCTTAATTTTTTTTTTCAAAGTAGTTCCTCAGTTTTTTTTAATATTTGACACATCTGGCCTACAGTCTAATTTTAGTAGGAGATGACTAAATCTACCTTCACATGAATTTATCAAGTCATGTGATCTGCAGCTGTCAGTATTGGTGAATATTATATCAATACCTATGAAATAACCAATAAAAAAATTAAATCTATCAATTTTGGCCAAAAAAAGTCTTCATTTTATAACCACAAACTGGACTGTACCCCACGATTGTAAAATAAAATCGTTATTAAGAGTGACAGATTTACCTATTACAAACTATTGAATTAATATTCCTCATATTTATACTAAAGAGTTGAAAATGAAGAATAAATGCTGTTGAGAACAACTAAATTTAAAAATACTTATGATATTGTAGAATATTATGGTCATTATGGACTTTCTCCATTGGTTTCACAACCTTGTTTGTATTTAATAATAATAACCTTACCCATTTATCATTCACACTTGGCAGGTTTGAATTCCAGTTAAGTGCAAGTTTCTTATTCAAATACCTTTAAAATCCTGGTTATTTTGAAAGCTATTAGGGCTAATACAGTGAAAAAGCAAGTGCAGTCTGTACAGACAAGTTAGTCTTAGTTCACTGTAAGTGTAGTTACAGTCAATAATCTCCCCCTTTCCTATGGAGATATACCTTGCATTACTAACTTTGAGTCAGGGTGGCCAGTGAACCTGGAAACCTTGAAAACACAGGGATTTGTTATGTAATAATTATACATTTTAATTACCTAATATTTTATGTAATGGCAAAAAGTATTTTTTAACTGAGCCAGAGAAGCCTGGATACCTTAGCATTATAGTTGACTAAAACTCACACTAAACGCACTGTTCCAATCCTACAACATCACTACAGTAAGTACTTGTTACTTGTCTTTTATCTCTGGTAGTATATTATTTATATAAAGAGGACAGGTGTATCTGAGTTGAAGTAAAACTAAAACAGAAAGAGAATTGTTGAAGAGTTGTAAACAACTAGAAATTAATGCATCAGAGGCCAAAAGAGCTAAATGTTTAGCTGAAGCAGCTAAAATAACTGGTGACATCAATAATTCAATTACAAATTTGACTATGTGAATTTTAAAGTATTTTTAAATTCTAATTTAATCTTTCATTTTTATTTTTATTTAGTTAAAAAACACATTTTTCACTATTAAAAATTATTTTTTTCATTTTGAAAAATGTTAAATAAATATATGCATTTAAAAGATCCTTAGAAAAAACAAATAATAATATATATAAAAATAAAATGTATAACTAGATAGAGATGTGGATCTAATTCTAGACAAAATACAAGTGATTCTAGTGAATCACAAAGTGGTCCTGATTGTTGACTATCAATTGTTTAATACAGTCGTCAATGAAAGCATGTCAACAGTGACATGGTTGAATATCTAACAATAAAATATGACTATTTACCAAGGTAAAAATTAAGATAACCACAAGTTTAATATCTTTCTGTTTGGTCTTTCTGTCCCTCATTTCATGGACTGACCCGTAACATCTATTTATTGAATACAAATTACTATGCGGGCCTATTTTTTACTCAAGTTTTCAAAATTTTGTGTTCAAGTTTACTCTGTGGTAATAAACAAGTTCTATACCTGCAGTGAGTGAAATTTCAACATTACTATTAAACCAATTAACATGGGGAATGTGTGGGACTCAGCCAAGACAAAAACCTGGAGAAAAACTTTAATTTGATAAGGCCAGAGGCTCTTATCACAATTCTGTGTTATGATTTCACGTCTTAGCCACATGATGGTCCTCATTAATTGATTTGTTTCTCTCTAAACTCTTCTCATATTGTGTCCCTGTATGTTGCCCACACGTTCAACTTCCTAGAGTAGCTGGTGTAGAGGGTGGGGGACGTGATTGGTTGCCATGGCGACCGGTTTCATCTCGCATTGATTGGTGGCCTGGTGACGTCACTCATGGGTGAGAGAGAGGCAGTCCCATGCTCAAATTGGGAGTCTATTTTGGGCTCAATGATGAACGCTTTTTAATTGGTTTCTTTTGTTTTATGAGTTTCCAAGCTTTGATCATTGTTCATTTTAATCTTTTCATACCTGTTTAAACATAATTCAAATTAAGTGTTGTATCTTGTTAGATAATAGCTCTGGACAATATTGAATGTGGATTGTGTATGTCTTAATTATTAATGTGATAAATAAGTTGATTGGAGTAATAGGTTTAAGTTTAGCGAATGCTTTGTGGGAGGCACACTCATTGCAGAAATAAGCTCCAATTATTCCTCTACCTTAATTGAATATAAATGTTAGGACTAGTCTCCTAAATCTTTCATATCATCTTCAGTGCTCTATATTATAGTTGTATCTTTTAAGCTCTTCTAAAATCATTTATAATGCTATGATGCTGAAAATGGAGGGCCCATGCCTACCATCTGGCAGAATTATACAATAAATACCAATCATAATCACACACTGTACATTATAAGAAAACGGCCATTATCAACGACTAGTTCTTCAAGAATATTGTTTAATTATTATTGCCAAGTTGTTGCACTCCTCCCTTCACCCCTCACCACATTACTTTATCCACAGAATTAAAACAATTTATAATATGCTAAATCCAATAATATAAAATATAGTCAAATTAGGTGCTAATTTACTTGGAGCTAAATTATTACTACTGCCAAATGCACTCGACTAATACTAATTAGTCTGAAACATAGTCATTAAAACACTACAGTAGTAAGTGTGAAAGCAAAATAAATACTTTTTAATCAAGTTGATGACTCCCCTGGCCTGACAACACTGTTAGAATAAAGAATACCGGGGTGGGGGGGGGGAGGGGGGCTCTGGTCCCATAACACCCCTCACACCTTTCCTTCACTATTTCTTTAGACATGGTTCTGTATAAAGTGGGCCTATAGTGTTGGACTGAAAAATTTTCACACTTGAGAGCAGTTTTATTAATTGTTTATATGGCAACATTACAACTCATACGTCCTGTTATCCAGGTAATAAAACTCATTTAGACACTCCCAATTTACATTTTCATTTTAAAATGTTTAAAGTATTATATCTACTTCACACCACCTGACACTATTATTATCAGGGATTTTGTTTATAGAAATTAAAATGTATAGGTTCTAAAATATCTCAAAGCTGTGTATTTTCAAATTTGTCATGCATTTACTGAAAATATTATTCTTAATTATCATGTAGACACCCCCTCTCCCCCTCCTCCTTTAAATTTGTAAATAAAGAAATACTTTGAAGATTAATTAAGATTGATAATAATGAAGTAGGCCAATTATTATAAATTTTGAGTGATGTATGGAAGACTTGCTAGTCGTCGATGTGCATTACTATTTGGGATAATTAAATCGAGCTTACATTTTTTAAACAATTGACACAACACCTGTGATCTCGCCACGGCTTAGTGTGTTCTATATAACCAGGGCCTGCAATTACCTCTTCATCATATATGAGCCTTAAACAATTTGAATATCAAGTTTTTAAATTAGAAAATGATGAGGTAGTTGAGACTGCTACCACGAGTTTATAGCTACATATTTGTTATTGCTGCATTAATGCAAGATTGCAGGGCTTGTGAGAGTAATAAGGACACACACACACTAATCTTAACAAACATATAGCGAACACAGTGTAACTAAAAAATGATTGGTAATTTAAATTCCCTGTGTTTTACTGTATTCTATATTAACATATTATTGAAAGTGTTTGAAAGACATGATTGTATCGTTACTGAATGAGGGGAGAGCTCATAGGGAAGTGGTACTAGTGCTGACCTGGGTGTAGGGTTGCGTGCCAGTAGGGGCAGTTGTATGGTATCTCGTGTGTCAGGTCCTTTCACTCTACTACGCCCTTCCCGGAGGATCAGGTGAGACCACAATCTAGCTAGAACATTTTTACATAGAGTGAGTCAACTGATTTCTTACTATATAGATACCTACATGCAACCATTAAATATATATAATATATTGTATACATATAGTTATAAGGCAAAGGTAAGTTTTTTTTGCGAAAATTATTTACCGACAGATTAATGGTTTTAAAATAAATAAACTTTTCAGTCTCATAACAATAATATTGGCTTTGTTTGTTTATAATGTTTACCTGGGTTGATTGTTGTGTGATGTTTCTCTTTTTTATGATGTGCCTAATTAGGTTTGGTTCTGGTGATGTACTGTAGCGAAATAAAATCCTATTCATTATACACAATAATTATTTCATACTAATTGGAAGTGTGTAAATCCCAAAATTTAAAAAAAAAACCATTATAATTAAATACTCCCAAAGTTGAATCAAAGTTTGAACTTTTTTTTTTGCTTTTAGTAGAAAAGTGTTCAATATGAAATATAATTAACAGAATCAAAGTTTCCATGCACAAGGAAAATACTGGGATTTTTTGCTTCTGAAAAATGGGGACATGCGAGAAATTTCACGAAATCTACAAAACTACTGTATCATTTTAATTTGGCATACTAAACTGCAAGCTTCATGTAGGTAGGCCTTTGCATTGAAAAAAAAGACCTAAATAGATAAACATGCTTACTAAACACATGTCTTATCTCTTTTGCCTCCTGTTTTTATTATAAAAAAAAGATTATTAGGTTTTGTAAACATTTCACTCTCAAGGTAAAACTCTCCTGTTATAAACAGCCATTTTGATCAAAAATTAATTTCATTCCCCTTTTTACTACTCTCTTAAGGTAGGGTTCCCTCTGCGTGTCTCGCGGCCGCAATTGCAGACGTGGGGTGGTGAGTCACATGTGAGCTACAGTGTTTCCCTAGATGCATCTCGCTGGTCGCCAGTCATGAGTATTTATGTGTAGTACAGCTCGTTCCTCATTTATCAGCGTTCTCCAATTGTATTGAATTTTTTGTGTTTTTTTAGCACCGCTTCTTACTACCTATACGCTAGTTGTACTAATTACAATAATGGATTAGGAAGATTTAATTTAGAGGAATTGCACCCGCATTTACACGCAAGGAGAGTGGAAAACCATATAGGAAAATAATAATCAATATATAACCTTACTAATCTAATACCATTAGCGTACATCAGGATATAACCCGAAAAGATAGTAATACTCGTTAAAAACTTTTGGGTCTTTTGAGTAAGTTGGTTGTAGTCCAACGCTTATATGTGAGTGTTAATTCAATATGGCTGCACCTTAAAAGTTGGGAAGGTTTCCTTATTGTATTGCCATGTCTACTTATTTAATTACTCAATAAAAGAAATAGAAATGTGTTTTAAGTAATAATAGTTTTTGGCCATTTCATAAAACCTATTTAGCTATGCTACCCAAGATATATTAATTTAATTACAAAGTTTTTTCTGTATAAAATTATATTTTTAGATATAATTTTTTATGTTTGTACTTGAGTGACTAATAAATAAGCACTTTTTCTGTGTTTAAAAATCATACTAAACATAAGGGTATTTTTATATTAATACAATCATCTGTTACATTTGATATGTTTGTATTTTTAAATTTCACAACCCCCCCCGAGTTCCACAACACCCTGTTCTCCCTTTGATCACTCCCACACTATACACCCCTGCCCACTTGCTCCTCTTTTGACCAATCATATATACGCTCTGGTCGACTTCACTCTGTAGTGTGTTTCCTGTCCATTAGAGTTTGAGAAAGTGACATGCCACTGATTCCTAGGCTGTGTTGTGACCTCTTTTCCCCTTGTTTCAGAGTGCCATCAGTTGAGTGTGCGCTCTACCTACCCCTTGTACCGGCCCCGACCATCACTCATCTTCTCTCACACACTTCTCTTTACACAAACTAACACGTGATGGATCCTATGGACAAACCTCTGCCCAACGATGACCCTAAAGTACAACTCACCATCAGGCTTATAATGCAGGGAAAGGTAAGAAATCCCCATTTCTAGTCCTATTAATAGCATTATTTTTAGTTGTTTTCAATATTTTAATACTTTTAAGTATTATGTTTTTATTAACACACTATTGTATATAAAAAAACTTGTCAAGTCTACTTTAGCATTGTTAAGATAATTTGTCACTAATGGCAGCATCAACTAAAGATATTTACTGTGAAGCTGGGTGGAATATAAACATATTCTGTACATTTTAAAAGAGTGCATCAACTCAAATTAATGATTGCACTATATGTTCCAACAATACCATAGTACACCTGGTCAGGAATATAACCTCAACCTCCTCATACCTGTAAACCAAAACAAGATGACTGCATTTACTTCCTCTTTACAAATATTCACATACTTACCCATTTGATTAAGCTTTTAATAACCTAATTGTTTGATCAAGTTGATAATAATCTTACACATTATTATATTTCATTAAATTGTTAGTTAATAATTCCCATCAACTTGTATATCTTACCATTTTATTCATTAAGTTGTTAATAATCTTACCCATTTTCATTAGTTTTAATAACTCACCCATTTATTCATTAAGTTGTTAATAATCTTACCCATTTTGTTCATTACGTTGTTAATAATCTACCCATTTTATTCATTAAGTTGTTAATAACTTACATTTGTCATTACGTTTAATAACCCTACATTTGTAGTGTTATTTACGTTGTTAATAATCTACCCATTTTATTCATTAAGTTGTTAATAATCTCACCCACATTATTTTAATAATCTATTAAGGACTGTGTTAATAATCTACCCATTATCTTAAGTGTTAATAACCACCTTTATTCATTAAGTTGTTAATATCTTACCTTTTGTTATTAAGCTGTTTATAATTTTACCCATTTTATTATGTTGTTAATACTGTAATTCTACCCATTTGTTAAGTTGTTAATAATCTCTTTGATTAAGCTGTTGATAATTTTATACATTTGATTAAGTTGTCGATAATTTTAATGTTTGATTAATTTCATTTAATGACATCTCTAATGTAAGCAAAGTTTTTCTAATGTAAGCAAAGATTAATTCAGATATGTCATTATGAAAGAAAATAGCATGCTTGGTTTTTTCTTTAAACCTCCTTCTTTATCTCGTTAAATGATTTCCAACCTTTTTTTGTTTGGAAGAACCCTTAAATTATTTAGTAAAATCTGTGGGCACCCTTACCTGGGTGACATACTAGTTTCAACAGGGGTAAATTACAAATATATGTGTAAACCAGTAAGAGTAGTTAATAGCAATTAACTCATACTTTTGAATAAAATATGCATCAAGATTATTTATTGCCTATTTCTTTCTACTAATTAATATCCTTTGTTACTTTAACTTTGATTAAAAATATTCTTACTACCCTCATTTTTAACATAACTACTGTCACCATCACCCGCTCATCTTCCTCTGATACAAGAGCTCTCTTTACATGTTTGCACATTATTAAAAATTTATGGACATATCGATAAAAATAAAGTTTTGGCAAATTCTTGTGGAACTCCGGACACAGACTTGCTGAACCCCAGTGTTTCCGAGATTTGAGCATAGATCCCCTCGTCATCTGCAGTCTAGTCTACTGCAAGAGAATTGCGTTAGACCATTCATCCACCGAAGCGGGTGACTTCGATTTTGCTTTGAATTTAAAAAGTGAACTTTGCATACATTGGCGTGCCCGGCTTTCCCATTTTGGGGTCACACCTTATTTCCAACGACACATACTTTTATTAATTTAATATCTCAACCTTGCAGGGTAGACTTGTCCTTCCATAGCTGCATTAATGAAGCAAGTTAATTTGTTTGATAAAATTATAAAATGCATATCTGAAAGAACTTAATAAAATTTTGTTAAGTATTTAAACAAATCAGTCAATTCAATTCTATATTGAAGGGGTCTTAATCCTAAACCAAAAGTTTTGTGGAGGAGGAACAACTTTTCTGTAAAGTAGTATTAGGGGTAGGGCTTCAGGCACTCATATTATCACACCCCTAATAAACTTATTTTATTAAGTTGTTAATAAATGTTATTCCTTTTATTACCATGATGTTAAATATATAGATGAATGAAAAAGTAACTTGCTGGAAACATGAACATCATGATTTTCTACTTATTTGAAAAAAAACACATGTGCATGCGCGCGCACACACACACACACATACAGGGTGTCTACCATCCGGGAAAATCAGGGAAAACGGGAATTAGCCGGGAATTTGAAGGGATCGGGAGAAAACGGGAATAAGCCGGGAATTTGGTAAATCACAATAAAAATCCGGGAAAATGATATCTTAATCAAAATATGAAATACAATAATCAATAAATTATGTCATTTTTTGTTTGTAGCTGTGTAATATATTTTTAATTCTTAGTAAACAATTTTAATTCAAATTTTAAAACTTATTATTATTATTAAAAAAAAAGATTAATAGAAAAACGAGACTGGAGGTGGGGGGGGGGGGGGGGCGAGTTAGAAGGATGTGACATTCTTTTTTAAACGGGAATTTTAGGAAATGTATGACCGGGGATGTCCCGACCTTTTCCCATGATGGCCACAGAAAGAAGGGAAAAGGGACTCTGCAGCGATAGTTAAAGAGCTCTGTTTTGCATCTACAAAAAGGGACGCAAGCTTTTACATCAAAAGCCATCTTTACTATCTGTCGATCAAGCACTTGCTTTAATAGTTGATGCCAATCTTTCAACACGCCAGTACAACCTCAAACGCCAACAAGCCAAAGACTTAAATTGTAAATTATATCCGCCTTATTACAAGGTTAAGGAAGCTAAACAGTCATGTTATCCTCATGGAATTACCATAACAGAAACAACAGCGAAATACCACTCCAATCGCTGATTGACCACACAGTATCACGGTTATGTAACGTTAAACAAATAATGGAGAGTTGGTGTTTGCCCGAGAATAGTACTCTCAACATAATAATAAAATGGGGTTGCGATGGGGCAGATCAAAATAGATACCGGCAAAAGTTTACTGAAGAGCATTTTACCGATGAAAGTTTATTTAGCATTTCTATGGTACCTATACAGATTTACTCGGGTACTGAGGAATCTAATAAAACCATACTTTGGCAAAATCCCGCTCCATCTTCGACCAGACACTGTTGCCCCATCAAATTTATATATGCCAAGGAATCAGTAGACGTGATATCCACAGAGGTTAAGAAAATTGAGAGACAAATCGCAACAATTTCGTCTTCCAAAATATTTGTTAATGGTATGCATGTTACTGTAAAGTCTACATTGATATTCTGCATGATTGATGGTAAGGTCTGCAATGCAGTCACTTCATGTGCTTCAACACAAACATGTTACTTGTGTGGAGCTAAACCAAGTGAAACGAACAATGTGAATACAATATCAAAAAAGGAAGTGAACAAAGATTTTCTTTCTTTTGGATTATCACCTCTACATTCTTGGATTAGATTATTGGAATGTATTCTTCACATTTCTTATCGTTTAGAAATAAAATCATGGCAAGCTAGAGGATCAGAAAAGAAACAAAAAGTTGCTGAAAAGAAGAAAGAAGTGCAAGAAAGGTTCAAAAGTGAGTTGGGTTTGCTTATAGATATGCCTAAACAGAAAACTGGGAACACTAATGATGGAAACACGGCTCGGAAGTTTTTTAGAAATGCGGAGAAATCTGCAAGAATAACGAGGTGAATTTAGACCTAATCAAAAGATTTCATGTCATTTTAGAAAGTTTAAATTGTGGTTTTAAAATAAATGTGGAAAGGTTTGATGCGTACACTAGGGATACGCAAGACTTATACCTCAGAGAGTACTCTTGGTATCCAATGCCCGTCAGTCTACACAAAATATTATTCCATGGAAAGGATATTATTGCTTCTTGTGTTTTGCCGATTGGACAATTTTCTGAAGAAGCTCAAGAGGCAAGAAATAAACACAACAAGCATTACAGGGAATTATTTGCAAGAAAAACTTCCAGAATTGATACAAATACTGACTTACTTAATAGGTTACTCATCACCTCAGACCCATTTATTGCTAGTTTGCGTGCAACTCCTAAAACTAAACATGGAAAAATCAGTAACAAAGTGTTAAATTTATTAGAAACCTCAAGTGAAATAAATCTAGCACTAATAAAAAGAAATGATGTTTCAGATGACACATCAGAGTACTTATTAGAAGAATGTACTGACAGTAGTGAATCCAAATAAGTCTGTTTTCCTATTACATTTACAATCACCACTTATCCCCCCCATATGCTACGTTTCCGCATATAGCTGTCTTTTGAATCTTTTTTTTTACAATAACTAGGCCCTATCAATAATAATATAAATGTAATATAAATGTCAAACTGAATGCCAAGTGTTAGCATCTAATCAATCCATGTTTAATCTATTGTAATTTTTAATAAGCAACTGTGTAGTTTAATAATTATGTATAATTTTTATTGTATTATAAAATAGTTACATATACTCACCTTTGTGTATT
Organism: Timema cristinae; assembly: GCA_039000515.1. Classification (NCBI taxonomy): domain Eukaryota; kingdom Metazoa; phylum Arthropoda; class Insecta; order Phasmatodea; family Timematidae; genus Timema; species Timema cristinae. The sequence continues at coordinate 9,741,331 of JBCFYV010000100.1, forward strand.
TTATGAGTAATAAATAGCCCCCAAAAAACAATGAAAGATATTATACTTTTACTTAAATAATTTTTTCCTCTTAGATTGCCAAAATACCACACTGTGCACCGGCTGGAAACAGTTGATGATGATAATATTATTCTTTCATTTATCTTATTTTATAACATATTAGCTATACTTATGTTTTGAAATGGTTTCATGTCATTTTAAATGCTCTTCTATCTTTAAGCTCATATTTTATAAAACACTTTTAAACTTACCAATTCCAAACCATGTTCTTTGAATGCTCTCATGTTTTATAAATCAGTAAAGCATTAAAAATGTATGTGTAAAAACTTGTTTGGACAGTGTCAGTAATGATTGGGTTCTGAAGGAGTGCAGTTTTAAAGGGAATCCAATAAGAAGTGTCTTACATTAGTTTGGGCATGTTAGAGATAAGAGTGGATTGAGTGATGAAGTAAATACTACATAAGTTGGAGTTTGTGGATCAATAGGAAGGGATGGGCCATGTAAAACGTGGCTAAATGTGTTATAAGAATTTGTGAAAAAGAGAAACATTAAGAGTTTTAAGAATAAAAGAGATGTATGATTCTGTGTTTGGATGTTGTTGAAGCGAAGGGGGTATGCAAGGATAGGGAAGTGTGGAGAAAGTTAGGGAGGATGGTTAAGCTAGGAGTGGTTTTTAAAAAAAAATCTATTCACAGTTTCGTGCCTATCCTGTGAGGGAATGGTGTGATTAGATATGTATGTATCATTTAAAAAAAATCAAATATTATCTTATCTTATTCATAATGTTTAGAACATGACTGACTATAATGATACAATTTAATATTAATCCTTGTTCCCCCCACCCCACCCTTACCCCATTTTTCACCTTCAATATACCACTTATATAATACTCCTGCACACTTTAATTCTAAGGCACACACTTAAGTTTTAATGTTTGTGTATATACTTCCTTCTCCCAAGTTCTGTAGGTATTTGGTTAAATTACAGTTAAAACCTCCCAAAACGACTAACAGCATTTTTGTTTATTTACTTTTTTTAGTAGTGAACTAGCAAATAAAGGATTATGCCGGTAAAACCTTTATTTGTTAAGATATACAAACATACATAAAGCTATACAATAGTCAATGTAATTTTAACTATTTTATAAACTACAAAAGTATACAATATCAATGTTTTTAACTATTAACAAGCTATAAAGTCAATGTACTTTTAACTATTTATATACAAACTACTTTTTTCTAATAGTTAATACCTTCCTTTAAACTCTTAAGAGGGATATTAATTTCATGTATTAAAATTTGTTTATCCAAACCAGGTTCATCTTTATATATATCCTACAATGATCATGGTTTATATTATCCATTTGTGTGCTATCTGCATTCATTTGGAAGAAAAGTGAAAAAACAGGGTATCTATCATCCGGGGAAATCAGGGAAAACGAGAATTTGAAGTGATAGTGGAAAAACTGGGAATATGTCTGGAATTTGTTAAATTACAATAAAAATCGGGGGAAATGTGGTTATCTCAAAATATGAAATATAATAATCATTAAAACAGTAAATAATAATGTTATTCAAACTTGTAGTTTTTGTTTGTTTGTAGTTGTGTAGTATATTTTTTATTCCTAGTAAACATTGTTAATACACATTAAAAATGTTTATATAAATTTTAAAACTTATTATTATTTATTAAAAAAGATTAATAGAAAAATGATAGGGGAGTTGGGGGAATTGGAAGGATGTGATATATTTTTTAGGTGGGAATTTTAGGAAATAATCAGGGGAAATCAGGGAAAAAGTCGGGAATTTCATTGGTCAAGTTGAGTAGACACCACAGATTTCACTTAAAAAAAAAGTGTTTTTCTTTGCGGGTCCCCTTAAGTGAAAATGGTTATTTCTAAATTAGGGAACTGTGCATGATTACTTCTTTGGAGGGTGACCTGGCGGTCTAGGGGTAAGGTGTCAGACTTCTATGCTGGCGGCCGGGGTTCAATCCTCGGTCCCGGCAAAGATTTATCTGATTACCAAACCCTTCCCTCACCTCTGACAAGACATCTTGTGAATGTGGGGAATGCCAGGCCGTCCACCGTGGTTCGGATTCCACGTTAAACGTAGGTCCTTCATTTCATCTCAAATCACCCTACTCATTACACATTAGCGTAAGAGCGTATAACCCAACGGTTAGTAAGACGCGGTGCTTAATAATAATAATAATAATAATACTTCTTCGTAATTATCACTCTTTTTTGTATACTATTTAATTAGGTTAGTTGGAACTTAAGAACGTTATGGCTGATTTATTTTACTATTTCCAAACAGATATTAGTGATCATCAAACTTTCTAGATTAGGCCACTATAAATATTGCTTGGATTACCATATGTCACTGAGATTTGAGATATTTTCAATTTATTTACATTATATGTGCATTCAATCCATCCTGATTATTTTTATGTGGCCTTACATACAAATTTTTCTTTTCATTCCCTCCTTTGTGTAAAAAGCTCTTGCTTTTAATAATAAGAACAGAATGTTGGAAGGTTTCATTATTTTACATGGCTTCTGGAAGAGATTATAACTTTTCAAATTGAGTTAACTCTTCACCAGAGTTCTTACTTTTGCTGAATCATATATTCAGACATTATTCTTGTTTCTAAAATGCATTCATTAACATTATATTTTTATTAAATATCCATTGGTATAATAGGTCAACTTGCTAATGAACATACAATAACACCATTAATCATTTGACATAATAGGCAACTTGCTATAAAATTACAATAACAATCAATTATCATTACATTTATAGGCCAACTTGCTAATGATACATAATAACATCATATATCATTGGTATAATAGGTCAACTTGCTAATGGCACTAACATAATATCATTGGAATGGAACATTTTTTGTTTCAAATATTCAGTAAGTTAGATAATATATACTATTGTAATCTATAAAATTCAAATGCAGTTGACCTAGGAATCAGAACAAGCTGGCTGGGAGAATAGTGTATTATCATTTGTACCTTATTGAACACTCTGTCTATTTAGGTAGCAAGCCTATTTTGGATTATTCGGCTATCATGTTGGGGTATGTTCATAAATAATAGGACATTAACAAAATGTTTTATTTCATTAAAATATTGAACTTAACATAATGCTTGACAGTAAAATGTGGTTTCATACAGTTGATAAAAAGAGAAAGCAAAAAATGATTTATAATTTAATCATATTTAAAAAATTTTGAATACCAATATTAAAACTAATTTGACGTACTATGAGAAACTCTTGTAATTGTGTAATTTATTTAGTGATCAGTTTTACTATAATTAAAATTTATGTGACATTAAAAGTGAACATAACATAATGGTGATTGGTTTAGAAAATCTTTTTTGAATGCAGGTCATATATTATATTATTGTAGTGTTATTTTATTTTAAATACCGTACATCTAATAGTAGATTATCTATACATATATTAGAATCAAATAAACTCTAGATTAGACTATAGGATGATTAGGATCATAAACGCATAGTAAATAAAGGTTTATTTATATATTTTCTATTTTGTAACTTATTTTATTTATTATTTGTTATTTTGGGGATAGGATCACAAAAAAAAAAAGAATACATGTTTTTTTTAGTCTACTTTCAAAAAGAATCTGAAATGTGATTTTCTTAGTAAGTAAGTTTTTTGATTTTGTTCTTAACAACAAATATTTTGTATTGAAAACGCATGTGAATGAAACATTAAAACCATTAAAGTCATTTTTACATTGTAATCTGATACTGTTTTTGAAAAATGATCTCCATGAGATCAAGTGTTTTAAATAGAAATAGCACATAAAGCATGTCATTCAATAAGGTATATTCTCAATTAGCTGGTAGAAAATAAAAAATTAAAGAATAACAAGGGCCGTGAAGCGAGTATTTACTCGAATGTCTTGAGGAAGAAATACTAGCTCCGTAGCTCTAGTATCTGTTGCCATTTCATGCGAGTATGGAGTATTTGCGATCACTGATATCTCAATCACCGATACTTTTGAGATAGAGTCACTGGGAGTAGCGGTGATCAATGGTATCGTGAAAATCACAGTCAATGATTTATCACCCATCTCAAGTGTGAAGTGGTTTAAGGCTGAGTGATAATAATAAGACAAGCAAATACAACTAGTAACTAATGACTAGCCACTAGCATTGTTCTGATGATTATCGTCTCTCCATTTCTTCTCAAAATCATTCGAATGATTTATTTGAATATTTTTAAAACAATTGAATGATTACTAAGATTATTTAAATCATTCGATTATGCCCATCACTATTCCCAACCATTTGATGAGGAACGGTGCTGAATACTAAAGAGTGGTATCGAGACTTTTAGATGAGCAACAAGCTGTTTCAGCATCCTCTTACACATGGTGAATGATCCATATATTCATACAAATCAGCAAAAATACTAAATTTGACTTGTTTCTGAAGCCAATTGTCTTTTAACTAAATTTAATTTCTACTGTTTGATGAAATGGAAACTGAATAATTAATTAAATGCAACACACATGATAATATTTTACACAGCCAATGTTAAGTATAAGTGGAATTTTACAAAGTATTGTTTTGAGTATTGTTTTTTAACTTTTGAGTTATTACATTTCTTATTATACTAAAATACAAATTAAACCCTACTTTATTAAATATTCATGGGTTGATCAAATTTAGGTCACACAAGAGCACAAATAAGAAATTAACAGTGCAAGACAAAACAGATTATTTGATTTTTTTTATTGTGAACACTAAATACATACACACAGATAGGTCTATTTGGGTGTTTTTTAAATTCACAAAACCTCTTTTATCTTTTATTAATAGTTCACAAAGTTGCCAAATGAAGTTCTCTAGTAAGAAAAATAAAAATCTACTTCTACAACATCTTAGTTTAGATTATTTTAAGAGAGTAAATAGATGGACATTTCAAATACCTATACTTTGCTATTAAAAAACTATTTTCTCAGAAACTAGTTTTAATATTCTCATACTGTTTAAAACTTCGTTTAGGAATTTTTGATATCATAATATATATACTTTGTCTAATTTAAAGATAAATCATAACTAAAATTTAGAACTGGGCTATTATATTTTAAAGTACTCTATATAAAATTATTCTCACAAGCCCCTTTTCAACTCATATAGTGAGCAAAAAGTGTGTGAAAAGTACCACTTATAGTGGCACTAAAGAAATTTTATTGAGATTGAAGAGGTCTTTCCCAAACTTGTATGCAACCACATCCACAATTTATTAGTCATGGCAAGTCCTGGCAGGCCGCCCTTAATATGTGTGCTGGCGAGTTGCCATTCTTGTTCTCTCTGCGATGGAAACTGGCACAAGTTTTTGGGGACTTTCAGGGAGAACAAAAAAAAAACTATTTGAGGGAATCAAAATAATTTGTCAAAGATCCAAGGTTTACTATTTTTGTCTTTTTTTTTATAAATCAAACAAATATGTTTCATTTTTACCATGTTTTTCTTTTAATAACCAATCATTTCATGGTAACATTAAATGTAGTATTGCTAGCAAATCACTATTATATTTTTAAGCTAAAGTCAACTCTTGACTTATGACCTTTTACGGTTCCCTTGAAAAGGGTCGTTATTTCGAAGGGGTTGTTATTGGAATTTTAATCGAATTTGTTCAACCCTCGGTCCTCATACGCAAAAATTGCATTTTTTAGACAATACAGGGAAAAAAACCTACCTATTTTTTGAAGAAGTCCATTATGGAGGTCTGCTTTTTCTTAGCGCCAGTTTTCTTGACAAAGTCTTTCACATTATAGAACTGGGACCACAGCCCTTCACTAGCACCTGGGCGCTAAGTACTCTTGAGTAGACGTCCCCAGCTTACAGAACATCTTTCGTCGTGGGGATGTCTTCAGGCTCTTCTTCCATTTCTTCCTCCCCTCTTCATCACTGAACTCTTGCCTCTCCATGATTATATCGGTGTCATCAACGGTGCTTCAAACTGTTATGTCATCGTCTGCTACTATGTAATCCTTATACGTGCAGTCTGGGGCTAATATCTGCCACGTTTCCTCGTCACACAGTCGAGTGAAAGTCAAGTAGGCAGACGAAGGTGCTGTTGTTGAGCCAGGCTGCGGTTCCATGGAGGGTCCTGGCTGGGAACTGGCATCCACTGGCAGTGGGTTGTCTGGGTCTTCGACACTGGCAACGGTGGGAAACACACGGACGGCAGCCTCTTCGTTGACTGGTAGGACAAAGTGGGTGTGCTGGAAGCAGTTGGCGATTACCGCTGGTCTAACGGCCCTCCAACTGGCGAGAATTCCTTCCATGGTCCTGAATACATCCCACTTTTTGACCTCCTTTTCCATGTCAAGATTCCACACCATACTTCGCACAAGCATCTTATGGAACTTCACCTTCATTTGCTGAATTATCCCCTGGTCCAGGGGCTGAAGCATGCTGGTGGTGTTCTTTGGCAGAAACATCAGCTTGATGTTTCTGAGTTTGTCGAGAGCAGGATGTGCGAGGCACACGATCCACACAACTTTTCTATTTGCGGCATTCATCTTCGAATCAAAGAGTTGAAGCCACCTCCTTAACACCCTCGAGGTCATCCATGCCTTTTTATTAAAATCTTAGTCAAAAGGTAGGATATTGCCCTTGAAACCCCGGGGTTTCTTGAACTTCCTGATCACGATGGACTTCATCTTGTAGCATTGGGCCACAAGAAGTAAACAAAAGAAAATCTCAGTACTCACCCCATCGCACGGCTTTCCGCATTCAAGCACAATACAACCGCACTCTCCATCAACATAAATAAAACTGATCACCTGTGGTGAAAACGGACGCAAAGAACTTGAGCTACAAAGACTCTAGCGGCAAAGACAGTTCACTCGTACACAATTTAGAATGACCTGGAAAAGCCGAGATGTCTGTAGAAGTTTTAAGTCATGCGCATATTTTGTTCCCGAATGTTCCAGCTCTTTCTCCCTCACCCATTTTCCCGTCATCCAATGTCTCAGGGTTGTATTGTATATATAGTGGCGGCTGGGCAACCAGTCGTCACTCTTGGACTTTATTATATTTGAGGGAAGGAGAAGCTCCGGCTTGAGAGTTGTAAAATGTAAGATCTAAATTCCTTTTGGCTTGATAATTGATTTCTTTATATATTTTTTTATTTAATTTATAATTCTTTTTCTAAATTCTCTTTCGGCCGTAAATATGATGGTGAATATTGAACTCGAAATATTTATTTATTTCATATATCTAATTTATTAATATCAATTTAGTCAGTATTGAATAGGTTTTTTTGTAAAGCCTTGAATTTATCTTAATTTCTGAAGGATTCTTTTGGCTATGACGTCGTCAAGATTTAGCTTATTATTCTACATTGAAAATAAACTATTTAATTCTAAAGTAAATATTATGTTACGACTTTGACATTTTTTGCGTTAGTGCCTATAGGACATAGATTGATTGTATTGGATAACTTTTATGGGCTAATTGTAAATATCTTACAAGAACTGTTTAATTTTAAAGTAAATATTGTGTTATGATTTGGACATTTCTAGCGTTAATACCAATGGGATGTAGGTCTATTTGTTTTGAAGACTTCTTATAGTCTAATTACTTTAAAGGTGACCTGGTGGTCTAGGGGTAAGGTGTCAGACTTCTGTGCTGGCGGCCGGGGTTCAATCCCCGGTCCCGGCAAAGATTTATCTGATTACCAAACCCTTCCTTCACCTCTGACAAGACATCTTGTGAATGTGTGGAATGCCAGGCCTCCACCGTGGTTCGGATTCCACATTAAACTGTAGGTCCTTCATTTCATCTCACAATCACCCTATTATTACACATTAGCGTAAGTGCGTATAACCCGAATGGGTAGTAAGACGCGGTGCTAATAATAATTACTTTAAAAGCTTAGAGAAGATAATGTTTTCATGATCTTTGTTACGTCTAGAAAGTGCAATTTGGATTCAAACTCTATTGATAATATTATTGCAGGGATAATGCCTCTTTTGATTGTTATATTCTTTAATGATGGCGCCCAATATATATGTATATATATGAATTGTCATTACCTTTATTGAAACTTAGCCTGCTTCGGATGATTGACATCACAGCTTGTTATAAAATATTGTAAATTCTAATGATCATCTTAGATAATTTTTTATTTATAATTTTCGTATTAAAATAATGTCTTATTTAATAAAAATGAACTTGAAGTCACTTTTCGCCTTATTCAGTTAGTGGTTGTACCATATGCCTTAGGTTGGGTGACATATAATTTATTTTTTATTCTGAGAGGTATTTCCTTTTTTTATGTTTTCTATGGGGTTAACGGTCCACGTAATCAACTTCCGCAACTGGTGTGAGTTGCGAGATCTGAGTCTAGAATCTTCGATCTCAGATATCCAAAACACAGAACTCCAATAACTCACTCCTATTGTCCCCCCTTTTTTTTACTTTATTAGATTTTGTTGTTTTTTGGACCTCCTGCTTTTCCTATATTTAGTTAAGGATGGTTCAATCTTATCGCTGCCGTCCACGTTGCAGCACAGGACAGTGAGGCGCTTCTTGCTTCTCTTCACACCATTGCACATATCCCCTTTCACAGCAAGAGTGTGATCTGGTATGAGGTTGTAGAACATCCCCAGCTCATCAGCGTTGTATACATCTTGAGGCTGATAGTGCCTAAGGATGTTTCGGAGCAAGGTCATCCACTCCCTCACTGGTGTTGGGTCGACCAATGTGGTTTCGCAGACGACCTTGTGGCTGGATATTTTGTGACGCACTTTGAAACGCTCTAGCCACCCACTTGAACACATAAAGTTTTCGATATCCAACCTCAGGGCAAATTCATCGGCACTCCTCTGCATCATCAGTCTGTTTATAGGCACGTTTTGCGCTCTATGCTGGCTGAACCGCTCCAGCATAATCTGCTCCAGATTTGCATGTGTTGCACCCTGCAATATTCTTGGCCTTTACATTGTGGCCTTGCATCTGCACTGCATTCACAATTTCTTCTCTCATTTTGAGAATCGTTAAAAGTGTCTACTTCAGGATCCCATCGCATAGTCTTCATCTTTGTAATCTTCTTCTCATCCACTTCCTGGATTATCTCGTACTTCTTCACGAGTGTCAAGAAGGTCCTCTTTCCACTCATTTCGTCTAAGTTTGTATTAAATTTAAAAAAATAGCGTGGGTCAAAAATTGTTCACAAAATCAACCCAAAAAGTAACCAAATCAAAATAACAATGGCAAAAACAATAGCGAGAGTCATAAAAAATCGTTCACAAAATCATACTAAAAACATAACCAAATTGAGAATCATAACAACAATGGAAAAAAAAAAAAAAAAAAAAGCCTGGCGCATGATGTAGCGGCACTCGCGTGCAGAGAAACATTGTCCTGCTTGTGTGAGGGGGTGGACAGAGTCAAGTGATATTGGTGTTTTATATCTGACCCACCCCAGTTACTAGCAATACAGCACTCACAAAGATAATCACAATCAATGACCTAAATAATTGCAACAAACAAATTTTACGGCCGATTTCCTTAAGATTTTTGACCTTTTTTCCCACATTTTTCACGATTCCCAAAAAAGGGTCGTTACTTCGAAAGGGACGCTATTCCCGGGGTCGCAGGATCGAGAGTTGACTGTATTTAATTTTCAAATAAAAGTAACTATTTATAAAATAAATTCTAGAGTGTACTATTGGGCAGTAGTAAGAAAGCTGTTGTAGGAAATGCATTAAATTTTATTAACCCTTTTAGTGTGACAAGCCGATCTGATCGACTCCTCCTACTAGTTTTAAAAGTGCCAGAGCAGATGAGGTCAGGTCTCTAGTTTTACGCTAGTTTTTGCTTTATCTGATATATAGTGTAGTAGTGTCACATATCACTGAAAAGAGAACATTCCTTTCTATTGGTTTATATAAGGTTGGCAAGAAATATCAGCCGTAAATAGTTGTTATTGGAACTGTAGCTAGTACATTAACAATGGGAGGGTCACATACTCAATGTGCTAATTACAGCGATGGTTTACATACGAGTTGAATGGAAAAACAGGTCATACTGATGTAAACCTTTGTAAACAGTTATTAAAAGGAACGCTTAGTAAAAGCTGTATACAAAAGGATTTAATTAAAAAAATGATAAGATAATAAGATGAAATAAGAAGTAAAAATTAAAAAGAGACCATGGAAATTAATTTAAAAAACATATTGAATATTTAAGACAAGAACCTTTAAAAAATTAAAAATATAGAATAAAGAGTCAGAATATAATATATGGTTACATCAATATAGAAGAGAAGATGGATTGACCGACAGAATAATAGTAAGACTAGTAATAATAAAAACTTATAACAATCCTATTAAAGAGTATAAATAGAGTAGAAAATAAGAAACAATTAAATGGGGTAAATTACAGGAAACATATTAAAATTAAGAAAGAAACAATGCAAATGAAAAATCACAAACTATAAGGCAGGGGTGGCCAACCTTTCTACCTGGCGTGCCACTATTTGCGCTAAGAATCCTTGGCGTGCCACTCCACCCCAAAATCTCAAACCTAACTTAACTTCAGTATCCACAACATCTTAAGAAAAATATAGCCAATAATAAATAAATCCCATTTAAAAATTGATAATATAATACTGTAATATAACTAATATAATTATTTATTGCTAATTATATTAGGAGTTTGGTTTATACCTGTGTTTCTCAGATAAGACATCATAAAATACATTAGCAAAACCCAATATAAAATATTTAAATTTTAATTAAAAATTGCATGTTTCAAGAATTTTCATTCCAAAAATAATTCACAGCTACTGTACAATGTTCACACGCTGTAATTCTGTGACTATGTTCTATTAATGATAGTTAATAAAAAACAGCAATAAGAAGACAACTGAATAATAGTAGAAATCACAACAATTTTTAATAATAAAAAATAAATATTTCAGATTTCAGTGAGGTTTCTGGTTCTCTTTAACGCTAACAAGCTCATTAATATTTGGATTTGTTTTGGAAGAAGCAAGAAGGATCAGGTTTTTTAGATGCTTATCAATAAGAAATGAACGCTATTTATTTTTGACCAAGTTCATAAGTGAAAATATTTGCTCACAGATGTACGTAGAACCAAACCTACAACAATATCTCAAGGCCAGGTCTCTTAATTTAGGATACAGGCACGAGGGAAGGCATTTCCAGAAGATGGAAAATTCTTGGCTGGATGGATTCCCAAGTACTTCCTTGTACTTGCTGTGAATTGCAGCGTTGTTCTGAATATCAAGAATTTCAATTTGTACATCAGAAGGTTAGAGAACCATTTCCTCCATAGAAATTGAAAAATGATTTGTGAAAAGTTTGAACATTTTTCTTTTCATCCTGGAAGTCTGAAAACCTAGTTTTAAAAGAGTTTTTCAAATCATAACTAGCATGTTTGTATTTATTAAAGCCTGGAAGCCCACCACTACATTCAGTGTTGGAAAGTGTTTTCATTCGGGGAAATTGGGAGAACTCATTCTGAGAAATATTATGGCCCAGCAGAGTGAGCTTTGCTTTAAAAGCCTGAAAGGAACTGAATAGGGTCGGAAACATGTAATTTATACCTTGCAAACGCTGATTCAAGTTGTTAAGGTGACCCATAGTGTCCGTCATAAAAGCTAACTCCCATAGCCAGTCTTCATTCTTCAAAAGCATACACTCATCAGGTAATTCCCCATTTTCTTTCAAAAACTTCAGAATATTACCCTTTAAATTCCAAAATCTCTCAAGTGCCTTTCCCTGTGACAACCAACGGACACTACAATGAAGCAGAAGCTCACCACGGTGTTTGTCTTCCGATTCTGCTTCAAGGAGTTCACGGAATTCCCTTCTGTTCAGCGCCCTAGCTCGGATCTTGTTGATACATCGCACCACTGGATCGAGCACAGACAAGAATTTCATGTCTTTGGCACAAAGGGCTTCTTGTTGGATAATGCAGTGGTATTTCAAAACTTTACGCTTCAAATAAACTTCCAACAAAGCTACATAACCTTTTACTTTGCCAGTCATTGCCGGGGCCCCATCCGCACAAACACTCTAATTTATCCCAATCTAAACTGTTGTTTTCAATGACTAATTTTATTTCTTTCAAAATATCTTCCCCTTTACATAAAACTAGCTGGCGCAAGTCTAGAAGCTCTTCAGTGACATCAAATTGATCCTTGATACAACGCACATAAACACAAAGTTGAGCAGTGTCACTTATATCGCAGCTCTCATCCAAGGCGATGGAAAAGTATTTACAAGTATTGATACACGAAACTACTTGTTTGCAAACGTCACCAGACATCTCATCGATCCGTCGCATAACTGTATTTCTTGAAAGTGCAACGTCATCCACCATTTTAATGACATTAGGATCTTCAGTGGCTTTTGCGAAGGCCATTAGACTTGGCTTTATTATTTCTTCTCCTTTGGAGTATGGTTTTTTTTTTCGAGCAATGATGAGGGCGATTTCATAAGAAACTTTGACCATTGTCATCAGCTGATCACTTTTTGTTTTAAAAAGCACTTGTTGCCCAGTTAGTGAATGTTTCTTTTTATTTACAAATTCTGTTCTTAATGCTGAGCCAATTGGATATTTTATGTTAATATCGGGATGCATCTGTTTGAAGTGCCGATTTAAATTAAACTTTTTGGGAACTGCAACACTAGCCCCACAAATAAGACACACAGGCTTAGAAGAGTTTCCTTTTGTAAATTAAAACTGTTCTTCCCATTCACTATTAAACTCCCAAAGAGCAATATCGTCCTCGTACTTCCTTTTGGAAGTAGATTGCTGACTTAAGGCCATTACAAACCGATACTAACAGCAAGTGAATCACTATAGAAACAAATATTTTACAGTGGAGGATAACACAGTTTGGCACCAAACAACAAACTGAGTAGAAAAATGTGATTTGTGCAGACTGAGGAATGTGTCCTTGACTGCTGGACTAGTCGAGGTGGCACGAGAAGGGGTTGGGGTTGTAGTGGAAAGGGAAGAGAAAGCTTGAGTAGCGGGAAACAATACAACAAAGACAACCAACTTAGTAGATCTAACATTTTTAGAAACTTATTCACCTGGCCCAATTAGGTGATTTATTTTTTCATTAAATTTGTTATTGTTATATTTGGTGACTTTAGGCGTGCCACTCAAAATGCTTCCGCGTGCCACCTGTGGCACACGTGCCGCGGGTTGGCCACTCCTGCTATAAGGTTACAGGTTAAAAGATTAAAAAATTATATAAAGAAAGATATATTAAGTATATTAATGAATAAAAATAATTAACAGTTTAAGGTAAAAATGTTGATATATACACTGTTGACTTAAGAAGAGTTAAACTGTAATAATGAAAGTGAACAGGGAATATTATGCAGAAAAATTAATTTAATAGAAGTTAATTATAAGAGTAGAACTTGAAAGAAATTAGATCCTTTTGTATACAGCTTTTATTAAGCGTTCCTTTGAATAATTATTATTATAATTCTCCTTACTAAATTACTATGAATATAACTAACTTTGTAAACAGTTTTCAAATGTACAGGTTAAATTGTTATGTCATTTGAATGAAAAAATTATTTACCAATGTGAGTAAATAGGTGTAATAACTTTATAAATCTATATAATGTTTTTAAAATCTATTAATTTATTCATAAGGTAAGCAATATAATAAATCATGTTGTAAGGTAAGCAAAAACAGCCCAAAAATATCTAATGTAGGATATCAAATAGAAATGCATGTAATTACTATTTATAATCATAGATATTCAAAACTTTATTTTCTTGTATAAAACTAAATGCTCTACAATATGTTAATTAGCATTAGTTTTGATAAAAATTAATGATTATAAAATTAAAATTTAGAGATTAAATAATTTTAAATAAATTTAATAAATTCATTATTATTAAAGAACAGTACAAATGGACTAAAATGTTAGAAAAATCAAAATAATCGCTTCATAAATAAAGGTTTGGCAAATTTTCTTGCAAACCCTTACAAAAATGAGGAAATATCTGTGGCATTCTTCGCCCGCGAATTATGGGATAGGTGGGGCACTAAAACGGTTAAAGGATGGTAAGAAAGTAGGTTTAGACTGCCTATATGATCACACACAGAACACAGATTGAGGGTGATAATTTAGAGGTTACTTTGAACAACATATCATTTGACACGGTTAATGAGCTTAAATATTTAGGAACAATTTTAAATATCAATAACGATATTATATTGGAAATTAGGAAAAGAATACAGTTGGTAAATGCATGTTATTACTTGTTCAGTAAGTTTTTGATATCTCGACTGCTTTCAAGGAATGTGAAACTGGGAACATACAAAACAAATTTACAGGCTCTCTCTGGGTGTGAAACGTCTCTTATCTTACATGACAAAAACAAATTTAGGGTGTTTGTAAACAGGGTGATTAGGAAGATGTTTTGTCTAAAACGGAATGAGGCTACTGGGGAAGGGAAGAGGTCACATAATGATGAGTTAAATACCATTTACTCATCGAAAGACATTGTCAGGATAATCAAGTCCCATAGATAACAATAGGCAGGGCATGCAGCACGAATGTTAGATTCTATAACCTTGTTCAGGTTACTGACTGGCAAACCCAATAGGAAGAGACTATTAGGAAGATGTAAATGGAAGAATAACATTAGAATGGACCTTAAAGAGGTAGAGTGTAATGAGGTGGACTGGGTAGAATTAGCTCAAGATAGGCATAAGTGGCATACTTCTTCAAGTGTGGCAATGAACTTTCCGAGTTCCTAATGCCATAGAGTATGTTAGTAAACCTTTATTCAAAGATAAATGCCAATGGATTTCCAGCCAAATTACATGTCTTGTCGAGTGTATTTAACTTGTGGTCAGCACCCATCTTAGTTGCAGTAGCATGTTCAGGGATTCTTTGTATTGCCATTGTTACATTGGTAGGTGCAACACGTTTGTGCATACTCCTCTTTGCACATGTATGCATCACTAGTCTGACCTGAACCGAGTGGACTTTTCGCCTCTTATCAGTTAGTTTACTCTGTACCATGGATTGCACAGCCCTTTTAAGTGTTCATAAACGTAAGATAAGTAATGAGGGATTTCAAAACACTACACCTACCAAACAATTTGTTTCTGTATTTTATTATGGTTACACACGGTAACAGTCTATTTTAACTGTGCGCCTTGCACCTCCAATTAATAGTTTTAAATACGAAATAGGGGACTTACACAAGTTTAAGAGGAGTATTAGGAATTTTTGAACACCTTTAAAACAACCTATTTGAATTATATTTTCTTAAAAATACACTTGATTAAATAATAAATTGTAATCAAAATAGTAAGTTAAGTTTAGAACCTAAAATGAGTTTTTATCCACTATTGACAAAATGTAAATACGGTATATTATTTTTACTATCCTATCAATATATTTATTGTTTGTCCTAAGTGATAATTGCAGAACACATGACTTGAGGTAGGAATGTGTGACAATAACGTGAGTAACCTCTGCTTTCCTGCGGTCATACCATTATCACCTGTTTCAGAAAGAATGATTGTAATATTTGAGATGGATTTCTTTAATTTTCATTAGATATAAAAGCTACAATATATACTTTCATCATTTAGTCATTTGTCAAAGAAATATTTCTGAAAATTGTCAAGTTTAACAATCACTGGCGGGATAAGCTCACTGGCATTAGGATTGAACGGCAAATTATCTTTGACCTTGGAAGCCCCAATTTCCTTTGAATCTAATTTAAATGTGCATTGGGACATGATCATCTGTTGGGTTTTACAATACTTTGTGTATTCAAATGCAGGTTCATTCAATTTATGTATAATTTCCTCAAATTTTGTCTTTATATGGATTTAAAATTTCATAGAACCCAAATAGACAGCACCATCATATTTTTATACATCTAAATTACATTTTACTTAATGTAGCGATTTGATCCACATTTATTATTTTATACTTCTCTACAGTTAACTGTTTATGTATTTGTACATTTTACACTTACATGCCTAGAAACTGTCATGTCGTGTAGACACTCATAGCTCAAAACTGTATATAAAGTTTTAAAACAGCATGTGTTTTACTTACTCTGCAATACTATCTACCAAAACTAAATATAGCATATGAGCCCCAGACCATTTACTTCGGTCTCCACGGGCTCGAGGGTCAGGTCAATCAAGGGACAACAGGACCTATTGCCAACACATTCCTTGTCAAAACAACAATACAATTAGATTGGCACCATTGCATGCTTCAAGAGGGGCTTTAATCCTGCAAATTATTCAAAAATATTTGTTTTTTTTTTACCAGAAATTATGGACAGTGTGTGTATTCGGTTAGGTTGAATCCAAAATGACAGCTTCAACATCTTTGTTTATAATGCATTGCTTTTACATGTGCTCATATCAAGAGAAAGTATTAATGGGTCATCCCATGTTAAATCAACAAATGGGCTTTGCCACACCATTTTTGATTTTGATGAAATTTGGTAGGTGATTTGTACCAATCTTTTAGACTCCAAAACAATTTTTTTTATATTTAAAAAAAAAATACTCCTTGAGATATAGGCTATTTTTTACACCATGCATTAAGTTTATTTGAACTAGCAGGGATGGCAGCTAGGGCTCATTTGAAAGCTTAACAGTAGACTAGACTGACGATGGGAGATCAAGGTTCGAATTTCAGTCGGGCTTACAGAGGATGGTTTTTTCGAACAGGTTTTCACTACATGCAAATGTGGGTACACTTCACCTAAATATAACCTTACTAATCCTTAAAATCACTAACGTAATTAGTACATAGATGTATAAACCGAAAGGGTAGTAAGACGCGATGCTTAAAAAAGTAAAAAACAAACAAAAAAAAACCCAGTATTTTATGTGAACATAAACCCAAAAAAGTGGATTTTACAATTTTGTCTGTCTCCCATGTTTGTCTGGCTCTCAGTCTATCCCTGGCCGCTAATCCAAAATAATTTGATGAATTTTGTTTAAACTCGAAATTTAGATTTTACAAGGCTAAACTACAAAAGGTTTTTTTCACCCTTCCCTTAAATTAAGAGTAGTTTATTTATTGATGAGTTATTTTTTCAACTTCCAAATTTTTAGAAAATGGTTCTAACGATTTGCTCAAAATGCATATCTAGGATTTGATTGACATGACAAGTAGCACTATATTTTTCAAAATGTTTAGATGAAAATTGTGTGGTAAACAATAACAATAACATTATGGGGTAAAAACTCATTTATTGGTACTGATTACATATTTTCAAAAACTTGAAATGTTATACAAATAGCTTAAATGATTTGGTTCGAAATGTATATCTTGGGAATGTTTGACATTACAATTAGCACTGCATATTTGTTTTTGGGTAATTACAAATTGCTCAAACTACTTTGTTCTAAAGTGATATCTTGGGAGTGTCTAACATAAAAACTAATAGTGCATACTCAAATCAATATCTCGGGAGTGTTTGACATGACAAATAACACATTTACTTGGTTTTGGATAAAAATTCAATAAAAGGTCGTTTGCTGATGAATGATCTTCTAAAATTATATTTTGCTTAAAATGTTTATCTGGGGAGCGTTTTACATGAACATGTCAAATAAAGTGGTATCCTTTCTTGGGGGAAAATTTGGGTTTTGGTGGCTTGCTGATGACTTTTTTTTAAAATTTGAATATTTTAAAAGATGGCTTCAGCAGTTTGTTTCAAAATTGTTATCTGGGGACAATTTATAGTTTCATTAATGATATAGCTTTATCTAAAATAAATTAAAGGGTAGTTTACTTACAACAATGTATAGAAAATTTGAATTTTTTGGAAATTCATCTTGAAATTTGAATTAAAAATGGGAATCTGGGAATAGTTTTTCATGATAAATAAGAATACGTTTTAATTTTTACAAATAACAAGTAATTTTAAGGTAGTCTACATATAATTTATTTTTGAAAATTTAATTTAAAAAAATATATTTGAACAATTTGGTTTAGAATTTATATAAAAAGAGTTATTATTGTGATTAACAATCTGATGGGTTTGTTTTTATGAGGAAAACATACCTAAGGGTAGCTTACTCATTAAAAAAAAATCTTTTAAGCCAAAATACACAATATGAAAAAGTTGAACAATTATGTTGCAGCATCTATTTTATACAGTTATTTGAACATTTTATTGTCTTTTTCTCTAACTGTTTTAGTGGCTCAGTGGGGAAAAACAAACATAATTTATTATTTCATAATATTTTTTCAACACTAGGAAATAAGTTCCTTCTAAAATTTGAATAATTTTAATTTCACATATTTGGCATTTGTACCCATTTTCAGGAACATGTTATGTACAAAGTAGAGGACTGCATACATAGTTTTTAAATGAATATTTTAGCAATTTTTTAATAAACAATATGATTTAACTAATGGGCTCACTCCCTTGAGAATGTAAGGTCTGGTTTATGGCGTACTTAATAGAGAAACCTTTAAAGGTTAAAACTTAATAGATTATTAATAAATAAATCACCAACCAGGAGAAAATTTCATCAAACGACCCTAGGTTCGGTCAATACATACTGAGTAAGTAAAGATGGTTTTACAGAAAGGTTTAGAAAAATATTTGACATTATAAAACTAATCTGTTAAGTTTGACGGGTTTCTCGGTAATAAGGTTATTTTTAATTCGAGACTATTACATGTTGAAAAATATTGCTTGCTTGATGCATTAAAAAGTGAAAACATTATCTCATGTACCCCTTCGGCAGTGGTTAACTCTCGGCTGTCATTATTTTTGCACAATGTACTATAGTTACAAATCAAAGCTTTTATTATTGTTTGGGTGGTGCCTTTGTTTACTCTCCCTAACTATTCATTGACCTGAAACAAATACAACATAATTATGTTATACTCTAATGCTTGTTCAAGGTTTGGCATTGTTATCGTTGGATACAGTGAATTAGGACTGGCTAAGCCCAGAGCATTTTCCTGAATTCTCATACTGGATCAGTGGCGTTGAAAGTAATAAGCTGCAGGCATTTTGCAAAGTGTGCAAAAAAATTATAAAGCTAAGTAATATGGGAAAGCAAGCATTAGCTTCCCATGAAAAAGGACCAACTCATATCAAAACTCTTGAAACTTTGACAAATCAACGCTCTCTCTTGACTTTTTCCTCAAAAAATTCAAATGATTCAGGTTCATCGAGCTCCCCTGTTTCAACAGAATCTCTGGCACACAAAGACATTCTACCTAGTGGTGATTCGGCTGGTTACTCGAAGAGTTTTTTTGTTTCATCGGAAATCATAAAGCCGCAGATGGAAGCTGTTGCCAAAAGTGAAATTAGTGTAGTGCCTCGAAGAAACCATAACACTTTTGTTATAAAAGATGATATAACTAAGGTGGAAGTAATTTGGGCAATGCAAGTTGTTTACAAAAAAATGTATTTCAATTCGTGCAATAATTTAAGTACAATTTTTCAGTTGATGTTTCTCGAGTGATCCATTGCCAATGTTTTTACCCTTGGTGGAGACAAGGCTGCATACTTTATTGTACATGGCTTGGCTCCATTCTTTCATAACAATTTACTGTACCGCCTAAAATAATGTAACAACTTCGTAATTTTTTGATGAAGCATTGAATAAAGTTATTCAAAGAGGACAAATGGATATTGTAATAAGATTCTGGGACAAGGAAAATCATAAAGCTATCAGTCGTTACTTAAACAGTGTGTTTTTCGATAGGAGCACCGCTGAAGAATTACTGAAGCATTTTCTGGATGGTATTTCTCCTCTTCCACTCTCTAAGTTGATACAAGTGTCAATAGATGGCCCAAATGTATATTTAAAGTTTATAACACTTCTTCAGGAACACATAAAATCTGTCACAGACAATGAAGTATGTGGTTTGCTAAATCTGGGAACATGTGGGCTTCATGTTGTTCATGGTTCCTTGAGAACAGGAGTGGAGTCTGTTGATTGGGATATAAGTAGCTTATTGCATCACATGTACTACCTGTTCACTGACTCTCCAGCTCGTCGAGCATTGTTTACCCAGTTGACAGGATGTGCATCTTTTCCATTGAAGTTCTGTGGTGTGGTGGTTAGAGAATGCAAGTGCTTTCAAAGGGCATTACAAATTTGGGACCATGTTGTTAAGTTTCTCAAAGAAGCAGATACTGAAAAGAGCACCCTGTGATCCATTCCTAAAGTGTAAACTAGCTTTCTGCAAGACTATTGCAGATGAATGTCAGCCTTTCCTGCAACGGTTCCAGACATCAAAACCAATGACTCCATATCTTTTTGAAGCTGTAGAGAAACTTCTAAGATACCTTATGAATCGTTGTGTGAAACCTGATCTGATGAAGTGCACGGGTCCAAAGTTACTGTCTATCGACACAAAAAAATCAGAAAATTTGATCCTTCAAAAATATTGATGTAAGATTTGCAACAAAACGTTTGTTAGGAGAAACTGCAATCACAGTAAGAGAAAGACAAAAACTAGAATTTATACACGAGTGCCGCAGTATGTTAACCACCATGATTGCAAAACTACAAGAAAGAAGTCCCTTAAAACAGAAAGCTGTGATAGGTTTGTCTTCATTGGATCCTTGTGTTTTTCAACATTCACCTCAACTGGGCTAGAAGAGAGTTTCTTTTCTTTTGGAGGAACTCAACCATGCCAACATCATAAATGATGTTCTGGCTGAAAATGCCAAGAAAGAATACTTGCATTTTTGCAACCTCAAAAAATCTTAGCTTCAAGAAATATTTCGTCCTTGTGATCAGTTTAGTGATGAAGTAGGACTTGACACTATTTATGGTAGCTTTCTAATAGGAGATGCAAACTACAAACATCATTGGGAAGTAATAAAGATTTGCCTTGTCTTGTCGCTTGGGAATGCAACTGATGAAGGTGGTTTTTCAGTCAATAAATCTTTACTGGTTGAAAATATGCATGAAAAACAGTCACTGCACAGCGTCACATACATGATGAAATACAAGAAGCAGGAGGGATTAAAAACATACACTTAGCAAAAAGATGTTGGATTACATGAGAGGTTCTCGGAAACGCTATCATGAATATTTGGAGATTAAGAAGCAGGAAAGAAGTGAAGAAGAGGAGAAGAAGGCAGAAAAGAGGAAATTAGATACACAAGTTAAAGATTTAGAAGGAAAAGGAAAAAATTAATGATGGCAACTGAAGAGAAACGAGAAGCAATAGAAGTGGAGTTGCAAGAACTGAAGAAGAAACAAGCTTCACTTTATTAAATATAGCATAGTATCTTATTGTATGACTTTTGATAATTTTAATAAAAAGAAAATTGACTTGAGACATGAATAATATGAAAGCAGACACAGTTCCTCCTGTTGTGAGCTATTCACTTCAGGATATGTACAGTTTAGGTAAAATATGACTTAATGATACCAAACTTTTTAGTATGTTCTTAGTGGCCTGTTATTTAGTACGTATTTCTGCACATGATACCAAAGTGAATCAAGTTTGTTACAACTTTTTGATAGGATTAGACATATTTAATTGTTTTTCCATAATTTTCCCTGAACTGATTGGCAAGACGTCTTCTTTCTTATTCTTCCATGAGAGGCGAGGCAAGGTCGGCTGTAGGGGAGGAGGAGGCCGAAATAAATGTATTTAAATTAATATTTTCACATGTATAGTATCGTAAAGTTATAGTAGAAATTTTATGAGAAATTGGTCAGGGAACTTGGGAAAATAGTCAGGGAAAAGTCAGGGAGAATTTTTTTACAAATATACTGTAGGAACCCTGTAATGGTTAGCGATATACATACTGCATATTTTATATAATATATAATATGTTGACACACTTGAGTTCTGATTTTTGGTTGTTTTTATTTTGTTACAGGAAGTTGGTAGTATAATTGGCAAGAAAGGTGAAATTGTGAAGCGGTTTCGTGAAGAGGTGAGAGTTCTACTATGTTTTTCAATTCCTAATTTTGGATTCCTGACACAATATTTTTATATGTCACTGCATTAATTAATGAAGTTATGTTTTAGCAAGCGTTTATCATGTTTTGTTAAATGTTAGCTACAATTTCAAATTTCAAATATATTTAACTCTAATTTTAAGCTCATTGAATCTAAGGACTATCCTTCCATTGCAAGATGAATTGATCACCAAGTGAAAATGATTTTCTCTGTATAAAACTGAACATTTTAATAGATTGATATTTAACCAAGAACCAAGAGAACTAGGTAATTTCACATTAAATACTGAAATAATTGTAAGTTTAACAATAAACTGCAAGCTTTAAATGGTAGCCCAGGCCTTTGCTTTTAAGAAAAAGCAAACTGAAGGAATATACATGTTTCTCCTTGAATACTAGGTTTTTGTAAGACATTTCCCCATCATTGTCAAATAGTTCTGACTTAACAATTTTATGAAGAGTGAAATTTCATTCCTTTCTACCTCTCTCTTAAGAGTTTGTAAAACAGAGAATTTAGTACTAAGCAAATAGTGGCAACTCTGTTGACAATATTTAGGTGACCAACATTGTGCTAGAAAGAATTTGAATCCAAAGTTATAGGTTTGATTCTTGACTATCCTTTGGGGAGGTTTTTCCCTATGTATTATGCTTTTATATCTCCTAAAAATGAATGCAATTGAATCTCAATTAAATTCACCCTCATTAATTTCTATAAAATGCACCCTTCTAATCATATCTTATTACAATGTGATTCACTAATAGCCATCATTATCAACATATACTTGAAAAATAATTTGGAACTGTATTCCTGCACAAGATATCTGTACATTATCTATAGGAGAAAATTAACGCTTATTACTGTACTTTGATGAAATACGGATAGTTCATTTGTTGATGCGGGCAATTACTTCCTTTCTTGGCAAAATAGTGAGACTATTCGATTTAATCCTGAAAAAATAATCTACAATATTTAAGAAAAATCTCCAGCTATATGTATAGTATTGATTTAACTCATTTTTTGATTTCTTATTTGCTTCAAACATTCAATTGGAATGCAGAGAAAATTGGCATAGTATTTTAGTTTACTATTTTTACTTTTCCAAGGCATACAATTTACACCATGAATCCACATGAAACAAAGTTATTTCAGTTAACTAAATATGAGTTCCAACATCTAACTGATTTAAAGGCCCCAATTTGATTGAAATATTGGTTTATTACCTTTCACTGGGGGGCAAAAGCGGATTTACACTATAGGCCGCACGGGCCTAGGGGCGGTGGCATCAGGGGCGGCACAGTTTGGTTAACATTATTTTAATTTTAATATTTTGTTTTTAATAATTACATTTATGGCGTGTACATGCCTGATTTTCTTTAGTAGAAATCTTCTCGAGTACTAACTCCCCCCTCCTCCCCGCCACACACCTAACATCTCTTTCCACCAAAACCTCCTAAAACCCTTAACAAATTAGGGTGGAAGGGGTGGGGGCATATTATAATATTGCCTAGGGGCGCAAAAATTTTAAATCCGCCACTGCTAGGGGATATATTAACGGCTAGGCTGATGTACATCTATTAGAACTACTGTAAGCTAACTCACTAAAAGTTAGCACTCTAGTGACTATTCTATTATTAGCTATGAACTACTTCTTATTGGCTTGTTGTTTGTAACTTAAAGTTTAGTAAACTTGTTCATCAAAGCTAGATTCAATACTTTAGAGCAGTTTTTCATAGAGTTCCTGTAACTGTGACTTTCTGTTGTGTATGTGTTGTAGTGATACTGTTTTGGACCTCTCATTTATTTAAAAAGTCATGGATGAAGTGTATTTTTCTTTAAATAACTGTGTGTAAATTTTCCTTTTAATACTTCTTCCATGGATGATCAGGCGTTTACAGAAGTAATTTCAATATAATGTATTTTAAAACTTTAAAAAAAACCTCTCTTTGTTCTATTTCAAAATCAGGTGATGTGCTGGCTGCCTTTAGCCATTAGGAAGCTAGCCTTCACAACATCGGGTTGCCAGGAACTTTTCTATTAGTTAGTTTTGACACTGGTGACAAGGGGTCCAAGAAGCAAGGGGTAGGTCATATATAAGCAACTTCTGCATATAGTAATCCACAGAAACATAGTATTATCACACAGAAAAGAGAAAATCTCAGTCTGTAACAGCACTAGCTCTGGCTCTCCGTGTCAGTTCGTAAACGATCAAAAACTATATCCTTGAATGTTAAACTTACAATACTAAAAGTGAAATTAATAAAATAAATCATGTACAATATTAATTTTCTATTAATTTCAATACCTAAACAAAAAGTAAACTTACAGTAAGAAATATACATATAAAATCAGATTGTCATATCTGTGTGATACCAAGTGCATCATCATCATCATCATCATCATCATAAAACCCGGTATCTTTATAGTGTATTGCAAGTTGAATCCAAATATAAATACCAATTTCTTAATACTACTTATTTTTAAATCACATTTAACTATAATTAATATGATAGATTAAATAACCAAGCTTTTATTGTTAACTAACCACATCTAAATATCATATTTGTTGAATTGAAAAGTGACACCTTGTCATGAGAATTGACCTGAGCAATCCAGGAGATGTCCTGTGCCCAAGGTCACATAACAACTATTTGCAAGGCTATACTTTCCATCATTTAAATATGCAGTGTAAGGAGACCGACCACTATATTATAACAATGAAATGCAAGGCTATAATCACTATCCTACAACAATGATATTCGAGGCTATTCTCACTACCCTTCAACATTGATATACAAGGCTATAATCAATGCAAAGATATACTCACTATTCTACAACAATGCTGTTTAATGTTAGACACACCACTATGTGACAATGATGTGCAAGGCTTTACTAATTTTCCAACAACAATGCAGTTCAAGTTTAAACATACCAATATACAACAATGATATGCAAGGCTATACGCAAGCTATACTCACTATTCTACAACAATTCTGTTTTTTGTTAGACATACCCAGAGATAGGGTAAAATAGCATTAATTTTCAGTTTTTTTTAGCATTAATTATGGGAAATTTAGCGTTTTGTGGCATTTTTAGCAAAATAGGTAAAAATGTCTTTCGTCAATGTTCTTAGGGCCTATACAAAGGATGTATGATAAAATTTATGTATGCATTAATACGAAGGGTATTTTAACCTTCGTTTGCAATTATTTTCATGTGAGAGATTATAAATAATTTATATTAATCACTTATTTCCGCTGAAAAACATTGTTTTATAGAAACTCTCAGCATTTTATTTAAATGCACAGCATTTTTAGGGAATTCGCGTCTATTTCACTGATTAGAATAATTTAGCTAAAATACTCTCAAAATCACGTTTTTCGCGTTAATTCACAAAATAAAAATTGCTTTAAACACTTTTTCAAATGCCATGAAACGCAAAGAAAACTTATAAATACCCTATTTTCGACCATTTTATTTTCTTTCGTGTCTTTCGCAAAAGCGAATTTACCCTATTTGTTGAGGCTAAACACTTTTCTTAAAACAAAGGGCAAGACTAGCCTCAACATGGTTGTAATCAATTATAAACTTTTTTCCATATACCAATATTGTCCTGATACACAACAATGTAATGAGGTCAAGACACACTTTTATTCAACAATTTCACACATCTGAATCCTGGCCTTATCCTCAATCCTGTATCCTTGGTAGTTTCACTTTATATCAGGTAGGGAGGGAAATAACATTGTTGCATTTTATCTGACTTTCAGAGCTACAACTATTTGTGTAATGATAACATTTAGTAACATACATAGT
Organism: Timema cristinae; assembly: GCA_039000515.1. Taxonomy (NCBI): domain Eukaryota; kingdom Metazoa; phylum Arthropoda; class Insecta; order Phasmatodea; family Timematidae; genus Timema; species Timema cristinae. The sequence continues at coordinate 9,767,152 of JBCFYV010000100.1, forward strand.
ACAAGTCAGGACAACACTTTGTTCACTCTTTTCCCGTCCAATTTTATTTTAAACCACTCCCTGGTGCGGGCGTTGAACACCTTTGTTTTCCCAAACGTTCCCTGATGCAGGGGTGAATCAAGTTTCATTGCAATATGTTAGCAATGAACCACTACTCTTTTAGCCAATCTGAATACTTCATATTGAAGCTAATAAAATGAATAGTTACCAGTTCAATGATATACTATGACCACGAATACAGCAGTAAATGATAAAATATGTGAGTAGTGAAAATATGTGTCAGATAAGAGCTTATGAGTAGAAAAACAGCTGCTGATCCTGCGTAAATTAACGTGCTAAACATGCACCAGGGTGTGGGCTATTTCATATTAACGTGCTAAACATGCACCAGGGTGTGGGCTATTTCATATTAACGTGCTAAACATGCACCAGGGTGTGGGCTATTTCATATTAACTTGCTAAACATGCACCAGGGTGTGGGCTATTTCATATTAACGTGCTAAACATGCACCAGGGTGTGGGCTATTTCATATTAACGTGCTAAACATGCACCAGGGTGTGGGCTATTTCATATTAACGTGCTAAACATGCACCAGGGTGTGGGCTATTTCATATTAACGTGCTAAACATGCACCAGTGTGTGGGCTATTTCATATTAACGTGCTAAACATGCACCAGGGTGTGGGCTATTTCATATTAACGTGCTAAACATGCACCAGGGTGTGGGCTATTTCATATTAACGTGCTAAACATGCACCAGGGTGTGGGCTATTTCATATTAACGTGCTAAACATGCACCAGGGTGTGGGCTATTTCATATTAACGTGCTAAACATGCACCAGGGTGTGGGCTATTTCATATTAACGTGCTAAACATGCACCAGGGTGTGGGCTATTTCATATTAACTTGCTAAACATGCACCAGGGTGTGGGCTATTTCATATTAACGTGCTAAACATGCACCAGGGTGTGGGCTATTTCATATTAACGTGCTAAACATGCACCAGGGTGGTGGCTATTTCATATTAACTTGCTAAACATGCACCAGGGTGTGGCTATTTCATATTAACGTGCTAAACATGCACCAGGGTGTGGGCTATTTCATATTAACGTGCTAAACATGCACCAGGGTGTGGGCTATTTCATATTAACTTGCTAAACATGCACCAGGGTGTGGGCTATTTCATATTAACGTGCTAAACATGCACCAGGGTGTGGGCTATTTCATATTAACGTGCTAAACATGCACCAGGGTGTGGGCTATTTCATATTAACGTGCTAAACATGCACCAGGGTGTGGGCTATTTCATATTAACGTGCTAAACATGCACCAGGTGTGGGCTATTTCATATTAACGTGCTAAACATGCACCAGGGTGTGGGCTATTTCATATTAACGTGCTAAACATGCACCAGGGTGTGGGCTATTTCATATTAACGTGCTAAACATGCACCAGGGTGTGGCTATTTCATATTAACGTGCTAAACATGCACCAGGGTGTGGGCTAGGTGCTTAGTATTTCATATTAATAAAATAAATAAACCTATTAAACTCTTTGACATTTCATAAAACAAAATTTTGAAATTGAGCCAGACAGGGAATCAAGCTCTCTCTATGTGTGGTTTTGAAAACTCAAGCCTTGGAGCCACACATATATTGGTATTTGTTTTGGTTTATTCGTGGATTGAAACTAAGGAAAACCTAAAAATTTTTCAAATAAAAATAAAATGTTTACAATAAGTGAATAGTTATGATCTTTATAAAAAAACATCCTAGTACCTCCTTTTATTTATTATCCTAAATTAATCTATTTTATTGAATATTTTTTTTACTTATGTTACATTGTGTTAGTTATAGAATACCCTCCACTCTGACCGACAAAATATATGGAAATATAAATTTACCCATAATTCAAAAATAAAACAATACTAGGGCAGTTTATGAATACACTACAAAGAGGGCGGCACATTCACAACTCTTCGAGCTTCCTGTCTGGCTCTCTTTGCTGTTAATTGACTTGTCATAATCCTGTAGATTATGGATTTACTATTAAAAAATGTTATTGAAATTGTTCTTATTGGAAAAGATAATTGCTCTTTTGTTTATTTGTCAAATCTCTTGTTTTCTAAAGACCGAAGAAGAAACATTTTAAATATATGATATGATACAGGTATTTATCATTAATCTATGATTTGAAGTAATACACTTGGTTGTTTATAAAACTTATCATTCATGTTGTCTTTTAATCTAATACAAATGGAAATAGGGTTAGCTTACAATACTTTTGTAGTAGACCTAACAAGGCTAAAGGCTTTGAAATGTAAAAATCAACTGGAATGTCTAATGATGTCATACAGAACATACAAACAAGTCATCATTTAGATTTCCACATCTCACACACATGGACGGTTGTAGCTCAGAGCCTGTATATGCATTGCATGTGTCACATTAACAAGAGAAAACATTACTTCTGACAGCACTAGTGGATGAATATGAGCGGCAAGACAGCTAATTTATTTTATCCGCCACAGAAGAAGGTTTAGTGATTGTGAAATATATACTTATTTTAATCAAATTTAACACCACTTAATGTCAGAATTTCAAAAAGTTTTACAGTTGTAATACTCATTGAGGACTCTGGAAACATGACACATGCAGTGGTCACTCTTGACATACGGTTTTAGATCGCCGCGGAGTAGAACGCAGCACTTCCCACGATGTGTTCCAACTGTCTCCCTTATGTCTGAACAAGTCCATCAGATATAGTAGGCCTCATGTGTCCACCATCACAGAGTAGAACGCAGCACTTCCCACGATGTGTTCCAACTGTCTCCCTTATGTCTGAACAAGTCCATCAGATATAGTAGGCCTCATGTGTCCACCATCACAGAGTAGAACGCAACACTTCCCACGATGTGTTCCAACTGTCTCCCTTATGTCTGAACAAGTCCATCAGATATAGCAGGCCTCATGTGTCCACCATCACAGAGTAGAACGCAACACTTCCCACGATGTGTTCCAACTGTCTCCCTTATGTTTGAACAAGTCCATCAGATATAGTAGGCCTCATGTGTCCACCATCACAGAGTAGAACGCAACACTTCCCACGATGTGTTCTAACTGTCTCCCTTATGTTTGAACAAGTCCATCAGATATAGTAGGCCTCATGTGTCCACCATCACAGAGTAGAACGCAGCACTTCCCACGATGTGTTCCAACTGTCTCCCTTATGTTTGAACAAGTCCATCAGATATAGTAGGCCTCATGTGTCCACCATCACAGAGTAGAACGCAGCACTTCCCACGATGTGTTCCAACTGTCTCCCTTATGTCTGAACAAGTCCATCAGATATAGTAGGCCTCATGTGTCCACCATCACAGAGTAGAATGCAACACTTAGCACATTGTTGTCCGGCTGTCTCCTGCAGGTCTGAACAAGTCCATCAGATATAGTAGGCCTCATGTGTCCACCATCACAGAGTAGAATGCAACACTTAGCACGATGTGTTCCAACTGTCTCCCTTATGTTTGAACAAGTCCATCAGATATAGTAGGCCTCATGTGTCCACCATCACAGAGTAGAATGCAACACTTAGCACATTGTTGTCCGGCTGTCTCCTGCAGGTCTGAACAAGTCCATCAGATATAGTAGGCCTCATGTGTCCACCATCACAGAGTAGAATGCAACACTTAGCACACTGTTGTCCGGCTGTGTCCTGCAGGTCTGAACAAGTCCATCAGATATACAGGGTTGTCACGCACCTGGAAAACAGGGAAAACCGGGAAAATACAGGGAATTCTTTTCTGTCTGGAAAAAACCTGGAAAACACAGGGAATTTCATAAAAAAGCTAGAATTTACTGGAATTTGTTAGTGAATTTGGGCAATACAGTGCTTGCAAGCTTAAAATAGTAGGAACAATATAGAGTAAAATTTGTAACTGGAGAACTGAGCACTCTGATTGGAACACCTCTCATTTATGATGATTATGCTTATCAGCACCTCATCAACTTGAGATAAGTCCTGAGTGCAACCGAGACAATGACTCCACCCCCACACTCCAACATCATTAAGCCCATGGCACTGCCAGTTGAATGAATTCATTCTTTGGATTTTGGTGTGTTATTTGTCTCTTGTTTAAAAAAGTTTACTCCTTTGTAAATATGTTTTTGTAGCGTAATGTTTTAAGACTGTACCCTACCTATCTTGCCATTTTGTCTATTTTAATTTTTTTAGAAATTGCCAAGGTATCAATAAAATTAAATCTTTATGGGTTTTAACATTTTCATTACAGTCAACTGCCGATTAAACAAAGGTGGATTTACCTGGTTGCTGCCGTGGCTAGTATATATAAGAAAAGGAGTATAGTGAAAAGTTTATGAAAATTTTGCCTCCAGCCTGCTAGTCTGTCATAAAATTAGAGTGGTTGTAAAAATGACCTATTGGGTTTGTGTCCGCGCATAGCTAGTTTACCTCCCTCTTCCACTCCCTGTGAAATGGACTAGCCCACTTCTACCACCCTTCTCTCCAAGGTCACAGCTCTTTTTTCTCAGTTTTTCTCTCTGTTCAGTGCAGTGTTAGGGATATGCGATTCTGGTAAAATATCGATATTTGAGTATGAACAAACATGAACAAGAAGTATATCTATATTTCCCAGTATCAATACTTTCATTTAGCGATAGAAAAATAAAAGCAATAATAAGGAAAGATGAATAAATTTAATAAATGATCATAAAAATAAAGGAAGTAAAAGGAGAAAGTAGGTAAATAAAAATCTTTTGATATTGGTATCGAAAGAAAAGTATCGATACTGGTATCATAATCTTTCTTAGTGCTAGTTTAACGTCTTGTAAAAGTGTAAGATATTAAAATCATTTCAAAATCAAAACTTTATATCTCTATATGACTATACCTCTTAACTTTTTTTAATTCCATATTTTTTGAAATTGGATCAAACAATTTTGATTAAAATAAATATATATGGACTAATTTACCTCCCAAGTAACACCATAATCTGTTTTTTCGGTAAAAATATCGTTGAGGGCTAATTTACTGATGAGTGATTTTTTTCCAAAACTTGAAATATTTTAAAACGAGCTTCAACGATTTGGTTCAAAATTTGTAACTTGGGCCTTAGGCCTAATAATTGTGTTTGTGGTAGACAGTTGCTTAAGGGTATTTTACTGATTGATTTTTCATTAAGAGTTATTATGATAAATTTATGTATGATTGTGTCGTATCATTTATTAATCAAGTAGTTACTGTATTTGGTAGTTTTCGATGGGTTTGCAGATTTACCATGGAAATTGATATAACAGGGTTACCCCGCTAAATTGAGAGTTGACAATATTTGTTTTTTTTTTAAATATTTATTAAAATATGTTAGGGATGAGGATGGCAGTTTATTAGAGGAAATGCACCAGAAAGATCCAGGAAAATCACGTGTTAATTTCATTATTGTCAATTCACGATTTGTGTGGGCTACTTAGTCTATACAGTACATATACAATAATTAGGATTTGTTAAAATGTTTTCTAAATCAAGTAATACATTCTTCTAAAATAAAATAGATACTACATTTAAACTCAAAATTGTATTTTTCGTATTTCCACTTTTTTTTTCTTTCATTCCCTTTAGGGCCTACAGTAACTATAACCAATTTTTCCTTCTAGAAAATGTATGTAATTCATTTCTCATCCCTTTTCCAAATAATTCTTAAACATGTATTTACCTTGCACAATAAAACATGTCTCCAACGACAAATTAACACTCTTCATTTCTAAAATTTTCTCTAAAACAAACTTTAATGCCTCTATAATTATATTTATAATATCTATTAGGTGTCTGGAAAAATGAAAATTTACTCTGGAAAATCTGGAAAACTCAGGGAATTTGGTAATAAGAAAATAGTGGCAACCCTGATATAGTAGGCCTCATGTGTCCACCATCGCAGAGTAGAATGCAACACTTAGCACACTGTTGTCCGGCTGTGTCCTGCAGGTCTGAACAAGTCCATCGAATAGGTTACATCTGACAACAGCCACATAGGTTTGTGAAGACCTTTAATATGTTGGATAATGGCTTTGACTAATCAAATAAAGGGCAGCAACATTAAATGAGAACATACACGACAATGAGTCAACCAACAATCACATCAACATTTCAAATAAAGTTTAAGGAACAATGGTTAAATCTGATTTACATTCTCTTTTACTAAGCATAACATAGTAGGTTTGGTTTCCCAAACCACAACACAAGAACATGAAATATGAAGGAAACATTTAAAAAGAACATTGATATTTTGCAGCATTCTTTAGAGTTTAAACATGTAAGAAGAAAGAGCAAAAGAAAGGGCATTTAGTTGCAAAAAAGGAAACAGCAAATCAAATCTCTCTAAAATGTACCTGCATTTTCTTAGGAGTAGACATTTGGATCATCTTTTAGAATATAAAAACGTTTATTGTTGCTCAAAGTTTATACAAATTTAATATATTGTTAATGTTATTTGATAGTTATTGATAATATTTATCAAGAGTGACACCTGCTGATCACATGACTTGACTTATGAATACATGAAAGTAGACTAACCTTTCCTAGCTGTCAGATATGTCCATTTGTAAGAAAAGTGGGGTATGTCAGTATATTTATTGACAAAGAGAATGCCACCAGAACTTTGTATAACAAGGATAACAATGCAAACAGCCTATAAATGCAATCACCTCATTATTTATCTTATGCTCACTGTCAATTATTGAACACTATAGTGAATAAATACCCGCCTCTGTGGCGTAGTTGGCTAACATGCTTGTCGTGTTTAGCTTGACTGCTGAGGACGGGGAGATCGAGGTTTGACTTAAAATTTCAACACTATTTTACTTATGATGATGTTGTGCACATCCTTAATATATTGCCTATTCACTCTGAATTAATTTGTTGAATCTGTTTTTATGGAAACTCTAATTTTAAGGAAACATCACCATTAGTATTTATTTTTTCTACAGAACTACAATACCTTTTGTTAATCTACTTTGTAGAGCAACAATTGCTAATTTTGAACGTACGATCTCATCATCATATATAAAATAAATGTGTGTTTCAGATTGTCACATCTTCCTCATAACGCACTGTGCTGCTTTGTGTCTCAAAGTACCTAGCCTAATATTGGTAATATGTGACACATGTGTGGCATGGATACATATATATCAACAATATCATCATCATCATCATATATGTTTCCAGGCTGTGGACGAGTCAGTTTAGTAAAACGCCTCCATTGTCCTCTATTCTTACATCATTATTCCTCCTTTAATTTCTTCCATTTGCACACTTTCTCTTATCTGCTCCTCCCATCTCTTTCTTGGGCTCCCTTACGGTTTTTACCTGCACACTTCATTTCTATCATTTTCTAAATCTAAACGAGAGAAATGAATTATTAGTTTCAAAACTCTTTTCTAGGTGAGCTACATTATTAATGAACTAGCTTACTAGAAATATTTGTTTCAAGAAAATCATGTGTTGTTGACTAACTAAAACACTTTAAACTAGGCTATAGCTTAGTATATTTATATTTTAAACATGTTTTTTTCTCTTTCTTATATAGTCTGGGGCAAAAATAAACATTTCTGATGGTTCCTGCCCCGAGAGAATTGTTACAGTCACAGGACCAACTAATTCTATTTTCAAAGCATTCACACTAATCTGCAAGAAGTTTGAAGAGGTAAGTTTGAAAACACAACCTATGTCTGTCTCTTTATTGGTTAGAGTTTTGGCTGTCACTTCAACACCATTAACCACCAAATCTGGCAATTTAATGTTTAAAACCATACTGTTTGAGTGTTCCTCACCAGTAATGTAACATACAGCTCATTTTCACGAAACAGGCAAAATTTACTTCAAAAAATCTTGCTACATAAATGTTAAAATTTAGTTTAACCTAAAAGTATAATAAACACACTAGAAATACACACCTTTTTTTTGCCAATGGGTCTAAAAAAAGTTCACTATAACGTTACTATTCTGCCGGGACAATGATGCAGGTAAAATAGTGATTGTGTGTGAGTGAATGTGAGAGACCTATAATGCAGCATGTTATAATAAATAATAATTAATAATATTTTACTTGTAATCTCGCCACTATACTGGTCCAGGTTGGCCAGACCAGTGATGAAATAGACTTACACACTTAATAGAAGTTTCCCCCCAAAAGTTTTGAGGTTAAGATTTTCATATCAGTAATATATTAATATGGCTATATGTATTGGCAACTCAGCGAAGTTTGTGTTACTTCTTACTTTTTGTTGGTCTGTTAAACGTCTCTGTCGATTATTAATTAAATACAATAGAACCCCGATTATCTGATCTCTGACCCCTGTGTTTGTAATTGTTTGTTTACATGTCACAGCAGCCAATCAGAGGCTCACATTTGTCTTATACTTAAGAATTATTACAGAATCAAATAGCCAAAACTATTATTTATGGTTTTTAGAGAGGATTACTCCATCTAGACTTATTAGCCAAGCAAGGCTAGGATGTCGTCTTTAAAACAGAAACACCAGCAATAAATCTAAGTTGTCAAATTAAATATTTTGTTTTGTGTTGCTCTAGTTAAATTGTAGATTGCATGTAAATGATTTATACTTCAATACTTTTTTGATAAATATTTCATGTTTTGGTAAAGTTACTTCCTCCTCTTATCTGACCATTTTTGTGTTCCGACCATCTCCCAGTCCCGTAGGTGACGAACAATCGAGGTTCTACTGTACACTGTTTTACACAATGTGTGTGTGTGTGTGATTTGTTTCATGGTCTATTTACCCTAATATGATAGAGCTAATTTTAGTACTAATGACAAAAAATAAATATTATATCTTACATTTGATCATCTACAGGGTCCAGGATACTGACATCTTAAAAACATAGATAGTCGAAACCAATATTTCAATTATGATGTGTTATGAAACTGCTGGGTGCATACATTTACTGGTATCATAAAGACAAGACTCAAACAACTGACACAATTGTCGACATGTGCTGCAATGAAAGTCCTGGACATCTGGTTAGGATTTTATTATTTATGTTATTCAATAAATAAATAATAAATAAGAATTTTGTTTAGGATATCTTAAAGCAAAGTTGAAAAAAATGCCACTTAGTTGTTTTTTTAAATTTCCATTATTTCTTGGGTAAATATGAGTAACATTATAATGAAAAGACGTTTGCCGGGACTGACCAGGACAAAGACTTTGGACTCATTTTAACTATTGAAATAATGAAAAAATAAAAAATAAATAATGTGTATTAAATGTAATATTTTTTCGTACCAACAAAAGTAGTCTTTTATTCTTTTTATTCTAGTGCAAGTCCAATTAATAAGAGAATAATATTGGCCTATTTCGTGAAAATGGCCCATTAAACAGCTTAGGTTTTTTTAAAATTTTAAACAACATTTTATAATAGCCACTTCTAAAAATTTACCCTAGGTATTCTAACCTGTTGAAATATTGTCGCTTTAAGAAACATTTTCTTATTTAGTAAAACATATTTTTTTAATCAAGAATTTTACATCACAATTTACTCTTATTCTTACTAATTTATATGGACCAAAACATAATTTTAATACTACTAAAACAATTTAATATACTTTTATATATCATATATATGTATGTGTGGTGAGAGCGTGGTTTGTGTGAATGTTCACGTGCATGGTCATGTGCACAAAAGTTCCTCAAACATATTAGTTTATTAATGTAGACCCTCTATAAAGTGCATATGAGTAAAACACATACTATTTGGAGTGAATGCTCTCTTTTCCCTTTCAGTTCAATACTCAATCAATATATTTGATGGTATGATGCTAACCTTGTGCATCCATGACCTGGTATCAGAGGTGGAAAACATAGTTCTCAACATAGCTTGAGAAATTAGGTTACAGTGCTAGGACAAATTTATTAAAAACACGTTCTGTACACTTTGACTATTCACTTAATACTACCACAGAAGCAAATAATGAAAATGGTTAAAATCAAAAATATATGACAATTTATTGCAAAATTTCACAATCCTTTTGTCTGAAAAGTTGCTTACACATTAGCCGGATATCTAAACTCAATGAACTTACGGATGTTTCAATTATAGCCTGATTACACCGTCAGGAAAAAGTTTATTTAACCATGAAAGCTGGCAAACTCAAATTCTCCACTTGTAGCGATTGGCGACAGGGCTCTATATGAACCTTTGGCTCTAATGCTGCTCAAATATGTTGATATTGTGAAGTTGTATGAAATAACAATCATTTAGCAATGGGAAAATGTGTTATTTTTTTTTTGTAATCCTACATTGAGCCTGTTAGAGAGAAAATGGTAAACATAGAAAAATCTTCCAACATCTCATACCATAACGTTTACTAACTTAAAAACACCAAAGTTTTTCAAATATGTTCATCATCATCATCATCATCATCATTATTGTTGTTATTAACAACAGTGTCTATTATACTTTTGAGCATTTCATGTAGTCATAAAATCCGTTTCCTGATACTAACTGGTTTTTGAAAATTGCACAAACTATTATAAATTAAACAAGAAAGTAAAACATTTAGTAGTTCTGTTTATATTTAAAAAAATCTCCTTCAGGTTGAAGTAACTTATACAATACATCTTTTATAATTGCATTCTATAACCTACAATCCCATATACCCTGTAAAGTAACATTCCTCTCCTACCTTACTAATGGATTACACTATGGCCCTATCTTATTAGTTATCGACATAGTGAAATCTATCAAGGTAAGACATTTCTTTGAAAATAAACAGAAGCTTTGAGATAGCGTTTTGACAATAAACAGGGTGTTAGACACTGTTGTGTTATGTCCCCATGGTTGTTAAATGTTTTCATGGATAAGTTTAAGAGGGATGTTTTTGAGGACACAGGTTGGTGATGTTAATGAGAGTGCTGCTATATGCATATGATGCTCTATTAATGGCTGAGAATGGAAGATACTTTAAGAATGCATTAAATCCGTTAAATGTGGCGACAAGCAAATGGATCTTCAAGACTACGCCAATAGTTTGTGATGAGGACAGATCAGGCGTTGATTATTAATTTTATATGAATGAAGTATCGGAAAAGGCAAGGATGTCATTATTTAAAAGTGTGTTGATGCAAACATTGTTTAATGTATGTGACGCGTGGGTTTGTCATAAGAAATACAAGAACAAGGTGAATGCATATGTAATGAAATATCTAAGAAATTTATGTGGAAAAGTCAATAAATATTACAAAAGAAGTTTTGTCGCCACCCTGTGAATGTTGTACTAATCGGGAAAAAACTCATCACGCTAGTTTTCTTTATTAAGTAGGACTTAAGGCCTGCTTTACACACATTTGGGGCTCCCTCTCCCTTAAGCGCATCTTACAGGTGGAGCCAAAACTGTCTTATTTTGAACTGCTTTAAAACATTTCATCATTTTCAAATTAGGTCTTCCTTTCATTTATCACTTGATGTTTGAAATATAATTTTTCTCACTGATCATTTTATGTCACACTCAAAGATACCAACACTACATATTAATACATAATAGTTTATACATGTATGCCAATTGCACACATAGAACAGCACTTGGAACTACTGATGATTGGTCACATACCATGGTTCTGTTTGATTTAGTCACAACTCACATGGGATTTTTAAAAGGTTTGATAAAGGCCCACATTCCACACACAACACACCACCATTTTTTTATTTGCTTTATTTTATGTTTTGTTTGCTTATTTTTGTCTATTTTTCAGTCTTGCCTCATATTGCATTTAATGACAAGTGTTGTTTGAATCCCCAGTGGTGTTCCCAGTTCCAGGAGATGCAGGGTGCCCCCAACAACTCCGGCATCCCCCGCCCCCCTATCACCCTGCGTCTCATCGTGCCCGCCTCCCAGTGCGGCTCTCTCATAGGCAAGGGAGGTTCTAAAATCAAGGAGATCCGGGAGGTGACCGGTGCTTCCATCCAAGTGGCGTCCGAGATGCTGCCTAACTCTACAGAGCGTGCAGTCACCATCTCGGGGACTAGCGAGGCTATCACGCAGTGCATTTACCACATTTGCTGCGTCATGCTTGAGGTCAGTAAACTCTATACTTAAATGTGACGTTAGGACTTTTTAGTTTTAGAGTTCAACAAAAATAGTTAATCCTTTCGTTTTACTTTAACATGAGTAGCAACCATTTTTATCCATCCTTTTCTATTGTCTACAAAGAGAAGAATTTTCCTCTCTAGTGCACCATATGATTCTTCAAGAGCACGCAGAGAATTTACATTTTTTTTAAACTTCATCCATGCTTTCGAGTTGGCTTAGTAGGTCACAGGTAGCCTCTTTACATTTTTGAAGGACACTTGTTTATTTGAGTGATCACTTTTTGTGCACAGTATTATCATCGGTCGCTTCTTCACAGTCTTTCCTCCATGGTAGGTTGTTACTTTCAATGCCAACGTTTTGTTTGGCAAACAATTGAAAAAGAGACCTGTATCATCTGCATTATAGATGTCCAACATCTCCGGAAACCTCTCAAATTAGAGGTTTGTGGCATTGATGTCCACAGGAGCGCAGCACTCTCCCTGGCCAATTTCTTAAATACCAGGCCACTGTGTTTGAAGCGGCAGATCCACAACCTCAACATCATGAGAGTTTCTCCCACAGAATGCTCCCATTCACAGGAATATCTGATGCTTTGGTCTGCTGCCTGTCTTCCTCTTCTTTGCTGACTTACCACACTTGTCAACATGCTCTCTGATCCTTTTCTTCTCCATAGTCGTATTTAGGTTTGATGGTGATAGGCCTACTCGCTTGGCTTTGTCGTCATTCCTCTTCACTAAAAGGTTTTTCTCCAAATCTTCTATGATGCACAATCATTCTCCTTAATTTTGACCTTGTTTCACAGCAAGTGCCATGTGGATAAATGTGTTTATCAAAGATATAAATGACTCTTATAATAATAAAAAGCACATTTGAGGATCACACACGTGATGAACTGCATACTCAACTAGACGAAAGCACAAAAGGAAATGAGCCACCTTAATATACAGGCACACTCTCCTAGTCAGGTGAGGCGCTCGCCAAACTTCCCTCCAGACCATTGTCTAGTTGATGCGACTGTACCTTACTACTTCACAATCGCTGTTACTACTATCATTTGTACTAACATATTTTGTGTATATGGTGTTGCTCTTTCTTAAAAATGATCAATTCTGTATAAACTTTCCTTAGAACTAAAAATTATGATTGATAAACACAGGAAAACAATACATTAAGGAACGATTGATGGTTACGAATTTAATTTTAGGCTCATTTATTCCTTTTTTACTTTGGATTAAGTAAAAATTGTAACATAATTTTTGCTCTAATTTGGTGTGTTGTAAAATTTATGTTTTGTTGAGAATAATAGTATTTTATTATGAATTATAAATTTGTAATTAGTCGAGTGGTTAGTATTTATATTAATCTAATGAAACTTATCAAGATTAAAATATATAATTCTTTTTCAATTTCCAGAATAAATCACTAGCGGTTGTGTTGTATTTAGTTTGTTTCAGTATGCAACCAATCAACATAGTTTGTTTTGTTCTGTTTGTTTCAGTCCCCTCCTAAAGGTGCCACGATCCCTTATCGCCCTAAACCCCAAGTTGCCGGCCCTGTGATCCTAGCTGGCGGACAGGCTTACACTATCCAGGGTAATTATGCCGTGCCAGCCCATGCCGACGTAAGTACTATGCCCATGTTCCCTGGTTTGGCATCTATTGCCGGACACCCCCCGTTGGGCCTGCCCCCCTCCCCGCTCCTGCATACCGGGCTAGCAGACCCACTGCTGAAGAACGGACACTTGCAGGCTGCTCTGCCGCCAGCCCACTTGGCCGCCGACGTAAGTCTTTGGGTGCGCCACCAAATTCCCCCCTTTCTGACACACACACTTTCCAGCTATACTCTTTTTCTTTTCTCTTAGGGCTTGGTTATCTATTTCTTTCATACCTTTTTTAAAAGTGGCAATCATTATCCAGATAAATATGAGTTGTAAATTGCGTATCGCTAAATCTCACATCACTCATTTAAAAATAATTCAATCTTGTAGAAATATTTCCTAAATTAAATATGGTTTCAACATTTTTATTTTGAAGTTGTATTTGGAGGAATCCCATTTTCATTTTGTCTTAAATTAAGGTGAATTTTTATTTTGCTTCTATGAGTCTTAACCCACTCGAAATAAAACTTTTGTTGAACATATGCATGAGTTCACACCTGCTTTGATGGCCACATGGCTTAAGGTGCTACTTTTATATTAGACTAGACTGTCAATGACGGGATCGAGGTTTGAGGTTTGAATCTTGTCGGGTGTATTGAAGGTGCTTTCCCCCCCCCCAATGATTTTCCACTGTCCCTCCATGCACTTTCTAGAAATATAACCTTTCTCATCCCTAAAACCACGATTGACATTTGTACATAAGGGAGTCTGTAGTAAGACGTATTGCTAAAAAAAAAGTTCTGTGACAACATTTGTTCAAGTAATAGTTAACAATATGCTTGGCAGCCACAAATTGGAGAAATAATCTCAAAACTATAAAATTATTTGGATTCATGTTTATTAAATTTATTAAGATTCAGATTTGCATCTGAATTATAAAAAGTTAATTCAACTCAGCTTTAATTAAATGCATACATTCTGCAATTTCTTCGCTCAACACCACTTATATTTCATCCTTAAAAATTTAAATCATGAAATGCTGTTGATAATGATTGCAATCAAGGTTCGCAGTAGACTGCAGTTGTCAGGGTTTTGGACAATCCATTCACCACAATGTTGTGAGTCTTCGACCCTGAGATCTGAAGCTTTCACCTTCCCTTGCTTCTCTTTGGTTTTATTCATTTTGTATGTTTTATGACTATACCAAAAGATGGATGAATAATAAATGGGTATGTTACAAATTAATTATGAATTCCTTTTTAATTCGGAGTAATATTGATTCCAACTGTCAAATTTAAATTGAATCCTCAACTTACTAACACGTGAGTTAGTACATGGTTAAAAGACAAGTCATTCTAACCCAATGTCCACCATTTTTATAATCAATTAAAACATTTAAATAGCTTTTGAAGATTTTTCATCTAATAATTGACCAATGATAATGGATTTATAACTAAAGATTAAATATTTGGCTTCTTAATCTTTTGTTAAAAATTATAAATATACATTCTCCTCTTCTTCAATATTTTTTTATAATGGATAAAATGTTATTTTATTCATTGCTAATGCTAAACCCATTGGTGTTGATTATGCATGCTATTAGTTAATATTGAGCTCTCCATCTTTTGGTATTCTTAGAATAAGAAACCTACCCTCCTCTCTTTGCTGTAAGTGTACACTTAACATGGAAGAGATACCATTTTGTACTTTGTTTTGGTTCTAAGAAAAAAGTTTTCTGTGTATGTTTGTTGCATCAATGTACAATTATTATTATATTTTTGCTGAATTCAATAAGTTTATCAAATATTATTTTATTACAAACCAAGTTTAAATTCTAACTTATTAACAAATAATTTATATATGAGTTTATCTTAAAGTTTTAGTAAGAAAATAGTGAAGTAAATCAAACTATATATATTTGTAATTTAATCTGTATTTAGCAATCACATCAATATTTATATAAGTATATATTATTTTTTTATTAAATATTCTTGTGTTTCAATAATGTATATTTCAAAATTTCCCTAAGATACTTTAATCTATTTTAACTAAGTAATAACTTTTGCTCTTCACATCTTGAGTATGCACTGAAAACATGTGTAATGTTTGTGATCTAAGACTTTGTAGACATGAATCCATATAAACATGTCGCTTCATACAAATATTGGAGGTTAACTGCTTCAATAGTTTCTGTTTTGCTTTTCCTGCATTCTTGATGGAAGATTTCTTCTGGCACTTTTTACAAAACGATATAAACCTAATGACAAGTCCACCTCATGAAAAACTCATTTAAAAAAGCAGGGAATGGGAATTTATTCATAATTAAACTGTGCATGGCTTTTTAATAATATTTTGTCGCACACTGTTAACTGTGTTCTCATACAAATAAATCATTTTGAGAACTGTAATAGCAAACAAATGACTTGGTTTGGTGCTTGCCCATATTTGAGGAAGAAGGGGAGTGATCAGTGGGACCCAACGGGGGGCATCCCCCAATACAGCCAAAACATTTTAGCAATCAATTAGTTAAATAGTTGAGTAGTAGTAATTTATAGTGTAAGTGTCCACACTTAAAAATGTGATTTAAAATATATTTTTACCTCAATAATCAGCTTATTATTTTTACCTGTTGCTAATTTCATTTTACCTAAATATTAATCACACTACTTTCATAATTAAGATAAGTTTGTTGTTCATAATAATTGTGTGTGATGTGTTAAGTGTGGCCTAATGCTGATTATATATATTTTTTCTAATAATTTCAACTACAAATCACAAATTAAAAAAAAGTTTCCTTATTTTCAATGTACATTTCTTAAAAATCTGTTATATGTTAATTATTTAAAGTGTCCTATTAACGTACACTGGGGTCCACTTGATATTTTATTCTGCTCTAATTTTGAAAAGCTAAAATAATCTTTCAGAGCATGTCAAGGATTCGTGTTCTTTGAGGACATGATGTGCTTTATTGATTTCTGGACAAAATTACACTTACTCATATAACTAAGTGGAGACATTTATTATGTTCTCAATGAGCCTGTCAGAGGTAACAGTTTAAAATGCTACAAAATTTATCTTAGAAATTTGTCAAAATTCTAAATCCAATAGAAAATATTTTTGAAGATGCAATAAAACATGAGTATCAAAGTTGGAGCGAATGTGTGTTTACATTAGACTCTTGACATTTTAAGTTTATTTCACACACACTGGCACTAAAATGTTCATGACAGATTGAACCTTAGAAATTAACATTGTGTGTAAAATATACTCTTAATACAATAATTATTAGCCAGGGGAGACTCCTTCACTTTTGGTGGGGTATTGGGATAGGTTTCAAAAAGTTAACACAACAATTCACTTCAAGTTACAATCACATTTTCTTTGCATCTTTTAAAATACTCTGAAGCAAACTAGAAACTTTGACAAGTATTTAAGAGCAATATTAAATTCCACTATTTCTAGTGCTAGAGTTGTCTTGAGCTCAAAAAAGTAATGTTTTATTTGGTCATTGATACTAACTGTCAGAATACTAGAACACCCATATTTCTTGAGTATAATTAGGTATCAAACAAGTATTGGTTAGATTCCTTTGACACTAGTTACTAAATTGCACAAAATGTAGTTATATTAAATAAACCAAAAGTAGCCCGATGGCTCGGAAATCTAATAAAATAATGTAGTGTAATGAAAGTGTTAGGGAAGGAGTTAGAATAGGCCTTGACAGAAACAGATTAACTCCTCTCTTCATTCTTCTCATATAATTTTGGACAAAGACAAAATTTGCAGTTAGATATTTGTGGGGAGGGGGATATATATTTGTGTCTGTCAGGTTCTATCCAAACTATACTCTCTGGTGGACTTTCTTTCCCACACTGTTTTCATATTTATTTATCAGCATGGGTCACGTTTAACTTGCTCCAAGATTCTATTCCAAGAGATGTTGTATTAGGTAAGCTATGTTTTATTTATGTATTACAAGATGTAAGCCTATAAACCATACAATTCACTAGAAAAAAGTAAGTATTATAAATAGTTATACTACATAATCTACTTATAATTATTTTCTAATGTGTATATATTGTTTTGATGAATTATAAACTATTTCTCTATAAAGTTTTAGCTTGAGAAAATGCACACATTCAGAGCCCAAACCTCAGCCCCCTTAGTGAGTCATGCACATAGCACATTTTTGTAGATTTTATAGATAGCTAATTAATGTGGCAAGTAGGGCTCTGCGAGTACTGGTATTCCGAGCTCTCGGCCGAGCTCGGCGCTTAAGCTAAAGGGTCGAGATCGAAAGTTTTGTAGGCCCGTCATTTTCTAGCTTCTACTTGATGTGCTTAATAATCAATTTTTAAAACACAATAGTAAATATAGTCTATTTAAGTTAGATAATATCGGCATTCCCACTTATAAATAATTCGGTTACTTAACATATTGTTAAAAATTAATTTCAATGTTCACATTAATAACATAATAGAGCTTTAAACCACTGTCGACCAGTAAAATTTATTAAATATTGCCGTCCATTTTGAATTGTCCTTGATTTAAGTTGTTTATTTGTATTGCCATGTCAAAGCAATGAAAATAAAAATAGCTAAGAAGATTACTAAATAATTGAATGATTCTTTTTACTATTTTTGCCTGGTCCCTTTATAAAATAATAATTTATGTTAAATTAAATATCAAGAATATATTACTATACTGAATGTTTTCAAACTTAAGATATTTAAAACTCGTATTAATTAATGTGTTTAGCTACAAAACTATCTCTAGTTTAGTAACTATTTAGCTATAGAATCATGTTAGTTAACCTGTTTAAAATCATTGTTGATCTTATTTTTTTGCATATATATTTTACCAAACTTATTTAGATTAAAAAAGCATTTACTATTTCATATTGTTTGCTATAAATATTATTTTAGTCATATTATTTTTAATTTCAAAGTCTTAGCATCAAAAGCATTAAAAGTTGAATTGAAGTAAATTTCTCAATAAAATAATGTCTAACGAGAGCCCGTGCAACGCGCATGTGCAACTGCACATAAAGAAATAGAAATGAAACAGAAGGTATGATCATACACGATTACACTAAGGAATAATAAACTAAATATGAAACACTTAAAAATTTCTAACTGTTAATGATTCTTACGTTTTCTTATAGGGTAAATTAAGTTACTGAAGCATATTTTGGGGAAATATTAGCTTATTAAAAACGTCAATTTTATTAACTTTTTATCAAGACAGTGTAGAAACTTTCTACAATAATGTAAGTGATAGTGAAGGAAGCCAACTTGAAAGGATAGCTAGGTTAGGCCTAGACATAAACAAACAACTTCTCTATTTTCTTTCTACACTTTTACACTTCCAACTTCTTCAAATTTCCAAATTTGCACATTGTTTTGAATTTTAGGACATTTATTTTTCATATGAAAAGACATTAATGAAAAAGTGATATTCCCGAAAATTCAAATGAATGTGAAACTGTGGAAGTTTGAAAAAGTGGGAAGTGTAAACGTTTAATAAGACATGAAGAGAAAAGTGTATTCTTATATAGGCCTAATCTAACTATCCTTTCAGGTTAGCATCCTTAACTATCATTAACTTTACATCACTGTACATTGTTTCTACACTGTCTTGTTATACATTTCCAAGCCATCATGCAATTATTCATTCTATTAAGTTTTTTTTTTATAATTATTGTTGGTGTAATTTTAGTTGGTGTAGTTTTAATGTGTTTAAAGACATGAGTGGTATTTTAATATACTTTAACATTTTAAAATCATTAATATACTCAAACTCAACTCGAACTCGGGAGCTTTCAGAAATACTCGACTCGAATGAAAAAACCCATGCACGCAGACCCCTGGTGGCAAGTATTAACATTAATTCACTATAGCTACCATACAAACTATTATTGGTATATAGGTACAATTAAGTTAGTTCAGTAATTTTTCACAAATTTCCATTTGTGCTATCTCTTTATATTAACGAACATTCTACCAACATTCAGGTCTGTTTTGATAATAATTTTAGAAAGTATTATAATGTAATTTTTCATTTCTCAAGTTTGGTTCTCTAATGGTCCCTAGATTATTTGATTCTTAATATAGGGAGGGCTTTGTGAATACTCTTGTGTTTTTTTAAAGTTTTGACATGAATCAGTTTGCATGTTAATATAACAATGACATATGTTGCATCTTTCAAATATTTATGAAGGCATAGAGAAGAATGCTAGGAATAATACTGCCATTAGACAGTATTATGTTTCATGAACACCTCTCTTATTATATTTAATATGTTCGCATTCCAAAGCAAAAATTAAAAAATATATAAATTGATATTAATTCCCAGCAACATGTCCACTTTTTCACTAATGTTAAATAAGTATATACCGTATTTATCTTGATCCAAGACGAGGTTTTTCCCCAAATTTGTAACTTCAAAATCTAGGGCTTGTCTTAAAATCGCAGAGTAAGGATTGGGTTAGGCCTACACCAAAAGCTAAAATTTTACATATTTATTTAATACAAATACAATATTGCAAGGCTGCCTTTTTTACAGATTTTATCCATTTTTGCAGATTTTAAGGGTATTACACAGATCACAGGATATTTCCACGGATCTTTTAACCTATTTTTTTTAGGTGATCGTTAAAAATAACTACCTAGTTGTGGCCCGATACGATACTCAACTCCTCGATACCCATAGTATCGACTGGTATTACAACAGATAGGTTTCTACCTGAATGTTTAGGTTTTAGTTTGCGAACACTTGTAAAAGATTACTATTTTATTATAAATGTTAAGTTTTTTAATTACATGTTATATTTTACATTTAAAATTATGTAAACTTAAGTTTTCTTACACTGTTTCATAATATTTAATGATTTCTTTTTACCCAATACAAAACAATATTTTAAACCTATTTAAAAGTACTTATTCTTCGTTTTGGAATGTTATTGATTATATGCAATATAGTGCATACAATAATACCTTTTCATTCAGGCATCGTATTTACTTGGAAAAAAGAAAATACTTGTCATTTTTTATATAAGTATAATACATTATTTTATGATTATTTTATCATATTTTGAAATATTCAACTGAATTAAATATTTTTACCACTGTGTAGGTGCAACATTGTAAAGAACTTATTTCCATCACGTTCAATCACATGGTTTAAATTTGTTGGTCGCCATTTTGAAGCTATGTTAGTTAAACCTTTTGTGAAAATTAATGCTCTGCGAGTACTCGGATTTCGAGCTTCGAGCCGAGTTTGTCCTTTAAGATTGAGATCGAAAGTTTTGTAGGCTCGTCATTTTCATGGTCTATTTAATTGAAATAATAACTGAATTTCCACTAATAAATCATTCGGTTACTTAGCAAATTGTTAAAAATTAATGTCAGTTTTCACATTTTAACGTAACAGACCTATAAAACCACTTTTGACCGGTAAATTTATTCAATATTGTCTTTTATTTTGAATTATACTTGATTGAAGTTGTTTACTTGTATTGCCATGACAAAGCAATGAAAATAAAATTAGCTAAGAAGATTACTAAATAATTGAATGATTATTTTTACTATTTTCACCTGGTCCCTTTCTAAAATAATAATTTATGTGCAATTAAATATTAAGATTATATGATTATATGAAATGTTTTCAAACTTAAGATATTTAAAACTCATATTATGTTTAGCTACAAAACTAGCACTAGTTTAGTAACTATTCATTTATAGAATAATGTTGGTTAACCTGTCTAAAATCAATAATGATCTTATTTATTTCAATACATATTTTACCAAACCACATTCACATTAAAAAAGCATTTACTATCTAATATTGTTTGCTAAAATTATTATTTTAGCCATTTTTTTTTTTTAAAGTATGAGCATCAACTTTCATAAGCATTAAAAATTGAATTGAAGTAAATTTTTCCATAAAATAATGTACAGGCTCTTGTTACCAAGACAACGTGTATGGGCAACTGCGTGTAGAGGGATGAAAATGATCATACACGATTACACTAAGGAATATTAAACGAAATACGAAACACTTCAAATTTCTAACTGTTTATGATTCTTACGTTTTCTTATAGGGTAAATTAAGTTACTGAGGCATATTCTGGGGAAATATTAGCTTATTAAAAACGTCAATTTTATTAACTTTTTATCGAGACAGTGTAGAAACACTCTAAATAATGTAAAGTGATAGTGAAAGAAGCCAACCTGAAAGGATAGTTAAGTTAGGTCTGGATATAAACCAACACACTTCTTTATTTCTCCTTACACCTTTACACTTCCCACTTTGCGTTGTACAGGCTCTAGTTAAACATTATTTTATTTAGAAATTTACTTCAATTCAATCTTTAATGCTTATAAAAGTTGAGGCTAATACTTTGAAATTAAAAATAATATGACTAAATTAATATCTCTAGCAAACAATATGAAATAGTATATGCTTTTTTTAATTTCAATTTTGTAAGATTGGTAAAATATGCATTGCAATAAATAAGATCAACATTGATTTTAAACAGGCTAACCAACATAGTTCTATAACCAATAGTGACTAAACTAGAGCTAGTTTTGCATCTAAATATATTATTTAATATGAGTTTTAGATATCTTAAGTATGAAAATTTTTAATATTATAATATATTCTTGATATTACATTTTTAATTTAAAATAGATTATTCTTTTAGAAAAAGACCCGGTAAAAATAGTAATAAGAATCATTCAATTATTTAGTAATCTTTTTAGCTATTTTTATTTTCATTGCTTTGTCATGGCAATACAAGTAAACACCTTTAATCAAGTATAATTCAAAATGGACGACAATATTGAATACATTTACCAGGAGAAAGTGGTTTTAGAGTTCTTTTATGTTATTAATGAGAATATTGAAGTTAATTTTTAACAATTTGTTAACTAAGTGAGTGATTTATAATTGGAAATGCTGATTTAATCTCAATTAAATAGACTGTTTACTATTCCATTTTAAGAGTTTATTATTAAGTACATAAAATGGAAGCTCGAAAATGACAAGCCTACAAAACTTTCGATCTCGATCTTGAGCTTAAGCGACGAGCTCGGAATACGAGCACTCGCAGAGCCTAGAAATAAACTTTTCATTCATTTCTGTTCTGTGTAGCAGCCATCTTTTAACAGCCTTTTTAACTATTTGTAAAATATTTAGTTATTTGGTAAATACTTGTAAGTTTCAATTCATGTTAAATTACCTAATGCTCATGTACATTTTCATCTCAGATTCTTATGTTGGTGTATACAAGTTAGAGCTAAATATTTTTTTCAGATATTCGGTGCATAGGCTTCATTTTGAAAAACATAAGATTCCTGCTTTCAGTGTTACTACTATTTAGTGGCCACACACACATTTTAACACAAATAGAATTATATTTCGGCATTGTTGCCTTTAATTCTCTTTGTGTTAAAATGTGTGTGTGACTACTTCTAATATAGACGACAGAAGAAAGGAAGAAGATGTCACCTTTGTGCATTGGATTCTTCCCACATATTTCCTCTTTCCCTAGGTGGGCTTTCTTCATCAAATTTATTCTTATTATTTTAATTTAACTTTTTATTTAGTTTTATCAATTTCCATTATTATAAAATTATTTAGCCATTGGGCAACCTCAGTTTTAAATAAAACGCAAATAAATATATGCTATAGAACTACATACTTCTAGAATAATTATTCTAGTTTATGAAGAAATGAAGATTTTTTTTTCTATCCAGGCCTAACCTAACTATCCTTTCAGGTTGGCTTCCTTCACTATTAATTACTTTACATTACTGTAGTGTTTTTACACTTATTATACATTCCCAAGCCATTAGGCACACATTCATTTTATTGGAATATTATCCTTATTATATTGAAAATAAAGTAAATCAAATTATCGAGAGTGGCCTGATTGGCAAAATAGCAAATTGGCCAGCCCACAGAAAAGAATATACTAACTAGATCCTCAGCATTATAGACGTTTTGCAAAGCTTCTTGATCCAGATTGAGTATCAACACTGGGGTTTACTAATGTCAATACTCAGTGGTTAAAGCACTTCTAAACTCACTTTTAACATATTTATCATAAAGCGACCATTGTAATCTTAATGGGGAGATTGTATTGAGCTCTTTGTGAGGTAGGATTATGTCAAGAGTGGATTGGGCTGCTACCTGAACTTAGCTTTGTGGAAGCCGGCCGATTGTCTCGGTAGATATTTGTATCCCCTCTCTAATGAAACCAAGTTTAAAATTAGCCCCCCCCTTTCCACCCCCCTCGATGGCACCTAGCAATACCTGTGTTGATGGACTTAAACTCTTCCACGCTGGATGAGGGTCTGGGCATACTAAAACTTTTTAATGGCTGATTTTCAACCAAAATACCATCTAATATTTTTAAATTAAAGCTCATGATCATTTGTTGCAAGTAACTTTAAGCACAATACATAATATTGCGTCCGCTGTAAATGTATTTTAACAAATTATAATTATTTTTATATTCATAAACCTCAAAAACACTCTTCATTTTTTTATAAGACTGGTAATGCTATTCTTGTGGTGTATTTAAAATATAAAGAGTTTGATATTTGTGGTTTATGAACTATAATTAATCTGACATAGGGGAAATAAATAAAAGAAATTAAAATACCTAAATGCTATATGATAGATAATATTTATATAACATTTTTGAATTGTGTTTTAAAGTACTAAACATAGCTTTAATTTAACACCAAAATGAACCAAATTATTTTATAAATAATTAAGCTATGGATATTCAAAGTGTTTACAACCTGAACAGTACAAAGGCACTCTTGAGCCATATATGCACTGAAAAATCTAAAGAGGAAAAAAATTAGCTCTAACTTGTATATACCTATACAGGAAAAAATATATAAAGGGAATGTGATATGTGAACGCCCATGATGGATATTCACAAATTAGGTGAATTCACCTGGAATAAGCCCGCAACCTAATAGTGAATTGATTATCAATCTCACTTGATCTTAAGTATATTTTAGTTTTCCTAACATTACTTATTGCATTCTTAACAGATTATTCCTGAGCAATTCTTTTATTGACGCTTAAACAATAATGCCCAGGCATATAATACATATTAGGTTACTTTATTTTACATCCACTATTGTTCCCAGCGTGTGGTCCAGATCAGTTTTTTATTCAAGCCATATATTTTTTATTGCCAGCTTGCGAGGCCTGTCGTAGCTTCATATTCTAACTTGAGACTAGGGCAGGCACAACATCCAGTCCCCCAGCTGTTATTCCTTCACTATTAAAGGGCAAACCCACATTTCATCATTGATAAATTTTTCGGCCATGTCGGTAATTGAACCCGGGACCCTCAACTCAATAAACAGACATGCCACTGATTGAGCTAAGGTGTCAGAGCTATGTTAGTTTTCTGGAGAATATTATTAGTTTGGTGTAAATAAAGAACAATAGGCTTCAGTCATGTTCATAATCTGACATGAATGATTAGATGAGAATAATAATAACTATCAAATTAGGTTCAATATGTTGAATTAGACTAAACTTAATGTGTTTATTAGCTATCTGCACGCTATCAATTCCAGGAAAACTCTTAAAGTACTATTTTATTTTCTGTATTGGTGTTCTAAGTGTGTCAATTGTTATATTTTATCTGACTAACGTCAACACCTATGCAACAGTGCTGTCTTGTGAAGTGTTCCATTCCGCGACATGTCTTTCAAGAGAGATAAGACCATCTTGACAATACCAGGCGAACGCACAATGCAATCTTTGTGTTTTTACTAGTAAAGTGGTTGTTTCACTCATCAGCTAAGTAGCCATCCATTTTTAGAAACGCATGTTACTATACTGTTTGTGCATGTTTGTGTGTTGTTCCATGTTGCTGGAAGAAATGGGAACACTAATTTAATTAATAGAGCTTGTATTTATTTCATGACATTTGAATAATTATCACCAGAGATTACAAATAAAGCACATTCCATAAACATTGAATGAGCTTCAGTTAGTTACATCCGAGTTTGTCACCGGCTCATATACATACTAATACAGCCAATAGCCACCCACATCTTACGAATATTACAGTTATTAGTTCTATTTGTGTTTGTTTGGAATAGAAACAAATAGGACAGCACAATATAACTTTGTCAATGAAAATAACACAATTCCCACTTTACAATGCTGCTACTGGACATTGAGTAAATGGTCTCTTTCCAGTGGCAGCATTGTAAAGGGTTAAATTGTGTTCCTATTTTAATTGTCAAAAGCAAAAACTGTTGTGTTTATTCTTGTATCTGTATCTTGTATCTCTCTTCCATACACTCATCATTATTGGGAAATAGTTGGGGCTCAGGGAGTACAGGAGGGGGTATGGACATGTAAGGAGGATGGAAAAAGAGAGGATGTCAAAGAAAATGGTGGACATAGTTTGATTATATTTCTACTCTAAAGCCATTGTTTTTTCACATGTATGTTTAATTTATTTGATTCAGTATTTAAATGATAGGTCCTGTGTACACTACTAAGCTTACCTTGACAGTTTACACTATGGAACAGCTTGTATGTTAGGGTCATACCAGAGTCAATCAGGATAAACATTGTGCACTTTCTTATTTTAATATACACAATATTTTGAATCGGTTGTAAAAAAAATTGTTTTGGCTTAAGGTTTGTGTTATATTTAATTATTTCTTCCATCAACATACAGATGTTTTGTTCTAATAATTATGATTATGTCTTTAGACCCTTACCAATGCCCTTGCCCATCAAGATAGCAAGAAGTGTGGACATTTACATGGTTGTATCTAAGTAATACTTTAATTTAGTTATTTAACATATATTTCCTAGCCTCACATTACCAGACTTGTCCGAACACTTTACAATGTCTGTTGCCAGAAACTTCTAGTAATAACTATATTTACATAAAATAATTTAGTGTTTGAAGTTTCATGTTATTCAAGACTATAACTGTATTTAGACTCAAGGCTACTTATGATTAAAAAATACAGATATAATTGGTTTAACTCTAGAGTTTCTAACACTCGATAAATTAATCTTTAAATGTTAATTCAGTCTATAATAGTATTAGCTCGGGGTGTACATTGCTTTGAAAAGTTAAAATCATATGATATAAACTACTCATCGACTTGGACATAGTTATTATTTATTTTAAACTTTCATCGTTCTGCATTATTACACTACACTAATCTATTTTTGTCTTGAAATTGTGCTCTTGAGTCTTTATCAAAGTATGATAGGCCTATTCTTTGCCTGATGATTGATATAAATGTAATAAAGAGAAAAGTTATATCATTTCTTTCTTTTAAACATATATCTGTACATATTTGATTGTAAAATTAACTCTAACCCAAGGGCAATATCTTATCAAAAATTCAAATATATTCTCTCAGTTTAAAACCATAGGAAATTTTCTATTGAAATCTAAGAGATGTGACCAAAACCAGTAGCTCCTCATCAGACAACAACATGTATTGATAAGATTATACAACTAATTATCAGACAGAATGATGGGAACTTTTATTCTCTCTCTAGGCGATATTGTTCACTGAAAATGTTTTTTTAACACCTAGCCTTAATAGGTTCAATATTTGACTATGATCCAAACCGTTTTAATTTTAAATAGTGTACAAACTTTTATTGCAATAATGTTGTTAGTGTTAGCATAGGGTTTTAAATCCCATGCCAAAGTCATCTTTATAAGGGTTGCCAAATGTGTGTTCAAAGCTGTGAGAGGTATCTGGTGTTAGTTGGTTCATGTGAGGAAACAACGTTAACATGCATATATTTGGTGAACAAATTTAACATTTTTTTTTGGGAACTAATACCTGTCAAAATAAGAGTAGATTTGGTCCCCGAACCTTGTATGTCATAATTCTACAAACTATGCCAAATTCCTGGATACATTTCCAAAATGTTGTATTTCCCTGATGTTTATAAAAAGAAGAATAGTGGTGGCTTATCAAAAGGTCCGCGGGCCACGAGTTTGCCGTGCCTGATATAGTGGATTAAAACAAGGAGAAGCACTTTCCCTGTTACTTCTTAAATTATCCTTAGTACGCTATTAGAGTAATGCAAGTAGTAGGGTTGACATTAAATGGTACAATGCATCTATTAGGGTAAGCTGATGTAAGTTGTTGCAAGAAATGCAGACATTTTATTAGAGGCTAGTAAGGAAATAGATTTAGAATTAACGGTGAAAAGGCTTGATTAAGTATATGATTACACAGAGAACACAGATGGGTGACAACATTTTTGAGACTATTGCATATAATATATAATTTGTCAGGGTTAATGAGTTTAAATATTTAAGAACAATTTTAACTAGCTCTAACGATATTAGATTGGGAATTAGGAAAAGGATACACTCGGTAAATGATTGTTATTAATCGGTCAGTATGTTTTTGAAATCTTGCCTGTTATCAAGAAAGTTAAACTTAGAATATACAAAACGTTAGTTTTATCAGTTGTTTTCTATGGGAGTGAAACGTGTTATTTTAGCTTACATGACAAAAATAAATTCATGGTTTTCAAAATTAGGTACTTAGGAAGATATTTGGTCCAATACTGGGAATGGAGTTTACATAATGATGAGTTACATACCCTGTGCACATCAGTTGGCATAGTTAGGATAATCTAATTAATTTTGCAGTTTACTGTGAATGGACTAATATAGAACCGTTTTCAGAGTATCGACTTGCGGACCCAATGGGAAGAGACTAGACCTGAAAGAGATAGGATGTAATGAGGTGGACTGTTTAGAATTAGATCAAGATAGCTTTAGGCGGCATACTTTTTTAAGTGTGGTAATGTACCTATTGCGGTAGAGTAAGTAGGTATCACATTAATTCTTTAATATGTTTCTACATTATTTATTTCCATGGATGTTTAATTCTTATAAATCCTTTATTTTTTAAGGCTAAAAAAAGAAAACTCTGACCGTTCTTGAATGGATTTGTGCTTATAATGTGTTATTTCTCTATTTAATCTAGATTTATTCTGGTCTACAGTTTCACGGGAAAGATTGAATATGTAAATCAAGGGTTACTGTTTTTTATTATATAATTACACTTTGAATTACTACTACAAGTTTTGACAACATTGTGAACAGAACTAATTATTGTTAAATACATTTATTAATCAATAATAGTATCATTTGAACTACGTGATTCGGTGACCACATTGTCTAAGGCGTCACTATCATGTTAGACTAGACTGGCAATGACAGGGAGATTGGGGTTCGGATCTCGTTCAGGTGTACTGAGGTTGATGATTTCCAAAATTGTTTTCCACCCCCTATGCAAATGTGGGTGCACTTCTAAATTTAACCTTTCTAATAATTAACTCATTGGTGTGATCAGTACAGGTATTTATAATTTAAACCGCTATTAAGACGCGGTGCTAAAAATAATAAATAGAATTACAATATAAATCAACTTTAAACTATGATACTTACTTCTTGTTAAACATTTTATTACTTGTTGAAAATTCATGCGATACGGTTCTGTAGCTTTAATTACTTGTGATGTGAAGGCATTCTTTAATACTTTTCATTACATTTACTAGGACCTGCTTGGTTGAAATCGGACACTCTGGTTATACTCTGTCTATTGTGTTGCACATACTAGATTAGATTGGCTGTCGAAACATCTGTACAAAATAAATGTTTATTGAGAGCCCTCGGGCAAACAACCCTTTTAATGAAGCAGAGGGTGGCAAACACATGCTTGTATTTAGTTATATTTGTGTTTTTTGCTGTGGAAGTCTTTCACTGGCCAACCCTAAGATTAAATTGAATTAACACATTACTAATTTACATAATTTCAAATATGTATACAAAGGCAGTTTCTAGTTTGCAAATTTTTCTTAATTAAAATTTTAATAGGTTTACTTTATTCAAACGTGTTAGGAGCATATTTAAAAAATAAAATAAATACCTTTATTTAGCATACACATTATATACAAAATCTCTCTTGCATACTTTCTTTCCCTAATAAGGAAGAGTTAAAAATAATAATATTGGAAACCTGTGGCAGTTTATTTTTTATGCCTTGCCGATATATTAATTTGGAAATGACTCTCTGTTTGGTTTACAATCGAATAGGTTGTATTGCTAGGAATGTCATTGAAAGTTAGTTGGGGTTCAAGTGTTAGGATTAGCTAACGATGAACAGATTGCGAAGACAAATGGCTTTATTGGTTCCAGAAGATGGGGATGGGCAATTCTCCATTAGCTGGTTTGGCTGCTTTGGGTCTCGGTGGTCTCACAGGGGGAAACGCTGGCGGCCTCAATCCGGCAGGTCAACTAAGTAAGTAACACACCCATTACTTAAAGAAATAACTTTAAGAGCATGTTATACATAAGTCCCTCCAAGAACCCCTTCCCCACCTGAAGTATATCTGCATTGCCCACCACGATATAATTTGAGCTAGACACTTTCCAAAGATAATTTGTGGAATGTGCTAGGTCAAAGCTTACCGGTAATGATTTTTTTCGCACCTCTTGATAAATTAAATTGATTTTATTTTCCTAATTTTTAAAAATCACAAGAATTACAAAATCACTAAAATCTACAGACAGAAAGAATAAATTAATACAAGTTTTGAATTAAAATTACCATGTGATAACATTGCTTGTTTAAAGGTTGCGTGCGTCTGTCTCTTAATGACTGTTGATGAATACTACAGTATTTTAAGCATTCTATTAATCTGCCTAATATACGCCTAATTTTTGACACCTGTTCATTGTGTTTCTGGACTGATATTTTGAACACTGAATCTATATGTGATGCAATATTTATTGTTCCAAATGTTTTAAACTTGCACGCAATTTCCAAATGAATTACATATTCCTCGTGTTTTTTAATTTTCTCACTTAAATATTTAAGATTCTTACAACCTACCACTGTCCACAATCCATCATCACCAAATAATAAACAATAATAACAAAATAAGCTCATTTTTATCCACTCATCGTTAATCACAATTATTTACCAAACAAAGCATTCTAAAAAGTTATTTTTTCTGGCCATCCAACTGCATAAATGTAAAGTCATTAAGCTGATGTGCTCCTAACCATTTCATTTAAACATTTTCTTAAACTTTAATGAAAAGAAAGAAGGTTTTTTTTACAAAGAATCTACTTTATTCATTTTAATTAATCATTTTCACGCATCGCCTTAATTCTTGGGTCATAAAACATACTAAAAACATACTAAAACACAGATACACAGACGACCATATACAAAATATAAACCGCTTGTTCCGGCCCCATTCATTAGTGTAAGGTTACATATCACCCTGGGTGGGGCTTCTCTGAGAGGGCCCTGCTCAGCTTCTATATTCAGTCACTCGACATTAGGAGTGAAGAGTGAATATCTTGACTTTAATACCAAATAAAAAATCTAATAATTCATTGCATGTAAAGAATGGTGTAATACTTCATACTCAATTTTTTTCCAAAATATTTTATAGAATACAAAGATAAAATATTTTTTTACATAAAAAAACCTGGAAAAATGTTTGTGGGTCCCTTATGGATGGACCATCCTGACTATACTACTAATCCACTCAAATAAGGCCGCGTGTTAATAAATACTTTCTTGACTCATATTTTCACAGAATGCACACCTCTTTATCTAAAAAGTTTTGACAAAAATTCCAAGACACCCTTGACAGATATTCAAGATCTGTTGATATTAGCATGTGCAGAGAACTAAACTCTATGTTGATACTGGGGAAATGCTTTATTTAATTTGGCCAACAAATTTATTCTATGAAAATTTAAAAAATACTTGCGCTCCCTTCTAAAATGGTGTCTTTGTCACATTATTTAGTATTTAGCCTTCCATTGGAAAGTATGATTTATTTTAATAAACTTTCAATCATTCAAAGGATAGTCTATTATCAACATTGCAACAGCTTTATTTATATTGACTATAGTTTTAAAATCAATTAGGCATTTTTCATAAATATTATAAGTCCATGTAACTTTTGTGAAGGGTAGGCTCAATATATTGTTTAACTAAACTTTGAATGGGTTTGCACATGTTTATATATATATATATATATATATGATTTTTATCTCATTCAAAAGGTTATTTCAAAGGACCAAAACATAAAGTTTCAATGTTTGAACCATTATAAACTTTTTAAAACAATTAAGTTATGTAACAAATTAAAACATATTTCCATTATTATCAACAAAGCTTATCAAAACTTGATCAATACATTAAATAGTTACATGTGTCAAATTGGGTAATAATCTTATCACATTTTAACAATGAATTAAGTATATTCTAAATTATTCAATTTCTATTTGAAAAGTTTAAGTGCTGAAAATGTTCCTAAGTTAGGGTAAAAAAAAAAAAAAAAAAAGGACATTTTGACCTTTTCCTGACTGAACAAAAGGGACAAAAACGGGACACATGTCTGACTGAACTGAATAACACGCACTACGTTGCACCTTGCTAGCTGTGGCATCTTCTTTTATACAAACTAATGATTTTACTGCTAGAAAAAAACCACAACAAAGACAATGAACCATTTTTACCGCTTGTTATTAATTCAAACAGATGATTCAGCAGTGCTATTACATGTTGCAGCATTAATCAGACTGCACAAAGAGAGTGCATTTACAATAGCTAATAATTATCGCAACATGCACATATTTGACCTCGGAATATAAGTATGATGCTTATTTAATGCAGCATTATCAGAGCCTTGAGCATTTAACATTCAAAATTTCTAAAGCTTCTAGAACTACTGCAGTCATGCCACACATTTTAAAATAGGTGGAAAAACAGGACTGGAATTAATAAAAAGTGACTATTTAGTGTCCTGTTCAAGTTTAACGGGGTCAATGAGACCCACAGTCAAATAAAAGGAGCAATCCCGTTAAAAATTGGTAACCCTATTGTTAGTATTGTTTATCTCGATCATTGTTGTTTCCTACAGCGTAACTTGGCTTTGTTCCAGCGCTCGCTGCTCTTGCTGGCAGTCAGTTGCGAACAAACAATCAGAACCGTAACCAACCAGGAGCCAATCAACAGTCGCATGAGATGACTGTTCCTAATGAGCTCATTGGTTGTATTATTGGCAAAGGCGGCACCAAGATTGCAGAAATAAGGTAATAATAAAACTTTAAAGCAACTACAAAATATGTTGCTACAGGAATGTATGGGATGAAGAAGGGAAAAAGGTGGTATGAAAGTTAGCATGACGAAGTGTGCAGTGAGGGTGAGTGACAAGGAGTAGGATGAGATTTAGTAAGGCTATAGTATAAAGTAGGATGGAGTAGAGTTAAGAAAGGCACAGAGCATACAATATCTAAAAGACTGGGAGAGAGGATCTAAAACAAGAGGGCATCAGGATTAATTGTTGTATAGGTGTGTAGTCCTCCTCCACCCTTCCCTCCTCACATGTAACACATGTAACACATGTAGACATAACGTTTCTCACCATGAATGATGTCATTATTTCATAGGGAAGTTTTGTGTTGCTAAAAAAGGGATTCAGATTCAATACTTCTTAAAATCCATTTTAAATCCTGAACATAAATTATTTGAGAGAGTATTATTATTTATGGATGGCTACACATACAAACAGATAAGACAGAGAAAGAAGTACAGACATAAAGACGCTAAGTTCTAATTCCTCAGGTTCATAAGAAAAACCCTCTGCTATGTTTATGTTATGGATGTCAGGTTTGCGATCTGAGTAAGAGAAAGACACGGTGACAGTACTATGTGATGAATAGGATGGCCCTTTTCTATAGTGGAGCCACATTATGATGTTAGAGCTCAACCCCCTTCGTAACCCCCCCCCCCCCCCTCACACACACAAACAAAACATTAGGTGGCTTATGGGCGACACCTAAGAAAGTCTATGAAATTGGAGGCAATGGTAATGAAGTTTTTGAGGAGTATGTTAGTTGTCATGAGGAGAAACAAGATTAAGAATGAAGTTATCCGGGAAATATTAGGGGTACAAGAGTATGAGATAGAAGAGGAAGCAAGACTGAGATGGTATGATCATGTAAGAAGGATGGAAAAGGAAATAATATCAGAGATAATGAATTGAAGTATATTGAAAATGACCGCAGAGGAGATAAAGAAAGAGATGAGAGGATCAGATTAAAGAAAGTTTACACGTGAGAGGAGGATTGAGGAAGATGGAGGCATTATACTAAATGGACCCGGCCACAGGTTGGAAACAGTTGATGATGAGCTGCTAATTAATTTGTTGAGCCTAGTTTATATTATTATAAATGCGTTTGGAATCTTACTTTTTTCATTTATATATTCTCTTAAAAATAATAGAACTGAATTAAATGTTGTATGTATAAATTAACATGTTTTTTTTTCTAACAAACTATTTCCAAAATTATGAGTATGTTTAGTATATATTTTTAAGAATCGTTCTTGAAATTTGCAAACCTATTTATTTATTCATAATAACCTACAAAGTGATCTATTTTATCTATAATTACACTAATTCACTAATAATATTTTTTAAATTAGGTTTTGAACTGGTTTGAAAATATTTTTTATTCAGAACAATGCCAACCTTATTTAAAACATGTCTACCACAAAGTAAACCTAATTATCTCTAGATTTTATTAATTATTTGAATTCAAAATTTTCAATATTAAAAATAAAAACATTTGTAATATAAAAACACTATTTGCACACTGCAAAGGCCACTTACATTATTAAAATTGCTGCCCTTAGCAACCATAAAGAAATCTAAATGATTATTAGATACATATATCATTCATAGTGGTGTGCGAACCCCACTTTTTCAATTCAAAGCAAACTCGACTCGAGTATATGAAGTATTCTCGAAGCCGAATTGAAGTTTGAATGTTTTTTGTTAGTTGTTTTATGATTGAAAAAAGATTATATCGTAGTTATTTGAATTACTTTATGCATTAAAATTACTTGGAACTTTTTTATTGCACAATTATTTGTAATATTTTGTTTTGGTCTGATAAATAAAGGTATTATTACAAAATCCAATTCAATTACTTATGATTTTCTCAATTTGAATATTAATTTTTATGTACAAAACAGCTCAGAATGGCAATAAATGAACATAAATTGATTATTTTAGCTGTCAATATTTTTATTGGCGAAGCTTCGAAGCAAGAATTTTTTTCGAAGCAAAGTGAAAGCTGATTTTTGTTTCAAAGTCAAGTGGAAGTTTTGCACACACCCTATTTATATATTTTGTTGGCTCCTGGCAGTAACACCCTCCAGAAATCAAAGTAAATATCTGGATTATCTTGTAATACTTGTTATCTCTGTTTTGTTGTTCATGTTCTCACAAGAAAGCTCTCTATGTACTCTTTAATACTGTTTATCAATAATTATGAACCTAAGAGGAAATTTAAATATAATAGAATAATAGAAAATAAAACTAATAACTTAATGTTAACATTATTACTTATAAGCCATTCATAATGACATTCTTACATTCGGTTAAGTGTTAAATTACTGTTCTGGGGCCTGGTTGTTAAGATTATTCTATAATTATAATTGGTTCTGAACTATCAAAATTTCACTTGAAAAGTTACAATAAAAAACTTTATGTATGAAAAAAGTGCATTGAGCAAAAACATTAGTAATAAATAAAATGATAAAAGTATTAGGAAAATGGTTGAACACTAACACATATTTTGATGTTATTAAAGCACCTCCTTCCTCAGTCTAGTTACTACTACTTCCTCAGTCTAGTTACTTCTACTTCCTCAGTCTAGTTACTTCTACTTCCTCAGTCTAGTTACTACTACTTCCTCAGTCTAGTTACTACTACTTCCTCAGTCTAGTTACTACTACTTCCTGAGGAAGGTGCTTTAATAACATCGAAATATGTGTTAGTGTTCAACCATTTTCCTAATACTTTTATCATTTTATTTATTACTAAATAAAAAACTTTAAAGATTTGAGGGCTTATTCCTTAAACAAATTAATTAAGCTAAAGCCATGTTTGATTTTCAGACAAATCAGTGGGGCCATGATTCGCATTTCTAACTGTGAGGAGCGTGAAGGTGGTACT
This sequence comes from Timema cristinae, assembly GCA_039000515.1. Classification (NCBI taxonomy): domain Eukaryota; kingdom Metazoa; phylum Arthropoda; class Insecta; order Phasmatodea; family Timematidae; genus Timema; species Timema cristinae. The sequence continues at coordinate 9,802,968 of JBCFYV010000100.1, forward strand.
ACTGACAGAACCATCACTATTCAGGGAAACCCTGATTCGGTGGCCCTTGCTCAATATTTGATCAACATGAGGTAAGCTGTATATCCCTGGATACATTCTCTAGCCAACTTTCTGCAAACAACCTGGCACACATTGAGCTTTGATCGGGTACTGCTGTAGAATGTTGACTATTTGGGGGAGGGGAAGAGGTGGACATGTGCCTGTCGGTATTAAATATTATTGTCATGCAAAATGTATTTTTATTTCAGATAAAGAGAAATTGGTATGTTTGTATTTTTAAATAAAAAACAAACAAAGGATGATCAGACAGAAAATGAACTGAAAAGTTACGTTATTTTCCAACAGACACTTCTTTCCTCAAAGTAATGTGTTTTATGTTTCTTAGTTTGATAATTTTCAGTGAACCCACAACAGGTTTGAACAAGTACAGATCTTTTTAATTGTCAAGAACTCTCCAGGTTTAGTGCGAAGAAATGGTTGGATAGGATGACTTCTTGAAACAAACTGACTTTAATTCTTTCCAGGGTTTCCTCGCCATCACTTTCCTGACCAGAACAATCTATCTGCAGTGGCCCTGTCTCCATCCCTAGGTTCCTAATTGTACATTTTATTATTTTCACCACTAGTAACAACACAGACTTAGTTTAGGCTATAAGGTAGGGGGTGAGTAAAAATAGGATTTTTTCTATTTATTACTTTTCTAAATACTAGGGATGGGCCGATGCTGATAACCGATACGATTGATCAACCAATATTGGCACAATCGGCCAAGGATAATCAGTTATTTTATCATGCAGATAGCTTATGCTGATAATTCAAAATCTATAAATATATTTTAAATTCTCAGGTCATGACAACATAATTCATAGTTCAAACAAAAATATTTAAATATAGTTTCTTGCATGTAAACACAAATTCTATAATTCTGTGTTAGATATGTTATTTTATAATAAACAACAAAACCCATATTCTAAACAAAATAAACCATTCAATCTTATTTACCTTAACTCTTTCGCTGCGGCGCTTGCATTTATGCACAATACACTATGTGTCAATATACGCATAGTTCGCAATAGTGCAAGCTCAAACTTCCCCTCACTGCGGGAATTGGATACAAGCTGTCATCCCCAACTGCGTCTTTGGGTGTAGCGGGTTGCACCATTCAAAGTGCAGTTTCTTGGTGACGTTGGTGGTTAGGCACCGGTCCCGTGGGTGGGCTTTGCTGGAGCGGTGGGTGTATACCATCTCGTGGAACAGCGATGATGAGGACCAGCCGATGGTGAGAGTTGAGGGGAATAAGGAGGGAGTCGCGGTGGGAGGTAGGAAGTAGTCCCGGCAACGTGAGTCGCGGTGAATTATTTTTTCCGAATTGAGCTGATTTCTTGAAAATTAAGTTAATTTTTTATTAGGTTTTGGTGTGCATAGTAATCGTAATATGTGTAGCCTGGAAATCAACCAGTGTGTTTGGCTTGCTCTACTAGCTGAAGCACAGTTCCATCTGTTTGACAAGGGTCACAAGTTCTGACGACTAAAAGGCTTTGAAGAGTTGTGATGAACTAAATAATGTTAACAGAGTTTCCAGCCGCGGATCAGTTTCTATTAAAACAATATATCTTCCACTACTGGCCTGCTAGGCCTGTTGTAGCTTCAAATACCTTATATAATATAACTTTAAACTAGAACAGGCAAAACATCCAATCCCTGATCGTTAATTCATCAATGTTCACCAATGATAAATATTTGGCCATGCTGGGAATCGAACCAAGGACCCTTAACTCAGTAGTCATACATGTTACCGACTGAGCTAAGGTCTCGGATTGCTGGTAAACTTCCACGCTTGAATTCAATTTTAGTCCAATCATTAAAGGTTTAAATTACCATTACCACATACACTTTTTTCTCACAAAAAATTATAGCAATTGAATCAAATTATTTTTTAATACAGATCATTAAATTAAATACAGTAAATTATTTAAATATGTCATCACTATTACGTGGTTCCCACTTTTCACATATATTAATAGACCCTACACACATTGGCCTCTAATGTTTTTCATTACAAACAAGTGTTGTGAATTATTTACTTAAACTAGACTGTTGTTGTGTGTATTTTTATTAGAGATGGGCCACTCGAATCTTCGAATCCTGACAAGTATGAGATTCGAGGATTCGGTGTTTTACTGGATTTGATAATTGAATCTTTAACCTCATAAACAAAGTATAATATGTTGAATTCAAAAATTACTTAGTTGGGCCTACTTGAAAAGGACAACTTAATCCGTAATATTTATTTTGTCGGACGAAAGAGATAAACATAAATACTTTTTTTTGTTTTTTAAAAAAAAAATTGTTAGGTGTGGAAAATCTTACGTGGCTAGTACCCTAACCTCCCAACCGTATGGTAAACTTGGACTCGACCGTTTCATCACATGCTCACTTCTAAAACTTTCACCTCACTAACAATCTTGTAAATACTTTAATAAACACATCAAAACTCTTCAAAAACTGAAAATCAAAATTAGAATTACAAATAAACAAATTACGGCTTTTTTTTTAACAGAAATAAGAACACATTACGGATGATACAAAGTCAGCCGCCATTACACACGATATAAAGTCAGCCGCCATGACGTATATTATGTTTACTCGCCCAAGGGAGGATTAAAAAAAAGACACTGTTAATTCTTACTACCCAACTGGTTTTAATTATCTACAACTATGTAAAGAACCCCAATTTATTGCATATGATCCTTAAGTTAGACATTTTGTTGGGTTTCATGAAAAATAAATACTGTCAACAGTCAGACAGCGATAAAACTGTTTTTCATCCCTACCGGCGTACGTATCGTATATCGATTGTTTGTTTAAAATCGATTCAGGTAATCTGATCACTTAGTAAGCGCTTTCGAGTTTTAAGAATCAAATAACGACTTGCTAATCCATTATTTATTTTTAAATTGATTTTAACTTAGTTCTTATTATTTCTTTTAAATATGTAATTGAAGTAATTGTGGAAATATTCAAACGTAGTCCTACCTTATAAAATGGGAATGAAGAGATTGTAGTTGAAAATATGTTCGTGTTTTAAATAGAATGTATTCTCAGAAATCGATATATCGCAAGAATTGAATATATTTGTTTTTCTACGCAAAAATAGATAATGGATATAAAAGAAAATAATAATAATACATACATAGGCATTATTGAGTTCACTATTTCCAATCAATGTTTAATTGTTAAGCACGTTGTTTTAGTCTTTATTAAAAATATGTTTGTATTTTTATTTTTGCTATCTTAATACAATAAAATATCCTTCATTGATGATTAAAATTGATCAAAGGATAACTATGCCTAATCTGTTTATTTCACATGTTTTCTAGAAACTTAACCCATTCTAACAAAACTTTTAAAATTAACTAAAAGACACTCAAATTTTGATTGATTTGATTTTCAAACAATAATATGAGTCAAGATTGTTTAATTTGGCTGGATTTTAACCTGTATTTTGGGAGGGAGGGGTTGGGGTTGATTATAATTGAAAGCATGATTGAAATAAACCTTAATTCACAGTTTAGGCCTATATTGTATAATGCAGGTCTTTTTGTAAATCATTAAAATTTATAACGATTTGCTAGGATTCGGATTCGATATTCGAGATTCAAAAATAAAATGTGGATTCGGATTCGGCCCAACTCTAATTTTTATATTTGAGATTGTATTTGGAAAAAATTCAAGAAAGTTTGGTATGAACATAAAAAAGGAATGAATACAATATGGCTTTTACAATTAATTCCTTTTGTATTGTGTTTGTTTGTTTTATATGTGTACCCACCTTTCCTCTGTGCCTCCCACCAAATATAGTACAATTACCTGATAGAGTGAAAGGTTATGTGATAGATCACCCACTCTCACTTCACACATTCAACATATTTTATGTCTATATACTTGTCATTAACACTAAGCAGAGATTTTAACACCTACCTAGATATATTTAATAGTTTTCCCTGATTTTGGCCATACATAGTATGGCTTTACCTCCATTTTATAACAGTTTTTATAATATATCATTTTAGATAATTGTAAAAGATCTCAAAATAATTATTATGAAACTATTCTTCTTCTCCTCGTTCATCATGGGTTATCAAGTGTAAAACTTTTAACATTTTTTAACTACCCAGTGTTTCTCGAGATAACTGTTAGATACACATGTGGACTACTCACCTTAATATAATATCTACCAAGAAACTTTCTAACAAGCAGTAAAGACAGCATATTTATATAACTCTGTTTCATATATACATTAACAGCAAGCAGAAACAACCTACTTTCATTTAGTAAAGTCTGTCACTTTTGATATACATCAATAATAAAATAGTTCCAATTTTGCCTCAAGAAATTTCAACCTCAAAATAATGATGAATCTTTACGTTTTAATTGTTAAATATCCCAAAAGCATGTCTGTATGTCTTTGGGGTGGTGTTTTGAATTTGACTGAAGCCCTTGAATAAAGAATAGTTTTGGGTTGAATAGTTTTTGGAAACTAGCATAAAGATTTTTTTCAAAATGTATATCTAATGAGGCTTTACATGCTAGTTTAACAAAGCTAATTTAATGTTAAACAGCGTCCAGACTAGCGAGTTGAATGTTGTTAAAAAAGAAAATGTAACTTACATATTTAATATTAACCACGGATTCATTTTATAATAGACCGAGGGAAATAAATAAAAATTAATTAATTCTTTATAGTTAGACAGTATATCAAAAACAATATCAATGGTGGTAATATTTTCTCTTGTAAAGTTTGGAACTATCTCTGGGAAGAGAAGAGTAGACAAAGAATAGACTGCCACCCTAGGTAGATTTTGTGTGTCTCAGTCCGCTTCAGGGGCGAAGAGGTCTATTGTGTTAGACTGGCGGGCTCAAGGCAGGGGGATGGGGATTTTAATCTCGGTCAGGTCTATTGAGGGTGGTTTTTCCTATATGGTTTCCCATTCTCCTTCCACGCAAATGGGGTTAGATTACCTCTAAAATGCTTTCTTCCTCATCTCTACCCATTAGCTTAGTTATCATATACTTTATTTTATATATATATATATATATATATATATATATACACACACACACACACATATACACACACACACCTTAAATAGATATTGCACACTGGTATAAGAGTCACCGGGTGTTAAGAAATGTAATGTTATTGCGAGTCTTTCCTGCACACTTATGGACTCTCTTCAACTTGAACTTTTTTTTTTCACACTTTTGGCCCAATCAAAATAATTAGATGCCTAATCACTTGGTGACATTCGAGTTGTTTTTGTATTGACCACTAACTTCTTGAAATTTAAGCTAGTGTGTAAACCATTTTCATTGTATTCCACTAGCCTTAAGTACATTTGAGTTTGCCACAACAGTTTGATTCACAGATTTACATATATTATATTATAATTGCCAGCACATCTTTATGATGGGGGAGTCAAGTCCTATGTTAAATATTGTTTAAAAAAGTATTGGAGCTATTGGTTCACAAAGCTTTGATAATATTGATATTGACTTGATTCAAACCAAACTAGAAAAAAAATTCCACAAGGTCTTAGGTTGTTACAAATCCCACAATGTGCCTAAAATATGTTAGTAAAATTTTAGTAATAATTCTTGAGAGGTAAAGTAAAGGTTCAATTTGATCAGAAAATAAGCCCCCCTTCCCCCCACACCCCCAAAAACAGCTGTTACATACCTTTATGTAGCCCAGTGGTTCCCAACCTTTTGTGGCCCATCTCCCCTTTCTGGAGGTTGACTAACACCTATCGCCCCTTTTCATTTTCATTGTATGCCTAATTTTAATTTGAAGTAAGGTGTAAATAATAAAGCAGTTTTATTATTATAAACAATTTTACTACCGTATATAAAAACAACCAAAGCAGTTTTAACCGGTAACTCTTGAATAAAATAGAAAAAAAATGTACATTTTTTACAGATTTTTTTTAAATAACAAAGAAGTGAAATAATTAACTAAGATCATTGATGTACATTTAAAAAGCAGGAGTACAAGTTTTCATTTTTAAATTGAAATCTGGAAAAATTAAGAAAGTTGACAGTTAAAATTTGAAAAAATAAATGAAAGTTTGAAAATTTATTGTTTTATTTTACCTTTTCAATGGCTGCCTTGTGCTTGGTGGATTTCAGTTCAGGCGCAAGTCTCCTTTGAGGCAAATGTCCAACTTATTTCTTTGTTTTGTGAGGAGCTGGACAACAGAACTAAATCCTTTTTCAACTAAATATGTTGACGAGAACGAGATGAGAAGTGGTTCAGTTTTTCCCCACAGTTGTGGATAAGTGTCCATAATCTTCACCCAGCCTAACTCGTAACTGCTCTGCTTGAAAATGATTTTCGCCTCACAGTCATACTTCAGATCTAGAAACTCTGTCTGCAAAGAGTTATCAAGCTTATCCACAGCTTCAAATGAGAATGGATCTAGAATTCAATCAGGAATTTGTAACTTGGTCAAATCTTCAAATCTTAATTCCATGTCAGTTTTTAACTGGTCAAATGTGATCAGTAAAAATTGAGGATTTTGTCTTCTGGGAGTTCAGGAGTCCCGTTAGCTGACACTGAACACTTTTTAAGGGTCAGAAACTGAATCAGCTCTTTACGGCCAATATTTACCTTGTGAATATCAAACTTGGCGATGAATGATGAAATAATTCCTTTGGCCTTGATAAGGTTCATCTTGTTTCCTTGAAGCCTTATATTGACTTCGTTCATTTTATCAAAAATATCTGTAAGGTACGCAAGTTCCAACTTGCGTTGCTTCAAATTCTCACTTAAAACAGGATCAGACGTGTCGAGAAATTCAGTAACCGTGTCAAATAATTCGAAGAAACGGCGCAAACAGTTTCCTTTGGAAAGCCACCTCACGGCCGTATGTAGAAGCAAACGTTCGAATTCCTCATCATTTTCATCGCAGAGTTGTCGGAACAAACGGTCATTGAGGGAATTAGCTTTAATCTTGTTGACACCAGTAATGACCAGTTTTAGGGTTTCATGCAGGACACCACTCAATTTTTTCGCAGCTAAGTGTTGACGATGAATGACACAGTGAATAGTGATGACCTCTGGCACTTGTTTCTTAATTTGGGCTAGAAACCCAGCATGACGACCTGACATGGCAGGAGCACTGTCTTTTGCGCAAGCGCTCACGTTTGTTAGGGGAATTTCTTTTTCCTCAAAATAATCTTGTACCACTTTAAAAATCGACGATCCCTTCGTATCTGTGATCAAACAGCATTTCCTCGATAATTTCCTTTTGTTCATTGATAAACCTCACATAAGCTAATAAAATTGCTTTATTATCAATCACAGTTGATTCATCAATCTGCAATGCAAATTTACTTTTTTTTCAACAAATTGGTGAATTTAGATTCAACGTCTGTGGCCATTTCGTCAATTCGCCTGGAAACAGTATTGTTGCTCAAAGGAACCAATTGACTTATCTTATTACTAGGGCCCTCGCCTAGCATGATTTCAACAATTTTTTTTGGTAGCCGGTAAAACAAGAGTTTCGCCAATTGTGTGATGTTTACCACATTTAGCGATCAATAAGAAGCAAGAAGATCTTTGTCAAGATTGGTTGCTCGTTTTTTTAAATAATTCACTCACAATAGGCCGTTTAACAGCTTTAGCTTTGAGGTGTTGAAAATAACTAAGTTCTTTACTCACTTTATCACTGTGTACTCTTGATAAATGATCTTTCATTCGCGAAGGCTTCATGGCTTCATTACTAGTAAATGTTTTATCGCACAAAAGACAATGTGGAAACTGCACATTTTGCGGTGACGCGATAAAACCGAATTTTAAATACTCAGCTGAGTATTGACGACACTTCTTCTTTTTTGAATCCATTGTGCATGAACTTCTACACTTCAAAACAAACGCAAAAAAAAGAAAAGACACGCACAAAAACTGATGGTGAGGTACACAAAGGCTAGTGAAGACTAAAGACGAATGTAGGTCAATGGCAAGTGTGTTGCGATGGCAGGAGGGGGAGGGGGTTGATTCACCAGTCGGCCGCGCTGAGCAACAACAGATGGGCACTGTGGAGAGGGGTGAGTGCAGTGAACTCACCGGCTGAGAATAGCCAGTGACTCGTGCTACCCAGCAACTTCTTCTGTACAGTACTATTTTAATTTTTCCCCCTTTGAATACTCATTGCCCCCCACTTATTTATTGTCCCCCCGATAACCCAAATCACCCACTTGGGGGCGATCGCCCCCAGGTTGGGAACCACTGGTGTAGCCTATAATTGCACCCTTGGATGATAAGTAACAAATGTGTTAATTTTTATTAGTGAATACGAGCGGGGACCCATAAGAAACTGGCTTTTTGCTCTAAGAAATTAATTTGTTAAGTTTTTTACAAAATTCTTTCAGTCTCCTTAAAAGTACTCTCCATTAAATGTGATGCACTTGTCCGGTCTTTTTTCCCACTGTTTGAAGCACCTCTGGAACTCTTCAACTTTGATATCGTCCAGTGCCCTCTGCGAAGCTGTTTTTACAGCCTCCACATCAAAACGCTTCCCTTTTAGATTTTTTTTTCATTCTCGGGAACAGAAGAAAGTCTCACAGGACTAGGTCTGGCGAATACGGAGGGTGGGGAACGAGAGGCCACCCGTCAGAGCGGTTCACAGACAAGGATATGTGTGTGGAGGTGTTGTCATGGTGAAGGAACCAGTCACCTGATTGCCAGAGTTCCAGGTGTTGTCATGGTGAAGGAACCAGTCACCTGATTGCCAGAGTTCCAGGTGTTGTCATGGTGAAGGAACCAGTCACCTGATTGCCAGAGTTCCAGGTGTTGTCATGGTGAAGGAACCAGTCACCTGATCGTCAGAGTTCCGGGTGTTGTCATGGTGAAGGAACCAGTCACCTGATCGTCAGAGTTCCGGGCACTTACTTTGCACACCCTCCCTCAAACGCCTTTACACTTACAAATAAAAGTGCTGATTAACAGTCTGACCAGGGGGGGCAAATTCCCGGTGCACAGTTCCACGAACATTGAAAAAAAACAATGATCATTGTCTTAACGTTCGACCTCACTTGTCTTGCTTTTTTTGGTCGAGGGAAGTTGGGGGTTTCCACTGGCTAGACCCTTGCTTGGTTTCGAGGTCATATCCGTAACACCAACTCTCATCACCTGTATTGACCTTAGTCAAAAAGTTTGTGTCACTTTCAATCTGATTTTTCAAGTCCTGGTTCAAATTCAGATGAACTTTTTTTTATCCTGTGTGAGCAGGCGAGGAACTTAGCAGCAACACATCTCATTTGCAAATCCTCAGTCAAAATCCGCTGACACGAGCTCCTACTCATTCCTGTCTGTTCTGAAAGTTCGTCGATCATGAAATGACGATCCTCGTAGATTTTTTTCAATGTTTTCGTCATTTTGAGATGATGAAGGACACCTAGAATGAGCATGATTTATCAACACTCATCTTGCCATGTTTAAAGTGCCCAAATCAGGACTTAGTAAGCTTCCGTTGCCTGTATTCAAGCAGGAAGCAAAATTTCAAACACACTCTTTGTTCCTTTAAATCTGCCATAGCGGTTTTGCAGGCACAAACGAGAACAGTTGAGTAAAACAACACTACAATAAAACGTAACCTTCTACGCAGATGCCGCTTGGGCAAATGATTTGGGAAGGTCTTTAGTGGACCCACCTAGCGGGAAACTCTCTACCACACCTAGGAAAGGCCACACCCTTTCAATCCTGTTTCTTTTGGGTCCACGCTCGTATATATATATATATATAGAGAGCTAGCTTATAATCACAACAATAGATGGTACTCTCTTCCGCTTAACTTTCACAGGATGGTTGCATGAACATGTTGAAGAACTTACAATTAGACATGATAACTTATATCACTAGGGATCAAAACTAATCTAGTGGTTTTTTTTAAAAAAAATATTGAACCCTTTATATTTAACATAATTTTAGCATGTTTTGATTTTATTCAATAATTATTCAAAATTCCTGAATAATATTTGCTTTGATATGAGATTTGATTCAAATTCAAAAATTCCGTCAAGCAGACTTGTTGACAACATTTAAATTAATTCTATATGTCCAATAGCAATATTTTCTTGAGAGTGCAAAATGTCTCTGAAGCTAGTAAAATAAAACATGGTTCTGATAGCAGAATAACATTGCATTTGGGTAAAATGTGACGTAAATAATATGTGACATAAAATTTTATCGATATAAAATATATTATGTGATTTATAGACGTAGGGCTAGATTTCATTTTTAAAATGCATTACTAGTTGAAAATCACATTATTTGATCATAATCATGATCATGAAAATTTTCAGATTTTGAATTTTGACTTATAGTTAATATTTATGAAGGTAAGAAGTAAAGATTAAATACGCAGCAAAAGGTATAATAATATAATAAATTAATACAATTCGATTAAAATTATTTGATTTTAAATTTTAATTTTTTTCAAAACAAAGGTAATCAACATATTAAAAAAAATATTACATATAAATTTCAATATTATTTTGTTGTAGTACATTTAGTTTATAACACGAACATAAAGTTTTGATTATATATTACTATAAATAGGAATTACAGGAATTTTTATCTGATATCCTACATTAGATATTTTTGGGCCATTATTGTTTACCTTACAGCAAGATTTATTATATTGCTTACATCATGAATAAATATTTAGGCCTACACATAATAAATGTGTTTTTTCAAAAACCATTTATAATTAATAGTTTAATATTTTTTTTAAATAATATCTAAATTTATAAAGTCATTACGCCTATTTACTTACGTTGGTAAAGAAATCTTTTCATTCACAAGACATAACAAGAAAATCTAAATAGTATATTTTTTCTAAACTCAGAACATTTTAACCTGTAAACCAGCGTTGTAATTAGCACATTGAGTACGTGACCCTCCCATTGTTAATGTAATAACTACAGTTCCAATAACAACTATTTACGGCTGATATTTCTTGCCAACCTTATATAAACCAATAGAAAGGAATGTTCTATTTTCAGTGATATGTGACACTACTACACTATCTATCAGATAAAGCAAAAACTAGCTCAAATATGGAGAGCAAACTTTATCTGCTCTGGCACTTTTAGCGCTAGTAGGAGGAGTCGATCAGATCGAATCGTGGCATTTTTAGCGATAATAGGAGGAGCTGGATCAGATCGAATCATGGTACTTTTAGAGATAGTAGGAGGAGCCGAATCAGATCGAATCATGGCACTGTTAGCGATAGTAGGAGCTGATCAGATCGAATCGTGGCACTTTTAGCGATAATAGGAGCTGATCAGATCGAATCGTGGCACTTTTAGCGATAATAGGAGCTGATCAGATCGAATCGTGGCACTTTTAGTGATAATAGGAGCTGATCAGATCGAATCATGGCACTTTTAGAGATAGTAGGAGGAGCCGAATCAGATCGAATCATGGCACTGTTAGCGATAGTAGGAGCTGATCAGATCGAATCGTGGCACTTTTAGCGATAATAGGAGGATCTGGATCAGATCGAATCGTGGCACTTTTAGTGATAGTAGGAGCTGATCAGATCGAATTGTGGCACTTTTAGCGATAATAGGAGGATCTGGATCAGATCGAATCGTGGCACTTTTAGCGCTAGTAGGAGCTGATCAGATCGAATCGTGGCACTTTTAGTGCTAGTAGGAGGAGCCGAATCAGATCGAATCGTGGCACTTTTAGTGCTAGTAGGAGGAGCCGAATCAGATCGAATCGTGGCACTTTTAGTGCTAGTAGGAGGAGCCGGATCAGATTGAATCGTGGCACTTTTAGTGCTAGTAGGAGCCAGATCAGACCGAATCGTGGCACTTTTAGCGCTAGTAGGAGCTGATCAGATCAAATCGTGGCACTTTTAGTGCTAGTAGGAGGAGCTGAATCAGATCGAATCGTGGCACTTTTAGTGCTAGTAGGAGGAGCCGAATCAGATCGAATCGTGGCACTTTTAGTGCTAGTAGGAGGAGCCGAATCAGATCGAATCGTGGCACTTTTAGTGCTAGTAGGAGGAGCCGAATCAGATCGAATCGTGGCACTTTTAGTGCTAGTAGGAGGAGCCGAATCAGATTGAATCGTGGCATTTTTAGCGATAATAGGAGGAGCCGGATCAGACCGAATCGTGGCACTTTTAGCGCTAGTAGGAGCTGATCATATTGAATCGTGGCACTTTTAGCGATAGTAGGAGGAGCTGGATCAGATCGAATCGTGGCACTTTTAGCGATAATAGGAGGAGCTGGATCAGATCGAATCGTGGCACTTTTAGCTCTAGTAGGAGCTGATCAGATCGAATCGTGGCACTTTTAGTGCTAGTAGGAGGAGCCGGATCAGATCGAATCGTGGCACTTTTATGTAGTAGGAGGAGCCGGTTCAGATTGAATCGTGGCACTTTTAGTGCTAGTAGGAGCCAGATCAGACCGAATCGTGGCACTTTTAGCGCTAGTAGGAGCTGATCAGATCGGATCGTGGCACTTTTAGCGATAGTAGGAGGAGCCGGATCAGACTGAATCGTGGCACTTTTAGTGCTAGTAGGAGCCAGATCAGACCGAATCGTGGCACTTTTAGCGCTAGTAGGAGCCAGATCAGACCGAATCGTGGCACTTTTAGCGCTAGTAGGAGGAGCCGAATCAGATCGAATCGTGGCACTTTTAGCGCTAGTAGGAGCTGGATCAGATCGAATCGTGGCACTTTTAGCTCTAATAGGAGCTGATCAGATCGAATCGTGGCACTTTTAGCGATAATAGGAGCTGATCAGATCGAATCGTGGCACTTTTATGTAGTAGGAGGAGCCTGATCAGATTGAATCGTGGCACTTTTAGTGCTAGTAGGAGGAGCTGAATCAGATCGAATCGTGGCACTTTTATGTAGTAGTAGGAGCCGAATCAGATCGAATCGTGGCACTTTTAGTGCTAGTAGGAGGAGCCGAATCAGATTGAATCGTGGCACTTTTAGCGCTAGTAGGATCTGGATCAGATCGAATCGTGGCACTTTTAGCGCTAGTAGGATCTGGATCAGATCGAATCGTGGCACTTTTATGTAGTAGTAGGAGCCGAATCAGATCGAATCGTAGCACTTAAAGGGTTAAAGATTTAGAGAAGGACAGAGAGATATTCTACCATCTTTTGGCGTGTGGAAAAGGGGGTGGGGGGTAGCTTGCCAAGGTCAATTATTTATGAGGGATCAGCATGTATTTTGTTTGCGAGCCAGACAGGAAGTAGTGTATAAGGGGTGTCATACTTAGATATAAAATTTAAGGGGTTTTAATAATCCTAAGTAACTTCAAACCTAGATAATATTTTGCAGTTTCATACCTAGAGCATATTATAGAAACAGTATGTTTTGTAGTATTTCTTGTACTCTGCAAATAACTAAATATTAAACAAAATTTTCACAAGAAATTAACCAAGAAAAATAATTTTCATCAAGAAAGTAATACAATCAACAATTTGATTTGTATCATATGATATTAATTCAAAATTTGGTTATTGGGTTTGATAAATATCCTCACACCCCTATTTATTTTGTCACCACTTCTTACTACCTCATCTTGTTATACACTTATGTACTAATAACTCTAGTGTGTTAGGAATGACTAATATTGAATTTAGATGAGGTGTACCCACATTTGCATGGATAGAGTGGGGAAAATCACCCTTAGTACACCTGGTCAGGATCGAACAATGATCTCCCCGTCATTGGCAGTATAATCTATTGCGATAGTGATGTCTTAGACCATGCGTCCACCAAACTTTTACAAGTCTTACCTTATTAGTTTAGAAATCCACATATTTTTAATCTAAAATTATTCTAAAGCGCAATTTTAAAATTTCCTGTTCTCGTCCTGAATCCCGATATTTTGACATTTGAGGCCGTACTTGTCCATCCCTAATTCTCAATGTTATGTTATTGTTGGTTAAAAAAGATTTGATAAATTTTTAAAAAGAAATAGAAAGAAAATGTTTGAAAACATTGATATACTTATTTCCAAAGAACTGAGTAATTAATGAGCAACTTGAGCTTGTCATTTACAAACTAAAATTTCAATTCACGATCAAATAAAGAAAAAGAACGCATTTCCTGTTCAACTGAAAGAAATCTGTGCATGAGTATGGCCATGTCTCCTGTTGTTATCACCAACTTGTACTTTCAGTGTGCCACGAGGACTCGTGATAAAAAATAATATATTTTCTAAGATTTGCTGGTAAAGGACCACAACAACAAATCAAGGGGGGAAAAAAATCTAAATAGCTCTTAGGGACATTAAAATTTCAAAATTTTGTTTGGGAAAGATCACTCCAAATAGCTTCCTTCAAATATAATTCTATGTTAGGATCATATTAAATATCTTCTAGAGATATAAGTATGTTAAAAATGGAGGGGGAAATCTACTTCATATAGTTTACAGAGACTTATAATATTTAAAAAGTTGCCGGACGAGGACCACTCCAAATGTTTTTAGGGGTATCTGATTTTCAAACACTTGTTGGGGAAAGAGACTCCACAGTGGACAAGCTCTTTAAAAAATAAAAATACAGAGAAACCCCCCTTTTTTAATTTATTTTTATATAACAGGGAGTTAAGTTGGAATTTTATTCTATAGTTTGAGTGACCTTTTGAATTATGTGTACCAGGGAAATACCAGGAAAAAATGCTTCAATTTGGCCGCTTGTTAGGCACATTAAAACATTTACAGAAAAATTACACTACTTGACATGTTTAGCACTAACAGGCCTGCCAAAATGTATTTTATAGTTAATCAAATGGTGGCTTGAATGTAAGGTTGCCTTCCTCAGGCATTTTTGTGCGGATAGTTCAGTGATTGTCTGACACAAACAGCAACGATGTCTTGGGTTAATGTTGTCTCCGATACCAACCACCTATTAGGTGCATAACTCACCAGCACGACAACCAAACAATGCTCCCTCCCAGCTCTAGGTCCTGGAGCTTCAACAAATTTCACACACCCTAGAGTATCAACTGAAGCTGTGTATGAGTCACAGAACTGTAAAGTCTGATTAGCAAAAGAAGGAACAGAACTCTGTCATTACTCCCAACACATTCCAGTCTACTGAGAAAGACAAAGAATAATCTTGTCAGCCCTCCTGACTTTTGTGTCCGATACTTAGGTGTTTGTACCTATACCTCAGATCACACCACCTACTCCCTCTCTCTTGAGGCTACAACGGCAACTCCACTGGCCCCATACCACATCTCAATCAGTGTAAGTCCAATACCTGCCACCCGCAAGTACTCACGCTTCATCAAACACTTCACAAATAAGGAAAGTGCTTTGCCCGAGACAATATCAACAAACCGTCGTAACTTAAGATTGCCCCATGATAGTACCTCCAGCAATGCAACACCCCATTGATCTACACTCTACTACTCCAACAATCTTCAAAGAAGGTCAAAACTCTTATGTACAACACGATAAAACCAAACTTCATAAGCTGGAAGAAACTAGTCCATAAACCTTGACTTGGACAAAGATACACCAGTATTAACAGACCCCTAGTCTATCACGAAGAAAGAAAATATGAGTAGGAACACATACTCCTTTCTAGTGTACCCTCAAGCAGGACACCCAGGAGGTTGTAGCCTCTCGGACAATATCTTTACCTCTCTATCGTAGTGATGGTGTATTAACCTATTAGGATGTAATGATCCCTTCTCTTCCTGACCAAGTCAGGGAGCTCATAGAGCTTACCGCATCTAGTCTTGACCAGAAACTATCTTCACCTAATAACACACACACACACAAAACGATTATCGGTTGGGGATATTTTTAAATGTGTATAAAAAAAGAGGGCTCCTAAGTCTCCTGACCTACAGAAACCAAATTGAAGTAAACACTCAGACCACTAACAAGTATTACTCATTCTCAAAGGGGTGCACACCTTCCCGGCAGCTCTCTATTCTCTAAGGTAGCACCATGTATGGTGGCTTCCCTGGACACCCCTAGTATTTAGAGTAAAGCCAATGATGACAAACCTCCATTCAGCATCTCCAACTCAAAGAAGTCTTTCAATCAAAGTTAAAGCTAGTCAAGTCATATATAAACTTCTAGGGGCATTTTATTCTTAATTTCATACATTTGCTTCAGGAAGACCACTTCAAATAACTTCTAGGGGTATCCAAATTTTAAAAAACTGCCAGAGTTTGAGTGACCGTCATTCAATATTTACTTGTTAACTTGACAAAAATCGAAAATAATTAAACTGTCTTTTGTGGGTAGAACTTTATATATTAATTTAGGCTGAAATGTGTTAATCATGTTTGCAATGTAACACTTTGAAAAATATATATAATACCTAACAGTATTCAGCTGTGGAAAACAATATATTTTTTTAACACAAACTTTTTTTTTTAATATTCTACATCGATTTGACTTCAAAAATATTTTAAATTCAATTTGTCTTGCTTCAAATTAAAAAAAAGTGGATCTCACACACTCGTAAAAATCAACAATTATGAACTTTAAATAACTAAAACAAATTGTCCATGTTTGATAACTAGCCACAAAAGTAATGTTAGTTATATTTACAGTTTGCTGCTACTAAAGTGAAACACCATAAAAACTAATAATAATCACAATGAATTACCCAATTCTTATTATTGCTGTATTGAAGATCGAGTCTCAATTTTCTTGAATGTAATAAGAATGGAGGAATTGAGTTTGAGCGCCATATAATATACACTACTTCTCAAAGACACCGAACAAATCTGATAAAAAAACATTACTCTAAAAGAATATATAAACTACATATTTAGAGAAATAGTCTGAGTTTTTCCTCTCTATAAATGTGGCTGCTAAAAGTAGCATTCATAAAGGAGAGATTGACTGCCTCTTTAGATATTCTATAAAGTGTAAGGTGACCTGGTGGTCTAGGGGTAAGGTATCAGACTTCTGTGCTGGCGGCCGGGGTTCAATCCTCGGTCCCAGCACAGATTTATCTGATTACTAAACCCTTCCTTCACCTCTGACAATACGTGTATTAATCACATCTGGTGAATATGGGGAATGCCAGGCCTCCACCGTGGTTCGGATCCCACGTTAAACTGTAGGTCCTTCATTTCATCTCACAATCACCCTATCATTACACATTAGCGTAAGTGTGTACAACCTGAACGGGTAGTAAGACATGGTGATGATGATAATAATATAAAGTGTAATGCCTTGGTATCTCACTTGTACAGTAAAATATTAAATTATGGACTCAGATCGGATTTTTAATTAAACAGCTTTGGTCTTAACCTATTCCACTAACCTGTATTTACCTATTAACATTCTGCTACACAACCTTTTTTTATTATGATTAGTAACCCAAACAAAGTTGACCAGACTGAAAGGAGTACTTGAGGCACTAGAGCGTAAAGATAATGTAACATGCCTTGCAGAAACTGGTCTTATTAGACACTACTCTGTATTTGTACACACACATTTAATTTAAAATGAACAATTTCTTAATACAATTATAGTTAATTTAATCACTAAAATATCTTTTTAATACAATTTTATAAAACAATTAATATTCATTCTAAATATATATTTAATAATTTAAAGAATAGTTTATTTAAAAAAGTTTTAATAAACTTTGAAAGAAGGGAAAGGTCTACATAAACACATCAACATTTTTGGAGAACACTCTGTTCTTGTATTTTCTCCCGAACATATGTACACAAGAGGAGTGAGTGATTAAACTGTTTCCTGTTTTGAACTTACATTTGGTTGGTTAGTGTTTAGGCCTTTCCCTGCGTGTCTATTTATTGAATTAATTTTATTAGTGGCATTTAACACCTTTCACCCTTTGATACAGACATATATTTAATACATACATTTGAAATTACTTGTACATTTTAGGCTGGGAAATTTTGCAATAAAAATGTATGCTATTTCAATTTTGGTAAAGTGTTTATCACAAAGTTTAACTATTTTGGAAAACAACATTAAATAATATTAATATAGGCCTACACTTTTGAATTAAAGCTTACACAATTATGTTTTCAGTCAGCTTAAAGTTTTTTTGCTACAGTAAACATAAACAGAGAACCCTTATATGCATCTAGAGTAATTTTTACAGTTTATTTGGTGAATTTGTTTGACAAATCAAGTATGTCTAGTCTAAAGTAAGTAGTGGCCTTAGAGAATACTCCCTGATAAAAGATAAAAAATAGTTTTGGAATCCTGGGCCTCTGTGCAGTTTTACAACAAAACCTTCATTCACATATTTTTCCTAATTAGGCACATGGTTCCAAACTTTTTTCATCTTTTTTTATATATATATATTTTTTTACAGATGCTTGTCCTCAAACTTTGCCCTCAGGCTGAAAGGCTTAGTCCTATATGCGCACCTAAATGAATATCAATTAGACAATCCCTAACAACTATTTTTCACTCCACATATTTGAAGTTATTATATTAAATATAGCTGAGAGACTGACATTGACTATTTGACTAACATCCTGAATATGGTGATTCATGTTGAGGACAACGTTTGAAAGGGGGCAACAGTTTCACATTTTATTTTCTGAAACCTGTTTTAATCCTGACCTATGTCCGTGTCTCTCTTTTCCCTTCAGTGTCGAACTGCAGAAAGCTAACCTTGAGGCCCAAAATCCCGCCAACCCCGGGGGCCCCGGCTCTTCGACCCCCGGCTCGAGCTCGAGCGGTCCCTCCTCCGCGGGTGCCTCTCCCCTGGCCAGTGCCATTCCTCTCGCCCAGCTGCTCTCCAAACCTGGGGCCCTCAACGCTCTGTCCAGCCTCTCCGCCCTGGGCGGGCTCACCGAGCTCCTGGGGGGCTCTCACTCGTCTCCTGTGCAGACCACTGGCGTCCACCGCTCCCATAAGACTTACACTCCACGCCTGCGCAGCCCAGGCTCCGGCATGGGGCCCCAAGACAACAGCAAGCTCAAGTCAGAGCGCAGCAAGTTTGCTCCATACTAGAGTTGCTAGTGTCTTGGGACACCCTGGCAATACCTGACTGCCAACATGTATTGTGTGGAACCTTCTCAAAACCTCCCTCTAGATCTAACCAAATCCAATTTTACTATTACTGTTTCCTCATTGCAAGCTGCAAATATCTGTTAGTTGCTACTTATAAGTGATTTACTAATGAGATAATTCTTATGGAGAGAAGGGGGGGGGTTGGAACTTGGGAAATTTGTGTTGCAAGTTTTTCTTTTCTTTTTGAAAATCTTGAACAACTTATAGTACTTTGAAAATCTCATAACAAGTAATTTCGGAGTATAATATGTGCAAGGTAATATTGCAATATTAAGCAAGTTTTAGCAGTTATATAATCTTGTATTTCATCAGTTTATTTTATCTCTAGAGAATAAAACTGTGGTTAAGTAAGTTTAAACTTAGAAGTAGTACTTTTATAGAATTTTGTTTAGTTTAATATTAATATATGAAAGAAATCATGGGATTTTCTTCACTTAAGAGTTCATTTTGTCTAAGCATTCATAGCACTTTATCTATTTATGATAGCAATTAAATGAACAAAAATAATAATTTTTTATAATACTTTATACATTGATAATCATTACAGTTAAGTTAAAATAGTCCCACCACAAAATGACTGGAGACCGAGTGTTAAAATGCTCCAAACTCCAATGATTAAAATGACAAATTGAGGCATCATTATTAGTTTGGTTAGCACTAATAGTTTTTGTGAATATCCCACATGTCTATTTACATGATCAATACAATAATTGAATACATGTTATTTTATCACATTTATGCTTCTTTTTGAATACAAATATTTTATTTATTTGTGATATTTAGTAATGTGAGGATCACGTTCTACAGTTTAGTAACATATCATGAGAACCTTTTTTTTTTATCAAATAATAACTGCATAATTTTTTCATCAATTGCAGATAGTTAAGTTGAAAATGTTTTTTTGTTATTTTTTTTATTATTTCCTTGTATTAAACATACAACACACATGTATACAGAATAATAAAAATGTGTATGTTAAAACAAAATGAATACTAGGCTTTATTTTATTTTGTGCATGTAATTATGACTTTTCTGTTATCCTTTAAAATTGAAAGGTAAGAATTAATAAAACAAATAATAACTACAGTTTTCCAAGTTTCACAATATTATTGACATGTTTATTAGTTCAAAGACTATGTTAGAGTAACATCATAAGTTGAACCACAATCAAAAGTATTGTTTATCTATTGTGCTTTTTTTTTTTAGGTTTATCTGCTCATTATGAGTTAGTTGTCATTGGTATTGATAATTTAGAATACTTCTTTTTCAGGGTCATTTTACAAGATTATATCATAAATATTCAACAGTCATGGTATTCACAGTAATGATAACATTAACTAAGGGAATTCTACAACTGATGGTAGCCAATAGGTAAAGCTATCACATGATTATATTATACTTAGAGCATTTTGGGATGGGATCTGGATTTAATCTGCCAAAATACTAAGTTTAAGCTGTAAAAGATCCAGGGCTTATTGATAACAAGCTACTTTTTGTCATCTTTTTGACTCATTTTATTTAATTGTCTATCGTAATTTGATCAAAAACAGTAATTTTGGGCATGTTTAAATATTTGATTAAGTCTCAAATTTATTTATTACAAGGGTGTTGTGACCGGTCGCCGGTTCATAAAGGACAGGAGCACATGTACACATTTAAATAATAGAGATATGTTTATTATTCTATAACTAATAGCATAAAGAAAAAGGGAAAATAAACTACTAAGAGTAAATTTGATGAAGAAAGCCCACCTAAGGAAAGAGGAAAGATGTGGGAAGAATCCAATGCACAAAGGTGACATCTTCTTCCTTTCTTCTGTCTTCTATAGTAGAAGTAGTCACACACACATTTTAAACACAAATAGAATAATATTTCGGCATTGTTGCTTTTATCAAACACAAAGAAGAAGAGAGTACAAATAACACAAACAATGGATTACTCCATTTTGAATTTAAAGAGAAATTGTTAGAAACACATGTCCCCACTGTCATTGGCTATAGTTAGTATTTATATAGGCCTATTTAAAAAAAAATAGTGATAGTAATAAAATTAATATTTTAAAATAATAATAATCTTACATTTGGAAAATGTTAATCTTATAGAAAGAAAGAAAGAAACTATCTTCTGTTGAGGCCTGGTGGTAATCTTGATTTGGTAATCCATTAGTGTGCCAGTTCCCACTGTCTAAGTTGGGAACTGTTGCACTGTTTGGGAAATGCTCTTAATATTTTGGTGGTGTAGCAGGTTTGAAAGTCCTGGTTGTGGGTACTAGCATGGATGGGTACAGGCTTGTCCAGATCTTTGTGGTTTGTGTCAAAGCGATGATTGTTCATTCGCTGTCTGAGAGAACCTGTAGTGAGGCCTATATATTCTGCATCACATGATTTGCACTGTAGTTGATATATCAAGTTATTGGTTTTGCAATTGTAATAATTAGGGATTTTATATCCCAATTTGGTTACTTTGCTGTTGAAGGATGTAGCTGGTAGGTGTATTCCACATGTGCTGCAACGGGTGCTACCGCAGGGGTGTGAACCTTTGGTAGTAGGTTTTTCTTCTCGGATTCTCTTGGGGTCAGGAAGTTTGGGATGGACTAGAATATTGTGGAGATTGGGTGGCCGTTTGAAAGTGACTCTTGGGGGGTGAACTAAGAAGGTTTTGGGTCTGGGTAGAACTGGTTAGGAATTTGTAACCACTTTTAAGGATGGTATTGATATGTTGTCGACTAGGATGGGATTTCGCTGTGAGAGGGATGTCCTTGATCTTTTTTGGGGCGGTTGTTCCTCGAGAGTGTTCTGGAGATTTGGTTGTCTATTAAAGGCTTGGGGTAACCTCTGCTTTGGAAAGCTGTGGAGAGCTGTTTACAATATTTAGTTAAATCATCGGGTTCTGAACATATCTGTTTGGCTCAGGTGCCAAGGCTAAATGGTAGAGACCTTTTGTGTATGAAGGATGGCTGCTATGGTAGTGGAGGTATTGTTGGTGATTGGTGGGTTTTATATGTACAGTGGTACGAATTTGGTTATTTTCAAGGAACAGATTCACATCAAGGAAGGTAAGACTATGCTGTGATTTATTGTGGGTGAAGTTTCAGGGGCTGCAATTGTTGAGATTATCTAGAAAGACGTCCAAGGATTCTTTGGAGTGAGGCCAGATCATGAAATTGTTGTTGATGTAGCGAAGCCAAAGATATGGTTTGATGGGCTTAGAATGTAGAAAGCGTTCTTCTAGTAGTCCCATGTAAAGATTTGCATATGAAGGAGCCATGCGTGTACCCATAGCTGTGCCCTTTATCTGTAGGTAATGTTTGTCTAGGAAACAAAAGTTGTTAAATTGAAGAATCATCCTAGCCAGTTCCAAAAAGAAAGAAGTGATAAGTTTGGACCCTCTGGACCCTGCTCCATTGCTGACATCCAATAGTCACCAGAAAACAGTTCGATGGAAGATTTTTGATTTAATGAATTTTGTCTAAGAAGTGTTTTGTATCCTGTATGAATGAGGGAAGTTGTTTTACAAAGGTTTGTAGGAGTGAATCAACCAGAGATGAAAACCTCTCAGTTGGAGAGCTGCAGCTAGATACAATCAGACGGCCAGGCGGAGGTTTTATTTCTTTGTGGATTTTAGGGAGGAGTTACAGTGTGGGAGTTTGTGAGGTTTTTGTTTCCTTAATACAATACATTCAAGAGTACTCACTAAAACCTTATTCAATCAGTACCAGAAACCAGCCCTGTACCACTCAATACAACTTTCCTCCTTTACCAAAATAGTTTTTCTATCCTCTTCTCATCTCATGCAACTTGTGAACAGCATTCTACAAAAAGCAGTAGAGATTCAAGCAAAAAAAGCCAATGACCATCTCTGAAAACTTTCTAAACTTTGTATCCTCGCACTCACAACTACGCCACTTCCAGCCCCTGAGATAAGCAGAGCCAGCTCCAGTAATCCTCCTCTGATTGCTGCCAAGCCCTCACTAGCCACAATATTCAACCTCCCCCCTCCCAACAGGACCACTTACACACTTGCCATTCCCTCAAGAATAATTGGGATGACACCCTCTAATAAATCCATCAACAATAACAAAACCAACATTTATCAACTACAGTGCAAATCATGTGATGCAGAGTATATAGGCCTCACTACAGGTTCTCTCAGACAGCGAATGAACAATCATCGCTTTGACACAAACCACAAAGATCCGGACAAGCCTGTACCCATCCATGCTAGTACCCACAACCAGGACTTTCAAACCTGCTACACCACCAAAATATTAAGAGCATTTCCCAAACAGTGCAACAGTTCTCAACTGTGGGAACTGGCCCACCAACGGATTACCAAATCAAGATTACCACCAGGCCTCAACATAAGATAGTTTCTTTCTTTCTATAAGATTAACATTTTCAAATTATTATTATTATTATTATTATTATTATTATTATTATTATTTTTATCATCATTATATTAAATATGCCTATATAAATACTAACCATAGCCAACAATTTCTCTTTAAATTCAAAATGTTGTAATCCAGTGTTTGTGATATTTGTACTCTCTTCTTCTTTGTGTTTGATAAAGGCAACAATGACGAAATATAATTTTATATGTGTTAAAATGTGTGTGTGACTACTTCTACTATAGAAGACAGAAGAAAGGAAAAATATGTCAACTTTGTGCATTGGATTCTTTCCACATATTTCTTTTTCTTATCAATTTCCTTTACTAAAAAATTATTTAGTCATTGGAACACCTCATTTTTAAACTAGTTTAATAAGAGGCCCAACTATACAATAGTCTTAGACCATGTAGGGGTCTTTAGTTTGACTACATCCTCTGATGAAATAACACACAACTGTCCTGTTAGTCAGTCAGTTTGTTCCTCCATGAACTCTGGGTCATCCCTAACTGGAATTTACATTGTCAGTACTGAGGACATTGTCTCAAGACTAGGAATGTAATCGTAATCTAAGTTGCAACTATTCCTAGTTTCAACTTTACATTTCTGTAGCAGCACATTCTTAATTTTGAGTGTACAGTACACTCTGTTCAACATGTTGTTGGCTCCCAACAAGGGATATATGCCATCGAGCAAATTTAATATTATAAATGTTTAACTCACTCTCCTGGATAAATTAAAAAATATTAAGCACTAACAAGTTAGTGAGGCTTTCTGTTTTCTTCACCAAACATACAATATTTGACATGACTAATATTTATCATTTTAAAAGATTGCTTTTGTTTGGCTGGTTTTACATTTTTTTGTATATATTGTAAAATGATTTCATTCTTATTGATTGTTCGGTTATTTTTTAAAGTGTATGACTCTCTTTCCAAGCTAAGCTATCTTCCTTATGTACAGGTTATCCATGGTGTAGTACATTTATACTTTCTTAGGGTTCGGCCAGACTGCCAAGCGTGCGAGCGAGCGCGCAAGCGACTGGGTGGCCAAACTGGCGAGCGCGCATGCGAGCGAGCGCGTAATTAGCGGACCCTAGTTAGATTATTATTAGCACCACGTCTTACTACCCGTTCGGGTTATACGCACTTACGCTAATGTGTAATGGTAGGGTTATTGTGAGATGAAATGAAGGACCTACAGTTTAACGTGGAATCCGAACCACGGTGGTGGCCTGGCATTCCCTACATTCACAAGATGTCTTGTCAGAGGTGAAGGAAGGGTTTGGAAATAAGATAAATCTTTGCCGGGACCGAGGATTGAACCCCGGCTGCCAGCACAGAAGTCTGACACCTTACCCCTAGACCACTAGGTCACCGCCCCCCCCCCCCCCCCTAGTTAGAGAAGATGTCTCTGTCAAACACACTTAGTACATCTCTGCTCCTCGAAAATTCTTACAGAAAATATTGTGTATTTATAAAAAAGAAAAAAGTAGAAGTGCATCCAATTAATAAATTGAGAAATGCGTATGGTACTGTACTGAAGTGTTTTAAAATCAGATTTGCCGCACCAGTGGCAGAATGGTTCGTTGCACTTGATAACTTTTGACTAGGAGGCAAAGGTTCGAATCTTGGCCCAGTGAACTGAAGGTGATTTTTAAAACTTATTTATTGTTGTGGTTTTTTTCATACTCTCTCCAAACTAATGGTGATTCTTATTTGTAAAGGCCTACTTTGATTATAATATTGAAGTATTTTAACATATCGGGTTTACATATATACATTATATTATTTATGGTCTTACCAATTAAATTAGGCCATTATTATTATTATTATTATTATTATTATTATTATTATTATTAGCACCGCATCTTACTTCCCGTTCGGGTTATATGCACTTACGCTAATGTGTAATGGTAGGGTGATTGTGAGATGAAATGAAGGACCTACAGTTTAACGTGGAATCCGAACCACGGTGGAGGCTTGGCTTTCCCCACATTCACAAGATGTCTTGCCAGAGGTGAAGGAAGGGTTTGGTAATCAGATAAATCTGTGCCGGGACCGAGGATTGAGCCCCAGACCTCCAGCACAGAAGTCTGACACCTTACCCCTAGACCGCCAGGTCACCGGGCCATTAATAGCAAGTGTGTTAAACCTATCACTGATAGAAAAAAGTCAAATATCATGTCAAAATGAGAAGTTTCCCCAGCACTCAATGAACCAACATACAATAATATTGCCTAGCGCCTGTTAACTAGACTGTACCGGGTCGAGCGCGCGCGCTTGAAAAATAGAACCAGTTCTATCTTTCAAGCGCGCGCGCTCAGTCGCTCGCGCGCTCCAGTGTGGCCACCCCCCATTACAACCAATGTGTTCTATTTTATATTTTAGTCGCTCGCGCGCTCAGTCTGGCCGTACCCTTAGGCTTCTTCTATATCTTTAACATGATACAAATATTTGTAGGATTAGGTAACATAACAGGACTTTTTCATACAAAGTATGATTAGTCCCAAAATAAAAGTTGTGCCCCACCCCCCAACCCAAATTTAAAAATATGTCGTTTTATAAGTCTTTTTTGGCTTTACCTGGGATTACAGCATAATTAATTTGATGAAGTCTTTTCAATCTTGATATTAAGAAGTTAAATAGTCATACTTTAAAGAAATATAACTTTAATTCTAGCTCTTAGATTAAGTGTAGCTACTGATCGAGTTTTCGAAACTCACAATTTTTACTGTCTACTTTTTTTTTACCCCTTATAATTTATTTTCGAAAATTTTGCTCCAAATTTTAATGGGATATATAGTGTGGCCACTGATCAGAAATACGAGAAATTATGTTTAAATTATGATTTTTGGAGGGATTAAATGGGAAAAGTATTTTAATTTTTCCTTCTGTTGGGGAATTTATAAATATTAAGTGCTTTTATGCAAATATAAAGGTAATTATTCTTGAACACAAGACCAAGCTAAATGAATTTTTCAAAACTTTAACTTAACTTGTATTAAATATCCAGATAAAACACACCATTTAACATTTTTTTTTCGTGAGCATTACTAGCAACATGTCTTGTCTAATTGATCAAAACATCTTTATTGTGGTAGTGTGCTAACTCAGATTCAGGAAGGAAGATGCTGTTTTGAGGGTTATGATAACTAGCAAAGAGAAACCTGATTATTTTCCTCTGGTTTATTACTAGACCTGTGCAGGAATGGTATTTTAACTTCAGGAAATTTATGGGCAGGAAATAATGATTTCCCACGGGAACAGGATGGGAAACAAGGAAAAAATTTAAAAGACATTTTTGACATAATTATAATAAATACTTAAACAATAAAACATCAAAATAATATGAATAGATAAAAGTGAGCCACAGTCTTGTCCATAAGAATACCAAAAATATTCCCCAACTGAACCAGTTTGCCTGGTTGGCTACCACTTATGTTTTAGTTACTAATATTTACCTAATGGACTTGTCTTTATGCAAATAAGTTTGGTGAATGTTTATTTTGTGCAAAATCTGATATATAAAACCTCTTTAACCACTATTTTTCGCTAAAAATATGTTTTTCCACCTTAAATCTATTTGAGGATAAATATATATCTCAATTATATGTAGTGTGATTATGTTATTTAATGGTGCTCAGTTTTATTATAAGGCAGTAAATAAAAGCTACTGAAGTTTTGGATATTCATCTACTTAACGGAAGATAAGTTCATTTCAAATGTAATAAATTAATATTTTTAATGAAAATTAAATAAACACGTGAAATTGATAGACGTTCCTTAATTGTAACTTATTTTTTATATATTTTTCCCGCAATATCCTTGGAAATATTTTTTCCTGTCTGGGTTTCAGTTAAAAACCAACTCCCCAAAGCTCAGGATCCAGCACATCCCTATTTATTACCTAAAGCGTTGATAGTTCACATTCTCTGTATTTGTTACAAGCATTGGATACTGTGCATTCTAAGGTACTAGTCTCATACTATAACTTAAATGATGGAGAGGTTGGGATTCATATCCTGGCTGGGTGCATTTGATCACTGTAGCTGTCTCGTCCTTTCTCAACAGTAACATGGGGACAGTTATCTTGCATCACTTACCCTTAAAATTAAGCCATTTCCACCACTTGTGTAACCTTACAACCTAAAAAAAAAGGATTACATATTAAATGTATCTTAAATTTTAATTTTGTCAGATATTGAATGTTGTTTTGTAATGTGATACAAGATAACAAGACTGTAGTAATTTTAGTTACTTAAATGATAGTTTTTCATTTTATCTACAAATCCAGAATCCAATATTTAAAATATGATAGGTATATGCATAAAATGCTAACTTTAAAATGATGTAGAGGAGCTGAAGTTAAAATTTAGAGGAAATGTACCAGAATTTGTGCAGCGAATGAACGAAAAAGCACCCTGAGTACACCCATTATTTGAACTCTAACCTCCCCATCACTGGCCAACCAGACTATGTAAGCCCGACATCTAGCCTCCATGTCGATTGATGCAGGTAGACATCTTAACTAATTAAGACAATTTATGGTCTAGTGTTTAGTTGAGGTGTGTCCTATAATTATATTGGGCTAAATAAGCCACTATAGAGGTCTAAAAAGATTATATCCAACCCTTTAAAATATGTATGTATTTTTAAAATCTCAAATCTCAATGTCCTTAAGAATTTGAGGAGCAAAAGGACCCATCCTTACTTTCTACTGAATGTCCAGTTGAGCTCATTCTAACATTCTAATAAAAATGTCAACCTATGTGGTTAACTCTTCTACCCATACGAGCAAAGTTTTCAAGCTGTTGGGACAAAGGCTACTTTAATAAAGCTTTCCAAACAAAACCTCTTCTCATTATTTGGAAGTATGTTATGTTTATAAGAAATTACAGCAAAGAGGGATGTTGGCAAATAAAAGGAACTAACACTATGAATTTAACACGGGTAACAATAACACAGCTTACACTTTACATTGCTGTCACTGGACAAAGAGGTAATGGTTACCTTTTAAGGAAAATTGATCTTGGCTTAGGTTTCATTCTATCAGAACTCATCAGAAGGGAGTTGGAAACATACAATGTCACTTACTAAAAGTAGAGAAAGAAATAAAAATCTGTAACTTTGTTACATAAAAAGAGACATATTCTTCTTCATCTTCCAATTAGGTTTGCATCTGCCGGCAATTCAATCTGTGAGTCATGTTTGGCATCCCTCCCCTCTTGAGGACTTCTTCCACATCACCTCTTTCCTCCATGCTCTCATCTACAACACTGCACAGAAACCCTTTCTCCTTCCATCCTCTCAATGTGTCATAATCATGGTCGGGCAGCCTCTATATTTTTAAATACTGATATCACTTCTACTTTCTGTTGAATATTTTCATTTCTAACGCTCTTTCCCCTCGTCTTTACCGTTATAACTCCTAGAGTTCTCATCTCCCTCTCCTTGTTTTTCCCACTATGACTCGTAGAGGTCTCATCTCTGTCATCTGTATTCTGCTCCTGTCCCTTGTTGTCTAAGCCCAGAATACTGTTTCATATATTAAAGTGGGTGTCAAAATTGAATTCATGATTACTTTCTGTCTTTTCAGGTACATTTTGTCTTTTAACAAAGGTCTAGTGCCCCTACATTTTGACCAAATTTCATCATTCTTTCATTTATATCATCCACATTTACTCTCTCAGCTGACATTATGCACCAGATATATCTACCCTTTTTAACTCTGATTCCATTAATCCGAATATTTATCTCATTCTCCCACCTGCATTGTCTCTTGTTTTTCCTATGTTAATCCTCTCTTCAAAACAAAAGTTCCACTCACCTAGTGCTGTCTCCATGCCCTCGTTGCTGCAATATTGTCTTCATATGCTGTTATCTGTCCTGGCTCTCTAACATTTACCCTGGTTTTAAACTTCCTAACTATACAGTGCATGTATGCTATAAAGAGCAACGTTGACAAAACACTTCTTTGTTTCACTACTGAAACCCCCTCGGACCAATTATCATTTCTTTAACCAGTTTGCACACTACATTTACACAGATTATACATGATGACTATAGCTCTCTTCAATTTTTCTGTCACTATATTCCGTCTCCAGGCATGGCCACAATTTATTCCTAGGAACAGAGTTAGACGTCTTCTCCAGATCTTACATCACCACATGTATATTTTTATCTTACTCCAATGTCTTTTCCTTGATCATATCAAATCAGATGTTCCTCTGTTTTTTTGAAAACCTTGTTGTTCCTTGCCTAGTCTTGCTCAATAAGTTGTCTGGGTTGCTTCTCCAAGATTCTCATAAAGTGTAGCTGTGTGGTTAGTTAGCAATATACCCATGATAAGTCAATCTCACATTTTATTGAGTCTCCTTTGTTCTTGTATTTAGGAACTATAAGGGTCTTACCCCATTCTTCTGGTATTTTACCTTCTTTCTATGCCCTGTTGAATATGCCTAACAACTTGGCCTTCAGTGCTTCACCTCCTTTTTTTTATGAACTCAAATTGGATCTGATCTGTTCCCGCTGCCTTTCTATTTTTAATGTATTTCAACGTCACCTCCAGTTCCAATGCCGTAATATCCTCTCCAATCAACTCAATCTTCTTCCCCACTTCTCTTATGTGTCCTCCACCTCTGTATTCAACAACTCGCTAAATTATTCTGACCACACTGCCTTAATTTCTTCTTGTGGGATGATCACATTTCCCTCTCTGTCTTTGATGTTTACTTGTTATTGTTGCCTTTCTTTATGGTTTTACCTACTATACAAAAGTGTCTTATCTTTGTTGACGTCAATCTTCAAATGTTCTCCCAGTTCTCTTACAACTCAAATTTTATCTCTTTATTACTAGTTCAGCATTTCTCTTAGCTATTACATATTACATATGAGTCTCCTGTGCTCTCTGCTTCAGCCATGTTCTAATTATTGTCTGGTCTTAATTCAGACCGCTTCCTTAACCTCTCCACTCCACAATGAGCTATGCCTCTCCTTGCTTTTTACAACCCATCTTGTTTCCAGTATTTTCTCCGTTATCTGCATTATGAGGACTTGATCTCTTTCTACTCATCTGCTCTCTTCATTCTTATCTTGACTCTGATTTACATATCTTTGTTTCACAACATAATCTTTCATATTTTTCACCTTAATTACCTTTCTTCCCTGTTTTTACATATCATGTCTTTTTTCACTCTAACATCTGCTACTTACTACCAGGCTATGATATGAATTAAGTGCTTCGCCTGATATCACCTTTACATTGTTCATTTTTTCCCTTGCCCGAACATATAAAACAATCTTCTATATATTTCTGGTCAAAGCTTCTTGATATCTGGTTCCATCTATACTTTGTAAATCTACGTGTCTCTTGATGATCAAATAAACTATTCATTATTTTAAAATGATTTCTGACACAAAAATCAATCAATTTTTCTCCTTATAGATTTTTGACTTCTTCTTTGTGAGGCCAAATGATTCTCTTCGCTCCTTTATTTCATCCAACTCTTCCTCTTAGTTCTCCCAAAATCACAGTGTCACTCTCCCGTGTCAAGAAACGTTTGTCTAAATTTTCAAAGAAACTTCGTTTTTCCTCCTCCTCATGCCCCTGTTGTGGTGCATACCTGAAAAATATTGTATCTGTGTCCTTTAATCCTCATGATCACCTTCAGTATCTTTTCATTTATAATATGCCATCTTGAATGAAGGGGGACATTCTTGGACCAACAATCATTGCAACTCCTGCTTTCTCGTCCCTTCACTACCCCAAAGTACATCAGAACATATCCACCTCCTAGGTCTCTCTTCCTCATTTCCCAAGTGTTTTGTCTCTGCAGGACCCATCACATCAATACTTCTCTCCTCCAGCAGATCCAAGATCTCATTTTCTTTTTCCCTGCATATGGCCAAGTGTCCTTATTCAAATTCCTTTGTTCATTCCAGGTTTGTCAACTTTAAGACTGTCCGTTTTCCTAGCATTTTATTTTCTCCACCGGCTAGCTAGGCCGGTCTTGGATATACCCTCATCTTTTATCCGGGCTTGGGACCAGCATGAGAAAACAGATCCCTCTGGCATAGTATATTCATTTTAATTATACCCTTAGAAAACCCATTTTGAAAGATTTTTAAAAAATATTTCTTAAGTTGAATGGAAATTGAAATAATAAATAATACTAAGTATAATATTTCTGAAAACAAACTATTTGTTGAAAATTGAATACGCCCAGTCATATTTACATTTAATTTAGTTTAATTGGTTACAAAGTAAAAATGTGTGAATTCATGAATGTCATGGTAGGGTAATTATTGTTGGGGAGATGGTAGTGTGGATCTAAATAAAGTCTGGAAAGTGATATAGGAACTTCAAGTGGAAAGAGGAGTTTTAATTGTAGGGAAGAGTCTGTTTGAGTATAACATTAGTTGTGTTAAGACAAATAAGGAGAGGGCGGGTTGTTTCCAAATAATAAATGGAGCTAAGTGGAGAGTGCCCTCTAACCACTACTAATTATAATTATAATAAAAATTGAAATAGTTGTGAATAAAGTAGCAGTAAAACTCTGGGAGGGAAGAATGAAAGCCATGCTGTTTGATGGTATGGGGAAGAGGAATTACAAGAATGGAATGAAATTTAGGATGGCAAAGTGTGAAGTGATAGATAGTAAGGACAAGGAAGAGGGTAAGGGCTAATAAAGATAAGGTTGGATGTAAAACATCTTGGAAGCATGATTGAGGAGAAAGGTAGAAGTATAGAGGATTTAATTAGAATAGGACAGCAGGGAAATTGGTTCTGTAAGTGTGTAAGAGACCTGCATTAGAGAAGAGAAGTACCCCTGAAGTTTAAGGAAGTGTTATACAGAGGGTACGTTGTACCCATTGTCAAGCAGAAACATGGATATTGAATGTAAGAGAGACTAGGAAACTGGAAGCCATAGGAATGAAGTTTTTTAGGAGCATGTTAGCCATCATGAGAGCTAAGCAGAATATATGTATATAGTTTTTTTTCTTGGCTTTGCAGAAGAACAATCGTACTACACTTGAGTTGAATAAAATTTTCTGTCAGTTAAACTGTGTGGGTTGAAAAAATGTAACTCTGTAAGTAGTATTTATTATAAAAAAGACATTAATTTATGAAGATTATGTCAATTCATTGTAGGGTGCAACAATTCATTTGAGTTGCTTTATTGTTTTCACTAACCTCTGTTATTCATAATGAAACAGCTCACAAAAAAAAAACCTCTTTATTTATATAATATTTTTTCTCTTTGTTTCTGTGACCCAAATTGTCTGAAGAATGATTATTATTTATTCCTATATCACTTTGTAGTTTTTTTTAAAATTAGATATTGAGGTAAATTAGTTGAATCAGTTGAAAGAACAATGTTCACTTTGAATGTTTCGTTCATTAACTCAGTGGTCCCCAACATTGGGGTCATGAACACTTAAGGGCGGGGGAGGAGGGGAGGACCAATTCGGAAATAATGTTAAAAATCGGCTAAGTATAAAACTTTTTCTATTTCAATCACTTTGATACACTCCCAATTATTCTCTATACTCCTCCCCCCCAGCTGCCATTGTGGGTACCCGCAACACCACCAAATTTTCAACTCTTTAATAAAAACCATACAGAGCTGTTGACTTGAAGGGCAAAGTGATTGCAGTGTGCTTTGTCAAACATTAGAGCCAATATTCAAGAAATAATGAAAACAAAACAGTGGATAAAGAAAGACTCGCACATTGCCATTTTAGTTTTTGAGTTATACTTAAACTAATAGTTTTAATCTCATTGTAATAAAAATTAAACACATCTAATGGTTTTATTATTTGCTCATTTAGAGTTTGCTGTAGACTAGATCTAACAGTGATACATTTGACAATATCACTGCTACCATCACAGAATGACTCGTTGCAAAGAAATACAAAGAAGCAAAAATCACTTTTGTGTTGGCACAGATTTATAAAGTTTTTGTAGTTTTTGTACTTCCTTTACACTTTAAAGATTAGGTTCTATGATCATCATTGTTTGTTGAATTCTATAGACCATTGCAACATCACGATTGAGATCATCAGAAATGAAACAATGTTTTGATGGTGTGATTGAGTCAGTGTCTGTTTTATAATAAATGATGACAAGATGAACTCTGCAAACACCATGGATTCATTGATATCCTTTTACTTCTTATTGGACCACAAAAGCAATAATTTTCGCTGAAGTCCATCAGGATAATAGACGATTCTTAAGTTATTGATTTATTGAGTTATTTCAATAGCATTGATTGTACTTTTGTTAAGATAAGAATGAGAATAAACTTTTCAATTTTGTCCACCAGTAGAAAGACAAATTCTTCTGAAGTACAAGTCATCATTTGAATTTCTGTTCTATCAGCCATTTATTATAATAGGTTTCATCAACCAGATCATATTCTTAAATTTTTACCTTTCATATATTCTGCAATAGGATTTTTTGGGGGACAGTTTTCACAATGCTGTAACATTCATTTTGGGTTTTATTTACTGCATATCAAAACATCAATTAGGGCATGATAAGACTCTTCTGACTGTACAGCATTAAATATAAGTTGAAAGTTTTGATGAATAGTAGGGTCTACATGAAAATACACACACAGAATGGCTTCCAGAAGATGCTGCAAGAACACAACATTTTGAAAAACCTTCAGAAATACGAGGATATTTTGACTTAAATTCCCTATACAATACCTTAAAATTGCTCAAAATTAAACTTTTCTGAACATGAATATTTTTCTGATACTCTCTTTTAATCCTGGCATTTGTCTGGAGTAGGCTATTAATCATCTTGATAAAATTCTTAGATGAGATTTTCATTATCAGGTGAAAGTACTTTTCTATGCTGTGTTTCAGGTGTGTATAGAATACCTTTTTCTTTTATCAGCTTCTTAGACACTCAAAATTCTTGTGAAATTCTTTGTTTAGACCACGATGGTGGAGTAATGGTTAACATTAAGATCTTTTTTTCTGGTGGTTTACAGTATTTTTTTTTTAATGAGCTTTACAACTATGTCCAAGTATTCTGATTTTTGTTCTAAATCAATTACACCTTGTTCATCATCACTGATGTCACAGTCTTCCAATGAAATTTTCATAACCCAAGATAATTTACTTTTCATAGCTGATTTTGCTTCTACAATAATTTTTTTGGCCTAAGTTGGTATGCAATTTTATTGGTGATAGTCGTAAATCAATCAAACTACTATTAACCTTTTGAGAAGTTCCTTCAATCACTAAAGATGTCCCAACATCTATAAATTCATCACCTGAAATTATATCTTCATTATGGTTTTTCATGCTCTTGCAACATCTCTTTTACTTTTTTTCTACATTGAGGAAATAGTTTTTTTACCTGGACAGACATTAATTTGCTTTATTTGTAATTGATTTATAAGCCCAAGCCCAACCTAGTATAATTATCTTTTTATTAGCTTTTTATCATTATACTTAAATGGGTTGCAGCAAGAAAACTGCTGTCCTTCATATTTAGGAAAGTAATAACAATGATGTTGAAAATAAAGTGATTTAGTTTTCTTCCAAAATACTTG
This sequence comes from Timema cristinae, assembly GCA_039000515.1. Classification (NCBI taxonomy): domain Eukaryota; kingdom Metazoa; phylum Arthropoda; class Insecta; order Phasmatodea; family Timematidae; genus Timema; species Timema cristinae. The sequence continues at coordinate 9,838,000 of JBCFYV010000100.1, forward strand.
CTAGCCAAGATATTAATTCTTTGTCTATGCTAGATAAATCCGACTGATGTTCTGCTTTGTTCATGTCATTGATTTATATATTTTTAGCACAGAAAGCAAAAGAAAGCCAAAATGATTTTTTGTGTACTTAAAGATGAGTATCTAAGAATAATCATCATCATCAACTGTTTCCAAACTGTGGCCGGGTCAGTATAGTAAAATGCCTCCATCTTTCTCTATTCTTCCACCATTCTTCCTCCTTCAATCCCTTTCATTCTTCTCCCATCACTTGAACACTATCTATTATCTTCTCCCATCTCTTTCTTGGCCTTCGGCATCCTCTATTTTTCCATCCTCATTACATGCCCATACCATCTCCTCTTGCTTCCTTGGTGTCCCCCACTCTTTACTGGATAACTCATTTATTTATCCTGTTTATCCTCGTGACAGCTAACATGCTTTCCTAGTCTCTCTTACATTCATGGTCCATGTTTCTGCTTCACATGTGACAGTAGGTACAAAGTACACACTGTACAAACACTTCCTTATACTTCAAGGGCACCTCTCTTCTCCATATCAGGTCTCTCACACACCTATGGAACAATTCTTCCTGCTGTCCTATTATCAGTAAATCCTCTCTACTTCCACCTTTATACTCTATCATGCTTCCAAGATATTTTACACTCTGCACTTTTGTCATTACCACCACTTCACACTTCGCCGTGCTAAATTTCATTCCACTAACTCTTGCTTCCTCATTCCATTCCTTCCAATTGTTTCTGTACTTCCTCTTCCTTCTCCCCCCATACTATCAAGTCATCAGATCTAAGAATGTTAAGAAGAAAAAAAAAGAAATTGATGAGGTTTCACCTCAGTTTTCTTTGATATAAGGAATTTATATAAATTATATTTTGTGCAAATCCACAACACACTATATTATTCAAAACACTGTATCACACACCATTAGCACAGAAGCTTTTCAGATGGATTTAGGCTACATTTGGGTCTCCAGAACTTGAAACCACGTGCATCATATTTTATCAACATCTAAAATGGTGGGTTGCATTCTCTCTAAATAGGCTATTCGCATATTTTCACTAATGAGGTAAGGATGAGAAGGATGAAATTTAAAGAAATCGTCAACAAATGGGTGTTTAGGATGGTAAAACAACCATTTAAAAAAAACTAGGTACACTTGTTCAAGATTTGAACCCAATTCTGAGAAGATGAGTTTGGTGCAAGTCACTGGCATGTTGATATCAGTGAAAACATGGATGTTATGATATTATAAAATAATGAATATACAAATGATCAGGGGAAGAAATATTTGTCTGGAAAATGTCAGGGAATAGATTTTTGTCTGTGGTCACATTGATCTATTTGTTGGCGGCTTGTTTGTGTCTGATAAATCCACAGTCGTGACTAAGCAGATTTCAAAATAATGTATAACAAGTTAACCGTTACGTTGCCTCTTGCTCGTAATGCCCAAACATATAGCAGCAAAACAAGGAAGATGGAAAACACAAAACAGTGAAATGTTAAGTTTGTCTATTGAATGACATGATAGTGCTCATTCCTGCTTTCCACCATTGAAACAAATAAGTGTAAACTACTTATGTTCAGATTGAAGTTAAGTTCTAATTATGTATATTATGCTAGAATAATTTAATGATTTCTAATACAATATAAATTTTTTTAAGTCTGTGAATCCATAATTTTCAATTTCAAATCAAATTCGAGTATTGATTGACTCAAATCAAATCTCATGCCCAAAAAAATATTTTTAATTTTAATTTATTATTTTAATATTATTTTAAATATTTTACAATGTTAAGTTTACAACTACAATCCAATAATAAAATATTTCACAAAATGTTGATAAATATTTTAGACACATTTTAGGTTTGCTTAGGGGTAAAAAAAAAAAAGAATATCCAGAGTCTCAAGAGGTTTCAAAATCAAATAAAGATCTTACCACTTTTTACTTTCTCTCTCCCTTACAGTATTGATAGTATTGTGATCGACAAAAAATAAAACTCGAGATTTGGATGAATAAACGACGTTTCATGATCCCTGAATCTGAAAAAGTGGTTTTTGCATTTCCTTCTGTCTGTCTGGGCCTCGGAGTATTCTACTGATCAGGCTAAGACTTGGTATCTAGGGCTTTCAGATGGTTGCCCAAGAGATTTTTTTAAATAGAATACCTAACCCTAAAATTAAGGGTAGTTTCCTTAATGGTGAAAAAGAGAAAAGATCTATTTTATCAAAGCTTTAACTATTTGATTAAAATTCTTATTTAGGTGTTGATTAAGATTATAAATCAAATGGCTGTTCTCACTTTTCCATAAAAATAACTTTTAGGGTAGGGACTTTACAGAAACGGAAATTTCCATATCTCCACACCTATTTGAGGATATTAAATAAATAAACTTATCATTACAAAAGTGTAATACAGTAAAGTCTCAGAAACTCGACCTAATGTGGACTGAGATGGTGTCGAGTTTTTATGAATGAACTGCATTAGATGCATGTTTACTAAACAGGGATGAATCACAGTACAGTATTGATAGGTACAGTTGTACTGTACTGTAGTATTTTAAAGTACAGTAACAGTAATATACAGAAGTGCAGTACAGTACTGTACATATAATATTGTATTGATACAAATAACATGTTACTGAATTGTGAGATTAACAAACACAGCACTTATAAAAACACCACAGCACGACTGTTACACTCGAGTTAAACTAACTGAGAGGTTTTACAGTTGAATGACCTTGGATTGTGATGACTGGCGCCAACAATGTGTGCTCGTGCACGTGTTGAGTTACACGGAATGTTGAGTTATCGAGTGTCAAGTTTCCAAGACTACTGTACTATTAAAAATAAAAAACTTTTATATGAAATAGATCTTTATAAAACCAATAGTTTCTGAGATATTGGCAAATATATATTTATACAATTTTGTGAGCTTTAGTTGTACATAGATAGTGCTTAAGTTTTAATTCAATAACTCTCTAATGTCATAGGGTAAGTCTATAGAAAAAGTTGATATTCTTTTTCCTTTGACCTCTGGGAAATATGTGTACAGAAATGATCTATCTTGATCATTTTAGACTGAATAGTTAATTTATTTACATATTTTATTGGTCAAAATTTATAAATTTGGAATGTAATAGTCTTGTGATAGATAACCATTAGATGTGAAATCCCTAATAAAATGTCAAAATTTTTTACTGAAAGTCAAAATTTTAATACAAAGTGTTGACCCTTGTGGACCCAATATCAATCTTTTTTTTATTGGTCCAAATATACAAATGAGGACTTTACTTCTTTAAGAATAAAATTATAAAATTTAAAATCAGGAGTCAAAAAATAAGTATAGCACAATTTTTGCTAGGGTTTGCAAGTATATATTATTTTATTTCACACATATTACAAGTTTTGAGTAAAATATCTTCATTTTTAAACAATAGAGCGAGAAAGTCCGTGCGGAGTCCCATACCATTTATTTTAATGTTAGTGTAAAGGTTGATTAATATTTACATAAAGGTAATATCCACTGTCACAAACCACTAAACCTGTCATTCTTTACTACCTGGAACGTGAGCTAACTTTTCTATCCACTCTACCCTGCAACTGATTTCTGGTTTGATAATATACATTTGTTAAGTAATTATGAATTATTGATTCAAATTTTGAGCTAAACCACATCAAATGTGAATCTAAAATATATTTAGATTCAAATATTCGCACAGGCTTAAATTTTTTTCTTGTGTTCTAGCTTAGCTATGGATGTTTTAGTCAACCAAGCATAACTCTTCCAATGTTATAATACTTTGAGGGTCAACATGGAAATTACAGTAAATGTGGGAAAATTATAGTATAATAAATTAAATAAATATGATTGAATTGTAGAAAAATGAAGCACAAATAAAAGTAAAAGCACCAACACATATTTGCAAACACTTCAATATTTTAATGCGTTTATAGTATCCTCCTCAGCAAGTAGTAGGTATCACCTAAATGATGATATAGAATCATCTAAATATTGTAGTTTGTGTATTTATTTATTTATTATCTAGCACCGCGTCTTACTACCCATTCGGGTTATACGCTTAAGTACTAATTACACTAATGGATTAGGAATTGGGAAGGTTGAATTAAAGGAAGTGAACCCGCATTTGCGTGGAGGGAGAGTGGAAAACCATTTAGGAAAAACCACCCCCAATTCACCTGACCGAGATTCGAACCTCGATCTCCCCATCCTCAGTAGTCCGGCTCAACACGACAAGCGTGTTAGACAACTACGCCACCGAGGTGGGTCGTGTAGTTTGTGTAAATGTGTGTTTGTTTTTACTTTTATTTGTGCTTCATTTTCTTACAATCTTATCATATTTATTTAATTACATAATTTAAATATTGCCTAAATGCACTTTATTTCATACTTAAATGAGAAATAAACAAGCTAGCTGGTACATGAAATTCTCTTAGGATACGAATAGATAAATTCAAGAACTATGTCAGTCTATGAAATAAGATACTATTTTTAAACCATAAAACTGTAGTTGTTGTTGAATATTCGTTTGATTCATAATTCTGACAATCTCAACTGAAACATATAGTTTCTTTTACTACTCATTAGCTTATGTGCTATATACTCTAAATGTGTTAGGGACTATTAAGGTTGCTTCTAGAGAAAGTGAACCAACACTTGCATGTAGGGAGAATGGAAAACCACCTTCAGTAGACCTGACTTAAATAGAACCTTGATCTCCCTGTCATGGCAGGCTAGTCTTTTGTGAGTTTGACGCCTTAAACCATGTGGTCATTGAAGCAGGATAAATATACCACCCTTCAGGTTGATGTCAGCAAAGCTACAATTACCGGGGAATATTCCTTTTGAATCAAATCATTAATGTCACGTTACAAAATATCTTAAAACATATACTGTTTTTATTACTTATTTGCACCTACAACACAGACCAGAGATAATATGACTAATATGTAACATTAAATAATGGTGTGGCGTGGAGTGTTGTCAGAAAAAGCAGAGCCTGTTAAAACTCTATTTGGGAAAAATGTTCTCTATGAGAATATAAAAAAATATGGGTCCATCTGTTTCAACCACTTGCACACCCGTAGATCCCGTCAATTATTTTATTGTAGAAGATTTGCATGAAAATGCAACAGGGTGTCTACTATTTGGAAAAAAACTGCACTTAGCCTGGAAATTGAAGTGGTCAGGGACAAACGATAATGATTCGAGAATTTCATAGATTACAAAAATAAAATCCGAGAAAATGTTGTACTCAAGAAATAAAATAATTATAAAAACTATCCAAGCAAGACTAAAATTTATCCACATCAGAATGAAAAGGGCAGAGAGCACTGTCATATTTTAAATACTCCGCCAGTTTATCAATTCCTTGTGGCTGTGTAATATAAGTTTTATAATTCTTTAATTCCTAAGTAGACTTTGTTAATACAAAAAAAATACATGTTTATTTAAATTTTAATACTCATTATTAAATATAGTAGAAATGTGTGTGTGGGGGGGGGGGGGGGGGGGGTGAGGTTGGTGTGACATACTTTGGGTCAGGAAATTCAGAAAATGATCCAGGGAAAAGGAATTGTCAAGTTGAATAGATACCATATGCAAGCATCATCCTATAAGTATTTAAGGTCATATGAGTAGCATTTTTTAAATTTTACTTTTTAAAATATATCACAGGTTCAACCATTGAAATTTGAATTAAATAACTAAACTATAATCTGCATTGTAGAGCATCCATATGATTCAGCAAGTAAAAGAAGGGCCATCTAAATAAATTAACACATGATAAAGTGACAACTAAATGACTCGATATCTCTACTCAACTAAAAGTTTATTTAAATAAAAGTAACCCCCGCCCTCATAAAAAAATGAAAATGAAAGTTTGCAACTACAGTACGTTCTCTTCATTTACCCTGAAAGAAAAGTTTACCTTGCATGGTCCCACTTTTAAGATATATCCATAATGTAGCGTGTCAAGGTAAGATATCTACCTTTCAAGGTAAATGGCTACATGTTTATTCGATACTCTGTTAACAAAGCAACAACATTACATAAATACTGTATTCAAGGAGTAAATATATTTCTCATTCTTCTTTATAATGTTTGGTTTAAATGATTTGTTCAGGAATTACACAGAAACAATTCTTATTAAGTGAACAACCCGAAGGTTTTTTTGATGTGATTTCTATCCACCCGGCACTGGTTAGTGCTGCCTACACCATATGGTAGAAATACCATGTACTAGGGAGTTAAGAAAGTTTGGTTGTTGCCATTTGCCTTCCACACTGAATTTCTATGAGCGGCACAAAAAAGACCAACCATCTTGCTGGAAAAAGGTATTTTAATATAGCTTTCAGGTTGTTTTTGTATTACTTAATGCTGATAAATTGCAAATAAAAACACCAAAAAGGTATTAATCATTTTAAAGGCATAAAAGAAGGAAAGTTTATACACAAATTTGACAAAATCATGTAGTTGTGTTTTGTTGTAATATTTGAAGGAGTTAGAGGGTATTTTAGACAGTCTTTGTTTGTTATTTGCTATGTTTGAGAAAATAGAGGGTTAACTTTACAATCATTAGTTTATGTTGGCTATGTTAATAGAGGTAAAAATGTTTGATTGCAAAATGAGGTAATTTGACCATCATTTGATGTTAAAGTTGCTATGTTTGAGGAAAATAAGGGTAACTTTTACCAGTCATTAGAATGTTTATTTTGGGGAAAATAGGGTTTTAAGGATGTTATTTGTAGTTGAAAAGGAGGTAATTACCGTCATTATGTTATGTGCTATGTTTTTGAGGAAAATAGAGGGTAAACTTCCCAGTCATTGATGTTAAATTTGTTGCTATGTTTTGAGGAAAATAGAGGGTAACTTACAGTCATTAGATTTATGTTGCTAATGTTTTGAGGAAAATAGAGGGTAACTACCAGTCATTTGATTTTTGTGTTGCTATGTTTGAGGAAATAGAGGGGTAACTGACCAGTCATTTGAGTGATGTTGCTATATTTAAAGGAATTGAAGGGAAACTGACCAGTCATTTAAAATGTTATGTTGTATGTTTGAGGAAAATAGAGGGTAACTTTACCAGTCATTGAGTATGTTGCTATGTTGAGGAAAATAAGAGGGTAACTTACCATCATTATGATGTTATGTTGCTATGTTTGAGAAAAGAGGGTAACTTGGACAGTCATTTGATGTGATGTTGCATGTTTGAAGGAAATAGAGGGTTTAATGACCATCATTTGATTTTATTTTTCATATTTGAAGGAAGTTAGGGGAAATTTGACAGTCATTTGATGTATGTTGCTATGTTTGAGGAAATTAGGGGTAACTTACCAGTCATTTGATGTTATGTTGCATATGTTTGAGGAAAATAAGAGGGTAACTACCAGTCATTGTGTATGTTGCTATGTTTGAGGAAAATAGAAGGGTAATTTGACCAGTCATTTGTGTGATGTTGCATTTTGAAAAAAATAGAGGGTAATTTGACCAGTCTTTTTGATGTTTGTTGCAATATTTAAAGGAATTAGAGGGAAACTTGACCAGTCATTTGATTTTATGTTGCTATGTTTGAGGAAAATAGAGGGTAACTTACCAGAATTAGATTTTATGTTGCTTGTTTGAGGAAAATAGAGGGTAACTTACCAGTCATTGATGTTATGTTGCTATGTTTGAGGAAAAATGAGGGTAACTTGACCAGTCATTGATGTTATGTTGCTATGTTTGGGAAAATAGGGTAACTTGACCAGTCATTTGATGATGTTGCAATGTTTGAGAAAAGGGGTACTAGCCAGTCATTTGATGTTATGTTGCTATGTTTGAGGAAAAAAGAGGGTAACTTGACCGTCATTTGATGTTATGTTGCTATGTTTGAGGAAAATAGAGGGTAACTTTACCAGTCTTAGATGTTATGTTGCTATGTTTGAGGAAAATGAGGGTAACTGACCAGTCATTTGATGTGATGTTGCTATGTTTGAGGAAAATAGAGGGTACTTGACCAGTCATTTGATGTTATGTTGCATGTTTGAGGAGAAATAGAGGGAAACTTGACCAGTCATTTGATGTTATGTTGCTATGTTTGAGGAAAATGAGGGTAACTTTACCAGTCATTAGATGTTATGTTGCTATGTTTGAGGAAAATAGAGGGTAACTTGACCAGTCATTTGATGTTATGTTGCTATGTTTGAGGAAAATAGAGGGTAACTTGACCAGTCATTTGATGTGATGTTGCATATTTGAAGGAGTAGAGGGGTACTTGACCAGTCATTTGATGTTATGTTGCTATGTTTGAGGAAAATAGAGGGTAACTTGACCAGTCATTTGATGTTATGTTGCTATGTTTGAGGAAAATAGAGGGTAACTTGACCAGTCATTTGATGTTATGTTGCTAATGTTTGAGGAAAATAGAGGGTAACTTGGACCAGTCATTTGATGTGATGTTGCTATGTTTGAGGAAAATAGAGGGTAATGACCAGTCATTTGATGTTATGTTGCTATGTTTGAGGAAAATAGAGGGTAACATTGACCAGTCATTTGATGTGATGTTGCTATGTTTGAGGAAAATAGAGGGTAACTTGACCAGTCATTTGATGTGATGTTGCTTTGTTTGAGGAAATTAGAGGGAAACTTTGACCAGTCATTTGATGTGATGTTGCTATTTTTGAGGGAAAATTAGAGGGTTCTAGACCAGTCATTTTGATGTTATGTTGCTATGTTTGAGGAAAATAGAGGGTAACTTGACCAATCATTAGATGTTTTTGTTGCTATGTTGAGGAAATTGAGGGAAACTGACCGTCATTTGATGTTATGTTGCTATGTTTGAGGAAAAATAGAGGGTACTAGACCAGTCATTTGATGTTTTTGTTGCTATGTTTGGGGAAAAAATAGAGGGTAACTTGACCAGTCATTTGATGTTATTGTTGCTATGTTTGAGGAAAATAGAGGGTAACTTGACCATTTCATTTGATGTTTGTTGCTTTTTTTTGAGGAAAATAGAGGGGTAACTTGACCAGTCATTTGTGATGTTTATGTTGTATGTTTGAGGAAAAAATAGAGGGGTAACTTGACAGTCATTTGATGTTATGTTGCTATGTTTGAGGAAAATAGAGGGTACTGACCAGTCATTTGATGTTATGTTGCTATGTTTGAGGAAAAATAGAGGGTAACTTGACCAGTCATTTGATGTATGTTGCTATGTTTGAGGAAAATAGAGGGTAACTTGACCAGTCATTTGATGTTATGTTGCTTTGTTTGAGGAAAATAGAGGGTAACTTGACCAGTCTTTTTGATGTTATGTTGCTATGTTTGAGGAAAATAGAGGGTAACTTGACCAGTCATTTGATGTTATGTTGCTTTGTTTGAGGAAAATAGAGGGTAACTTGCCCAGTCATTTGATGTGATGTTGCTATGTTTGAGGAAAATAGAGGGTAACTTGACAGTCATTTGATGTTTTTGTTGCTATGTTTGAGGAAAAAGAGGGTAACTTGACCAGTCATTTGATGTTATGTTGCTATGTTTGAGGAAAATAGAGGGTAAACTAGACCAGTCATTTGATGTTATGTTACTATGTTTGAGGAAAATAAAGGGGTTAACTTGACCAGTCATTTGATGTTTTGTTGCTATGTTTGAGGAAAATAGAGGGTAACTTGACCAGTAATTTGATGTGATGTTGCTTGTTTGAGGAAAATAGAGGGTAACTTGACCAGTCATTTGATGTGATGTTGCTATGTTTGAGGAAAATAGAGGGAAATTTAGACCAGTCTTTTGATTTTGATGTGGTGACTATGTATTGATAGTGTTGGAGGGTAACTTGACCAGTCATTTGGTTTTTATATGAATGTTTGTTACGCACCCACTCCGTTTAAACCCACAATCTAAATATTAAATAAACTTAAAATTAACATTTCATTCAATTTTTTTACATTAAAAATATTAAAATATATTGTGTTTTCGGCTGAAATGGCTAATACCCACTATATGAGCTAACTTGTTAATATAATAAACATATGCTAATGTGTTATTCTTCTGACAAGGTGGAAATTTTTTTGTGAATCTTTTATTGAAGGAGAGGATTAAAAAGGTATATTTTGGATGTAAATACCTCCTGTATTCTCGGTCAAGATTCATCATTGGAATATCAAGGTTGACGTCATTAGTGAAAAATATTAGGACAACAGCACTTATATAAAATTTTATCAATAAGATATGCTAAAAAAGATTAAATGAATAGATGTAAGCATTGATTAAAGATGTTATCTAAAAATTATTAGACTCAATTAGGTATTTGGTACCTCAGGTTCAAAAACTATCGAGCACTTCTCAAATGTTGTTCTTGCTCAATCCATCCGCACAAACCAAAAGGGAAAATATTAATTATTTGCAAAAAATAATATAAGTTTGTAAACTAATTTTAATAAAAGAAATCATTAGTAGTCATTATTATTAGTAACTTTAATATATTTGTAAATTAACTCTTTATAGAAGTGAGAACTCTTTGAGACATATTATACTATATTATTCTTACTAATAAACTAAATAAATTATGTTGCAAGTTTTATAGCTTAAATGTCATGCTATTAAAGATTAGCAAATGTTTAATAATTAGGTTCTGAAACAATAAAGATAACAGATATTTAAAACTAAAACCAAACTAATAAAAATTTTGTTAATTAGTTGATTTTTTGGTGAAATGGAACGCAAGAAAAAAAAAACCGTGTTTTTGCGTTTTATGGCAAAAACTTTTTTTAACCAAAATTATATTATTATTATTATTATTACTATTTTGCACCGCGTTTATACCGTTCGGGTTATACACATTACACTAATATGTAATGGTAGGTGTTTTTGAGATGAAATGGAGGACCTACGTTTAACGTGGAATCCGAACCACGGTGGAGACTTGGCATTCCCCACATTCACAGATATCTTGTCAGAGGTGAGGAAGGGTTTGGTAATCAGATAAATCTGTGCTGGGACGAGGATTGAACCCGGATCCCAGAACAGAAGTCCCAAAACTTACCCTAGACCAATAAAATATGGTTCCAGTAGAAAATTGTTTAATTTTTTACATGCTACCTCAAAATTTCTTGATACTCATCGAGAGTGTTTGGAATAATATTACTAGAGTGGCTTCTTAAAACAAAACTATAGAATTGTATATCATTCATAGCTTAGGAAACCTTTGGATTGCAATTTTTCTCTTCCCCCCCCCCCCCCCATTGACCTATAGTCTGGCTATTCACATCTCCCCCACAAACAGGGTAGTGACGAGAAAAGAAAAAATTTAAAAGGGAAAACTTATTTGCGTTGGCATGGAAAGAAAGTGGGTAACCCAATTTATAATAAAAACCAGCCTCATGACACCAGATTAAAAATTCAACCTTGAGCTCTCCACTCCCAGTAACCCAATCTATTGAGAGAGTGACACCTTAGACTGATGTGGGTTTTAATAATTGAAAATAATAAAGATTACTTAATTGGCTTTAAGTAATAACGTATTTGCATTATTAGCAAACAAAGTAATTTTTTTAGTTTAGTTTGTTTAGTTTTGCAATGTGTGTTTTTTTGTTTACTCTTAAAATAAATAAGTATGTCCGACTCTAAGCTAAACGGACTGACAGGTCGCGGATAAACTGGAAAACTCAGGTAATATGTAAACGAGGGTAAAGTGAGGGACTCTGGAGATGGAGCGAGGTAAAGTGAGGGACTAGGGAGATGAAAGCGAGGTAAAAGTGAGTGACTATGGAGATGAGAGTGAGGTAAGTGAGGATGGAGATGAGAGGAGGTAAAGTGAGTGATATGGAGATGAGAGCGGGGTTTAAAGTGAGTGACTATGGAGATGAGAGCGAGGTAAAGTGAGGGGACTATGGAGATGAGAGAAGGTAAAGTGAGTGACTATGGAGATGAGAGCGGGGGTAAAGTGAGTGACTGGAGATGAGAGTGAGGTAAAGTGAGTGACTATGGAGATGAGAGTGAGGTAAATGAGTGACTATGGAGATGAGAGCGAGGTAAAGTGAGTGACTATGGAGATGAGAGCGAGGAAAGTGAGTGACTTAGAAGATGGGGAGGTAAAGTGGTGACTATGGAGATGAGAGTGAGGTAAGTGAGTGACTATGGTGATGAGAGGAGGTTAAAGTGAGTGACTATGGAGATGAGAGCAAGGTAAAGTGAGTGACTATGGAGATGAGAGTGAGGTAAAGTGAGTGACTATGGTGATGAGAGTGAGGTAAAGTGAGTGACTATGGAGATGAGAGCAAGGTTAAAGTGAGTGGACTATGGAGATGAGAGCGAGGTAAAGTGAGTGACTATGGAGATGAGAGCAAGGTAAGTGAGTGACTATGGAGATGAGAGCGAGGTAAAGTGGCGTGACTATGGATGAGAGCGAGGTTAAAGTGAGTGACTATGGAGATGGAGTGAGGTAAAGTGAGTGATATGGAGTTGAAAGCGAGGTAAAGTGAGTGATATGGAGATGAGAGGAGGTAAAGTGAGTGGACTATGGAGATGAGAGCAAGTTTAAAGTGAGTGACTATGGAGATGAGAGCGAGGTAAAGTGAGTGACTATAGAGATGTAGAGCGAGGTAAAGTGAGTGACTATGGAGATGAGAGCAGGTAAAGTGAGTGACTATGGAGATGAGAACGAGGTCGAAACAAATACAAATTAAATGGAAGTGCACAATAGGTATGAAATAAGGTTTATTAGTAATGATTCAATATTAAATTTCAGAATTATGATTTTAATCGTAAATAAAATTTTAAACCAATTAAATGCAACTTTTATAGTACATATATATGTAAATGGTAACGTCACTGTTTCAAAATATTAATTGTGATTGAAGCCATTCTAGTCCCTGCATCACTATCTTCATTGTTTTCATTGTCATCTCAATTCACAGAGTCATGCCATGCTCGTCCTTTCCCATCCATTCCTTTACTCTTTCACTTGTTTGTAACAATGGTAGCAGGCAGGTAGGCAATTTTCTTGTACCATTTCTTATGTATTTGGTGACCTGGTGGTCTAGGGGTAAGGTGTCAGACTTGTGTGTTGGGGTCCGGGGTTCAATCTCGGTCCCGGCACAGATTTATCTGATTATCAAACCCTTCTTACACCTCTGACAAGACATCTTGTGAATGTGGGGAATGCCAGGCCTCCACCGTGGTTCGGATTCCACGTTAAACTGTAGGTCCTTCATTTCATCTCACAATCACCCTACCATTACTATTAGCATAAGTGCGTACAACCCGAACGGGTAGTAGACGCGGTGCTTAATAATAATGTAATCTTATATATTTTTCTTTAACGCTTCAAGCGACCCTGGCCAAAGAAGGTGAATTTAGGAGGAGAAATGTATTCTAATGTCCCCACTGCTCAGTTCATTCTCATTAGAGAGAGATGGCACATTATCAAGGACAAGGACAAACATTGTTCTACTGAAGGAACAAATTCATTGAAAAAACCAGACCGTGGAAAACTTATGAATTCATCCTTGATACTTCCTGCTGGTTATACAAAACTAATAAAGCAATAGGAGCTAGATTTTTGAAAGCCCGTTGTTTTTTGGCCTTTCAATAGATTCAAGTCTTAGTTGTGGTTACCAGTAGCGCTACTGCAGGTTAGAATTGTAGCTCTTTCATTACTTCGTTTCTACCGCAGCTGATGCTTCATCTTGAGAAATATACAGTTTTTGAGGCAGCATTGTATATATTTTAAACCTGTCTTATCATAGCTATACATCTGTTCACCTGATAATACTTCATTGTTAATGATACATTGAAAATCCACTCAATTTCAGAAATTCTTCTGACTTTTCTTCACAGATATCGAGCTGCTTATCCCATATTATTTTTTCCAGCTATTATGTTAGTTTCTTATAGCCATGAAATCTGGATCCCCATCATTCATTTTTTTTTTAAAGCAGAGCTTTCTCTTGCCCTTTGATAGGCATGCCCTTATCCCTTCCTGTGTGAACCATAGTAACAAAGCTTAGCTCGGCTTTCCATATTTCACATAATTATATCAATTGTTTTTCTTCATTCCTTCACTAGATGCTTGATCAAAACACCATTTTTCTAGCTCACTTCTTTTCCTCTTCCAATTACCAACTGTAACTTGCCCCACACTAATTCGGATGCATTTTTTGCATAGCCTTACCACCATCGCCTAGTCTTTTTAAGGCTGCTGATTTTCCTCAATTTCCTCATTTTCATTCAATTTTCACCTTTTATGTTCCTTACACAATACAATTAAAACTAAGGGAACATGTAATGGGGGAGATAAAACTGAGTCACTAAGGAGGGCGAACAAACTAAGCTATGACCATAGTGGTATATGACTGAGTGGTAGAGGCTGACAAGCAATGTGAGTGGGGGAAACTGTCAACTTTGTGTGATGACTATTATAAGGAAGAGAGAGTTTGAAACCTGTACCAGCACTTGAGGGTACAGTGAAAATGCATTATGTTGGTATTACTGTAGGATGTGAGATACTATCTATCTATCTATCTAACCAACCTTGAACAAGAGGTTTAAGGTCCACATCCATGTCTCACCAAGTCTCTGCGTGTCGCTTCACGGCGTTTCACTCACACTGCAGGGGCATGTGCAACCCTCATTGGTCGTGTTCCCTGTTTCAAATAGTGCCTATTTATATAGGGTGGTGTGTAATCACAACATTATTGTTGATTAATGTATGTGTGTGTTTTGTGAAGAAGCTGGGTGTCGCACCATGGCAATTGATCAGAAATCCTTTCTTCCTGTAGAAGATTACCTTAAGATACATCAATTTAAAATTCTTTATTTCAACACATTTTTCAATTACTAGAGTTATTTTATACACATGGGATAGACCATTTCCACATATATAATAATAATAATAATAATAATAATAATAATAATAATAATAATAATAATAATAATAATAATAATAAACATTTTTCAAAAACCACAACACTTAACCTAGCTGTTTAAATTTAACACAAATGTACCTACCTTTATGACCCATATCAATTAACTAGTTGAAACCTGCCTCGGTGGCGTAGTTAGCTAACACACTAGTCTAGTGTTGAGCTAGACTGCTTAGGACGGGGAGATCGAGGTTTGAACTGGAGGGGGTTCTTCCTAAATGGTTTTCCACCCTCCCTCCACGCAAATATAGGTCCGCGTCCTTAAATTAATCCTTCCCAATATCTAACCCATTAGCATAATTAGTACTTAAGCGTATAGTAAGATGCGATGCTAAATTTAAAAAAAACTAAAAATTAACTTGTTGGATACATCCAAAGCAAGCAGAAGGAGACATGGAAACAGGCAGATAAGAGCAATGCTGCTCTCTCAGAACCTAGGTGCCTAGGTACCTTGGAAAACTTGAAAATCTGAAACATGCTATTCCGTGAATAGTTGAATGCGCAGATGCTGATATTTAGTTTTAAGTGCACTTAAACAGATAAGATCCATTCACACATGACCCAAATAAGTAGTTAGGAGCGATGATAAGATAATTACATATTTAATTTAATTAAAGATTAGTTTTAAATGTACCATCACGGTCTATATCACGGAGCTATATCGACCGAGTAGCCGCCCCTGTTAGTGATCAAAGTGCCAACATTTGCAGATGGTATCATGTGGTCAACACAACAAAACCTATGGCCATTAATATCAGTTTCTTAGACTGGAGCTTCTACTTTTTCATTCAAGTAGCACCTTATTTTTCCTCACAAGGATGAGTTTGACCTCGACCCAGACACACTGCTTCACACAAAATCTGGAAACGCCAGGGATTGAACCAGGGCCTTTGGATCTGTAGCCAGAAACGCTTACCACAGAGGTAGTCATAATACTATATTTATGACGAGTAATTTGTTTACCCCCTAAAACATAATTCTTTGTATTTTCTTTAAATTTAACAGTTTTGTTTGCTTTTTATAATATTCTAGTTACAGGTTAGCACAAATTCAAACAACCATGCAAAGTAATTTGTCCTTTATGTCAATACATATTGAAAATGGCAAGTTGACATTTACAGGACCAAAATGGTTATCTTAGAATTTTAGAAGTTGTATTTTAGGCTAATTATGCCACATCATCTTATTGCAGGTTTTCACGGCATGGAGGTAGATAGAAGTTGAGCCACACGACTTATATAGCCAATTATGCTAGCCCAAACCTACTCATGTTAATATATTACAGACTACTGTCATTGTCGAAAATGCCCTATATTTCCTTTTTCATTAAATTTATTTGCCATTTTACATTCTTGTTTTAAGTAAGATTTGACCCAGTGATTATATATTGAAAGAACAGAAATTTCCACAGAGAATCCTCACTTTTGTTCCAAACAATCTCATGAAAGAATAAAGGGTATGTAAACGCTCCGTGCCACAAATTCAACATCTACTTCATCATAAACCCGGGGTAGGCAAACTTCGGCCCGCTGGCTAAATACAGTCCACTACCTCTTTGTACGGCCCGCGAGCTAAGATTTTATATTTTCAAATTCAAATTGAAATCCAACAGCATTTTTATCTTGATGCAAGTTCAGATGTAATTTCCATATTTCAAAATCCATTTGACTGTTTAATTGAGGAGCTTCCACCTGACCATCAATTGTAAGTGATTAATCTGCAGGGTGATGACATGCTAAAAGGCAACTTTCAAGAGAAGACTCCAACAGAATTCTATAAATGTCTTCCAAGAGGTGAATACAGTCAATTAGAATAATATGTTCGAGGTTTTATAGCTGTATTTGGCACCACCTACCTGTCTAAAAATACATTTTTAAAGATGAAATACGTAAAATATCAATATAGGTCAGCGATAACAGATGAACATTTGCAATCAATTTTGATGATAGGGAGTGCTCATTTTGAACCCCAAGTTGGTGAAATGTTCTCTCAAAAAAAAACACAATTCCATTCTTCTCTTTAGTAGAGCTGTATTCCAAACAATAGTAGTCTATTTGTTGACAGGTCAATACAGAACAGATATGTGTGTGTGTATGTGTATATATATATATATATATATATATATATATATTATATATTATATATATATATATATATAACTTGAAATTTGGCAAACATGTAGCGTCTAGCCTGTAACTGACGGGAAAATTAAAAAAGTTAAAAAAGAATTTAATAAAAATAATCAAAATGGCAGTGCAACTTTAGTCAGTGTACACCTTTCTTGGAGGTCTCTTGTGGCTAAACAGTAAGACCTATCAAAAAACAGTAGTAAATAAAACCCAAAAGTTTTTTCCTTGGTTATTAATGTGAATGTACTGACAACTGGACAGTTTACAGAATTTTTATATATATATTATATATATATATATATATATATATATATATATATATATATATATATATATATATAGTTACAGGCTAGACGCTATATGTTTGCCAAATTTCAAGTTTCTAGCTAATCTGGAACTGGGTAGACATTGTCAGCGAGTGAGTCAGCCATGTGGTATAATTACAGGTGTGGCTGGTGCTTGAAAGCATTATATGATGCAAAACAAAACTTGTTTTTATGGTTACAAATATTTTGGTAGCAGCTTTGTTTGAGACTGGCATTATTCAAGCATTAATGTAGAGAACGCAAGAACCTGAAAGTCAACTAAGACTTTAATCTGAAACTCTCAAATGGTGTGAGAGGAGAAAGGAGGGGAATGTGTTTACATGTTTATCGAGGCAAAACACTCAACATTTAAACAGCCTCACTTCTACAGAATATTTCAGTCCATGAAATAATGTTTTACTTCAGTCCTGTCTTCAGAATTACTCTACTGGGTTAATATTCAGGTTATTCAGTGTTTGTTTGGTTTTAAGTTCTAATCACTGTGCCATTTTCATTTTAATTAAGGATAAATGTCTACCCTCATTGTGTGTGTGTGTGTGTGCACACGCGCACCTGCAAGCGTGTCTAGTCAACACATTATTTAATAACATGTTTTTCAAGTATTCATGACTGCTGTTAAAAGTGAGATTGTTAAAATAAGTAGATCTGATCAAGATTAATAGATTATGTTGACTTTAAATATTGTTTAACCATATTCAATTATAATTACCGTACATTTAATTTCCCAAGCTGTTTGAGCTGATAGTGGTTTGGTCCTGGCTATACTATAATATTGTTCATTGTTGCAGAGGGGAATATTTTCCATAGTTATTTCACTGTCTGTTTTCAAGATATTTCTAATTCTTAAATGGTGTAAATAATAATAATAATTTTGTATATTAAATTACTGGCTTAAGTTACTTCCATGTCTATTTATATCTTGTGTGTTCCAGGATATCGATGGAAACTGCTGGAATGCCTATGCCAGGATATCACTATATTGCACCAAATCACATTGTAAAGGCTCCGATACATTAATTAATACAAAAATGCTGAATATTAGGTTATCACTTAAGCAGGCTGTTGATTTTTTTTCTAAATAAAAATTTTGTATTAAAATAAATGAAATAAGAATAGTATACTCCAAACCAAGTGTGACAACATTGTGAACATCTGAGATGAAAGTGATATAATAATACCATGAAAATGTGGTTTGTTATAAAATAATAAGACATTATATTCAAATAAACCATGCTGTTGGTTCACTCTGCTTCTTGTTTTCAAGTGTCAGTAGAGAGTGCAAGAGTAGGCCAGAGCATTACCTTCTCAAGTTTGTATCACTTTATCTTCTTACATTAGAAAACAAAATACAGAGGAGCTAACTTTGAGTGGTAAAAGGGAACAAGCCAAAGATTTGTGATTTTTGTTTGTTTTTTTTACTATCAATATTAGTTGTTTTAGAAAAGTTATACATTATTTATTGTTATTATTGTGTTCATTTATGTTATTGTTAATATTTTGACAGTGAAGAGTTTTTTTTTTAATCTCTTGCTGATTTTTATTTTTAACTGTATTTTGTGTTTTTTAGTCTTAACCGTATGCAGATGTAAGATGTTGAAAAATGTAATTTTAGAAGGGGAAACTTTCACATCATAGTTGTTAGCTTGATGTGTCATTTTCTTAATAATCATTTTTTACTGATTAGGTACTTAATTTTTAAACTCGTTCTCATATATTTGCACCACTACCTGCACCATATATGAACTAACAATATTTTAAATGTCTCCTTCAAAAATGGCAGGTAATAATTACCTGCATACACTTGTTAGTGTCTTCCGTAGTTAATCACTTGATCAAATCAAGAATATAATCACCTTAATAAAAACTATTTTATGTTTTCATTATATTTAACTTAGTATTCAATGTAGTCAAAACAAAATCCATATCACTTTAGGAATATCACTGATTCAATTTGCTCACTTGTGAAATTATTTCCCTACATAATATTGTTAGAAATAATATTATATTAATAAACTAATATAGAACATATTATATTTTTTGTTTGATTAAGTCAACTCGATAATAATGATCTACTTAAAATACTAGTCAAGACTATTTATTTAACTAGCAATATGCATAATTTCTCTGTAAAACATATCTATGTTAGTAACATTATTCTAAGAGAATCATGGGCCAATGGCTGGTCACAATCTGGGACAATACAGTTAACTAGCTTAGCAGTAATAATAGTATTGAATGAACTATTGTTGTTAAATGCAAGGTTAGTTGAAGAATGTTCCCACAAATACTTCTTAGTAGGCCTAGTTATGGCTAGTAGTAAATAACATGTAGGTTGTGATAACTAACCTTTGTCAGATTGAAGACCCATTACGTTCACTTTTTTAGGAATGAAGCAATTGAAATCTTCCATATTTTGTAGTTTTCAAAACGTATATTGCTTCCACTACAATTCAGTACTGATTCAAATATGTGCCAAATCTTTCTTAAACATTTCAGTTTTTGAAGTTGGTTGGTTAACAAGCAATCTTTATGCTCATTAAAGCAAATCCATTTTTACAATAAACTTTTAATGAAAGTTGAAATAGGGTACACAAACTATATCCATTATAAAAGTATATAACATAAAAACTTTATTTTGTGTGAAGATTCTTTGTCTAAGAATGTATTATTGTTGTTTTAGATAGGAGAAATACTTTAATATCACATAATATGTAACTTATCAATAACAGCACTGTAAATTAAGCCAAGTTGACTTTTAAACTGGCAAATCATTGTTGCTGTGATTAGAATTAGCCTGTAGTTTGATTGTATTGTTTATAAACTAAAGAGTAATACAATAATAAAACCTCAGCTTTTGACAAATGGCTATCTCAAATCCACCAAAATGGTTTAACAGAGAAGATAAATGTGTGTATTTTTTTAAAGGTATGTATGGGCATGCGTTGGAACATTAGGCTCTTATTCATATGTTCAGCTCTTATTGATATTATGTTCACTCCACTAAACATTTTTTTTAAAAGTTGAAATTAGAACTCATAATTTTGGTTAAAAAAACCCACTAAAACTGTGATGACTTTTAAGTAACATTGATGATTGTATTATCAATTTAACATTTCTAGTGGAAATAATTCGACTTTTGTCCTCATATTTCAATCTTATCATTCATAACATATTTAAGTAATGCAATAATTTGGAATATATAAAGATTGTTATATACACAATCTCGCTGGTCCGATAGCTACATCTCTTTTATGTGGTACTTAAGTTATCTGTAAAATAGAATATGTTATTCTTAATTTACAATGTAACTATAATATGTGTATTCAAATGCATATGGCATCTAAGAATCTATTACCCAAGTCCATGTGTGGTGTGCACAATGTATGATTGTTTACATAATACATTTGCGAGAGTCCAAGCTGAGGTTTTATAACGTGATGTTTTGTATAAAGGAGGTGTGTTTTTAAGTCTAGGAAGGGCAATAGAATCACAAACTCTCAAGATCTCAGTTTTGGTTTATTTACTCATTTTTATAAACTTGAATTTTCACAACTTAACTTTTAAAGGTTCTCTTTAACATATGTTTCATAAAAATATTAATAATCCATCTTATATTTTATGCTGTTAAAAAGGACCTAGTGTTGATTCTTTAGTTAGTTACCAAACAACTACATAACACAAAATGTTGAAAGTATTAAGTTTGTAGATTTAAAACAAGTTTTCTTACTGATAAATATGTTTTAGCTTTGTTGGTAAGTTGTCAATGCCCATTATTTTTATCAAATGTATACAAAGTATAATTATATAAAATATAATTTTCTTATGTTTATAAAAACTTTGTGTGAATTGTCTTATTAATATGCTCATTTCTAAAATAAATAAACATATCTTTCTTATTAAATAATATCAGTTGGATAAATGTTCATATCATAAATTACAATAGTACAATACAAATATCATTGATGGTCTCATGTTGGGATTCTATTAGTTTACAAGAATGTGTTGATAACATTATGACTATAAGTCACATCACATGTTAGTTGTGCCCAAGGCAAATAATTTTTTAATTATATTAAACCAATTTTATCAATTGTCTAGCAAATATTGAGATGAGTTTAATTGTTGGACAGTCCATGTGCTGGCAAGCAGATTTGTGTGGGGTGACTGCACTTACTATATGCATAGTCATAATATCTTTAAACTGTTGTGTTCATGCATTGTGAATGTATTTGTAGATAATAGATAGTTTTTTGTTTGTTTTGTGTTTCTATTTATTTTATCAGGATTATTTATATTTCTAGAGTAATAAATGTAAACATAATGTTCTGCAAATTTTTTAGTAAGAACTGTTTTATGTAATCATGTTTTGATACTGTACAAATTTAAAATATCTTATATGTAAGATATTTATATCCAACATGTTAATATATTAAGTGTAATAACTAATGTAGAAAAGACTTTAAGTAGTATTTTACTCAAATACACATAATCTATTGTATCAAGAGTTTTTTGACACATCAGTAACTTAACTAATAAACTCTCTTCGTTGCACCCCATATCTGTTCACATTTTCCTAGTTTCACTCTTTGCCAAGCTACACTCGACTTACACCATATAAATAATCATCCATAACAAAGTTTTGAGTTTCCTCTCACACAGGAATGGCCAGCTCATGGATCACTCAGAGGAAATTCTGTTCGGCTCTCGAGACTATTTGAAAGCTTGACCAAAATATTCAACATCGTTAATAAAACGAGGTTGTAAAACAAAATGACCAAACTATGACAGTTTCATTAATTAAAAATAATAAATAATTATCACTCTAGAATAGAGATGGATAGCTACATTAAAGTACAAAAAAATTAAAAATGCTCACTACACTTCATTATTTTCCTGAATCACATGAATACGTGTAACAACAAATAAACTTAACTGTGCATACAGTTAAAACACGCGTTGTCAAATTTTAAACTGATTTTTTTCACCCCCTTTCTATATTCTTATTATTTTAAATATGGTCTGGTGCCTTTGTTTATATTCTTTATGGCCACCATATTTGTGTATTCATAAAATTAATAATAAAATAGTAAATTAAATTTGATTCAGAATTTTGTCTCAAATTATTTGAATATAGCTAAAGTGATGATTGTATATAGAAGTTGGCCAACCCTGTTCTGATTTTTGTTTATTTTTATTTAACCTAACATTAAGGAAAGAGTAACAAATTTTTTTTACCAAAATAATGATTTGTGTTTGCAAAGCCTGCTAAAAAAAAGTTTGTGTATTTCTTCTAAAATAGAAAAATTAGTTAAGTTTCATCCTACTTAGTTAAATAATCCTTATGATTGAATAATTATGCAAATCAGTAAACAAATTCATTTCTTGATCATTGTCCATTACATCAGGGCTCATATAACATTTCTTCTTCTTATTTTTTCCTTCTGTTATTTTTAAGTCTGTGATTATCTTAAAGAAGAATCTGCAAGTAGAGTAACAAATTGGTGCTTTGAGGAGATCTCAACGCAGTTAAAATACACCATAAACAAAAGTTCCAGAACTGTGATAATGTATACTGTATATTACTCATATGTTTCTTATAATACCTTAGCAGGGATATTAAGAGGTAAGGTATTACAACATAGTTATATCTTAAAACTGTATATGAACAGAATTATTCTGCATGGGGTTCATATGTGGCCAAGATACACATCTAATTTGTAATTAACTATAAATTCACTTTGTCACTTTTAATTCCACTTTTATTAAACATCTTTAAAATAATAACAATACCTATAAATTTAAAGGGTACCTAACCATACCTACTCTAAAATATAAAACTTCAAGAGTATTTTTCACCATGAATGCTATCATGTTGCATTTATAAAAAAAATATGTAGTAGTGAATCAAAATGAGAGAATAATTGTGATAGATTTTAATTCTTAGACATGTTAAAAGACAACAAATTATACTTGACCTAAGAAACTGCTCTATAAACAGTTATTACTAAAATGATAATACTTCTTGTTTGTTGTATTAACTAATTTAATGTAAATGGACATCTTTAAAACTTATTAAATTAAAAAGGTACATTAATTACCAACCTTATATTTTTTTAAATTGCTAAAAGTATATTTTAAATGTTTATTAATCTATAGGGCAACTTTTATTGAATTGTTTAAATAAGGTTCATTATTTTACTACAAACACTAGATAAGTTTGGAAGGCTTATTAAGGCTAATTTAACACTTTTAGTTCCACACCTATTGCAGAATTTGCGCACAAAGAGTGACAGAGGCCTGTTAGGTTTCGTGTGCAAAGAATGCCACAGCTATTTTCTCTTTTATAAGGGTTTGCAAGAAAATTTGCTAAACCTTTATTTATGAAGTGATTATTATGATTTTTCTGTCTTTTTTTTTTTTTTTTTCCAATACTAATGGTATCTAACATATTTAAAAAAATTATTATATATACACTTCAATATTATTTTGTTGTAGTACATTTAGTTTTATACACGAACATAAAGTTTTGATTATATATTACTATAAATAGGAATTACAGGAATTTTTATCTGATATCCTACATTAGATATTTTTGGGCCATTATTGTTTACCTTACAGCAAGATTTATTATATTGCTTACATCATGAATAAATATTTAGGCCTACACATAATAAATGTGTTTTTTCAAAAACCATTTATAATGAATAGTTTAATATTTTTTTTAAATAATATCTAAATTTATAAAAATTTATAAAGCCTACTTACTTACGTTGGTAAAGAAATCTTTTCATTCACATGACATAACAAGAAAATCTAAATAGTATATTTTTTCTAAACTCAGAACATTTTAACCTGTACACTTGAAAACTGTTTACAAAGGTTTACATCAGTATGACCTATGTTTTTCCATTCAACTCGTATGTAAACCAGCGTTGTAATTAGCACATTGAGTATGTGACCCTCCCATTGTTAATGTAATAACTACTGTTCCAATAACAACTATTTACGGCTGATATTTCTTGCCAACCTTATACAAACCAATAGAAAGGAATGTTCTCTTTTCAGTGATATGTGACACTACTACACTATCTATCAGATAAAGCAAAAACTAGCGTAAAACTAGAGACCTGACCTCATCTGCTCTGGCACTTTTAAAACTAGTAGGAGCTGATCAGATCGAATCGTGGCACTTTTAGCGATAATAGGAGCCGAATCAGATCGAATCGTGGCACTTTTAGTGCTAGTAGGAGGAGCCGAATCAGATCGAATCGTGGCACTTTTAGCGATAGTAGGAGGAGCCGAATCAGATCGAATCGTGGCACTTTTAGCGTTAGTAGGAGGAGCCGAATCAGATCGAATCGTGGCACTTTTAGCAATAGTAGGAGGAGCCGAATCAGATCGAATCGTGGCACTTTTAGCGATAGTAGGAGGAGCCGAATCAGATCGAATCGTGGCACTTTTAGCGATAGTAGGAGGAGCCGAATCAGATCGAATCGTGGCACTTTTAGCGCTAGTAGGAGCTGATCAGATCGAATCGTGGCAATTTTAGGTAGTAGGAGGAGCTCGTGTCTCTAAAAGAGTTAATCTGTGTATGACCATGCTGTCATCAAACACTATATATTTATTTAAATTCAGATAACTGTATATAGGTCTATATATTATAACATAATTCATTTATTATCAATCCCAATGTTTCTTTCAGACAAATGTCTAACAGTCGCAAAAGTTATTAAATCATTTTTCATATCTGTATACTTCAAATCAAATATTTCACATTTTTGTGGTTTTTGACAACTGGTTGACTGTAGAGTTGTATTGTGAAAATACATATTTTAGATATTCAGAACCTTCAATTTTATAACTATTAAACTACCATAATGTGTATTAAGTAGTACAGTACTATGCAAATAGGAATTTTATTAATATAGTACATGCTCTTGACTGGGATATTTTTCTGCATACCCCATAACAGATTTTTATTTATAGTATTATTTGTGAATTGATTGATAACAGTATAGCTACATATAGAAAGTTTGTTGTTTAAAGGCTGTGAATACCAAAGCATGGCGGCTTTCCCACCTCTAATATCCAAATTTGGGAATTGAAATAAGGACAGACATTGGATTATTGGTTTTATTCTGCTTGGTTCGAGAAGTTCCTAAACACTAATAGCTCAATATTATTAAATATAATGTTGTTTTAATTGAGTATATAATTGATATTGAAGATTTAGTTGATCACTGTTATAGTACCAAGTTGTATTTTTAATTCGAATTGTTGTGATATCCAGGATGTGTGCAATAATAAATAACCGATATATTTGGATGAGGGGCTTTGATCAAGAATTGTTTTTGAACGCTGTTAAGAATGATCATACATCATTTACACATTGCTTAATTTTCCTCACTGGCAAACAAAGTCATTTGAATCATCTTTTTGTGCCGGCATATGTTGTCATTATAAATATAATTGGCATCTAAATTGTATCTAAATAATAATATTAATTCTAGTAGTGTTAGTGTGACTCAAATTATTTATAATACAATTGACTTATTCACCTAATTTATGTGTATTGAAAGTTACATTGTTAGCTATTGACAATTAGTGTGCCATGGCTAGAAATAGTAAAAAATTTTCTGCGAAAGTTATTAAAAAAAAGTCAAGTTGAATCCTTCAACTTTTAATATGTAATACTCAAGTAGATAAACAAATAACTGTTGGCTGTGGGTCATAATATAATTATTATATTATTATATGTGAAAATGCATCTCAAAAAATGTAATCATTGATTAAGTGAAATCAATTAAAAATGGAAACACATACATTTTACATATTATGTCAAATACTTCAAAAGTGTTTTCTTTTTTGACAAACGATAGAGCAAACCTAATATGACCCTAAATACCTGTATCCATTAATACATTAGTTAAATGTTACGAGTGAAATTTGGCAATCTTGGCATCGTAGGTAGCCCATCCCTCTTACCTCCCTGTCTATGCCTCCTTATCAAAAGTAATAGTGTAAGTAATAATAAAATAATAACCTACCAAATATTTTGAAAATAAGAATGGTGATGCAATTGGATGACTTTTTTATCCGGCTATTCCATTCTGCCCCATTGTTGTGTGGCGACCTTTCTCCACCTTAACCTTGCCACATTAATAAGAACCTTTTCTTTAAGTTTTCAAAAGAACTACTAAAATTAATACAAACTATGCGCTCAGAGCAATAATCAGAAATCTGGACTTCTTTGTTGCATTTTTAAGTTTGATGCAATGGAGTGATGTGATTTTAATGGAGCACAGGGGCCTTAATGTTGAGTGGTAACTTTTTTAATTAGATTTTATCTTTTATTTAACTTTGCATTGTATGTAAGCCCACTGAAGTTGAATTTGTATATGCAAGGCAATCAAGTAATTAATGTTTTATTACTAATAGATATTTCTTCCAAATAAAAATATATACATGTATATTTAAAAAAATAAATATTTAATCTTGTTAATCATTTATTAAGAATATAAAATGTTTGTAAACAAAAGTAAAAGGTAATTCTTTTTCCCTTAGTTTAATAAATATTTGTGGTTTTAACCAATCCGAGCATAACCTTACACATCATATACACGTATTTTTAAAATAATCAACCTTTAATTACATCAACCAAAAAATCATGATAGTTGTTGAAATTTTGCCTCGATAATTTGCAAATAGTAATTCACATTTAATTTCAAGGTATATATATATATATATATATACATGGTTCTTAGCAATGCATTTAAATATATTTATACTTAAACCACTAATTTTTGTTTTGATCTTTAAATATTTATACATAAATTTATGTTATTTGACAAATTTATAGCAATGTTTTATAGTGCTCAACATTAATTATGTTACTTTTTTGTCTTACCAGCATCTTTTCAAAACCTTCATCAAATATCTACACTATAATTTAAGCTAATGGTTATTTCAATTAATAAAACAACTTGTTTAGGTTTATTAAATACAGTTGACATTACATTTCAGTAGTATGTGCATCATTCACTCATGACAAATGAACACATGCCCTACTTTAAAAAGATGGCCTTTCCATTCAAATAGATTAATTTTTTTTTCAATAAACACAAATTTTCTTAAACCTTTCAAGCAAGAACTTTTATATTTTTTCACTCTTATAGATGATAAGTTACCTACATTTTTTAACATTAGAGGACTTAAACGAGAAGGTCTAGTAAGAAACTGCACAAGTATTTGCCTGGAGAGAAGATTTAAAATCACATGATGAAAAAAGCATTTATCCAGACAGGTTTAGATAAAACCAATTAAATACACTTAAGTTGTAGTTTATTCATGTTAAAAATAATTTTTGATTTAAAAAATGTTATTAAGATAAAAAATATTTTGGGGATATATGGGTAGCCAAAATTAAATCCTCCATATTTACATACATATACATAACATTTTTCTGTTTATTGTTTTTATCATTAGGTGTTAAGTGAGGTTCACAGCATAAATGACAAACATTCCATAAACCTTAGTCAAATTATTGTGTCTAATGGTTAAATATATTATATGGGAAGGCAAAATCATTTGTAAATTATTCCTTTATTTCTTTTGCGAGGAATAAACTGCAGGCAACGTTCCTTCCTGATAAACACATGCCAAATATGTGCCAAATATCGATTTTGGTTGTAAAAAGGGTCTATTTTAAATTTAAATATGCACTCGTTGATTTACATGCACCAATATATAAAACATATTTTATTAAACTTAATAAATACCTGTGTAAAGGAAAAATGGTGCCAAACAGCTGTATTGTAATAAACATTGAAAGGAGGTTTGAAGGATAAGGCCTACACACCTACCAGAAAACTGTAGGCCTCAAAGTTCACAATTAAAACACAACAAAACATATAATTTTGTAATCTTTGGGGTACATCAGTCTCTTTCTTCAGCATAAAAGAATAACACATAGACTACAGGCACCCCTCGTTGTTTTGGACTCAACAAACCACTAAACAATCACTGTTGTAAAGCTTAGAATCAGTGGCAACATCCTTTCTATTAAGTAGAGCAAGGCTATGAGCAATTTTATTTGTTATTAGTCAAGCTAGGAGGTCCAAAATACTAAAACCCATAAATTTATAGTGGTACTCGATATTTATTAAAACCCACTATTACTATATCATCAAGCCCTTTTTTAGGTATAGTTTTCAGTGATAAGTGATTATATGAAATACAAATACTGGTACAAGAAGGAAAAACATGTTCTTGATTCTTCTTGCATACTATATCACTTAATATATTTATTTTCTAAAATTTTCTCCTAACTATAACTGTGAACTAGCTTGACACATTAAAATTAACAGTTTTATATTTTAGACTTTTTATTTTCTCTTTATTGAGTTTCTGGTGGTGGATAGCTCATTGTTTATATTTTTCTCTGTTTGTGTGTGTAAAATATGCAGTTGGGTGGTAAAGAGGTTTGTGTGCAGAGAGGGGAGAAGGAAAATGCATCAAAGCGGGTAGTATTCAAACATCTTGTCATAAGGTCAACAACTAAGAAAACTGGTTGTTGAATAGAGAGGGCTAGGAGATATTGATAAAGAAGATATAAACAGGAATTTCCTTGAATAGCTGGTATTATGTTAGTGCTAAACTTTATCGAGTATACCTTATTGCAAAAGTTTAGTATGCACGTTTAAAAAAATATTCAACTTCTTTCCTGATATTAGGAATAAGTTAGTTTCTCTCGGATAGTATCAAGCTTAGCACCAAATAAATAGTTGCACTCCAGATGGGAAGATAACTAAACCATAGTACTTAAATAATATCACAATCATTGAATAATTCATTTATCATTTACCAATTTACACAAATTATTCTTATAAAAATTAAATATATAAATATATATATTAACATTGAAACCATTTTCTGTTTATTGTAAAATGATTAATATTATTTCCATTTTAAATTTATATCTAATAAATAATTAACTATTATTTGTATAGTTAAGCTTTAGTACTATTATTATTATTAGACTTTTACTTAACTAAAATTAACGAAGCTTGGACTTGAAGATCCTAGTCACAACACATTTATAAATTACACAAGTAATATTTAGCCTAAAAGGTTTATTTATGCCAAAACTTTTTAATATATTTTATCGATATATCTTCACTTATATATTTCCTACAAAAGGTTAACTTCATTATTTTAATTCACTTATTAATTTACAAATTGAACTAATATAGTGATAATTTTATTTTATATATATATTCTTGGCTTGTTTACATAGTTTGATAAATGAAATACATACAAATTCCATCTTACACATTTTTCTGAGAATATACAAGTATTTACTACTGCCTGCAGCTTGTCTGATAAAATAAACTCTAGGATATCTACTTTACATTCATTATTGTTTCCAGGCCAGTTTTTTATTCAAACCATATATTTTTCACTACCGGCCTGGAGTAGCTTCATATGCCTTATAATCTAACTTAAGACTAGGACAGGCACAACATCCAGTCCCCGACCATTAATTCATCACTGTGAAAGGGTAAACCCACATTTCACCAATGATACATTTTTCGGTCATGCCAGGAATTGAACCTGGGACTCTTAGCTCAGTAGACAAACACACTACCGACTGAGCTAAGGATATTTACTTGAAGGATTATAAGTTTTATTTTTATAAACTATTTCATGTGTACAATGCTTACAGTGTTTTTCATTAATGTATGGATTGATAAGATGAATGTTATAGCTTATTATGAGTTCAAATTCAAACAAATTAGTTAAATACAAAATAACTATTACTTTATATTAATTGTATTCTAGTTAAAAAGTACTAAACTAATATCAATTATTCCCATTTTTAGAATGTGTGAAATTGTGGTCATTATCAATTACTTGTATTTTAAATACGCGTTTTCCCTTTAAAAAACATAGGCATAAACCAAGTTGTACTAATTCTATGGTATTTATAATATTAGACCTACTAGGACTCATTGTTTACACTAGAACAGGATTTGTGCTTGATAAAAATTTACATATTTCATTACAAAACAAAAGCACATCTATTTGTGTACTCTTGACTAAAATAATATGATATTAATATCACTTGAAACTTATTTTATATATGATTTTACCTCTATGTTTTTAATTTCTCTGTATTAAAAACGCAAAAGATGTGGTTTGACACATCGCAGTATTGAAAAATATTATGTTTGGATTGAAACTAAGGGTGTAGAAAGGTGTGTGGGGGGTTGGAGGTGTCCAGACTCCCAGAAATATGATACATCATCCTAAGGGGGGAGTCTATCTAATACATGTAAAAACTTTAATTAGCTGAAAGGAAAATTTCCTAGCCACCCTCTTCCCCCTGCCTCATAGAAAATTAGCTTTCTTTTGCCCTTGAT